>JARWLC010000005.1:60903726-61503726 GCA_033318265.1 Phyllotis vaccarum
CAGGAGCCTTGCTGTAAAAAGTGTTTCACTCAGCACAATACACTCATGGTCCATCCGTCCATGTTGCCCAAGTCAGAACCCCCTTCTGTTTAAAGGGCGTGTCTGCTTCCATGTGGATGGGCTCACTGGGTGCTTATACCTCTTGGCCACTATGAACAATGCTGCCATCTGCATGAGTGCACTCATCATCGCCTTGAAGCCCTGCTTTCTTTGGGTCCTGAACTCAATCAGAATAGTGCTGGCACTGCTCATTCTGCTATAAGATTTTTGTGAGCTTCCATATTGTTTTTCAAGGTGGCTACATAGGTTATGTCCCCACATCAAACTCATTTCTTTTGTTGAAAATGTTAAGTATGGAAAAGACACTTTTTCTCCTTGTCACATTCTTTATTGGTATTATTAAAACATCGTTACAACACTCTCTACTCTCCTATGCCCCCCAACTCCCTCTCAAATTCATCCTTTTTCCTTAATTGTTATCATACTCACACGTGCGCATACACACATGCACACACACACACACACACATGCATAAATATATGAACACAACTGCTGAGTCTGTTTAGTGTTGCTTCTATGCACTGATTTCAGGCTGTCAATTTGGTATTGTGTAACCACTTTGGAGCTCATTCCTGGAGAAAACTAATTCTCACTCTCTCAGCAAAATAATCCTGTAAACATGGGGATAAAGTCATCCAAGCCAAAGTCACTTTAAGAGCCCCAGACTCTTAGGTCTCACCCAGCAGAAGGGTGGACAAGTCCTATTTCTTTCTTTTTAAAATAATTTATTCATTGTTATTTTATGTGCATTGGTGTTTTTGCCTGCTTGTACTCCTGTGTGAATCTGTCAGATCTTGGAGTTATAGGCAGTTGTTAGCTGCCATGTGAGTGCTGCTGGGAAATGAAACCAGGTCCTCTGGAAAAGCAGCCAGGGGACCACTGGACCGTTTCTCCAGCCTGGACAAACTCTATTTCTAAGTACTTGCTTACAAAAGCTTTAGTCTAACTCAGGAAGGCCTCCCTTTATCTTCTGTTTTCATTTTTTTTTTTTCCTTCACTGCTGAGGACTGAACTCAGGGCTTTGAGCATGCTAACTAAGGGAGTTCTCACCCTCATCTTTCAACAGAATGCTATGCTTGAAGAACATTATGGAAGAACAGTTTTCAAAAGCCCACCCATTCCAGATACACGATAAAGTGGGTTTACAACACTTTGTTTGGACCACCATGGTAGACCATCACCCTAGAAAGGTTGTCTCCCTGGAGTACCATTTATATGTTCCATTGCCCTGGCCCTCCTTATACAGTGGCCTCTAGAAGTCTGTTTCAGAAGACATCTTCTAATTTTCAAATCTGCTACCTTCTTGGATAAGAACAACTTTCTAGAGGATATCTGAGAAACCTCTAGCCACATACAACCCCAGGAATGGGTGCAGAACAGGCCAATGTCTAGGCTCACGAGGCCACTGGCCATAATCAGAAAGGGGGTAGGTTTCTTAAAGCCAATGAACAGCAGCTCTGCTCCTCATGAAATCAGCAGGCCAGCCTGCTAAAGTCCAACTTTGTATCTAGAGAGTTCTGACAAGAAGTGACATCACACAGCATCAGCACTGAAGATACGTTTTGTGTTCCCTTCCTGGCTGTACTTGAGAACAAACCCATCCATGGTGCCTGGCATAGCTTTCTTCTCCAAACAAACAAGTCTTTCTCACTGCCTTATTGTTGCACAAAATGAGAGGGTTTACAAAGCACTGGACTGCCTAGTCCCAAGAGCTTGGTCTGGGGCCCAGTGAGGCCACCTTGGGAAAACCATGATCTTTGAGCCTTTGCTTTCTCATGTGTAACTGAGAAAAACACCCCTGATGCACACTGACTGAGGCGGATGTGGAGGTGAGAGGTACCCAGCCTTTCAGCTAGTCTTCAAGGCGGAGCCTGACAGCTGGGAAGGGGCAGCCTGTCACCCACAGACTTGCTAATGTGCAGCGCCCTTTGCCAGACAACCAGCTCCTCGAGGGGATTTCCCCAAGGCTTTGTCTGGGGGAAATTCCCACACTTAGAATAGTCTGTTAAAAACATACATTTCAGAAAACCTCCTGCTGCTCATCCACTTCCTCCAGGCTGAGATAAACTATTCCAGCTTCCCCCATCAAAAGCGGAAATGGCCTCACAGGCAGGCAGCTGTGGTTACAGCTGAAATAGTGGGTCCAGCCCCTCCTCCCAGAAAGCCACCCCCCAGGCCACCTCAATACCCAAAGAGGGAATCAACAATATCCACAGAGCTACAGGAAGGCATATCTGATCCACATTTCTTCATGGGTCCTCCTTCATTGTTCCCTGCCATATCGGAGAAGACTTAGAAAAATAAAAACCCCACTTTATTCTCGGGCCATTTGAGCCAGAACTGAGGTGGGAGTTGAGAACTGTTTCAAAAAGATCCTCAAATGGCTTTGACACCTGACAAAACTGAGAGGCAGTGGGCATTCGGGTTAACTTCCCACCACAGTACATCGTGGACCTGCTCTAGTGTGTCTGTGGCCAGCCCTGAGGACACTGTACCTCAGGTTGCAGAGCAAAGGAAAACATTTGCTGCTGTGGAATGCTCCAGCATTCCTGCCCTCATGGGAGAAACTGGTTTCCTCCTCCCCACCCAGGAGTAATCTTCTCTCCCCAAACACCTCAGAGTTCTGAATCACTCTTTAAAGTGGAGGGGTCCCCGATTTTCTAGCTGTCTGTCACCTATGCTTTGGTCCCCTACCACAGCCACCTCTTACCTGTTCTAGAAGTGTATCTGGCTCACCTCTTTCCAAATATCCCCCGCGTGTACACAGCTGTCTTCTCGATCACCCTATACCATTATTACTATTATTCTATTTCCGTTAGTTATGTCCCACAGACCTTATGGACAGAAACTCATTTGTGAATCACTACTGCGGGATGAACCAAATAACGTGCAAGGCACCGTTCACACTCAAGTATAAATTACTGCTATCATATCCTGCTGCCTCGATATCCATTCTTTGAAAACAGTTATCTCTGCAGCATTCAAACCAACATGATCCAAACAGACCCTAGAAACAGCTTATCATCTTTTATAATGACTAAAAATCTTATAGAAATAATTCTCCCCATTCAGCTCTCATCAGCATGCTTCATGTTTCTGGCTGTCCAGAGGTAACAGGAGAAGGTCACATCGCAATTGAATCTAATCATTCCAAACTTCTACAAGTGGACTCATTTTTCTAAAGATGGCTTGAGAAGTCTTCAATTTCATCAAGTAAACTACCAACCAATACCTGCCTCTCCCATCCCTACACCCAGAATAGTCAGCTTGCCTGGAGTTCTGCCATCCACACTCTGGATCACTGTGCTCATCTGTAAAATGACTAGACAGGATGGGATGGAATGGGATGGCAAGTGACTGGGAAGCCTGAGCAGCTGCACTACCGGGTATCTGTCTCTGGGTCAGCAGCCAAGAAGAACTTGGCATCTCTATGCCTTGTAACAAGTCTCAGCTTTATGTATGACATGCCCTGGAGTGTCTGCTGAACCCTCAGGCAGCTGTCCCACCCTCTGTGGGTCCCCGGTTTTGATAGTGGCTATCCCTCCTGAATTCCCTTTACCAGTGGTCGGGTCCAACCTTGCTGACTAGGAATCTATTAAGGTAGCCAGATTGGTCAGGTGTACCCAGCATGGTATCAACACCTAACAAATGTCCTGGATTGTCATTAGCACCACTTATTTATTTATCTAGGAGGAGGCTGGGGCTCAAGATCAACTAGTTGTGGTGGTATGCAACGCCTATAACCCAGCCCTCAGGATGGTCAGGCAGGAGAACCCTGACTTCAGGGCCAGACTGAGTGGACTAAGAGAGAGACCCCACCTTAACTGAGACCCCATCTTAAAAGACACCCCCCAAAGCAAAACCACACAACCAAAACAAAACAAAAACTGAAAATAAGAAGTTGAGGGTTACATATACTGCTCCCAATGTCAGGAACACGCAGCAGCTGACCCTGGGGTTCACTCCTCTCTCCTGCTCTCTCAGAGTGCCCTGTGCAGCAACCTACCAAGGGGAGCTTGAGCTGTTTCAGACAACTATTATTCCAAGGGCTCAACCTACTTGCAACGATTTCACTTGTGCTCACACACAGCATGCCAAGACTTTGAGACAGTCCTTGAGGGCACATGGCTTGAGTGAAGTCACAAAGTAGGAAAGTAAAGAAGGCTGGCTGGAGAGCTACCCTTCCATGGTGGCACAACAGAGGAGTTGGTGACTAACTTTCTACAGCTAGGCTGGTCACAGAGGCTGAGTCCCCATCCATTCATTCCCCAAGGACAAGCCTTCGTGGAAGATTCTGGAGTACTATGAATCTCTGGTAACACGGGGAGGGCACTCCTCCTGATGGGCAACCCAAGGGGTTGCAGGAGGGGCTGCAGGTAGGTGGGTTCACTGTCCCTTAGTCTCCCAATCCCTCTATCCTGGCTTCACACCACTGAGCCATGTCTGGTGACAGCGTGATTGAGCCTGTCACTCACACTAGTCTTGCTGGATAATCTGCCAGAGACAGCAGCTGTAACCACATCCCTGTCCTATCTCAGCTGGGGACTCTATTACAGGGAAGAAGGAAGGCACCAACTACACACAGCCTCGCTGCTGCCTGGGCCTGCCTTCAAGCTGTCAACCACAATTCCCATTCATCTCAGCACACGTTTCTGGCATCTATTTAAGGCAAGACCAAAGACAAGATCTGTTTTTAGAGCATCTCACTGCTCGGGGAGCAGTCTTCCTGCGATGTCCCCCTCCCCATTATTTCCTTAGGAATGCATGGATTACAATTTATAACTTCCTAGAACAGCATTTCTTTCACACTTAAATACTCTAGCCCAGTTGTTGATAAAAGAAATATTAGCAAGTAAGGGTAGCATGAGCCTAACACACAAACAAATTACTTTCAAAACAAATATCTAAAGCCAATTCTCAGCTCGAGGCCTTACCCCTCCCCCCAGAGCAGGAGGGAGCTCTTACATATCTCTACACACAGGCACACAGGTATCCTCCTTTAAAAGAAAGACATTTCACACAACCTAAGTGAAACCCAGTAACAACTCCACAGCAAACACCGGATCCCACCGCTCGTAAAAGGCAGTCCACACTTGAGTCTTAGCATTTCGTCTTTGATTCTTATTCTGTCATACCCAAGATCAATTTCTCTCATGGGAGGAAGGAGATTTTCTCTTTCCTTCCAGGCGCGCACACACTGGATTAGAGAGGAGACAGAGGAAGAAGGTGAGGAGAGTCAGCAACACTGCTCACAGGAGAACCGCACACATACCCATGTGAAGGCTTTCCAGACTCCAAAATCTTGCTATCTCTCCTCTAGCTACCATCCTTCTGTTTAAGCACACACAGCAGGTTGAGGGTGTCACCCAGGAAGCTGCTCCTTAGCTCATTGTGAAGGGTGGTGGGTCAGGCTGGCAGCTGCGGGAACTCTTGAATGCTGTGTGCTCTCTTGGCCAGCGCTGCCCAGAAACTAACAGCCTGCTGCCAGTGACTCAGGCTTAGTCGCTCCAGCGACATCACCACGCGCTGACTTTTGGGAGGAAATTCTAAACGGAGCAGAGAGAGCGGCTGCCTTCAGGGACTGAAAAGTGCAGCTTTTAACTCCAACCCCCAGGGCTGCCCTAGCCTAGCAGGGCACTTTCCCAAGGCTGTTTGTTACAGAGAGAGAGAGAGAAAAAAAAACCAAAACACACAGAGGTCACTGAGTTTGAAAATGGAGTTAGGGTTTCACAGCATGGAATGCCAAAAATTTGAGTTATGATGCTACATAATACAAACAGTAATTTATGGAATCGCTAAAGAAGGAACTTTTGTTTGAAAGATATATGTGCAAAAATGCAAACAGACAAAAAGATTAGATGCATAATAAGTATGTGTATGCTTTACAAAAGTAATACTTCTATCTGCTACTAAGTAAATAAAGCACGGGCTTTGTTCTAAGGGAGGTTCCATTAAATAACAGTGTGAGTTACTTTTAATTCCTCTGTGTTTTTCTCTATTTCCCAAATAATGGGAAATTAGCAGGTTGTTCTTTTACATTTAGACACAGCTGTCAACAGTGTGTGCTTCCTTCATTTCTCCTGGACAGGAAGTCATTACCTTTTAAAGTTTATGAACAGTGAGTTGAGATATGCAAAACAGCGATATGATCATCCTCAACATATGGGTTAAAAAAGTGATAAAGGCAATCGGTAAAGTGCAGTGGTGAGCTTGTGCTCAAAACTCGAGGGAGCGCAACTCACTACTGCTCTTCACAAGACTAGAGTAAGTTTCCACCCAGCTTCTGCTTCCTCACATACAGAAGGGCACTTGTGATCCTTCCCTGGATGCTTGAAAGATTTTGCAGTTTCTGGAGCAACTGGGCCACCGTATTGGGAATTCATAAGGGTTAATTGTTCTGAGGCACTGTAGCTTGTAGATACCTGGAGACCTTAGTAACATACAGTTCCCTGGGGAAAATAATAGCATCAGGGTAGAATGTCTATAAACCTTGCACCCTGGAAAACAGCAAAAAAAAGTCCAGAGCTGGCTGTTTTAGTGAGACCTTGCCTCAAAACAAATCAATCCAACAGTACCAAAGCTTAAAGCATAGCTCATTGTCCAGTGGGACTTACCAATGTAAGCTATGGTTTTAATCACCAGCAAAACACACACACACACACACACACACACACACACACACACACACACACACACACACACACACACACGGTAATTCTGTTAGTACTTCAGAATGTGATGCTGCCCAATTAGTAGCCCCTAGTTGACTGTGCACCATGTTTCACGTTTCAATATTTGTGGTTATTTCTACTTATTTGTTTTTTTTTTTTCTTGCCCTAAATACACAAAGGAGAGTTTCCCAGGGAAACTATAGTTTCAAAAACCTGTAACACTCCTGTACTTCCAGCACTTGGGAAGCTGAGACAAGAGTGTGGTGATATATTGTATATTTAATATATAAGTTTTCCTGAAAATCAGAGGACAGAGCCAAGCCTCACACAGATTTAGCCGTGAAGGTCAGTGAGCGGTAACCCAGCACTCTACAGGAGAGATCAATTAGATCTCTGTGAGTTCAAGGCCAAGCAGTGAGAGAGCCAGCCTAGAAAATAAAAGGATGAGAGTTCAAGGAAAACATCCATCATTGGTCTCTGGCCTCCATACATGCACACACACTTGCTGGGAGGGGGGTGGGGGGTGGGGGGATAATCTAAACAGACTGGTTTGACTTTTAGGCTTTTAAAAAATGTTCAGGGATTACAGTCTATACTCGTCAACGCTCCAAAAAAGCCTTGAGCATTAGTGAGAATAAAGTCTTGTTCTTCCACACAAACCCATTCCTTTGGATAACTAACTGAACAGGCGACATCAAAGACACCAAGTCAAGAAAAAACTCAGAAATGAAGTCGCAAGTCACACAATGATAACAAATACTTAGAAATCAGGAGAAAGCAAGCCAGGCATGGTGGTATAGCTTTGTGGGAGTTTGAGTAAGAACTGTCGTGTCCCGTCCCGTGTCCTTCTCCCCCCCCCCCCCCCACCAACTGGTGGCGTTGTTTGGGGAAGTTTGGATGAGATGGTACAGCCCTGGCAATGCAAGTATGCCACTTGGAGTGGTCTCTGAGAGTCTTATATTCTGCTTGCTCTCTCTGTTTCCTTTGAAGATGTGGTATCTCGACTCCTACCCCTACTGACATGCCCTGCACTTGCCACTATGCCTCCCACCATGACGAGCTCTTCACCCTCTGGTACAGTAAGCCAAAGTAAACTTCCTTCTAAGTGGCCTTGGTGTTTTCACAGTAATGGAAAAGCAGCTAATATAGAAATTAGCACCAGAAACTGGATTGTTGGTATGAAGAAGCAGACCCTGTTTTTTGGGTTTTTTTTTCTGGAAGAATATGGAAGATTTCTGGATTTAAAAAGTGGTTAAATGCTATAAGCAGTGCCCAGAAGGCTGTTTAGCAGGAGCCTATAAAATAGCAGTGCTAAGTGCAATGTAGATGATGAAGGCCCAGCTCAAGAGGTTTCAGAGGGGAAAAATACTAGCCAGGGAGCTAGAGGCTATTCATATGCTATTTGACAAAGAATCTGGCTGTGGGCAAGGAGGCAGAGGCAGGTGGATTTCTGAGTTCAGGGTCAGCCTGGTCTACAAAGTGAGTTCCAGCACAGCCAGGACTATGCAGAAAAACCCTGTCTCAAACAAACAAACAAATTAAATTAAAAAAAAAAAAATCTGGCTACCTTTTGCCAGTGACCTGGTCACTTTCTTGGGACTAAATTAAAAAATAATAGACTAATGTCTCCAGTGAAGGACGTTACGAGACTGCATAATATTGAGTCTGTAGGATGGCTAATACACACACACACACACACACACACACACACACATACACACAGAGGCCCACAGTGAAAAAGAGTGTGTAGGACAGAAAAGATACAGAATATATGGTTTAGAGAGAGAAAGAGCCCTTCAGAAGCATAATTTAGCCAAGGCAAAGCTGGAAGAAAAGCTATCCCGGTGATTAGCATCTCAAGGAAGCCTAGGGCTCATCACTGGAATAAGAAAAAGGTGACTCCAGGGAGGAGCCTAAGGCATTGCTCCTGGAAAGCAAAAGCATGAAAAGGTTGTTGCTAGTGAGGTTCCAGGGGAACAGGATCCATTCTAAACTGGCAGGAGTGAAGGGCACTGATTCTTCCTCCACCGTTTCAGAAAGCCACTGAAGACAGGCCTCTGCGTGGAGGCCTTGAGAGGGTGGGAAGCTCTAAGAGGCTATTGTATGAAGCTGTCAAAGTGAAGCCTGTGGAGACTCCAGATGTTGGAGATGCCAGAGTTGTGAGACATTTGTGGGGGAGAGCTGTACACAGGAAGTTAAACCAGGCAGAAAAGGAGAGAGAGAGAGAGAGAGAGAGAGAGAGAGAGAGAGAGAGAGAGAGAGAGAGAGAGAGAGAGAGAGAGAGAGAGAGAGAGAGAGAGATTGATTGTAGGGGGTAGAGCTGGATGGGTGGAGCCATCTAAACCTTTTGACACCAGACTTGGAGCTACAGGATTTGGTCTTTGTCCTGCTAGATTTCAGTCTTGCTATGGTCCAGTCTTTGGCCACTCTGTCCCCATTCCTCATTTTTGGAATGGTAATGTGTATTCTGGGGCATTCATTATAGGGTGAAGTATGTAATTTGCTTTTTGATCTCACTGGAGGATATATTTAAGAGATGGCTTCAGTCTCCAAAGTCTTTGGATATTTTAAACAGTACAGAGTTGTGAAAGACCATGAGGGATTTTGAAGAGGGATCAAGCACATTTTGCACTGTATGGTCATGGGGGCGGGGAGTGGAACACAGTGGTTAGGATGAGAAGTGTCTCCCATTTGAACACTTGGATCCCAGTTGGCAGTGCTGCTGGGGAAAGTTTGGGTGGTGTGGCCCTGCTGGATTAAGTATGTCACTGGGAGAAGGGCTCTGATAATATAGTCTCATCTACTTCCAGTTCACTCTCTGTGCATGTTTGTGTTTGAAGATGTGGTCTCAACTCTCTGCTCCTGTGGCCATGCCCGCCTCTCACCACAGGTTCTGATCCCTCTGGATCCCTCAGCCAAACACACTCTTCTTTCTGTAAATTATCTTAATCACAAAACAGAACAGCAGCTTATACAGTCCTTTAATCTCAACAGTCAGGAAGCAGAAAAGAGCTTGGAGGTTCAAGGCCAACCAAGTCAACCTAATGGGTTATCTCAAAATAAAAACACTTTTTAAAAGAGTTGAGAATGACCTTGAAGGAGAAGCGCTGCTCTGTGCCTTCAAAGCCACTGCAGCTGTCAAGGTCATGTGGACTTGGACACATCATGGCCCAGGAAATGTGTTCTATATGACTTGAATGAAGGCTCCCTCCATTCTCTTCCTCACATACCCCATTTGCTCCTGGACACTCTCCACAGGCACTAACTAGACCCAGACTCATACAGAAACAAACACAACTGTTTTATAAAAGGTGCTCTTTTAGATGGAGAGGTACAGCATTCCATCAAGCCTGAGTCTGATTTTCAGACTTCATACAGTGAAAGAAAACTTAAGAGCCTGTGTTCCACTGCCTTCCACGCACACTGTGGCATGTGGGTGGATATATGTGTGGGCACACACAGATGAGAAAATGCAATTTTTAAAAATGGGAAGGGGGTGATAAGATGGTTTGGTAGATATGAATGCTTGCTGACAAGTCAGATGAGATGACCTGGAAAATGCCTTGAAACTCCACCAAGCTGTCCTTTGCCCTTCACACACCTGCTGTGGGCTCTCCACTTTCTGAAACTTGGGAATTAGATGTGGGGTCCTCTGAGGTTTTCCTTTCTGGGTCTACTTCACAAAGATGGGAAGAAGCACAAGCCATAAAATGAACACTGCTTTCATTGCTAGGCGAGGGGAAGCCATGAGAATTTGGGAGAGTGTTAAATGCCAGGGTGAACACAGTGGTGCGTGCCTGTAATCAGCATGGGGAGGCTGAAGCAAGGAGGTTTAAGAGTTCAAGGCAAGTCTGGACTACACACATACCAATATATAAATATAAATATAAAATAAATATAAAAACAACAATAAAAAGTTAAATTCTCTATCGGGTTTTTCTGAGACAGAGACCGGACACTCTGTTCCTGTTTGAACTCCTTGATTATAGGCAATGATAAGCCACAAAATACCAGCTGGAGAGTGCCCACTAGAGCTCATGTAATCTTGGCCAGGAGGCAGCAAGCTTCCTGCAGCTATGACCGGCTCCTAATCCTTTCTTTGAAAAGAAGTACAATTTCTGGATCCCTTGGACTCTGTGGAATCCACACTATCTCACAGCGGGGTTGGGGAGAGCATCCAACTATCCAGTCTTAGCAGCTAGCAAAACACTAGAAGAGCAAGAATGTGCCTACAGAAAAGTAAAGGGATTCATCTTGTTTTACAAACAAGTCCAGCCAATACCATAATCCCTTGGAACGCAGTATAAGGCAGAGAAAGGGGTAATGGGGCAGGACACATGACCTCCACACCTGACAAAGTTGGGGTCACTGCGGCCTTAATCAACTTTCCTAATAACATAGTTACTGTCGCTGTCTTCAGGAGCTGAGCAACTGAGATGGGGTTTCATGTTTCCTTTTCTTATACGGGTTTCACTCTGTAGCCTGGGCTAGCTTAAACTTCTGTGAGTTCCCCTGTCTCAGTGTCCCAATGTCTGGGACTATAGGTGTGAACCACCCTGTCTCTTCATTCAAAAGACACCATTGAAAAACAGTATAAGGAAAGTGTGAGCATAGCTGGGGGTGGGAGGGGGGCACACTACAATCTCAGGGCCTGGGAGATAGAAACAGGAGTGCAACTTCAAGGCCATTCTGGGCCACACAATGATACTTTGTCTCAAAGTAGCAAATGGGGTTGGCCAGATCGCTCACTGGGTAAAGTTGCTTACTACAAGGCCTGACTACCTAAGTTTGATCCCTGGGGCCCATGTGGTAGAAGGAGATACCCAAACCTCACAAATTCTCCTCTAATCTCCACACCAATGCTGTGTCACTCAAGAGAATATTCACTATATGAACATAAAAATTAAAAAAAAAAACAACAAAGGAACAAAAGCAGATATAACCCAAATGATGATGATAAAGATGAAATCTAAGGAATTTTCAGGGGTTGGGAAGTGAAGGCCATGCTAGGTAAGCATTTGCTAGCCCAGGTTGGTCTCAAACTTACAATCTCTGACATACTGAGACTATAGACATGCACCCTAATACCCTGCTAACAGTTATACTTGAAGGGGTCACAAAGCTGTCCATCACTTAAATGAACCTGCCCACACATGTGAGACCCACACTCCTGAGCACCCCCTTCTTTTTTTCCCTTTCCTTCTAATAAAATGCTGAGTGGATTCCCAGGGCAATAAATTTGGGGTAATCCTGGGCAATTATGTGGTGACTCAAGTTTGGGATTATAAGAATCAATGGAAAAGATTCAGTAAAGGTTTCAGACCTAATAACTTGAGTGTAATATATTTCAATTTAGCTTGAGCTATATCTGGGTGTCCCACACAGAGCTCTAAACCACTGTGGAGATAGGGTGGCTTGTCCAGAATGGGCCACTGGCAGGTCTGAAGAGTTCACTGCTCATGCCCTTGTGAAATGCCCCCTAAATGATCATAATAATTACTTAGACTGAACCAAGTCAGTGTGCCAGCTCTGAGTCAGAGATTACCAATTCAGTTCTCCCTTTATGAGGATTTTAAGACTCTGAGATAAGAAAACTGCCCCTGATCAGCAGGTCTCAATGGAGGAGTAGAATCCCAGGTTGGCTTTTTGACCCAGAAGTCTTTTCACCAGAAAATCATCAACAGTGGTTAGTACAGAACGATGCCAGATTAGCTGTGCAAATCTCCTCTCTGATTGCATTACTATATTCTGTTAATTGTACCCAACTAAAACAGAAACATGTGGCCTGTTTTAAAGCAAACTGTCAAAATGTAAATACATTAATTCCAAACATAAGAAATAGACTTTTGAACAACTAAATACACACACACACACACACACACACACACACACACACACACACACAGAGGCACGCACGCACCCCCCCCCCCATTTCGAGGGCCTGTAAGATGGGTAAAAGTGCTTGTTATCAAGCCTGACAACCTTAGTTGGAATCCTAGGACCCACAGTGGAAAGAGAGACCCAAGCTCCTGCATTTTGTCCTCTGGCATTCAACATGCACGTTATGGCATGTGCACACAAGATAAAGGGGGAAAAAAAAAAAACAAACCAAAAAACATAATAAACCTAATTCCAAAGAGTTTTGTTAAATTTAACTTCATGTTTTAGAAGGTCTTGCTAAGTAGCCCAAGCTGGCCTTGAACACTTGATCTTCCTTTCTCTGCCTCCCAGAGGCCTGGATAGGGCTATAGGACCCCACAGAAGGAAGTGGGTGGTACACAAAAGAGTGTTTGCCCAGCATGCCCACGAGCCAGGATTTGATCTCCAGCAATACAGACAGGGAGAAAGACAGACAGACACTCAAGCCCCCCCTCTACATTTTGCAAAGAAATATGCTTCTATAGCTTCTCATATTTCAATCTATCTGAGAAAAAATTAAATAAAACATGATACAAACAACAGTCACCTATGAATAAATCTCCTCACTTTTAGGGGAAGACAGAGTATATTAATTTTTAATTGACACAATACAACAACACAAAAAATCAAACAGAATGAAAATTTTGAGCAGACATGTCTTCCAAATGGCCAACCAATTTATAAACATATTATAGAAAAATAGACAAGGGAGATGAAATCATGATACCATGAGATTACATCATAATCCCAAATCAAGGAATGTCCCTCACTATTTTGTGGTCCTAGGGATGGTACTGAGGACTGTAAGCATCCTGGGTGAGAGAGAGCTCTTCAGCAGAGAGAGGCACAGCCTCCTCAGGGACTGAACTTCCTGACATTCATGTGTTGTTACTCGAATCAAAACCATTTAGCAAAGGTGAACATTTGCTCATGTGTGTTAATGAGCTTTCAGATGCTGCCACCCAGGGCTAGAATATTTTTGTAATCATTAGAAATTGATCTCTGGCACTTACAGGATATTTCTGGTCATAAAATGAGGAAAGCATTACCAGGTTCAGGAAATGATCATCTACTGAAGTCTTAAGGTCCTGACCTCTCCCCAGCTTTCTGCTTCAGTGTCCTGCTCTAGGGCAGAACCCAAAGGCTCTTTTATCAAGGTCGCCAAGTTCACCAAAGCCCTGAGCCACTTAACTGGTATTTGACCTTTTTGTTGAAATGGAGATTCCCTGAAGTGCCTAGGCTGGTCTTCAATTCCTGGGTTCAAAGAATCTTCCTGCCTCAGCCCTTATAGGCACAAGCCTCTGGGCCTATGTTCAACCTCATTTTCATAGAGAAGCTCCTCCAAAGTCCTGGGACCCTACCTGTCCCTACTATACTCTATCTGTGAGAACTTCTTCTCCTAATCCCCAACTCCCACCTCTGGTCCTCGAAGTCCTTACCTTCAGCCTAGGTCACTCTCCCACTCAACAGAGCCTTGTGATCTGGGGCTTAATAAAGAGTAATAATAAGCTGAGGGCTCTGGCTCCACCCACCGGGCTGGGAACCTTCTCCTGTCACCCAGACATCAGTGTCATCGAGGACTCCTCCCTTGCTCACAGCATCCAGACAATTCTGTAGACTCCCAAACTGTTCACTTCCCCAGTACTACGGTCATGTCTTCCTGCTTCTGAGCTACATGGCAACCTAATTAGGCAAGAGACATTCCCACTCACAATCCAGCCAAGAGAGGCCAAGAATGCAAACCTGATCACTTCTCTTCAGCTCAAACCTCACAGTTCCTGGGTTGCCCAGGTACTCCTTCCTTCCAGTAGCTTGAAAGCTCAGGTCTATACTGGCCTTTAAGCCCCACCCAGGGCTACTTAAACTCCGGTCCTCCCACCAGGAACGATTTGAGCTGCTTAAACTCCCACCTACCCTGGAGTAAACCACAGACACTGACCCACGGAGTTGCACCATAATCGGTTCAGTCACTGAGAGTAATGGAGCAGCTGTTCACCTTTGTCAGGATGACAAGGGACTGGTTCTTCCTGTGCTGTGTGCAAGCAAGCTGTCTTGCCCAATCCACACCCTGATGCATCAGTTATAATTTCCAGTTCCGGCTCCTTAACGCAGCAGTGGCAGAGACAGTGGTGAGACAACCCAAGTTCAAATGCCTTCATTCTTCTTCTTTTTCTCATTTTTATAATAGATCTTTGAACATTTTATATAGTGTGTTTTGATCGAATTCCCTCTTCCAATTCTGCCCAGGTTCTTCACCTCCCAACCCATTCAACCTTGTGTGTGTGTGTGTGTGTGTGTGTGTGTGTGTGTGTGTGTGAGAGAGAGAGAGAGAGAGAGAGAGAGAGAGAGAGAGAGAGAGAGAGAGAGAGAGAGAAAGATAAAAAAAAAAAACAACCCTAAAACACCACCAACAAAACACTCGTCATCAGGACCATGTGAGCCAAATAAATGTTTACCTCCTCAAATTGCTTTTGGTCATGGTCTTTATCATGACATAAAAAGCTAGCTAGAATACTACCTATAGCAAAAGGTTTCATATATAGTAGGAATGAAATACTCTGTTAAATCTCTCTGTCTCTGTCTCTCTCTGTGTGTCTCTCTGTCTCTTTGTGTGTGTGTACTATGCATAACAGAGTACCTATGTGGATAGAGGTCAGAGGAAACTTTGGATGTCGACTCTCACCTTCTGCCTTGTTTTGTGACAGGGCCTCTTGTTTTTTTGTGGCTATATAGGCCAGGCTAGCTGACCTATAAGCTTCTAGGGACTCTCCTGTCCCACTTCCTGTCTTCCTGGAGGAGTACTGAGGTTAGAGATGTATGTGCTACCACCCCCAACGGTCACACTGGAGGGAAATTGAACTCTGGTCCTCATTTTCTCAGCAAGCACTCACTCAGCCTTCTCCTCAGGCCTGTTTTTGAGGGGAGGCAGATCTTATTCTGCCCCTGGAGTTGGCCTGGAACCCATCTTGTAGATCAGTTTTAACTCCTTCAAACACTCCTGGCTCAGCTTCCCCAGTGCTAAGAGCACAGACATAAACCATCACTCCTGCATTTTATTTGTTTAATTAATTTATTGCTATTTTATTGTTCTTTGATAATTTCATACTTGTATGGCATGTATCTTATTTGTCTTGTATCGTCTCTGTAGTGAAGGATACCCCCCCCCCCCCCCCCCCCGAGCCCCTGATCTTCCTGGCTCTACTTCCCAAGTGCTAGGATTACAGGTGTGGACCACAATATCCCACTTTCTTTCTTTTTAAAGAAGTTTTAGTCACAGCACATTTAAAATCTAACTTACAAACAGGAAGAATAAAAGAAAGGGGAAGAAATGAAACCCAAATAAGACAGATGGAAAACCAAACAAAATTAAAGAG
The DNA here is from genome assembly GCA_033318265.1 of Phyllotis vaccarum. Classification (NCBI taxonomy): domain Eukaryota; kingdom Metazoa; phylum Chordata; class Mammalia; order Rodentia; family Cricetidae; genus Phyllotis; species Phyllotis vaccarum. Next base: position 60,919,751 of record JARWLC010000005.1, read on the forward strand.
TAGCCCTGGCCTCTATCCCAGGCCCCTTGAGAGTGGCTTGGCTTCGTCTCCAGCTACGGGTCGCATAAGACAGACAGTAGCACCCACATAAACAGAATAAATCAGTTTAACTCGGAAAGGCTGGGAGCAGCCAGGGTACTTTCTAAGATGATAGCAACCAGATCCTCAGAGCAGGTTAGACAGCAGTTCCTAACAGTTTCAAACTTAGCAACTGATCATAAACAAAAACAAAGAAAACCACAAAGCACTGCCAGGCACCCTGCTATGAGAGGCAGGAGCATCTCTGTGAGTTCCAGGCCAGCCAGGGCTACATAGTGAAACCCTGTCTCAACAATCACAGCCAAGAGCCCCAAACAGGGTCTTCTTACAACTGATATCAGCTCTTAATTAGGGAAAAGAAATCTGTGCATACACTTTTGTACTTCTGAGTGAGGTGTACATTTCTCTATGAAATGAGGGGGGGAAATGGAAACGTACCTGAATTTTGAAACTACTGGCCCCTAAACACTGGAAAGGGCCTGGTACATTTTATTTAGGTAAAGCAAGCTTAAATCTGAGCAAAGAGATGTTCAGCAGATGATGCAAGAAAGGGTAGCAGCCCGTGAAGGTAAGGTAGGGGTGAGGGCAGGGGCGGAGCCCAGGGAGGGGCTGGACAGGGAGGCAACAGGAGGTTGGGTCAGAAGGAATGTTAGGCATTTCAGATTCCCTAAGTGCCCACTAACAGGAGGCTTTCATCCCCTGTGGTTCCTACAAGGCTAAGGTCATCTTCCCTGCTGGGTACCCCAAAGTTCCTGCTCCTGGTACCCTAGGAAGAGCATCAAGGCTGAAGACTACCCAGAAGCCACGCCGGTTTGCAGATGTCAGTAACTACAGACCCATGTGTAGGGTCCATGCAGAAAGATGGCACAGACCTCACTGTTACCTCTTCAGACCATCCTCCTGGCTCTGACACATGCTCCTGGCAAGTTTTCCACATAGGTAACGGTGGAGAAACTGCTGTGTAAACTGTGTGAGAAGCAACAAGGATTTCTGTGGTGGGAGGTACTGACATTTCTTTCTTTTCTTTTTCTCCTTTCTTTTTTTAGGGCAGACTGTTTCTTTAAAATGGTCCTTGGGCTGGAGAGATGGCTCAGCGGTTAAGGGCTGCTCTTCCAGAGATTGTGAGTTCAATTCCCAGCAACCCCATGGTGGCTCACAACCATCCATGTTGAGACCTGGTGCCCTCTTCTGGCAGATACACATGCAGACAGAACTCGGTATGTATAATAAGCAAATGAACTTTTAAATAAGTAAATAAAATGGTCTTCAAAGGCTAGAGACATGCCTAGGTGGTTAGGAAAGTGTGCTGCTCCTGCAGAGGATCTGAGTTCAATGCTCAGCACCCATGACCCAAGGCTCAGGACTACCTCAACTCCAGTTCTAAGAGGACATGATGCCTTTGGGTACTTAGGATCACATATATCTGCACACAATGAAAAGAAAATCAGGAGAAAAAAAGAAATTGAAAAACAGTTCTCACATTCTTCTTAAGGCAAAAGGTAGTGTGTCATATGGTGGAGTCTCTCTTTTTAATCATTAAAAATGCTGTGTTATAATTATAGCTATATACAGCTATAACACCAGTTTTCAGAAGGGAGCAGCTAGAAGACCAGCCTAGCATACACAGTGAGTTCTAGGTTAGCCAGGCTCCAGACCGAGACTCTACCTCAAAAGACTAAATCAAACCAAAAATAATAGAAGAAGAAAATTTATTTTGAAAATGTAATTCTTATTCCCCATGCTTAGTTCTAGCTTTGTGTTATTTCTGGAGACCTTGATAAAAAAGAGACCAGTTTCACTCCATGTGTAATACCTTCAGTTTGTCTGAAATGGGCCCCCATGGAAATCAGGCTAGTCTCAGACTCTTTCAGTATTCCCAGTGCGGGATTACATATGTGATATGGAGTGTGTGTGTGTGTGTGTGTGTGTGTGTGTGTGTGTGTGTGTGTTTAATGCATCCAACCTCACTTGATTTCTTCCTGGAAGCAGAACATGGCATTTTTAAAACCTCAGAGCAAGTTTTCAAGGCTGCCCCCTTCACCAGCCACTGGCAGTGTGCTTCACAGTTGGCCAGCTCCCTCCACATCAGCCATGGGCTGATTTCCAGCCCCCTGGGAGGCTCGAAATCCTTAGGACAGAATCTACATACATCCTCTCCCAGATTTTAATTATTCCTAGATGACTTGCAACACCCAAGCCAGTGTAAACACAGAATGATGATGAGGGAAATGTTTATATTCAAACTACACACAATTTATCCCAAGTATTTTTATCTGAGATGTGTTCAGTAAGCAAGTGTGGATCACACAAAGGGAAAGACAACTGTGATCTGACCCAAGTGTCCTTTGGAGGATTGATGTGGCTCAGTGGTGAAGCAAGGCACTGGGTTGGATCCCGGGCACAGTTCAGGGGACAACTGAAATTGCAGTTGCTTCTATGTGTGTGGTGATGACTCATGTTTATAACAAAGTTGCTAGAAATGCATGGTGTTCTGGGGAAGACTGACAGATTTGGCCTGGCACACTAGGAATCTAGACTGGGTTGGTTTGACTTTCTTTCCTAACTTGGAGTGATAGTAGTCACACACACACACACACACACACAAAAGGAGTAGAAAATAATAATTAAATTGAACAACTATTGGATTAAGTTTGAAAGATTTTATAAAGCCATAAAAAGTCAATTCACACTGGGTGAGGCTCACACCTGTTATTCCAGCACTCGGAGGTTAAAGCAGGATTGTTGTCACGCTGAGGCCAGTCTGAGCTATATAATTTGAGGCAGCCTGGGCGACACAGAGTTTTAACTCAAAAAATTTAAAAAAGGTTATTTGTCTGACTCGGCGAGTAACGGCGCTTGCCATCAGGCTTGGCAAGTTGAGTTCGATCCCTGGGATCCACACAGAAAAGAGAGAAAACAGATTCCTACAAGTTGCCCTCCGGTCTCCCTTTGCATGACGCACAAGTGATGAATAATTAAAATAATACATTTCGATCAGCAAAGCAAGCCAAGCATGACGGCATGCACTTACGATCTAGCACTTGGATGCAGCAGCAGCATTGGCTGGGGGACCCTCTCTCAAAACAAAACAACCTAGAACAAAACCGGAAGTTAATCACCTCCAGGAGACTTTCTTCCTCTGGTTGCTATTTTTTTGTCCCTAATTAACCTCATGACTCTTCCTTTGTCATCTCTCATAATTAGTACCTGCATTAACACACTACCTCTTAACTGAAGTTTTAATGACTTATTTCTTAAATGATGCTGGGGATAGGACCCATGTTTTAAGCAAGTGTCCTGCTGAACTGCTAAAGTGCTTTTTGAAAGTGTAACAGGGCTGAGGTGATGGCCCAGCACTTAAAAGCTCATTAATGCTCTTTCAGAGATGTGAGTTTGGGTCCCAGAACTCCCATCGGGTAGCTCAGCAACGCTGTAACTCAGGGGCCTCCCTCGTCCTCCTCAGGTACTGCACTCGCATGTACCTACCACACACACACTCTCTCTTCTCTCTCTTAATAAAGTCTTCTTAAAAACAAGGTGTGTGGAGATCATGTGGCAGGTACGGTCTGCCTTTAAATTCTCAATCCTCCTACCTCAGTCTTCTAAGTGCTAAGATCCCAGGTGTGCACCACCATGCCCAGTCTAGATATGATTTTATGTATATAAGATATATGGCCTGGGTTGGTGGTGCATACTTTATTCCCGCACTTGGGAGGCAGAGGCAGGCAGATCTGTGAGTTCAAGACCAGCCTAGTCTACAAAGCGAGTTCCAGAATAGCCAGTGTTATGTAGAGAAATCCTGTCTTGATAAATCAAAAAAATAAAAAAAAAGGGTATATGTGTTTTGTGTGTGTGTGTGTGTGTGTGTGTGTATGTGTGGGGGGGGGAGAGGGAGGAAAGGAGGGAGAGAGAGAGAGAGAGAGCTTGCCTGAGCTGGTGTACACGTGTATGTATCTAGAAGCCTGGGTGTTATTCCTCAAGAACCATTCACCTTGTTTTATGACAGAGTCTCTCACTGGGACATGAGACTCACTGATTAAGTTATATTGGCTATCCAGCAAGCCTCAGGGATCTTGTCTCTGCCTCCCCATCACTTTAGTTATAGGCTACCTAGATCTGATTTTTAGATGCATGCTGGGAATCCAAATTCAGGTTCTTTTGTTAGTGTGCTGAACACTTTACCAACTGGGCATCCCCAGTCCCTAGATACAATGTGTTGAAAGAAGTCTATCCACACCTACTGACATCAATGTATGGGTATGCATTAATTTTTTTGTTTATGATCCATAAAAATCCCACTGGTGTTTAAGTGCTAAGGAAACTATACAGTCTTCTTTTTTGAAGACAGCCAAGATAATGACAGTTGATCTTAAGAACAAATTGAAATAAGAATTTTTTGGAGTATCAAATATGACTTGGTAAAATATACGGGCTAGGGAGACTCAGAAATATAAACATATTTTCTCTAGAGTGAGTGTGTGTTGAAAGGAGGCGTGTAAAGGCCAGGCATGGTAGTGCATGCTTGTAATCTTAACAATTTGGACTGTGAAACAAGATGATAAATTTAAGGCCTTACCAGGCTACAGAGTGAGTCCAAGGCTAGACTAGGAAACATAGAGACACTCAAACTAAAAAGAGTAAAGCATCATCGGAGAATGCAGGTGGGTGACAGAGCATGCTCAAGGCCTTGGGCCCTCTCTCTGGAGCCCCAGACAGGGTAGTTTCACTATTTGGCCCACACAGGCCTTAAACTCCTCTTCCTGCCTTAGCCTCCTGAGTGCTGCAATTACAGACCAGGCATGCATCACCACACCCCACATTTTTACCCGTGGACTTTAGAAAGACACTTGTAAGTGCCACTGTGATTCATCAGCCTTACTCCGTTATCTCCAGCACCACACCCATGCTGAAAAGGAGGTTCTCAGGCCTGCCCAGTGGCCTTCCCTCACAGGTTCTCTGGGCTACTAAGAGATAAGGCTGGCTTCTAAACCAGAGAGAAGCACCCAGAGCTGGAGAGAGCACGGGAGTTGTGGCAAACAAGAGCAGAGAGACCACTTCACTGAGAAAACACAGATCTTCCTTTCTTAAAGAAAAAGAAAAAGAAGCTAGCTAGCTAGCTGGTTGTAGTTGTGCACAGTTGTAATTCCAACACCTGGGAGCAGAGACAAAAGGATCCTGGAGTTTGAGATCAGTTTAGGTTCAAGCAAGACCATGCCTCACAGTGAGAACAAGGGAAGAGAGAAGGAGCAGTAGCAAACATTCACATCTCTGGATCCTGGAAGAATTATAGCTGTAGATATAGTTTCTCTCTTTCGTGACTGGGATGAAGCCCAGGGCTTCTTCCCACATCCTAAGCACATGTTCTACCGCTGAGCATGGACAGCTCTGCCTCTGCAGATTTTAATAACACCCAAGCAGGGAGCACTTGCTGACTGCCAGTATTTTTTGGTTTTTTTTTTTTTTTTTTGGTGACAGAGTTTCTCTGTGTAACAGCCCTGGCTGTCCTGGAACTCACAAGATCCTCCTGTCTCTGACTCCTGGGTGCTGGGATTAAAGGCATGTGCCACCACTGACTCCCCAGCTATTTCTTGAATTTTATTTCCAGTATTTCTCATCAAATTGAAAACAAAACTTTCACTTAGCTTTATGCAGAAAATGTTTCAGTATGTACATAATATAACTTAAAAATGGGGGCTTCTGGGAAGATAGCTAAGTCAGTAAAGTTCTTAACCTGGAAACCTGAGGATTTGAGTCAGATCCTTAGAATCCATGTAAAGAAAACCTAAGCACAGAGCCACAGGGCTGTAAGCCAAGGGCAGTGGTGGAAGCAGACAGGCCCCTGGGGCTGGCTGGCCAGCAAGTTTACACTACCTGGTGAACAATCTCAGGAAAAACCCCCCAAAAAACAAATCAAAGCAGAAGGTTCCTGAATAGTGACTTTTTTCTTGTTTTTGTTTGGTTTTTGAGACAGGGTTTCTCTGTGTAGCTTTGGCTGTTCTGGAACTCACAATATAGGCCAGGCTGGCCTCGAACTCATAGAGATCTGCCTGCCTCTGCCTCTGAGTACTGGTATTAAGGCATGCACCAATCTGGCTCCCAATTAATGAGTCACGCACACACGTGCCCCATAAATAATTGCAAGATTGTAAGTAAGCCTTCTGATTATCTGTTGCCTTCTCTCTACAATTTTTCCACTAAAGAGAAGCCTTGCCTAGATGTTAACTGTTAAATCTGCCTTCAAAGAAACTTAGATGCTCCAGCCAACCCACAAGAGCCAACAATCACTGTCTCAGCTAAAAACAAAAACAAAAACAAAAAAAACTAATGATTCGTGCTGTCAAAATTCAATCCCTATGAAAACTTCCCATTTCGACTTCTCAAATGATTTAAAAAAATTTTTAAGTTAATCTTGATTTTTATTTTATGTGTATGGGTGTTTCACTAGCATGTATGTCTTTGCACTATGTCTATGCAGTATCTGTGGAGGCCAGAAGAGGACAGTGGATCCCCCTGGGACTAGAGTTACAGACAGCTGTGAGCCATCATGTAGTGCAGAGGCTTGAACTCATATCCTCAGAAAGGGTAATGAGTGCTCTTAAGCACTGAATCATCTCTCCGGCCCCAATCTTACTAAATTTTGTTGGGGCTTCTTGATACAAGTTTCACTGTATAGCTCAGGCTGACATTGAACTCAAAATGCTACTACCTACAGCTTCTACCTTTCCAATTCTGTGATTAGAAGTGTCTGTTGGTCATGTCAGGGCCTCAAAATGATCTTTAAATTAAATGACTTGCTGACATCAGGACCCTGCAATGTCCACACACTCTATTAACAAACTGATTAAGCCAGTTGTATCTATTTGGGTCGTATCTATATTCAATCCATAGGTTCATGAAGGGGCTATTCCAAACTTTTCGGTTATCTGTGCCAAACATTCCTGTGGTGGTTAGAATGAGAGATGTCCCCCATGGGCTCATGTATTTGAACACTTGATCCCCAGAAGATGGCGCTGTTTGGAGAAAAGGTGCAGCTCTGCTGGAAGTACATGGGTTGGGGCTGTGGCGCTTTAAGAGTTCATAGCCTTTCCACGGTCCAGTTCACACTCTCTGTGTCATGTTTGCTACGGTAGGTGTGCTCCAGCTGCCACGCTCCTCCTCTTCCTACCATGATGGAATCATAAGCCAGAGTAAAAACTCTTCTTTAAGTTGCTTTTGGACGTGGTATTTTATCACAGAAACAGAGGAGTGACTAAAACAGAAGTTGGTACCAGGAGTGAGGTAACTGAGTTGGAACCGGAGCGTGCTGATTTGGGAGGAATGTGGAAGACTTTGGACTAGAAGGCAGAGCTTGGTGGTCCATCTGCGTAGGAGCACCGAGAACAATGAGAGGCCTGGCTCAGAAGGTTTCAGAGAACAGCAAAGACTTCAACAGCAACCGAGCTAGACTCTAGTCCTGGGATATTTTGGCAACAAATCTGGCTGCTTTCTACCCATGTCCTAAGAACTTGCCTGAGGCTAAACTTAAAAGTAATAGATTTATTATTTGATTTTTTTTTAAATTTATTTGATGGAGAACATGTCAAGGCAGTATAATGTAGAATCTGTGATGTGGTTAGTACTAATAATGCATGTGCAGGTCTACAATACAAGAGTGCAAGTAGGCCAGGAAGAAATAGAAAATATACAACCTGGAGAGAAAAGCAACATTAGTAAATTTAATGTTGTAGCCCAGGCTAAAGGAGAGGATGTAATTATTATGGAGATTAGCTCCACTAAGGAAAGGCCCACTGGAATAAAGGGAAGGTTCCTTCTTGGCAAGACTGCATCCAGCTGAACTTCCAACCCCTGGGAGAAAAAAACTAATGTGGTTTCCTAGAAAGGAACAATAAGCAAAAGCTTCTGCTCCTGTGGCTTGAGGGGGCCAGATCTAAGATGACACAGGACCCAGATAGTGTTGCCCATGTGGTAATGGATTTTGAGGCATGAAGAACGCAAGAGTAAACCATGGAGTCATAGACTATTAGACCCCAGGTTCAGAAGGCCACTGAAGCCAGGCAATGTGTGGCCAGGAGTCCCTGAAGCACAGGTTACAGTGGAGACCTCAAGATATTGGAGAAGCTAGACTGTGAGACATCACCCAAGGAAAGCTACATACAAGGGAGTGGATTCTACCCAAAAGAGTATGTTGCAGGCAGCAAAATTAAGAGACAAAGCCATCTGAAGCCCTTTGACATCCATCATGGAGCTATAGGATTTGGGGTTTGCCCTGCTGGGTTTTGGTCTTACTTTGGTCCAGCATTTTCTCCTATGCCCACTCCTCCCTCCTGGAATGGGAATCTGTCTTCCATAGGTTTCTCCTGCTGTGATAAAACACTATGACCAAAAGCACCCGAGCAGGGAAGGGTTTAATTTCATCTTACAGCTGTCATCCAGGTGAAGTCATGGAAGGAACCCAGAAGCAGGATCTGACACAGAGGCCATGAAGGAGTAATGCTTGATCCTCATGGTTTGCTCAGTCGGCTTTCTTATACTATCTAGGATCATCTTCCAGGGATGGCACTGCCATGTTGTTTGCTTTTTAATTTGAAGGGCCAAAGGGGTCACAGTTAAGAAATCACTTTGACTCTCAAAGAGACTTTGGACTATAAATAGTGTTGAGACTAAGAAAGACCATAGGGGACTTCAAAGGTTGGGTTAAATGCATTTGGTATGACCGTGAGTCTATAGGGCCTGAGAGTGGAATGTGGCTTATGTATCTGAGTACTTGGTCTCCAGCTGGTGGCACTCTTTAGGAAAGTGGTGTAGCCTTGCTGGTGGAAACACATCATGGGGGAGGCTTTGAGAGATATGGCTCAGCATTTAAGAACATGGGCTGCTCTTCCGGAGCTCCAGAGTTCAATTCCCAACAACCACATGGTGGCTCACAACTATCTAGAATAATATCTGGTGCCCCCTTCTGGCCTGCATGCAGACAGAACACTGTATACATGATAAATAAATAAATAAATATAAAACAAAACAAAACAAATCTTGTCATAGTGTCAGAAAGGTAACCAATATAACCTCTTAGCATCTAGAAAGGACCCATAACTCAGCAGACAGAAAGGTAGGAAATGGTCCAACAGGAGCCACAAGACAGCAAGTGAGCACGGTGGAAGCTTCTATAAACTACAGACTGATTGGGCATCGAGGCCAGAGATGCCTTAGTTGCCATGGAGACCTGAACTTCTATGCAAGTGAAGCAATCACTTATTGTGGGATAGTGCATAGTCGCTGCCCTGGGCAGTAGGGCCATGATCTGACTCTTGAAGTCTCCGCTTGTGCCTCACTGATCTTAGGGATCCCTAGGAACAAAGCTGATGAGTCCTTCCATTAGGGTGTCATGTGATTAACGAAGCACAAAATCTCTAGCTCAGTCAGTGTGACAGGGAAACCCAGAGCCCTGCATCTGGAGTCCCCACACAGCAGGTAATCTTTGGGTAAATATTGAGTCATTTTCCTATTGATAGGCTTACATCCTTTACCTTGTCATTACGCACCCATAGGGTAACCCTCAGTGCAAGATGTGCATCTTAATTCTCCAGAGTGAACTCGCACACACGTATGCTTGAGAGCTAATGGCTTGACTGTGGGACTGACAGAAGACCCTCAAAGCTTAAAAGTGAAACACAAAAGATGCCATTTAATAATCATGTGGGCATGATGCCTACGATATAAACATAGGCTAATCTTGATGGGTGGCTCAGTGAACTCACAAAGGAACAAAACAGGCCATAGTTGCTGAAAGGGTGCCCTGCCTGAGCTAGACCGCAGGGCCTGCCCTCACCAGGGTTAGCAATATGATTCTCTGTAGGCACCAAATAGCTACTGTGGGAAGCTGATTACAATAGACATGTTTTTAAGAGCAAGGGGCAGTGATTTGTCCTCACTGAAAAAGCCACTTGTGCTGAATGCAGATTAGCTCCGTCTCTTCACTGGCCTCACCAAAGTCTCCTAAAAAGCCACGGCATCTCCCAGATGTTATCTAGAACTTCCCAGTGACTGACTTATACCCAACATCACCTCAATAAAACTGAAATGTCTAGGAAGCTTGGAGACACACCCTGGTGCTGCATGATGCCCTGCAGGGGCAGATGCTGTGAACCTGTGACTCATGTCACTGGGGGATGCTAAGCCACAGTCACAAACCAGGCGTAAATATAGACCATAAACTCTCTTATTCCACAGCACACTTCCAAAATGTTCTCCTCCCATTCAGCACTGCTCTGTTAAAATTGAATCTCATCTCCTAGAGAAGAAAGTCTTTCCATGGGACATCTCAGCTCCAGCCCACTGAGTCAGAGTCTGTCATTTCATTTCAGCCTCCTCTTGCTTCAGAGAAAAGCACCCATGGGAATTGCTGGTGGCCTTTGTGGTCACAGTCACTGCCACTATGGATACTCAGTTAAGATGCATACAGCAGTCTTCACACCCATCTTCTTTTCTTGAATCGCCTTACCCCAGCTACTTGTTTTCTCCTTCATTCTCTCTCTCGTTTTTAATCATTGATTTTTGATTGATTGATTGAAACATGATTTTGCTGTACAGCTCAGGCTGGCCTAGGCCTCATTGTGAAGCCCAGGCTAACTCGCCTAACTTCCTGGAACTACAGGACCCACACGACCACATAGGCTTGGCTATTCTTTCCTTCTGAAGCACAAACTAGGAGCCAGTAAGATGGCGCAGAGGGGATGGGTACCTATTTACTACTCAAGCCTGACAACTGAAGTTTGATTCCCCAGGGCACACCAGACTCCTACAAGCTGTCCTCTCACCTACATATATACCCTATAGCATGCTTGTGCCCACAACACTACACACACACACACACACACACACACACACACACACACACACACACACACACACACACACACACACACACACACAATGGCTTTACTGGTTTTTTGTTTTGTTTCTCTTTGTGGCCCTGGCTGTCCTGGAACTCACCCTATAGACCAGGCTGGCCTCAAACTGTGAGATTTACCTGCCTCTGCCTCCCAAGTGCTGGGATTAAGTCTTGTCACACCACACCCAGCTCTGTTGTTGCTTTTAGTTGGAGCACAAAACAGAACACACCATTTTCCTGGGGCAATGACTCCCTATTGTACTTAGAACCCCAAGTTCTCTAGGACATGAGATGCTTCTGGGTTAGTCACTGTCTCTGTCCACAGCGCCCTCTTCTGTCCATTTCCTGATCTTGGTCACTGGCCTCCTTGTTGAACCCCCTAGGTGACCTCACTACCTCTTCTTTGTCACCCAGATTGCTACTCAGTGTCACTCCTGTCCTTTCCTATTCTCCATAAACAGCACCAGTAGCCTAGGGAATCCTATCGGGAATCTATTCAAATGCTGGAATGTAGAGCACCCCCTCTGTATCCAAGGTCCCTCTGAATGTTAAGCTCCTCCCTGTATACTTAAAATAGCCCAACCTTAGCGTACACACGTATATCCTCCTATATTCCTGAAATCATGTACAGATGGTTCATAATACCAGGGAAGTGTGAATAGCATGTGCACAGTCATTCAGCTGTCTGGTGAGTAGGTCATGAAAAGCCTAGGGCTGGAGTATGCCACACGTGTGAGGCTCTGGGTTCATGCCCAAGGGACAGGAACCTGGGGATGTTCATTAAAGGCATAATTCTTCTCAGCATTCCCAGTCTGTGGTAGGTAAACTCAGAGGACATGAAACCCGAGGATACAGAAGTCATCCATATGGTCTTTGAAATGTTGTATCCTAAATTACTAGAATGGCCCTTGGGTCACAAATGAGGCTCCAGACATTTTCGTAAGTTAACTGACTTTTGATAAAAAGAAAGAAGAACATGACAGCTAAAAAAGTAGGACCACTTTGTCTAACATGGATCCCCACATAGGTAAGAGGTGCTGGGAGAGGCGGCCAGCAACCAGCCAGATGAAGGGATGCAGAGTCAAAAATCTACAACCTATGGCCTGGCTCTAGAGGAAACAGAAGTTCCTTTTGTGACATCATGAATGTGTGTGCACCAGTTCACAAATCCTGTGTCCTTAGCATCCCCACTTTCTACTATGTTGCTTGGGTCAGAAACTCTAGAAAGGCACCCAGCAGGAGAGGAAGCAGGTGCTATGGTGCAGATGGAGGCTAGCAATGTCTGATGCAGTGACCATCCTGTGGGTTATATCCAGGGAAGGAGGGGCATTTCCATAGTATCTGGGGCAGGTACAGCCTGTGGGGTGGGGTGGTTTGCACATGAGTATCCCCCACCATGCTGTCTTCTCCTGCAGTGTCTGTGTCCTGTTAAACACATCCCTGCTGATTCATTTTCTCTCACGGGGCTTTAGGAGAGGGAGGGGGCCCTGTCCTGTTCATCACTCTCCTTTGATGCACAGTAAATGATCACTGCAGGGGGAGTTAGGGTGGATCTAAGCCAAGGGAGGACTTTTTCAGGACTAATCTGTTCCTGGCACCACCTGGGCGCTGTTCTGGGAGCAAGGCCCACCGTTCTCCTGTACTCACACTGACAGCAGGGAACCAAATATCTGCACAAATACAGAGGTGAGGGGGACTGGACCCCGGTCCTTGTCCCTGTCCCACCACCCACACGGTGAACAGACCACTGAGCTCAAACAGCTAGAGTCTCCATCCTGGGAGCCTGATTCTTGGAAGTATGACAGGAGGGCAGGGCAGGCTGGCCTTCCCCGTTCCCCTGGTGGCACCATGGCCAGTGACACCGCTTCTTGGGGTTCTGTGACTGCTGGGGACAATGCTGATACCATGAATGTCCTACCTAGCTCCCTAGCCATTCTGGGAGCACTCAGCATCCTCTGATCCATTCCCCTTCCTCCTTGCCCCCTTTTAAGTTAGGGTCCATGTAGCCCAAGTTAGCCTCAAACTCACTATGTAGCTGACTCACCTGTCTCATCTCCCAAGTGCACAAATGATAGGTATGTGCTACTATGTATGGGTTTATGTAGTACTAAGGACTGAGCTCAGGACCTTGGGAATGCTGGGCAGGCACTCTAGCAAATGGATGACATACTTAGCCCACACCCCCATTTTCTTAAACAAGTCAGTTATTTTTGATTCCCCCCTCCCCAATGGAAAAAAACTTAAGGTTTTTTGTTTACTTTCTTTCTTTCTTTTTTAAGATAATTTATTTATATTGATTTTCTGTGCATTGGTGTTCCTTCTGCATGTATGTCGGTGGGAAGGTGTCAAATCTTGGAGTTGCAGATAGTTGTGAGTTGCCATGTGGGTGCTGGGAATTGAACCTGGGTCCTCTGGGAAACTCGTCAGTGCTCCTAACCACTGAGCCATCTCTCCAACCCCATTTTTCCTTTTTTTTTAATAAAAAAAAAAATACATAAATCATGAACTAGGAAGCTTGACTCTATGCAGGGACTGAGGAAAAACCATCTCCATTCCTAACACCCTAGCAACATCTTCCATGCTTTTCTGGTCTTTGTTGGTATCTGAGCACGTGCTGGCGCGATAGACATTGGTACAATCACTGAAGTACTTTTGGTTGAACTGAACTCCCCAAATGACAATGACATCTTTACCCCAGACCCCCAATTGTGTAACCTAGATGGAACAGTCTTTGCAGATGGCACATTAGGATGAGGGTACTGGGGACGGGGGATGGGAGAGGGAAGGACGACACGCACCTTAGTGAGACTAGTGTCTTTACAAAGTGGGGAGATGTAGGCACATACATTTGCAGCAGGAAGAATGCCACTGAGTGGGCAGGTGGAGATGAAGCTGTACAGGCCAGCCAAGAAGACGGGCATGGTGTTCCTACAGCTTCAAACAAACAAACCAAAACACAGCCTCACACAGAACCTTGGGTCTCTACACTGGGAAGGCTCTGGAGCAACTTGGGGGTAAAGGCATAAGAACAGAAGCAAGAATCTAAAATTCAGAGTAACTCAGATAACCACTGATGCAGTTGCCTGGCTGGAAGATAGAAAGTGCAGAATCACCTGGGTGCCTCAGACTCCCTGGCACCAGACCAAAGGTTCCAGGGCACACAGGAAGCCCCAAGACTCACCATTGGATGCTTTCATCTGCCTTCGGCGTCCCACTCGGTCCAGACCGATAGGAGTGCTCTGGGAAAAGGTGAAGGGCCGGAGGCGGGCTGATACAGCCTTGTAGGGTGGAACCTGATGTGCAGGCACGGGAGGCCTGGCTGCTGGCTGTGAAAAGGAAGTAAAAAAGCTGTGAGAAGGTGCCAGGAAGTCTCAGCTCCTGTGAGCCACAAAACATTGCTGTGTTCTCACCCTGAAGCCAGTGGTAGATGCAAAGTGGCTTTTTCAAACCCCGCCAGCAGCTGCAGGTTGCACCAATCTTGGTGGCAACAGGCTGTTCTAAAGTGTCAACAGCCGACTCAGTAACATTTCATCTCACTCTGAGCCACACACCGGTGGGGAACAGAGAGAGAAAGAGAGGCATCTGAGGAAGAAGAAGGTCGAGACAGCAGAGAGCTGTGAGCTATAGTTAGGAAGGTATGCTGCCCAGAGTAGGATCTGAGGAAGCAAGGGCCAGGCCACAGCACACAGACATGGTCACAGATTTCTAGTGTTGCTTTGCTTTAAAAGAGTACCGGCCGCTCTTTCAGAGGACCCAAGTTCAATTCCCAGCACCTACATGGCAGCTCACAACTGTCACTTTTAATTCCAGGGGATCTGGCTCCCTCATACAGACATTTATGCAGGAAAACATCAGTGCACGTGAAGTAAAAATAAATAAAACATTTTTAAAAGATTTTATCTTGTGTAGTACAGGTGTATGTGTCTGTGTGGGTACCACCTATAAGGGGAGGCTGCAGAGGCCCCAGGGTGTCTGATCCCCAGCTGCCTCCCGTGGGTGTTCTAGAAGGGAAACAAGGACCATTATCCCTGAGCTGAGCTGTCCCTCCTTCTGCGCTTTAGTTCCTACCTACATCAGGATCTTGCTCGGTAGACCAGGCTGACCTCAATCCCACAATTCCTCTGCCTCAGCCTCTTAAACTCTAAAATTTAAGGCATAAATTTTAGGCAGGCATAAACCACCATATTTGCACACAATACAATCTTGGTGTTCAGAAATACAAGTATGTTCTAAGCATCTCAGATTACCCTCAACTGTGTCTTACATTCAAATATATTACAATTTGCTTGAGTTTAGAAATATTTCCTAATAAGTGGGGCATCTTAAAACAAAGGTATCTTAGAGACTTTGTAGAATTCTTCAATTTCATTGTAGCTAGTTTTTTGTTTGAGGCAAGGTCTCATAGTTCATGCTGGACTCAAACTCTACATAGCTAAATGACCTTGAGAGATTACAGATATGTGCCACCACTCTGGACTTTTAACTTTATCTGAAGGATACAACTTAACTGAACTAAACAGGAGTTTTTGATTGTTTGGTACAAGCAAAGACATCGTGCTGAGCTTGGAGGGAAGCTCTTCAATGCACAATCCAAGCCTAATAGCAAATTTCTTTTTCAGAGAATTTAAGTAGGTTTTCAAAATGAAACTGAACATATAAATTATTATATAAACTATTTTGTGGCTATATGAGCATGATCACGGTATTCTTTGGCCCAAATACGCAGAGAAGTATGAATTTCTCCAAAATAGGGCCTTTACTTGAATGTTTTATAACATAAAGTATTCAATATTCAGTTATGTTTGCTGGATGTGCTGAGGGACCAATGGTGTTTATGGTCAAACCTGCACCAAAACTGCAGATCAAAAGCAGACTAAGAAATGGTGGTGTTGCTATACAGTAGAAAGCTTTCCTAGCATGTTCCAAGCCTGGGTCCATTCCAGGAGTGGTGGGTGAAGGTGTGATGAATCATTTGGGATGGAGAGGGAGAGAGGTGGAATATTTTAAGATAAATTTTTCTCCAAGCATGGTCTTCTGCTTTGTTTGGGAGGTGGGTGGAAGGAACCCAGGGTTCCGTGCCCTGAGCTACATCCACCACACCCCCTTCTATTTCATTGCTACTTTGTTCCTATGTTTGAATTCTAACAACGAACCACTCTGCCTTTCAATAATCACTCCCTCAGGAAGTACGCCAGATAAAGCCAGGGTATGGGCCCTCCACTGGCTCAGGTCTCAAGCTTTTCAGACAAGTCTGTGCTCTGGGCTGAGGCTGCAGGAAAAAAGACTGGAAAGCAGATGATGAGAGAATGAATGGGCTGTTAGTGTGAAGCCAAGCAGGTTTCCAAATCAGGAGGAAAAGGAGTGAGGTGGTGTACTCTCCCCAGAAGTAAAAGCAATGTCCAGTTTAGTCTGCAGGGGGGACAGAGGCAAGGAGCCAAGAGTCTTTGCTGGCCACGGTTGGAGACACCAGCTCTTACTTGGACCAAGAGGTTCTCCACATCCTCTGCCTGGGTGCTTCCATAAAAGCTGACCCCTCCAATCACAGATATAGGTCGCCTTCTGCGGCCACCCCTGGAACAGCCCGAGGAGGCCAGTGGATCTTGGCTGGTGGTGTTCACTCTTGACGGGTGCATTCTATCCACATGGTCATCATCTGGAGGGTCTGCAGCAATAGCATCTTCAGGAATGGACAAGCTTCTGCTGGCCAGTTGGCCATAGTCAGACAGCGGCCGTGGCCGGGTGCGCCTTCCTGAGCTCCATCTCCTCCTGGAGATGCGGGGCACCTCAGTCTGCTGCTCCTCCTGTGCTGAGCCCTGCCGCCAGCCATCCTCATTCACCACCTTTGCAAATGAACAGGCTGAATGAGCTCAGAGATCCAGGCAGGTGTGAGCGGATGCCTGCTGCCTCCCTCCCTCCTGCTCTGCAGAGTCATAGACTCTCTTTACCCAAAGTAACTGTGCCAGAGACAGTGAGAACACATGGATTAAATGAGCCAACTTCTTTCCACGCCAAATTAACTCTATAGCTCAAGAGATATCTGAGGACCAGCAACAAGTGACACTGAGACATTAAGAATGCCAGCAGGTCTATAGTAATAAAGTAAACATACAACTAAGGTAGGTATTTCTCAGATAATAAGGAGGTTAGCCACAGTAGCCAGATATTGCGTGTGTAATAAGTAAGCATGTAACAGGATTCACAACTGCCCTGAAGTCTCCTTTCAATGTGGATATACTGAGAAATAGAAGGTGCTGAGATTACATCCAGGGTCATGAGGGCTACACACTTGAGGATCCCACCCCAGGGCCAGGGTTCTGATGGAGTGGCCTGAACTGTGAGCCTGCAAGCGACCTGTGGGACTAGATAAGTTAAGGCTAACCTTGTCCCTCAGACAGGATAACTCTCACAATTCCATATTCTATGACCCTCAGCTGAGCATGGTGGTCCATGCAATAACCTCAGGGGACAGAGGATAGCCTGGGCTACCTAAAGAAGACTGTTTCAAAATAACAAGAAAAAGATTCTGTGACTCTAAAAAAGGCAACACTTTTTTGTTAGCAGTCCGGGGATCCTGGGGCCTTGAATATGCTGAGTAAGCACTCCACCAAGGTCTACCTTCAAGTTACACACTCGCTTCTAATTCTTCAAATACGTTTTCTATCTTTGGGGGGAAGGAGAATGTTTGTCATGTATCCCAGGCTAGCCTATTAACTGCCATTCCCACGTAAGCAGCTATATACCATCGGACCCACTCAGCTTTATACACTTTTTCAAAAGCAGTCAGGAAAATAGACATGGTTTGGAATCAGGCAGACTTCCACATCCACTCCTGTCCAGACCAGGGGCTGGCCGAGCAACCTCAGGCAAGTGACTAAAGTGCAACCCTGGCAGGATAGGCCACAGAGTAGCCATCTCCAGGGCTTGTCCTGCCTGGAAATAGGTAGCAGTCTACTTGGCAGATCCCCCAAAGTCTGAATGCAGGAAGGAGTGGGGCTGGTCCAGAGACTGGCAGTTGCTGTCGGCAGCAACTACAGCAACTATGAGCCAAGCCTGGGCATCTTCAAGTACCTTGCCCAACACACACACACACACACACACACACACACACACACACACACACACACAGAGTGGGATATTAGTCAAAGATATGCTATACTTGTTTATACTGCAGAATATTTGTTTAATGATGCAAAGCTGTGTCACATTTTAATTTTATGCTGCATTTGTTTAGCTCTGTAAAGGTGTGTGACTTTGCCTGTCTAAAACATCTGATTGGTCTACTAAAAAGCTAAATGGCCAATAGTGAGGCAGGAGAGAGGGATGGGCGGGGCTGCCAGGCAGAGAGGATAAATAGGAGGAGAGATCTAGGCTCGGAAAAAAGAACAAGAAAGGGGAGAAGCAAGAAAAGGAGGAGAGGAGGAACCAGGAGCTAGCCACCCGGCCACCCGGCCACACAGCCGCCCGGCCACACAGCCGCCCGGCCACACAGCCAGCCAGAGTAAGAAGGGAGAAAGATAGATAGAATAAAAAAGGTAAGAAGCCCAGAGAGAAAACACAGAAGAAAAATAGGTCAATTTAAGTTAGAAAAGCTGGCTAGAAACAAGCCAAGCTAGGATGGCAGGCCTCCATAAGAGGAAAAAGTCACCCCCATTGTGTGTGTGTGTGTGTGTGTATGTGTGTGTGTGTGTGTGTGTGTGTGTGTGTGTGTGTGTGTGTGTGAATCTTTCTTCCCCAGACTCCCAAAATGCCGAGATTACAGGGCAGCGCTCCCCATCTGGCTTGTCCCTATTCACCTTTTAAAAACATAAACCAAACAGGCTATGAAGCCACAGGCTGAAGGAGGATCCTGGGATATGCAGAGTAGGCAGAGACCGCAGCCAAACAGACTGTGGGCACATCCAAGGCAGGTGGCCAAGGGATGACAGAGCAATCCCAGGAGCCCGGCCTGGCCCTGCCCTGCCTGTGAGATAGTCTGGGCCAGAAGAAAGTTAAATGGTTGAGGCTCAGGAAGAGAAACTTCATGCCAATGACAAGAATCCTAAGAGGAAGGCATGTCTAATTCCCAGTTTGATAAGTGTTGTCTAAGATTATACCAGAGTTCAAGGCCAGCCTGGATAACACCACTTCAAAAGAAAGTATACATGTATCAAATTAAAACACTGGACCCCATAAAGAAGGAGAGCGCCCATCAACCATAAAACCTGTGCTAAAGCAGAAGCTGGAATGAACTCTACATTGATCCCTTCATCCTTCAGATTAGAAACACCAACAGAGGAGGAATGTAGCGGTTTGCCCAGGGCCACACGGCCACTCGGGTGTCCTTTGAATTTCTTTTCATAATCTCTGTCTATGCTGCTATGCTGTACCTTCAAGACACCTGTGAAGGAGATTATATTCTATAAGTTATGAGCGCCCAGGACATTCAAGCCACCCTCTGAAAGGTACTCCTCTCATACCTGTCTAAAGTTACCCGCCTATACAGTCTCCCCAAAGAATTCAATGGTCCAAGGCCCTCCCACACCCTGTTGGCTTACACTGCTGGAGAGGGCGAGAAGCACAACCCTGGTTTGTCTCATTTACTTTTCTATTGACCTATTTCTCCTAAAAGACACTCATTCCCACGCATTTTCCTCCCCCTCCTTCATTCCCTATCGAAACTGTACAAAAACCTCAAATCTTCACTACCCACTGTTAGGCTCCTGCTCTAGCTGCTAAAGCCTCACCTTGCCCTGAGTTCTGACATCCAGCCCCATTTAAGAAGAATTCCCACCTCCCTCTCCTGCTTCTGTTCTCCCAGGAGCGCTCTCTCTCTTCTCTATCCCTTCCATTATTATAACAATATCTCTGTTATAATAATGAAGTCCTTTTACATAGAAACACCCCCTAAGTGTCTCCTGCCACCGCCTCTCACTGCGCCCTCTGCATAGGGCACGAGGCCTCTCCACTCATGCACACCTGCCGCCAGCTACCGTGTAAAGCACGATTGTATCCTGCCAGATCCCAACACCCACCAGAGGTATTTTTCTGTGAACTCATTTATACACATACCCAACAGAAGATATATATGTTTTTATCCCCCTAACATTCCTAATATTATGGGAATGGAGATAAATCATAAAAAAATATTCTGAATTCGGCATGAAAATCAGGTTATTGTGGGGTGCTGAAACAAAGTATTATCTCAAATGACATAGGCAATTTAAATACCTGACAAGAATAAATCCATTCATGTGATGTGATTTAAAGAAGAGCCAGAGACAACTTTGCTAGAACAACAAGTGTGCAGAACAAAACCAGAGGCATGGAGCATCTACTCCCCAAAAGCGCATACAGTTATTTATTTCATAACGTTTTAGGGTTTTGCTGTTGTTTTTAATGGCCAGAAGCTTTGTTTTGTGCTTCTGCAACCTGAAACTTGTATTTTCTTACCAAGGCCAAAAATAAAGAAATATACCAGGAAGTGACTAGGGCTGGGCAAGGTAAGCACAGCCAAAGCAGCCCAGCAGGTATTCCTGTCACACTTCAGTGCCAGCTACTGTCTGAATACAGGCGGCACCAACGAAATCCAACTGTAAGGACTTCAGAGCTATACACTTCCACTGAAGATACAGGAGAAGCCACCCTCTGAAAGACACCAAAAATGCCCCAGGGATCCCAAAATCTAGTTACAAAATACCCTATTATCAAGGTGAACCATCCATTTCAGAAGACGCTGCAGAGAAACCTCTGTGAGCTTATCACAGATGCTGCTCATCAGCCCAAAGGAGACAGATCCCTTCCAAAGCCAATGTGGATTTGGCTACCTATGGATGAACCCGGCCGGACCTATATCATGCCAGCCAAGGCCTCTGCTTAAACAAATCCTTTTTATTTTAAGCAGAGCTTTTGTACTTCTGGCATACTGTCCAGGTTCACTTCCAAGAGTACAGGTTAATAGGCTCATTCTTGGAACTATAAACACACACTCCAGCACAAGGGTTCTTCTCTCCCGGTTGAGAACTCACCTGAGATTTAGCTATGGACACGGGCTGTCCACACACACACTGGAGGAACAGGCAGTTGACCACATTCATGTTTCCCAGAGTTGGTCAGGTCCTTAAAAGCTATGATCAAGGATCTCTACATGGTCAAACAGAGCTCTGCCTGGCTCTGAAGCTTGAATGACCAAGTCACACCCAAGTCATAAACCTTTGTAAACAGACCTTGCACTCTGGTGACAGCCCCTTTTAACTCCTGCTTTTCTGAACTCTTCTGAAGTGGCTTCCTAGTCAGTGAGCAGTATTTTCTACCTATGCACGATTTCTTTACAGAAACAAAAAGACTATACAGACTAATGTAAACTGTTTCCTTGAAACATTTCTGTGAAAGGAAATTATTGATTTGAGATTAAAAGAAAAATGCTTTAAAAAAAAAAAAAAACTTCACATGATAGCATTTATTCAAAAGCCAGACACACAGGGTTAGCTGACAAGTGCCCCCAAGAAAAATGGAATCCTATCCACTCTTTGTATGTGCTTTGTAGAAGCAATCACATTAGAATGGGGCTCACCATGGTTTCTAGGCTGTTGACTTTATACACAGAGAAAAATCTGGATACAAACAAACACAAGGAAAGCAAGCATTGGAAGACTTGATAAAGCCCCATGTGATTTATCTATCTGGAAGCAGGGTCTTATGTGACCCAAGTTAGCTTCAATCTTAACACATAGCTGAGGATGACTTTAAACTTCTGATATTTCTGTTTCCACTTCCCAATCTTGGGATTAAAGTGTGCCAGGTAGGAATTCTACCAACTGAGCGCTATCCCATTTTATCAAGGAATGACACATTTATAGCCAGAGACTGTTACTGCCACCAGCTGCTGGAGAAGGCAGTGTGGACTTTTCTCTAAGCCTTGTAGACTGTGATTGTGACACACTTTGACTCTGAACTTGAGGTTTCCAGACCTGTGAGGTGGTAACTGTCTGTTATTTTAGCCATCCCCTGCATATCCTTGTTAGGCAAGTCCAGCTAGGACAGCAGGGGAATCCAGAAGAAAATATAATAGGCAATGAAATTAAAAATACTTTGTGAAGATTAAAAAAAAAAAAAAAAAAAAACCTTGATGGAAATATAAGCTTCTGAAAATGCACATTGCATCAAGCTTACTTCCCACAATGCTGGTGGAGAACCACAGACCTGGACAAAGTTGGAGCTTCAGCCATATCCAAGGAGATGGAACAGAAAGGGAAGACCCTTTAGCACAGTTCCTCGGGTTGTGTTGACCCCCAACCATATGATTGTTATTGTTGCTACTTTACACCTGTAGCTTTGCTACTGTTGTGAATCACAATGTAAATATCTAATATGCAGGGCATCTGATATGGGATCCCCAAAGGGCTGATATGCTTGAGACCCATAGGTTGCTTGACTGTGTTTTACGGTGATGCAGAGAGCAGTTTCCCTGCCTGAATGCCCGAACACATGCTTCCATCTTTAATCTTCCTGATGACCCCAGAGGAAAAATCTACCCAAACAAGCCAAGGAGCTTACAGCCCCACAAAATGAGGATGGAGGTGAAGCCCTACACAATTTTTTAAGTTATGTCTTGAGTATCTTTACTCTTAGGATCAGAGCATTTCGGATTTGTTAGGTACAAAAGAAACTGGGGACAAAAGTTAGCACATTTGCATACCAAAGTGCATGCTGAGATCCAGTTTCCTTCAGTATAACAGGTCCAGTGGCTCTCCTCACCTCAGGTGCACACTTCCGCCCCTCCTAACTCTGCCATTTGACCACGTGCTCTCCCCTTTGTCCTCTCTTGACCCTATCTTTCTCACCTGTCAGCTTCTCTCTCACCCTTCCTTGCGCTCTCGCTCTCTCTCTCTCTCTCTCTCTCTCTCTCTCTCTCTCTCTCTCTCTCTCCTCTCCTCTCCTCTCCTCTCCTCTCCTCTCCTCTCCTCTCCTCTCCTCTCCTAGCCTGGTTCACACACACACACACACACACACACACACACACACACACACACACACACACACACACACACACACCACCCCCACCACCCCACTCCCCACCCCCGCTTTGGACTCTTCCAGATGCCCCTAGCTGTCAATTCCCTCAACCCTCCCAACCATTCCTTGCTTGGAGCAATTTTGGCCTCAGTTTATATAAGATTATTTTTGAATTCTAGACTGTTTGCATGCAAATAGTCTTCTCAGAAATGGGTTTGTCCTGATTAATTTTGGTCAAGCTGACAGAAGCTAGAGTTATTTGGGGAGAGGGGTCTCAGCTGAGAAAAATCAGATCACCTATAGCTAAGTCGTAGGTCATACTATTAATTAATGATTGACGGGGGAGGAGTCAGCACTCTGGGGGCAGTGCCACCCTGAACAGATAGTCCGGGAGTGTATAAGAAAGCACAGTGAGCAAGCCATGAGGATTATGCTAGTAAGCAGTGTTCCTTCACAGCCTCTGCTTCAGTTCCTGTCTCCTGCCTTGAGTTCCTGCCCTGATTTCCCCTTCAGGAACTATATGCTGTGAGGTAAAATAAACACTTTTCTTCCCAAGTTGTTTTTGGTCCCAGTCTTTGTCAAAGCAATACAAACCCATACTAAAGAGGGTCCAAGTCTAAAAGCGAACTTCCCTATTGCTTCACATAGGCCTCATTTTAGTCAGCCCAGTCCGATCATGTCAGTGCCCAAAAAGTACTGAAATTGGAATGTTCTGGCTTTCAAACATTTCGATTAGGGATGTTCAATCTGTGTACTTTATTCCCAAAATGAAAATTAATGTCTCACAACAAGGAGTTCGGAGCCAGCCTCAACAATATGGCATTAGTGTTCACATGTATGAGTTTTATTTATATATATATATATATATATATATATATATATATATATATATATCTCCAATGATTTTAAGTAAGATCTCCTAAAATCCCAATGAATGACAATTTTTCAGAATGCATACGTAGGACTCTACCAACAGGTAGAGGCAGGAGGATGGGGAGGACCAGGCCAACCTGGGCTACACAGGAGGACCCCCTTAACAACAACAAAAGGACACTGACATTCAGAAGATTTGAAGCTGCTGTGTTTAGGGAAGGCCTCAGGCCCCTTCACCCAGCCAGCCCCTCCCTCAAATCCCCTCTCCCCAAGCCTTAAATTTCCCCCTAGGCTTAAGTATGCCATTCACAGGCAGGGAGCACTTCCTCCCAACAGCACAGGGCTGCAGACCATCAAATCAACCTTCTGATAACCACAGCAGACATATGCAGATGGCACACCTGTCACCCTGCCAGCCAGAAAGGAATCTGCATTCTGAACTTATCACAGGAAAGCTTAGGAGAGAGAAAATTGGCAACAAAACATATATACCAGAACACATTTCTTAGCCAGCAGCAAGAATTTCCCCCAGAAAAGAATTCTGAAATTTACTTTTCTTATTTTAGGACTTCAGTGATGGCTTATTATATCTTTTCTAGCCCCAAATTAAACAAGCCAGTAATTGAGGGAAAACTTTCAAAATAGTATGACAATGACACGGTTCACATTAATGTGATTATCTTACATTCTGTTCAGTGCTGAGGACTGTCATGTGCTAGACAAAGCACTCGAATACTGAGCCATATCCTAGTCCAGGTTTTCAGAAACACTAGAATGTTTAATAGTTATTAATTACTAGAAAGTGTGTTAATGCTACTCATAACATTAATATGATATGCTGGAGTAGAGACATGACTCAGGGCAGAGTAAATGGCCTTGATCTATCCTGTAGATTGGAGAGAGAAAAATGCAATTTCACTGAATGACTAAAAATATCTTTAAGCTGGGTCCAGTGCCCTGAGCCCGGACTAGTCAACAGTGGTCCCAGATAGTCAGGAATCTAGGGTAGGAGAAGCATTGGAGTCAAGAGCTTGAAGCCAGCCTGAGCAACAGAGCAAAAAAAATTCTGTTCCCTTCTCCCCCCAAAGGAGTAAATGTGATAACAGGAAGATTGGGAGCTCCCTGTCTCAAAGAACTAGACAAATAATAAAAGAAAACTAAGTAAAGCAGGAAAGGGAATGGAACTCGCTTGTTAGCATGCTATGATCATCACACAGCATCCACGCACCATATTTAAACATTTATTCCATAAATAAGTGTCGTGTAAACGCCTCGGAATGGAATGAAGAAAGCAGCTGTGTGATTTCGATCCCTTCCTCTCCCACTGTTATTTTTTCTAAGGCTTTTCTTTAGAAACAAGATCTCCCCTACGCTTCCTAGTTGGCCTATGACGCGTGTGCGTAAAGGATCCTCCTGTTCTATGAGTTTGGGGCCTACAGGTACTCGCCCTGGAGCTTTCAAAGGGCACATCCTCTTTGATGACATTTCACCAGACTCAAATTAGTCTAGAAATAAACCACGGACGCCTCACAATCACATGCACACTGGCATTTCTTCAGATTTCAGCTTTTGGAAATAATCTTAGGAAAAAAAACATTTTTTGAGACAGGGTCTCACATGTAGCCCAGGCTAGCCAGGAACTCACTGTGTAGACCAGGCTGGCCTCCCACAAGCCTCTGTCTAGATGTGTTTGTAAGTTCATGGAGTTTAGATGTGTTTGCAAGTTCATGGAGTTTAGATGTGTTTGTAAGTTCATGGAGTTCCAGTCAGTCAGACACTAAGGGTCCATCAGAACTCCGTGAAACCTATCACTGCAGAAAGAGTGTCTTCGTGTGTAATGACAAGCAAAGAACTTCTCAGAGCAGATGGAAACAACTTCTGAAAAGCCCAAGTTGGAAAATGACTCAACTGTACACATAAAGGGCTGCTTCACACGGACTCAGGATCTGAATGTCTAATTTTGTGTTTCTGCAAATAACCCTTCTCTTGTTTTCTTTCTTTCTTTTTTTTTGGGGGGGGGGGGTGAGGTGAGGATGTTAACAGGCTGTCCTATAATTTAAGACAATCCTCCTGCCTCAGCCTTGAGTTACAGGAATGAACTACCATGGTCAGCTCCCTTTTCACTTTAGATTAGCAGTAAGGGGTGGGATGGGGATGGGGCACACCGCTGGAAGCCTCTTAGGAGGAGGGAACAAAGAGCCTGCTGCCATGTCCACCCACCTGAGGTCCGGCCCTGGGACCTACAAGATGAAGACAAGAACTGACTCCTCCCCCCCCAAAGTGTCTTCTGATCACCACGTGCATGTTGTGGTACCACCACATTAAATACATGCAAACGCGTTCTTAAAAGAAGTAAACACATCCAAGGTAGATGTGATAGAGCACATAGGTAAAACCAGCACCCAGCTAGCTAGGGCAGGAGGACTAGGCGTGGGAAGGCCTCAGTCACACAGTGGAACCACCTCAAAAGACAGAACATCAACCCTAGAAAGTTTGGCTGTGGCTGTAGCTCAGGGAGAGCTCTTGCTTAGCCTCAGAGACCTGGGGTCAGTCAATGCTCAGGACTGTGAAATAAGAATCTTGAAACATTAACACTTCAAAAGACATAAAGGAGGACAGAGTATCAATGACCATCTGCAATTCATGTGGCAGCTAATAGTGTACTGTATGTCCCTTGACTGGGGTAGGGAGGCCCGGATGGTAAAGTATTATTTCTGGGTGTTTCTGTGAGGGTGTTTCCAGTCAGCATGGGAGTCAACTGATGGGGTAAAATGATCATCCCTCGCCATTAGATATAGGCAGACTCCATCTATTCCACATAGGGCCCAAGGGACCCCCCCCCCCAACACACACTCAGTGAGGAGGAGTGCCCAGTTTCACATCTCATGTTAGAGCTTGGCTCATCAACTCCAGGACTGATATGAGCTTTCACATCCCAGCTCAGGCCTTCACAATTAGACTGAAATACATTAGTAGCTTGCCGAGTGTCCATCACAACATGGCTGATGGTGGACTCTGCCTCCATCCTTGAAGCAGCCATTCCATAGCACACCTCCCCCATATCCCTGTAGGTTCTACATCTCTCCAGAACTCTAATACTTTTGTTTGTTTTACTTACAGATCTGAATACACAGCCCAAGCTGGCCTTGAACTTAGAGTCCTCTTGTCTCTGTCTCACCAGCGTTGCTAGCTGTGTGACCACAAATGGATAAGCAAGATGCGATCTACCTACTATCTGGTTAAAAGGGAATAAAGAGCTAAAACATGAAACATAAGACATGATACACACATAAACAGCAGCATAATAAACCATCGGGAAACACTCGTTTCCAAAGACAGCATATCACATGATAGTTCCCTGAGTCCACAAACTTCCAAAAATCACCTAACGTTCACATATGAAAAAGCACAGCAAGGCTTTAATTCCAGCACTCAGAAGGCAGGGTCGGGTGGATCTCTGTGAGACTGGGGCCAACTTCATGTCCATATCACATTCTAGCCAGCCCAGGCTCCATAATAAGACCCTGACTCAAAAAATCCAACCCAAAACAAACAGTAACAACCAAGAAGCCCAGAAAGCAAACAAAACCACAGCAAGCAGCTATGACGGCCCAGTGGCTATGGCACTAGACTAGAAAGGCACAGTGACGCAGACCCAATCAGCCGTCGCCCCTTCTGGGCTGTGAGCACAGTGACCCCAAATAGGCCTGGGGGAAATTTGAGAGAGGCGAAAGCCCTTAAGTGGACTGTTGAAGCAGCTGCCTCACCTCCTAAAGACCATCATATAAGCTTCTCATTATACCTCCATTAAGTGCCTAAGCTAATCTTGAGCAGATTTTCTGGGAGCACCACATTTCTCTTTGTTTTCTTTTTAAACACAGATTAACACACACACACACACACACACACACACACACACACACACACACACACTTGTGTGTATGTGTATATGCACATGAGTGCTGTGGCTCAAGTGCAGAGGTCAGAGGACAGCCAGTGGGAACTGGTTCTCTTCCATCGTGAGGGTTCTGAAGGTAAAGCTCAGGCCCTCAGGCCTGGCAACAAGTGCCTATACCTGCTGAGCATCTCACTAGCCAGCTTTCCCCCTTCTCCTTATTGGCTCTTAGAGAGTTCAGGCTGGTCTTAAACTCAGTATGTAGCAACAGACCACCTCCCATATGATGCACCTCCATGCCTGGTTTGTGGGTGCTGGGGACTGACCCAGAGCCTCATGTATGCCCAGCTACATGCATTTCCATAGATGTAACATCTTCCTGGATATAGGAATGGTTGTGTGAAATAATTTCTAAGCTGTCAAAATCTCCCAGAAGCAACATCCCAGGATTTTCCAGGTCCTCCTGCACCTCTGCTGATTTGTACAGAAGCAGCAGCATCCGAAGGCCCTAAAGTCATTCATTCAAGCTGAAAATTGGCCTGAATTTAACACTTCCCTGCTGGACAATTCCACTGCTCTAAGAGGGCATTTATTTTAGCAGCAGCCTACTTGCAGTGCCCAAGAAGTTCTTCCTTTTGCTTCCCAGGCTGCAAGGTTGGTGCATCCAAACACAAAGTACTTATCATGTGACACAATGCAATGCTGACCCTCTGATCTACAAAGACTTACATAGACCAACTGCGCATAGAAGCTGCTAAATGACCATGCAGTCTGTGACTTCCTCCCCTAAGTGTAGGACAAGGAGCTACAGCTTCTCTACAACCTGACTCCACGGATTGCCCCTGCTGTCCTTGCTCACACTCTCCCTGGCTCCCCAAGGCCTGCAGGGTAAAGTACAAGTCCGTAGCTCTAAGCTAGGCCCTTTCTAATCATATCCGGACCTATTGACCAATCTTATCTTCCATTTCTCCACCCATCCTGCACGAAAGTTAGCTTGTCCATCTGCAGTTCCCCAAGTACAGCAATCGAGGTGCTTGGCACTGCCAGGTGCAAGCAAGCCTCTGATAGACACAGTAGGCTGGGGGTGCTGGAATAACACCTGTGCTAGTCCACTTACCTTCACAACAGCTTGTGTGGAGGGACCGGTTAGCCCAGGCTAATCTCACAAGCCTGTGTGACAGTCCCAGGGTAACCTCACAGCAGCCTGTGTGGAGGAAACAGCCACCTCCAGGTTAGAGGCAAGGCTGGAGTTCAGGTAACATGTCCACCTCTTCTAGAATGTCCAGCACTCTCCAGTACCTAGGTCTTCCACATACAACACGTGGGGGCGGGGAAGGAGGAGGTCAAGACACAGACACACAGACACACAGACACACACAGAGGACAACACATGGCACTTTAACACCTCCCTTTTCTGCTACATTTGTCTCACTTATTAATTCTAACATTGTGGTCTTTGTTTCTGTGGTAGTTTGAATGAAGATGGCCCTGTAGTCTCATAGAAGCTGGTACTATCAGGGGGTGTGGC
Organism: Phyllotis vaccarum; assembly: GCA_033318265.1. Lineage (NCBI taxonomy): Eukaryota > Metazoa > Chordata > Mammalia > Rodentia > Cricetidae > Phyllotis > Phyllotis vaccarum. The sequence continues at coordinate 60,948,965 of JARWLC010000005.1, forward strand.
TTTGTTGGAGGAAGTGTGTCACTAGAATGGGCTTTGGGGTCTCAGAACCTCAAGTCAGTATGTCTCAGTCTTCCTTCCCGCTGCCTGCCCATCTGGATGTAGAGCTCCCAGCTCCTTCTCGAGTACCACGTCTGCCTACAGCTGCCTTGCTAGTGATAATGGACTGCACCTCTAAAACCATAAGCCAGCCCCCACTTAAATGCTTTTCTTTATAAGAGTTGCTGTTGTCATGGTGTCTCTTCATGGTAATAAACCCCAGACAGTATCCTCTCATGAAGAGAGCTCACTCCCTACCAATTGCAGTTTTTATTCTTTGGAGACACAGCCTCTTTGGGCCACAGCTTGTGGCCCAAGCTGATCTCGAAGTCAGAGATTCTTCTAGCTCTGCCTCCCAAGTGCTACTATGAGCATCAACTGGCAAACTGTAGAGTAAACAAACAGTGAGCCTCTTCTCCAGGACTCTATATCGAACATAGCAGATGCTGGCAGACAGGATATGTGGCCAACTCTTGGGTTCTCTCCTCCCTCTGGACTTTTACACTCAGGCTGCCTTTAATTCCTGTCCACACTCACCTTAGCACCTTCGGGGGGCTTTGACAAAAACTGGCAGCTTCTTTCTGGGGCCTTTCCTTCTTAATCTCTCCTCCTGGCTTGTCTCCCTGTTCACACACATTCTTGGCTCCTCCATGTTCACCAAGTAATACAGATTCTCTACACAGGGGCTGAGTGCAGATGACCACAACTATTGTATCTTCACCTAGACCTTCTACTACACCAAACCGAATGACATCAGTCTCTTTCTTTATGGTAATGAAGATCCACATAACTTGCCCGGCTACTATACTCCCAGAACCCACTCTTTTCACTCAGGCTTATAACTACTGGGACCAATTTTGTACAAGTGGACGAGAACCATCTCTCTTCTTATTTCCTTCAGGCCTTCTGTAGGATCTGTTCCATGCTAGATAATTCTCACGTACATCTCAGTCATTTGTATGCCTTATTGGGCTTTATCCGACTTCAGTCTCTTGCACCTGGTAGATTCAACACATACTGGGCTTGGTGCCATCACTGAATGGAACACGCCACTGTTAGGATTTACAAGGACTGGGGGGTACAGCAGACAGCTTGCCTTGTATGAATGAGGCTGTGAGTTTTAGTCACTAGTGCTACATAAACAGGTGCAGTGGTTAACAATGCCATCCCAACACTTATGAGGGAGAGACCAGAGGCTCAGAAGTTTAAGGTTTTATGGTGAGTTCAAGGTCAGCCTGGAATAAATTTGATACTATCTCATTTTTTAAAAATTAATGCGAGAACAATCTAGTAATTTGAAAATTTTCTCAACTTCTTGCAAAAGTATAATGTAGAGGCATATACAATTTTGAGGGACAGTGGCCAGAGAGATGGGCTCAGTGGATAAGAGCATCTGTTGTTCTTTCCGAGGACCTCAGTTCAATTCCTAGCAACTCACAAGCATCTATACCTCCAGTTCCAGGAGTTCCAATATTCTCTTCAGGCCTCCATAGATACCAGGTACACACACAGTGTACAAACATACATGTACACAAAAACACATACTTAAAATGATAAGTTTGGAAACTCTTAAGATATTAGGTAAACTGGTAACAGAAGTGACTACTGGGCTCCCACAATCCTATCAGGCAGCCGGTCCCTCCATACTCTAGAGATAACAGAGACCAGGAGAAGTTCAAGTTCCCAGTTTGCCAAGACACCCGGTGTCTTCTGAGCAGATTCCCACCAAACTAGAAGCATTTACAAAAGATTCAGCACAGTGCTGGGAAGGGCTCAGAGCTGGTGCACACTACTTACAGCTAATGACTACCCTGCAGACAGATTAAAAGACAGAGTCGCTTTGTAAATTCTGTACTAATACTGTAAACTATGAATCCTGCAACATTTTAGGGAACAAGGAACAATGCTAACAAATAAATGTCCAAAGGTCTTTATCTCCAAAGTTTATGCAGCTCAGGTTGGCCTTGAACCTTAAATCCTCCTGCGTCTGCTTCTCTGGGGTTACAGATCTGTGCCAGCATTTTTATAATAAGGAATATTTATTTTAGCGTCATGCCCAACTCAGTACTGGTGTTTTACCAAGGCTCACCACTAGGTGGCAGAATGAGGCCGTGTTTTACAGATGACAGCAGCAACACCCCCCCCCCCCACACACACATACACACACTCCCCACCCCTGCTCCTTTTGATAACACCTTGTTAAGACATTTAGAAATTTCCCTAAATTGTGTTGTTTTGGTTTGAGACAGGTGAGATTACAGGGCATGGGACATCATATTGGGTTTCTGTAGTCCTGGAGATCATGCCCAGCATGGGAAGCAAGCACTCTACCTCAGCCCCAGGATCCTACATTTAACATAAAGAACCTTACTAGACTTACAGAAATTCTTTACTGGAATGATTAATCTCTAAAACGTGGGGGCAGGAGTGTAGACTGGAGACAATGTCTCACAAAGGCTAATTTGGATATTCAAAGTCTTCCAAAGGTTCAAAGTTAAAGCTTAGTCCCTGGGGAAGAAGGTATTAGGAGACTCTAGTGGGTGGTCCTGAGGTCACCTGGGAAAGTCCTTGATGGGAACTCTGTGATTTTACCAACCCTTTCTCTTTCTGTCTCCGATCTTGAGATGTGCTCAGTCACTAACACACATTCCTGCCATGACATGGAACCCTTATCAGGGGACCAAACCAACAAGACTGTTCAATGTTTTACTGTAACCAGTTCAACCATTGACCAAACAAAACTTTCTGTCGAGGTAGTCACGCTACAATAACAGAATGGTGTTGGATTCACATTTCCTTTGCCTCCATTTCCCAGGCACTGAGATTACACGTGTGTGCAACCATACCCAGCCAATGGCCTGGGCAATTGTAGTACAGATGCAAACCTGACAAGCATGCTCAGAATTGAATAAAATCTTTGGCCAATAAAAAAAAAAAACCCAAAGTCAGCAGAGTTGGAACTCCTTCCCAGGGCTGCCTGTGCCCTGCAAGGGATCCACACTCTTTTTTAAAAATATTCAATCCTGGACAGCTCTGACAGTCTGATCCTCGGGCCTAGAGAATAAATAGCTGCCCTTCTGCTGACAGGGTACCCTGGAAGCTAGTTTGCATCTCTGTAGCAGTTTTACTTTCTAGGCCCTTTCCTGAAGCCCTTTGCTCTAGATGACTCTGGACAGCAAAGGTCAAAAATAGATAATTTACCAGGCATGGTAGCACCTGGGACTGTGACTCTGAGGCCAGCCTGGGCTACAGAACAAGATCTCATCTCAGTAAATTTATAACAGCGAGTGCACAAGCTTCCCTGGCTCCTGCTCACAAATCAGCTCATCTGCTGGCCCTCTCCAGGATTTAGTGGGAGGGAACATTTCCTAAGGGGTCATTTCCTATTCCAAGCACCAAGTCACAGCTGTAACCTAGTCTAGGAACGTAAGTGAAGAACAATTTACAATATACACATATGGACATACTCCTGTCTTCTAGTTATGTAAGGTGATATCACAGAATGTTCTTATAAAATGAGACTTGTACAGTAAATTGTCTGCATGTTTGACAGGATGTGAAAGGAACATTGCTTGTGTATCTCTGGCAGCTATTTGCTGATTCCTTCCATGAGCTGCTTGGAACACTACCCTAAAAATAAGTACAATGGCTATCATTAAAATCTCTTTGAGGAAGCATCATCCTGGGTTTGACAGGTACTGAGCTGCACATTTCTTATTCATTCCTAGGAAATAAAAGATTCAAGACATGTAATGTTCTCTAACACAAAGAGCTGCATCTATCTACAAGGACTCTGTTGAAGAGGATACAGCAACAATTTAAAATGCACGGATGCTACGGGGTAATAAAACTGTTTCAGAGTGTGAAAACTTTGAGAAACTCTAAAGGCTACATTAACTCCTTATCCCCAGAACCTAGCACCGCATAGTAGATACTCAATAAATCTTTTCAATGAGTGGTGTGGTAAACACTACATCAAGAAGTCATATGCATTGACAATTCAATTTAAGTGAGATACAGTTTACCTTTTGAGGAAGCTAGGGATCATACCTAGGACCTTTTACAGGCCACGTAAGTACCTACCACTGAGGAACATCCAGAATGCATTCCAGAACTAAGTAGTTCTACGACTTCTGACTCTTCTAAAAGTCAGTGTGATTACTTGGCACAGACAGAACCAGTGGTCCTTGAAAATCCCTGAGTGAACAGCAGAGCAATGCTAGATACACACCCCTCCTGACCTGTCACCCACCGGAGGGACTCCACCTTACCTCCTCCTTCCTCTCTTCCAGATTGACAGCCCCATGGAGATTCACAGGAGAACAGCTGTTACTACTTTCTCCTTCCTCATCACCAGCCGGGGTTGGTACAGTATCCTGGAGAGACAGGGGTCCTAGATGCCTATGGGCAGCATCCCCTGCTCTTTCTTCACTATCGGCAGAACTGAGGGACAGCACGCTCAGACTACTGGGGCATTTAATACTCCCCGGGCTCTGAGGGCTTTGAGGCTTGGGCGTGGTGGGCCTCAAAGGGGTGGGAAGCTGGCTGCCTGCTATTGTCTCATTGGGGGCTTGGCTCAACCCTTCTGGGTCTGTGAGATCTGGTGGGGGACTGCGGGCACGAGGTTCATCATTTCCTGGGGGCTGAGCACTTTTGGTTTCCAGGGGGAATACTGCGGTGTCCACATCCAGGTGGGGTTCTTGGGCTACGGTGGGTGCAGCAGTGCATGGTGCAGGGGCACAGGGTGTGGACAAAGGGCCACCACGCCTGGCATCTGGCTCCACACTGCTGCTAGTACGGTGGGAGTAGTCATCGTGTAGCCTGCTGCGTGGTCCCAGTGGCGGGTTCACATCCCCTGGGCTAGGGGCAGCACTCCTGGGGGCCTCTCTCTTCCAGGCCGCATCCTTTACGTTGCTCACCAGTTTTAAGACTCGGTCAAAGTCCTTGGCCCGGATGGGGCTCCTCCAGCGTCTGGTCCTTCTCTGGGAGCCACCCAGCTTCTCAGAGTCAGTGGATGAACTGCTCAGGGTCCTGGGGGGTACCTGCCTGTCGCCCGGCAGTTCCATGAGATTGGACGCTGACTTGCGCTTGAAAGAGCTCTTCAGGACACTCAAGCTGTCAATGCTCTTGCTTCTGCGTGGTAGAGGGACAGTGCCACTGGGCTCAGGGTCGCTCACGTGGATCTCACACAGGGAGGGCTCCGGTGCTGGCTGCCGACCTAGGTCCAGGAGGCTGATGCGGCCCAGGCCATAGGCCCTGCGGATGCTGCGTGAGCGGTGTGTGTTCCTCTGGAAGGCATCTTCCGTGTCCTCAGGGTCCGAGCAGTCAGACCCGGCCCCATCCCCCACAGGACCCAAGGATGGGCACCTGACCAGGCCCTTTCCCAGGATGGTAATGGTGCCATTGGGAGCAGCCCTTCCAGGGTCTCCTGCTGCTTCCTCCTTGGAAACACCTGCCCCGTCCCGGTTCTGAATTCCCTGAAGGACAGAGGATTTCAGTCTTTTAAAAGATCCCATTTTACGGAAGGAAGCCAGGGCATTCCACGTGGAGGAATTTCCCACGAGGACGACCGAGCGAGGCCTCTCAGAGTGGGAACTCATCCTCTTCCGACTCCCGGAGAAAAGACGCACCAGCTTGGAAGGGCTGAGCCTGGTTTCCGCGGCGGCTTCAGGGTCGCTGCTTGGGCTACTTTTACAGCGTCCATTCTGGAATGCTGAGGATGTCACCATTTTGGGGGCCTTCAGGTTGGAGGCTGAACAAGTGGCTGTGGCACCCTGCCCATGGCCATCCTGGGCTGTTGTCATGTTCTTGGGGTGGGTTGCCAGGTTCAGACCCCCATTCACACCCGTGACCGGGGGTCCCAGCTCCAGACCTTCATCTCCAAGGACGCCAGCCTGGCTTTCACATCTGCTGTGTACATCTGGATCCGTAGTCACAACTTCTGCCTACAGCACAAAACAAAGCGGCATTTAACCATTGTTCCAAAGGAGGTGCCTCTATAGAGGCTGATCGTTCAACCTAACAACTGCTGACGGAAGAAAGGGGATTGCCCGGGACAAGGGTGGGGACAAGGGTGATTAATTAAGGATTAAACTTTGCTTTTCATCAAAGCAAGAATGGAAGGAATGTAAATTATATAGACCTAAAAAGAGAAACACAAAGGACAGTCAAGGATGTACATTCAACATGATGGCAAACTCCTGAAATCCTGGGAGAATGCTGGAATGGAAGCGTGTGGACTGGGAAGGGATCTTTTATTATCAAACACCTACCCAGCAACAACTTCCAAGCAGAAACAGGCCTGCAAGGCAGCACCATGATGAGCAAAGAGCTGGGTAGTGAACTCCTGGGAATTCTGACAGAGGTCAAGTGTCTAAGGAAGGCTATAAGATACCTCAGAACCCATACAGGGAGAACGCCATACAGTATTACAGAGGCTCACAGCTCAATGATGCCAGCCAGGGAAGCTTGAGGAAAGGCCTGTGCAGAAGACACTCAAAAAGCTATCTGTCCTCCAAGTGATGTGAAAAAGTGCTTCAGAGTACAGAAGCTCAGACACAGGCATTTGAATAGAATACCATCTTTCCTCTTTCATCCAAACCCCTATACACACCTGGGCCCATTCTCCCTGCCCTGCCCACTGCCTACCTACTTCCCGAAGTGAAAACCCCGCGTCTTTAACTTCTGCCACCACAGTCCAGCTCTGCCTTTCCCGACCTTCACAGGATGGCTTAAATGCCATGGCCATTCTGTTCCCAATAAATGAATTAATAATTGAGTGACAGATTATGAAACTACAAAAGGACACTGTTTCGGACAGTGCTTATATCACTTCTAGGCCTGTGACGAAGGTCAAGTGTAGATGTGGCCTCTGTGCTGAGGTTTTTACAGCGTCACTGGGTATTCATAAAAATCTGAGGCCCTCAGAATGAACTGTGCTTTACAGACAATTGCATGGCCACATGGGCAGGTGAGGCATTTGTCTGGAGGTCCTTCTGCCATCTGCTTTGAAGCTTATATTAGGCTAATGCATCCAGAGACAGACACAGCTGGGCATCTAACAGTACCTCCTGACCTTGACAAATCAAATCCCAGCTGTTTTAGCTGCTACACAAGGCCATTCCCTCCAAGAAATAGTCAAGGCAGGAGGAGGAAATTGTAGAGAGAACCTGGGGTTATATTTTATTTAGCTTACCCTTTTCGAGTTGGATTTAATCTTATGTGAAAAACAGTTTGTTTTACCGGCCCCTGCATAGCACTTTCTTTTCCTTTTGGCCCCTGTATCATGCCCAGTGAGGAAGGATTATAAGGGAAAGCCAGGGGAAAACAGATAAAGGGTTCATGCCACCTGGGATGAGGGAGTCCCCACTGACCCAACCTGTCAGCACTTTACTAATAGGAATCCTGATGGCCTACTCTGCCCTCTGCAGCGCAGAATTCTAATGGAGAAGGCAGCATGTGAGAACATGGGGAAGGGCTGTGGGTTGCATTTGAATAAGCCACGGGAGCAGAGAATTCTCTCCCTGAGATTGAAGGTGAAATCTGTAACTGTCTGAAAGGGGCTAAGAGCTATCAGATCACTGATCCATGCATCCATCCTCAGCAGCACGGGACATGCTTATTTCCATCCCTTAGAAGCCTAAAATGAATGAGGGAGTGAAACATCCAAGTCCAATTGCAGGCAAGAACTTACTGTAGACTGCATAGTAATGATGGTCTTGCTTACACAAGGGAAGGCAGGATTCCCACTCTAAAGCTTGGCCAAAGTTACTGGCACCAGTAGGGGGCACCACAAGACCTTTTTAGCCCAGGATCCTGTGTTAAGGGGCTCCTTAGGGCAAGGGATGCAGGAAAGCATGTTGGATAGTTTGAAAACACTCTTTGGAAGACACATGCCTAGGCCTGGATGCCAAACCCACTACTGTCTCCAGTAAGCCATCTCGGCTACGTGGGCTTCATGGCATCTATAAAATAGGAGCCAACTCTCAATCAATTCATTAAGTCATGATCAGTAGGGTGGACCTCATAAGTTCAAGATGATGAGAGGAAGTAGGCATGAGCAAAGGGCAGCTGGGAACAGTGTGCCTGGGGAGGCAGTGAACGAAGGTGAACAGTCTCAACTCTCAAGCAAAAGTTGGGGAAGTCCTTAACAAACTGGATACGGCAGGCGCAACAGTACAGGTGGAGGAGTGGCCTAATGCAGTCAGTGCTGAGGATCATGGGAAATAGGGCCACAGGTCTACATACCCTGCATATAAAACCCAATCACTCTTCAAGGCCAGTTGCAGGGGTCACTTTCTCTAGAAATTCCTTCTAGTACCCCTAGAGTAAGACTCCTTATTCTGTGTTCCCACGGCACTGGATGGAGCCTTGCCACATGTCCAAAACACGACGATACTTTGGTAACATGAGCAGATCTATGTATTTTTTGGGTGTGAGAACAGCGTGATTGCACACTTAGGCTTATTTAAGATTACCTTGATAGGAAGCAGTATCAGATTTCCCTTTGGTTTTTTTTAACTGGTGAGTAAATTTAAAGCCTCACACATGCTGGACAAGCATTCCATCGCTGAACTATTCCCTCCCTCCCCTCTTTTTTAGTCATTGATACTGACTTTTATTATACTTTTCCTTTAAGACAAGGTCTCATTAATTTTGTCTCTGCAACAATCCTCCTGCCTCAGCGGCCTAGGTAGCACCATCAGGCACTGCTTACCAGTATTTTTCTGGATTAAAGATGCTTACACTTTTACAGCGCTAGTCAAGTATTTACTTTAAAACATTTAAATTTAGATTCAGACTTCCTGACACACTACCTGAGCACTGACAAGTCTTCTGAAATGACACCAGCAGAGGGCTTAGTTTTAGAAGACTAATGATTCACTCTTTATTCGTGAGCTGAACAAGGCCATTGCTGTTTACTGCTTTAGAGTGGAAAGTGAAAATCACAGGAAAAAATAAAAGCTTTCCTGGAATCTCTGAGTAGCACACCAAGTTGCATTATTCAGAACTGATGCTTGACCCCCATTAACCAACAAGGGCTGTAATTCAATTACTGGCTTTACGACAAGCCTTATAAATCATGGGAACGCTGCCAGAGATGCTGGGGAAGACAGCTACAAGAAAGAATTTGAGATGGGAATATTGTGAAATCCAGTTGCCCACAAGCTAGACTCTGGGGTGAATGAACTTTACTGTGGAATATTCTCGCTTGTAATAGAATTCTCTAAAACCAGCTGTAACCAGAAAACTTAAATTAGAACTTAAATTTGAAAATCAGTGACACAAATAAAAATCTGGCTGATTAAATGTAAATTACAGAAAATGTGACACTGGTAGAAAATGCACTGAAACCAGAAATGTTGATGGAGTAAAAGTGTGGAGCCACTTTACAGGGTTATGGATACTGCCTGTGAGTCCATCTAATGCCATTATGAAAAGCAGCAAGGTTGAGCATTACCATGCAACAGCCCACTGACATTCCTTTCCATGTTTTCAGTTACATTCAGACAAATGTGACCCAAAAATCATGAAAAGGAATATTCCAAGAGTAGACAATCCATGGGTTTTTCTTTGCATTTTACACCATCCTTCTCTGTCCTGCCCAGGACACAAATCACCTGTCTGGCTTAACCATGCCATATACACCACTTTCCCTCCTGCTGGTCATTAGCCATCAAGTGGTTGTTGTGGCATTGCAGTGGTGAGTTCAAATAACCCTTGTTTTACTTAATAATACCCCCCCTCCAAGCACAAAAAAGAGATGCTGATACCTCAAACACGCCACCAGAAGCACTTCCCTTACATGAAAAGATGGACACTTACCATGGGTGTGTATGTAAACAAAAAGCACCCTACATTTAAGGTCCAATGCTATCTAAGGGTTCAGTCATCCATGGGGAGCAGGTTGTTAGATGGGGGTGGGGAGTGCAACAGGTGGGCAGTGACCCTAGTCCAGCACTGTCACTTACTGGCCAGAACCCAGAGACAACCTCACCCCTTCTTCCCCAGTCTCCCTGTGGTCACCAAGTCTCAGAGACTCTCCCTGCCTGCTCCAGGAGTATGGAGCAGCACACCACTGGGCAAGTTGGCTCCTGGCTACCTGTCATCTTGCAGTCCAGCTCACTCCCACCACCCCCTTCACTCTATCACTGGTGTACTTCCTGATCTACAGATAGAGCTATCACTGAGTACCATGTCATTGGCTGCAGCACTCCAGACTTCACTCCAGCCAGATTCCATTTTGTTAGGTTTTGTGGGGTATATTAAAAACACACACACACGAAAACCTGAGGGCCTAGTACAGGGTAGGCTAACCGCCTCTGATTACACCTCTAGCTCAGACTTATCCTACTGCTGGTCTTCTCTCAGATTCTCTCCTGTGGGGTTGTATTGGTTGCAAAGGATCATAATTCCTAGCTACCATGAACTAAAGACACCTGACAGGTTTGCTCATGGTAAACTAGCTGTGAAAGGTGATCTGAGAGTGGGAGAGAGGGTCCCCCAGTACCTCTGTGAGTGGCATCTGTCTTTGTTTTGGATCTCCCCTATCACATTCCAGATCCTGTCAGGTGGTCTCAGTTCCTGGGTTCAACTGACTACACCTTCTTTCTTCAGCAGCCTACCTGCCGGTTTCCCAACTGCATACACATAAGCCTGTGCCAGAGTCCGTCTGTCTGAAACACCAAGAGGCCACTCTCTTTTCCTGTTCAATAGGCATGTGCTTTGCTTTGCCTTTATTGTTAGTAACCATTGCTCCTTCTTTGATGCAGGAGCCCTCTCTCCGGTTCCCAGCACCTGTATGTAACTCAGTTGGTTCTGCCGCTCACCACCTGCTGTAGCATTCTACTCCTTCTCCAGTTTCCCAGGTGACCTCTTAAGAGTTTGGAAACCACTTCGAATTGTGCTGTCCTCAGCATCCTTTAGGTATGGCTGACAGACTGAGGTCGGAGATAACACCATTTGTTGTGTATACATCAGATCTGTCAAGCTGAGGCCACATAATTCTTCTGTGGGGGCTGCCCTGTCTCTAGACTGTTTCATGCCAGTGGTGGTGGCCAGAAGTTCCTAGGAAAAAGAAGACTGCACCAGGTGGGTCAGCTCAAAATGATCCTAATACTCAAGAAGCTGAGGCAGGAAGATCACAACTTTGGGCCAGTCTGGGTTACATAGCAAGTTCTAGATCAGCCTAGTCTATATACCCAGATGCGGTGTCAAAAACACCAAGAGAGATAGAGAGGGAGAGGGGAGGGAAGGACCAAGGGAGGGAGGGAGAGGGGGGTGGAGGGAGGGGGGCAGTGTCTCAGAACAGTGAGTAACATTTGAAAATACTGACATTTATTTTGTTTGGTGGTCCTAAATAGGTTTTAGTTATGCTACAACTAACAGTTCTGTTTTATGTTGTAATAATAATAGCATGTTGTTTAACAAGTGAATTTTGGGGGGGGGGGTGGTTTGAGACAGGGTTCATCTGTCCTGGAACTCATTATTATGTAGACCATGCTGGCCTCGAACTCAGAGATATGCTTGCCTCTGCCTCCTGAGTGCTGGGATTAAAGGTGTGTGCTACCACTGCCCTACTATAAATTACTTCTAAAGTGCTAATAATTACTAAGCTAATAACAATATTCAATCACTTTATTTTTAAAGACAAGGTTTAATGGTGTATAACTACTGCCCTTAAACTCACTATGTAGTCCAGGCTGGCTTTAAACTCACAAAAATCTTTATGTCTCAGCCTCCCAAGTGCTGAGGTTACAGGTTTGAGCCACCATACCGAGGCCGTATTTGGCCACTTTTTAAATTATCAATATAGATATTTCATTTTAACTAGTGATCAATTTATTGCAATTTATATGTTGATTTTGCAAAATGTATATGTGAGTGGACCTAGCAATTCCATTTCCTCTCATTTCAGAGCGTAGTACTTCATTAGATGTGAAATGAAGGAAGCAGGAGCCAAGGGTAGTTACTTTCTGTACCTCCTCATGCAGGAAGCCAAGCTCAAGGTTTTCCATTGCTTGCCAATAGTGAAGACACCTATTCTGTGCAATCTGAGGGCTCAAATTACTAGGCTTTTGTCATCAAATTGTGATGGCTATGGGGAAAAGTAGAAATGTGCAGCTAAAATGCATTCAGATAAATACTGACATTCTAAATATCTCAGAGCATCAAGGATGCTCCTTCACTATAAAGGCATAGGATTCATTTCAGTTTGGGGTCCACAGAATGAAAAGCCCATAATGCATTTCTTGCTAGGCAAGCCCATGTGCCTCCCCCACAGTGGAGCTTTTACCTCCCTGTCATTTCAGATTTTTTTTTTTTTAAGGGCATTGGTAAAAATCAGGAGCCAGAAAATTAATGGCATTCACTACCACTGCCCAGCTCAAAAGTCAGTTTTAGACCTAAGAAACTCTTCCTGTCTCTATAGTGGGGCTTCAGGCAGCCGTAGCATGAGATACAGAAGCAAGCAGGTAATGTGCTCTGCTCCTCACTCAGGGTGCTATGCCTAAAACTCAGGACAGGCAGGTACTGGTTCTGTCCCCTTTTTCTTTCACAGAAACTCAGGGGCTCAGAGAACTGTCCCTTAAAGTTGCCCAGTGGCTTGTCTAGATTACTCACAGTACATCCTCCATTGCCTTACCTCAGAAAAATGCTGAAGCAGCTACCGGCCAAGGCCACCTAAGGCCTGCACAAATGCCAAGACAGATGTCACTGTAGAGCCTGTGCCTCTGCCTCCTGCACTCACCATTCATAGCAATGAAAGCTTTTCCGGATGGGTGGCCTTAATCTTGGAGGCACTTAGAAGGTCACTGGAGCAAAAGCAAGGCCTCTGCTTTGCTGGAGGCAGAGTGCTCAGAGTGTGGAGCTATGTGCCAATGGGCTCAAACGCTCAGGCTGGTGGTGCTACTGGTTCAAACCCCCAAGAGGGACAGTGCAGTGGCACAGAGTTCCACCAGATGCACTAATGCCCACTGATAGGAGCATACACCTTTACCGCGGTTCCCGAGCCTGTTTACATTGCACAGAGTTTTGTCTTGGCTTTTTGTATTAAATGTGTCTCTGTAACTACAGTTCAAGAGATCGACTTCTATTTAGTTTCCATCCAAGAGTAGAGGAAGTCATCCTGCATGGTTCGTGGAAAGTCGCAGCAGAATGTTGTACAACCGTAAGTAAAATACAATCAAGAAAAGGCCCTTCCCCACCCTGTGCAGCCCAGCAGCTCAGATCGCCATACCAGCACTACACTGTAGCCAGAATACTTTCTGCTGTCACACTCAACTGCCTTCCAGCAGTGGAACTGACAGGTGGACCATGTCTTCATGCAAAGCCCTTCAAAACTCTTGGCACAGATCTTACTAAGAGTCACTTGACAACAGTGTGCAATAATACCATAGCCAGTGGTAACCAGTTACCCATAACTCCTGAGCAGCTCATCCCTCCCCCTGCTATAGGCGTGTCCTGGTCTAGCAGAAGAGGATCTATGGTCACTTTTCTAAAAAGGGAGGCTCTGGTCTCTAGCCCGCCTTTGGGGACATTGTGCTCAAGCATAAAGCTCCTGGCAGCCAGCTGGAAAGCCACATTCTTAGCCTTTGACCACTGGGAAAGAAGGAATCCAAGAAACACCCCATTAGGAGAAAGTTAAAGGTTAGAAACAGAATTCTCAGGGCCTGTGCCAGCACCCATTTCTCTCACCAGAGCTGTGCCACAAAAACGAAGACTCACAGGCAATACAATTCTTTGTCTCCATAAAGACACACAGCCAGTAGCTTTCAGGGGGCCCCTGGGCTGCCAGCACATCCCGCTGGTGAGTTTCGCTGCTCAGAGAATCAGAGTGAAGGCATCATTCCAGGCTATGGGCAGGCAGAAACCTCCCTGCAAGTGACCAAAGATGACAAGTACAGAGGCCACTATGGTTTCAGTGTCCCTGTCAGGGTTTGACTGTGGACTGTCCCACTTGATCCCCTGTTGGTGGCACTGTGTTGGCAAGGTATGGAGCTTTCAGGACTGTGGTCTTACAAGCAGAAATGGGTTAGGTAGGGCGGGTCTTGAAGATGACACCTGCTTCTTGTCTGCCTCTGTGATGTGATTAGCTGCCTCATGCTCCAACCCTAGATGGCAGTAATCCCACCATTGTGGTTTCCCTTGAATCTGTGAACCAGGATAAGTCCTTCCTTTCATTAATTGCTTCTGTCAGGTTTCTGTCAGTGACAGAAGAAGGAGCTATCACAGGGCCCTCAAACTTCATATTGTAACTTAACTGACAGAGGAAGAGTCTGAGCCTTTGAGAACTGAGCACACACTGAGGCTAGGCCCTCACAAATAGACTAATTTGTAGAAGTAATAATCAGCCCTAACTGTGGAAATAAAATCATCACTGAAAGGGTAAGCATGGCCTCCCCTTGCATTCTTCCATCCTTCTCTCTTGCTATGTGAGGTCTCCCACTATGATATGATGTATCACAGGAGCCCTTGACTGGACCTCCATGATCTAGATACTGCCCCTCCATCCTGGACGGCCAGGCCTCTAGGACTGACAAGAATATACCTTTAGAATCTATAATCTCCCAGCCTGTGGTGGTCTGTTACAGTGGCAGGTAATGGACCATGGCACAGGGCACAGAAGCGTCTTTAATGGACAGATGCTCTCTCCTCTACAGCCTATGAATGGACAGTGGGTAGGAAGGACCAAACCCTGCCAAAGAACATTCCTCAGTCCCAGCACCTTCTATACAGCATGGACATGTTTCCCGTGTCTCCTTGTCTGTTTCTGATTTCCTCTCATCATTCTGTCATTGTCCATCTGAGACCCTCCACCCGCACTGCCTTACCTACACCTCCCATCTTCGCCCTGTTAAAGACAACCAAACAGCACAGGGACACACCACTCTTCCCCAAGTCTTCTGAGTGGGAAGCACTGGCATCCAGTAGCTAGGAACATTCTGGTGGGCACCTAATGAAACAGGAGATGCCTGTTCCTGTCTCAGCTACACTCTGGTATCCCAATGACATTATCCTTGGACACAGAGGAAGGTCATCTATGTCACATCATAGTCATGGAGCCCAGGATTGTGGAGTAAATTTCATCTCACAGGGCTAGTCCAATTATGAAGGTGCAAGACCATTTCTATTGTATGTATCATTTCTGCATAGTGGTAAAGAGGGGAAAAAGAGGTGAAGACTATCAGTGTTAAATTCTATTGTAGAAAAGCAATTCTAATCCCACATATAATAGTCAGAAAAACAAAAGGAATATCAGCCTTGAAAATGTACTAAGACAGGCATCTCTCTACCAAGGAGCCCATATCCACACTTCCATATGTCATGCTTACTTTCCTTCAAGAAAGGAACTGCTTATTTCTTTTCTTATATTTAATAAATTAACCGTGTGTGTGTGTGTGTGTGTGTGTGTGTGTGTGTGTGTGTACACATTTGTGACAATGAACATATGGCAGAGGTCAGAAGACAACTTGCAACAGACAGAACTCTCTCCTTCCATCCTCTAAGTTCTGGGAATCAAACTCAGGTCATCGGATGTAAGATATAAATATTCAAAACACCTATAAGTCAATTGCTTAGACTTTAAAATACCTCTTACCACAGAATGCTCATATTATCACCCTAACTGGGCTTAACTCATAATGCAAATAAACTACTTAATGGTGGTGGGGAATATTGATTTTTTAACTTGATGTGCCTTGGAGCATGCCTGTGAGGGTTATGCTAATTAGGTGAGAAGATCTACCCAGATTTATCTGGGTGGCAGCCATCCCTAGACTGCATAAGATTGAGAGAGATGGCTGAGCATCAGCACCCAACATCCTGTCTGAATTCTGACTGTGCATGTGATGTGAGCAGCTGCTTCAGACTTCTACCAGAGCAGATTGTGGGCCCAGATAAGCCCATTCTCCATTAAGTTGTGTTTGTCAGAGAAGAGAAAGAAACTAAGACACTAATGGTAACAGGGTTAATCCATTGGTGATTTCACTAGTAGTAAAGTAGAGTAAGTGAACAGTCATTGTTCTATAAAGAGGAACCTGAAGTGACCAGTAGAGGCCAGAATGATGGTAGAATGATGGTAGATGTGTAAAGGAAGAGAAAAAAAAGTCCTCTTTCTTCTCAGAGTGACAGAGACCCTTACAGTCCTTTTGAGATGGTATCTGTGGTGGTTTGAATAAGAATGGCCATTATATTTGAATGCTTGGGGAGTGGCATTAGGAGGGGGTTGTGCTTTGGGGTTTCAAGCAGAAGCCAGGCCCAGTGTCTGTCTGTCTGTCTGTCTGTCCTCATGAGGTTTTCTAACACACATGGCCACCTTCCCAGTTTCTCAGTCCAGGGATCTGACCTCAGTATTGCAGACAAATGTAAAACCACAAAGGTCTCCCTCACAGAGGTGAACCTGTAGTTCCCTGAGCTGTCGTGGGCTCCGCACATGAGAAGGCCAGACTGCCGTGTGTTAGCTCCTCTACCCTGCTGCCCCAGTCCTTCTGTACATGCTATCTCCACCTGGATTGACCTGGTGGCTGTCTGCTATTCCTCAAAATGGCAGCACTCTTAGGATTAACGGACAGCAGTGACAAGAACCATAATCATAAGTGACAACTTCCTGAGCCTCTAGGTGCCCATCCAACAAAGCCAATTTGTTCACTGGTTCAATACCCGGCAAGGTGGATAGGCATACCTGTCCTATAGTATGATCCATGTAACTTCTATTTAAATTTCATCACAAACAAAAACAAAACCAGGCATCATCTGCCTCACCTCCAACCCAAAGTGAGAGCTTGTTTCCTTCCCAAAAGCTCTTGAGGACTTACAATGACTTGGCGCTCACTCTGAAAGTCCCAGGGGTCTCTCTCTTATGACAAGAGTCCTGAGGCAAGAGGATCTAGAGCTCTGACAGCCATCCCAGCTGCCCCGGGAGTAGCTCAGAGCCACAGGCAGTAAGGACAACCAAGACTGTCATGGCTCCAGCCAACAGCTAAGGAAGGAGTGCTGCCTTCTCTATTGAAGAAAGAACCTGACCTGCTTATTTCCTTCACCCTTGAACAACATCAAACTTCCAATGAGATGTCCATTGTTCATTCCCTTGCTCAGTCACACACCAGGTGTTTGCTGGGTTCCTCCTGCCTATGTGACATTACAGCAAACACTGATATTGGGACTGGTAGGAGACAATAGCCAGGAAACCCATCCTAGCCACTACAGAGTGTCTGGGGAAGAATATGTGATTCCAGGAGTGTGGACAGTGTTGGCATCCTCAACAGCCCCCCTCACAGAGGTAACAGCACAGCTGAGACAGCAAACAACTGGAAATTTCAACAGTCTGAAGCAGGGACCCTAGCTGAAGGAAGGTGGGTAAGGAGGGGTGGGCTTAGGCTTAGGGTCTGCTCTAAGGACCCTGGAGCATCCAGGGTGTCTGGGCAGCAGATGACCTCTGCAGATCAAAGGATAACAATGCTGAAGGCTGCCAAAGCTGCAGGAGAGACAACAGTGGCAAGGTCTATAACTGAAGCACAGCTTGGTAAAGGAAGCTATCAACATGGTCCCATGCCGGAGTGTGTGTGTGAGTGCATGTGTGAGTGTGTGAGTGTGTGGTGTATGTGTGTGTGTGAGTGGGCGTGTGTGTGTGTGTGTGTGTGTGTGTGTGTAAGTGAGTGTGCATGCATGCATGCTTCTGCATGTGTGTGAGCTTGGTAGGAGACAGGAATGAGTCTGGCACCAGGCAAGGTCCCAAGGTAATAGCATACAGACAAACAGAGGCCTTTAGGAAAACCAAGTAAGGGGGTTGGAGCATGCAAAGAGTCCAGTTTTAAATATACTGACTTGGAAGAAAACTGAAAACCAATACCCTTGATGTGTATGGTTCCCCAGCAAAGTGAAGGATAATCTTACAGTTTATCATCCATTCATCTCAACAGATGCAGAGAAGGTCTTCAGTGGAATGCAACATTCACGAGAAAAACTTCATTAAACATGATATCCAAGAACATCAATTGCCAATATTATAAAGGTCACAAATAACGAGCCATGGCAATGAATTATCTCTATAGAGAAATCAAGAAAACAACCCTATTTGCAAGAACAGTTTGAAGAGGAAAAAAACCTAAAAATAAATTTAACCGAGGAGCTGCACACAGACAAGAGAAACAGAAGTGTATCAGTATAAAAACTAATACAGTTAAGATGCTCATATTATTCAAAGAGATCTATATATTCCACACTATCTCTACAAGCGAAATTGGGGGAAAATCTGAAGATTCATCTGTAACCAACCATAAAAGGATCCAAATAGGTAAAGTTATTTTTGAGATCAAACTAACTGATTTCAAATCATAAAACTAACACAATTAAGACATCATGATATTGGCATAAAATGAATGTACAGAACAGCATAATAGAGCAGGGGGTTGTCTTACTTTCTCTTCCTGTTGCTATGGTAAAATACTCTAATCATTAGCAGCCTACAGAAGAAAAAGTTTATTTTAGCTCACAGTTCAAAGAGGGGAAGCCAAGGCAAGCGCTAATGGCAGCTAGTCACATCCCATTCACAATCAGAAAAAAGAGACAAATTCAAGTCTATTTGTTCAGTTCCCTTTCTGCACTTACCCAATCCAGGATCCCAGCCAGGGAGTAATCTCACTTGCAATTAAGATAGGTTATCCCACATCAATTACTATAATCAAGACAATCTCCCGTGGGCATGCCCAGCTTCCAGGAGATTCTAAATTCTGTCAGTTAACAATGAATGCTAGCCATCTCGAGAGCCAAGAAACCAAGCCACTCGTGCATATATACTTATTATGATAAACTCATACTTGACAAGGTACCAATAGTGGTGTACAGACAATGTCATTTATTAAAATGTTTGAAAACTGCACACCAAAAGATGAAACTGAACCCTGTAAGATACACAAACTCATTTCAAGATCAATTAAATACTTCAACATAAGGGGTTGGCATGGTGGTACATGCCTTTGATCCCAACGCATGGGAGCTGTAAGTTTGAGGCCACCATAGTCTATATAGTGAGTTCCAGGATAACTAAAGCTACATAGTAAGACCCTTTCTCAAAAAAGAAAGAAGTTCATCATAAAACTGGAATCAAGCCAGTGGTGTGCACACCTACAACCCCAGAATCTGGAGGATGGCATAGGATTCTGAATATGTAGGAAAACATAGTGAGACTCTGCTTCAAAAATGAGATAGGAAGAAAACGTTCATATGGAGCTCAACTCACTGGCAACCATAACCTACCAAGTAAATACAGTTCAACATGGAAAAACCCGGAGAAACAGGTTTCCTTCTTATGCTTGTTGTAATTCTCTTGAGTTAGGGCCAAATTTCATAGCCAGGCTGGCCCTGAACTCTCTATCCTTCAGTTTTCCCTGTGCCAGCATATGTGAGTGCATCAGCACACCAGATCAATAGTTCTCTAAAGTACACATACACATGGGCCCAGTAAAGCAGTCCAGTGTATAAACGTGCCTTCAGTCAAGACTGCTAACCTAGTTCAGTTTCCAGGACCCACATGATGGAAGGAAACAGCCAGTTCTGGAAAACTGTCCTCCGCCTCCACATGCATGTCATAATATACATGGGTAAAAGCTCATGCGTGTGCGTGCGCACATGATTAAAACTTATTTTTTTAAGAATACCTAAAGATGGCCAAGAAATCTATGAAAGTTTTCAACATCACAAATTAAACCTACCAGAAGCTACAGTCGGAGTTTCTATCATCAAAGACAGCAAACCTTAAGAAGGATGTAAAGAAAAGGAACCTCCGTTGATAGTGTAAGGTGATATGGCTATTAGAGGAGAGTACAAAGGTGCTTCAAAAACTCAGAGACCAACTATATCATTCTCCTCCCACCTCTCAAAAAACCTGTAATCAGTACGCTCTTTAAAGAGACCCTCATGTTTGCCGCTTTCTCAAAGCAGCCAAGACATGAAATCAACCAAAGGTCAATGTGTGGAGAAGTGTGGGACCAACCAAAACACCTGAGTCAGGGAACATGGGGGTAATGTGGGAATGTCTTTCTGTATGCTGTGAATAGCAATCTTTAAATAAAGGAGCTGTTTTGGCCCATGACAGGCACCATAGAAAAAGTAGGAGGGGAAATCACAACATAGGTAGGAGAAGCAGGGCAGAGTCAGACAGACCGAGCCAGCCGCCAAAGAAGAAACATGTGAGGAACACAGGTAAGCCACGTGGCAGACAGATTAATGACAATAGGTTGATTTAAGATGTAAGAGCTAGCTAGCAATGTGCCTGAGCCATAGGTCAAACAGTATGAAGTTAATATAAGCGTCTGTATCATTTCTGGGGGCCAAATCAGCAGTGGGTGGCTAAGGAGTCTGGGGCTGCAGGTCTGTGGGTCTGGACCTCTGGCCGCCTGGGACCAAGAAACCTCACTGTAACATGGGGGAGTTTATGCCAGAAAGACAAGT
Source organism: Phyllotis vaccarum (assembly GCA_033318265.1). NCBI lineage: Eukaryota > Metazoa > Chordata > Mammalia > Rodentia > Cricetidae > Phyllotis > Phyllotis vaccarum. The sequence continues at coordinate 60,969,449 of JARWLC010000005.1, forward strand.
CCTACAAGACCTCACTCACATGCACAATTCAAAGTGGAGAGTAGAAGGGTGAAGGCCAGGGCCTGGAGGTGTGAGGGAAGTGGGAAGAAGCTTGGTGAAAAGACACTAAGTTTCCAGGCGTGTGCTTCCTGTGGTGCCATGCACACTTTGTGAGCACTCTCTCTAGCTCTCAGTAGATTTGCTACGGGTAATCAGTAAAGCTTGGGGAAGATTTAAGAAACAAAACACATACTTCCATACCCAGGTATGTATTTAGGTAAGTGGGTGGATGGGCAGATAGATGGACAGGTAGATGGGTAGGCATTGTTTTTCACCACTTGTAAGGAGAGTGGTCAGAGGTAGCCATTTTCTGGGCCTGACACTGACTAAACATGAGACACCAACCCCCAAGTTGCTCTGTCATCTAGGAAGCAACCTGCACCAGCAGGAACACACTGGTACGGTAGGTTCTAGAATCACCTCTGAAGGGACACAGGGTAAAGCAGCCTGAAGCAAGGAGGCCAGCATGAACCAACGTGCAGAGATCCAGAGTGCTAAGAGACCCCGGGCTATGGTACTGTTTCTAGCTGCTACACAGCACGGTTTTACTGTCAAGTAACCTTTGTCTGGGTCTGCCAGTCCACCTCCAACTCCTCACCACCATATGTATGTGGCCATCCAGTTTTATCAAAACACACTCACCTTTTAGTAACAGGAAAATGAACTTAAAGGCCTACACTTCTGGTCCTTGGAGATGACTCAGTCTAACTGACACTTCAGAGAACAGGAGGACAGCAGCTTTAAATATCTATCCTGGGTATTATTGTGATCATCAAATTGATTCCTAAAATGATACTGGCCCCTAAGCACAATGATCCCCACTGCTGTGCTGGTGTCAAAGGCCCCAGAAGTCACACTCACATGCTCTCTAGAAGAAGGTAAGAAAAATGCCAGGCATGGTAGTTCACACTAGTGATCCCAGCACTCATGTAGTATAAAGACTGCCATCATGGGGTAGAGGCCACCCTGAGCTGCGCAGTGAGACCATCTCAAGCACAAACAGGCAATAAAAATGTAAATCATAATCTCACTTCCAGGACCTTTGTGTTTTGGTGAAAGCATTCCAACAAACTTTACATTCAAACAAACATTAATTCTCCAGTCTTCAGTGATGGGGTCTTTTCAAATGGAATGCCTTCAAATGAATGCATAATAATTTCTGGACAAGCTAATTTGCTCTTAATTTCCTGTTCTCTCTACACTTAGAAATATCCTTGTTAAAGCTATATAGGCAGTGGGAAATATTTCAGTATTTCTTTTAATCCAGACAGTCACCAAAAAAAAAAAAAAAAAAGGTCAGGCTAAACCTACCAGCCCCTGAAGCTTAAGGTAGGAAGCCCCACACTTCTCACTACTGTCTTCCCCTCCCCCAGTGCATAACTTATTAGCTAACATATGCCACCATCCACAGCAAGGGAAGGTAGCTCTCTGAGACCTAGGCTCAATTTGTTTGGCTCACTGGCTTCTTGCAGTATTGAGAGGTGATGAGATTAACTCCAACCTCAGGCTACAGGCTACAGTCATTCCAGCTGATACTGGAAAACACTGTGCATGCGTAATGGAGAGGAACCTGGAGGGGCTATCAGCCTTCTCCAGGTTGGATTCTTTATTAGGATCCAGTTGCCTTGCCCCAAGCTACCCACTCTTTGCAAAAGGAAAGCATCAGGTCTTTGATTCTAAAGACACTGAGTGACTTTGAGCTTCACAGGACAACAGTCACCTCCTACCTGGCTGAGGACTGAGATTTCATACTCAAGCAATTGCGGCAGCTTTGACAACGACAGGGCTGCCACTTCTCCTGACTGCCCTTCTACAACATCACTCCATTGCCTCCCTTCCTTCTATATGACAGCCAGCAAGCAACAGACTGTATGCAGTCCTGGATAGATGGTCTGATAATGAGGGAGGGAGGGACGATGGACAGATGGATGGGCGGACAACTGTAGTGGCCCCTTCTCAGTCCGGTGCTTACTTCTCCAGTTTCAGCTGTACTCAGTCAATGAGGCGGCAACCTTAATGAAGTCTTTCCCTCTTTGTAACTTCCCTGATGGAAACAGAAGATCAGTTCTTACCACGGGCTTGGCAACCCTGCTGTCTGCTGACTTCCTTTCTAAGTCTGAAAGAAACATTTTACATCTTTTCTTAATCATAGGCAATTACAGCTAATACTGATTTATAGTGATGGTCACCTGATGCACCATAACACAGCTATTACAAGACTTTTAAAGAGGGGATATATGAACAGTATTTGGTGTAACTGTTTTATTTATTATTGTTAATAACTAACTGCACCTAGTTAAAACTTCACCATAGGGGTATGCATCACAGAAGAGGAAAACTAACACTCTCTCTCTCTCTCTCTCTCTCTCTCTCTCTCTCTCTCTCTCTCTCTCTCTCTCTCTCTCTCTCTCTCTCTCTCTCTCTCACACACACACACACACACACAGAGAGAGAGAGGGGGGGGGGCGCCATGGCCTCTTTATCCACTGAAACTGCTTCCAGGTTCACCAGCCAACCATATTACCTCAGCTTATGAGGAGAGAATCCCCTCACAGCACCAGAGATTCACCTTTAAAGTTACATAAATGTATTCTTTTCATATGACCTGTATGTCTGTCTGTATATGTGTATGTATATACACACACTACACCAATGCTTTCAAGCTCACAATCATTAAGAATGACTTTTTTTTTAAAGTGTTGAAGACATGGAAATGCTTGGATTCTTGTGCACCGTGGATGAGAATGTCAAACGTTATAATAAGCCACTATAAAAAGCACTTTGAAGGGTCCTCAAAAAAAATCACACACAGAATTCTTATTTGTTCTAGCTGTCCACATGTGGATATTTATCCAAATTTATCCAAATAAACTGAAGGCAGGAGATAAAACAGGTATCTGTAAACATGAGATGACAGAAGCATAATTCGTAATAGCCAAAGACTTGACCCAAGTGGACACGCAAGAATGGATGATGGACAAATAGACAGACAGATGGATGGACAAGCAGATGGATGCAAAGATTAAACTGTGGCATATACACAAGATAAAATGCCACTCAGTCCTAGAAACTAAGGGCATTTTGACACATGGGTGAACACTTGGCTTGGTGAAATAAGGCAGTCCCCAAACGGCAAACATACAGTTATATGAGGTACTCAGTGAGTCAAATGTGTAGAGATTCAAAATAGAATGGTGCTGTCAGAACAGAGGCCAGGGACAGTGGGAATGCACTGTTTCCCAGATACAGAAATTCAGCTTGGGAAAATGAGAAAGTTCTGGATGGAAATGGTGAATGTTGTGAATAGAATGATCAAGGATCTGGACATCTGAGAACGCTCAAAACAGTAATCATACATTAAACAGATCTAACAACATTGAAATATGGTCTGGCTAAACTAAAACTCATAAAACAATGTTGTCAATAATTTAACAGTTAAATCGTTTTTTCAAAAACCCAGACTATGTTGGATTCATGGAGATTCATAATTAGTTCTGGATATTCCTGGAGGCTGTTTCTTTAGATTTTCCATCAATTTGACTAACTGAGGTAGCATCAGAGACCCCAGGGGACCACTGTGAGGATTATGATTATTGGTTACTGACCGTGTCTACCTATAACTGCTGCTGGCTATTATCACCAGGCCTGTGGTCTGCCTCACTTTGATCCCTGCTGGTGCCCCCAGATAATCCTAACTCACCTATAAGCAGTTTGGGGAAATATAGTTCCCTCACAGCCTTCCTGGTACAGACAACCCCACATTAAACTGTGACATGTGCCAGAATTCCTGCAACACTCCCCACAACAGAAGACAGGCTAGCCTCGGCATGACCAGTTCACTTCCATTGACAGATTGCTCAAGGATAGGCCCTTTAGTCACCCCAGCCACAGCATGTGCATACAGCACCAAACAAAGGCTCAATGAATACTGTATGAAACTCTCAGGGCCTCTCTGTAAACATTGGCTTTAGAAGCCAACAAGCCATTGTTCTGGAGGGAGGGGGGTTACAACAAAAATTCTCAGGCTATGGTACAGCTCAAGGATAGTGTCCTAAAGTAACATGTGGAGGGTCTGTGGCTCCACCCCCAGCCCTGCAAACACAAACTTGTGATCCATCAGTGTTACAATTAGGATTGTGGTCCAGTCTGGCCAGATGTCCAGACCCACAGACCTGCCACCCCAGACCCCTTAACCACCTGTCTCTGCTTAGCCCCCCTCTCCCCCAAAAATGACCCAGACACTTATATTAAGTTTTATGCTGTTTGGCCTACGGCTCAGGCACATTGCTAGCTAGCTCTTACATCTTAACCCATTTCCATTAATCTGTCTGCCACGTGGCCCATGGCTCACCTGTATTCCTTACATGTTTCTTCTTAGGCAACTGGCTCAATCTGTCCTGACCCCACCCTCCTTCTCCTAACTATTCTGATTCCCCACCTACCTCTTCTAAGTTGCCTCTAATGGGCCAAAACAGCTCCTTTATTTAAAGATTGATATGCACAGCATACAGAAGACATTCCCACATCACATCGGTACTTTCTAATATAAAGAATTGCTTTCTAATTTCATCTCTCATAAACAGTCTAAGAGAAAGAAGTCCAGTCCCAGAACTAATACATCCAGTGATTTTGAAGCCAGAAATGATCCTATATCATGTGGGTTCCAGGGACTGAACTTGGGTCATCAGATTTAGCAGCAAGCACCTTTGCCTGCTGAATGATCCCATCTCCCTACCCTACTTCTTGCTTTCAAGAATTGGCCATGAGGTAACAGTATGGCCTGTGTTGCTGTCATCATCATTCTTTTTTTGTATGCAACTGTTCACCAGACATCACACTTCCATCTGCACTGAGTCAAGTCCTCAGTAGGAGGTTTAGGAAAAACAATGCAGGGGACAAAGAACTCTTGTCCTTTGGGTCTTGAGCAATGAGTCAGTCATAAATAGATTGTACAAAGCTCAGCTAGAGCATGGGAGACGTCTACGAATCCTGAGAAGAGATGGGAAAAAGCTAAAAGGATGTCACCTTGACTAATGATCCCAGCACTGGATTATGCCACATCCTCTACAGCATGGTCCTGATGATTTGGGGCAGAGGATATCCATGGCAACTCCAAGTTCACCTCTGAGATCTTGATGACAAACAAGGACTCCTCCACAAACCTATGAGGAGAGCATCTCTCCTGTGTTACATCTTCCTCCTTCCTTCTCCCCCCACCCCAACAAGGTGAGCAGCTACGGTGCTCCAACTTTATCAGCTACTGTTTCCCAGAACAAGTGGTATGCTGCACCATCCACATCTTATGGGAGACCTCGTTCCTCTGGCTTCATGGAAATTTCTTCCCATGAATATGAAATGCACAAAGAGATGAAGAATACATGACAATTTATGGTGACAGGTCTCTTTCTTCAGAATACTGGATCTATTATTTTCCCATCTCCCCCTCCCACTCTCTTCATCTGGTTTCTCTTCCTGCCCCTGACAACAGCTGAGCTGCTTGCTGTCTCCATGGGTAGGCACCTTCTGGATTACACATCACATGACCCTTGTTCCCGCACTCTTTGGTGCAGTCTTTGTGAAGTTCATCCATGTTGCAATAATATATATTGTTAACAATACTCCACAATCTCTGACTCCTGTATCCTTTGATATCTCTAACTTTACCTCTGCCTTTAAAAAGAGTAACAAGCAAGAATATAATTTGTTTTATCTATTTCTTTTCTCCCCCTCCTTCCCCCTCGATCTGGAACTTACTAGGTAGCCCACACTGGCCTTAATCTCCAAATCCTCCTGTCTCTGCCTCCTAAGTGCTGGTATTACTGGTGGAGGGCCAACCCAACAATGGTTTGGACAGCAGTTTTGACACTCACATTCTTTACAAACAGCCAAAAGACTCTGCAACATTCAGCTTTGAAATACAACCCTTGGGTAAGACAGCAGTTTCCTCGGGAAGAGAGATCAAGCACATAGTGGCAAAATCAGTGTCAGGGTAAGGCTGCTTCAGTCTATGACTGAAACCTAACAGTGAACGATTCTTATGAACAGAACAAGCTGTCCAGCAAGGTTCAACTCCCCACCTTACGGAGGAACCAGTAGGTGGAGTCAAAGCTGGGGGGGGGGGGTAGGTTTGAGTTTGAGAACAAACCTTGTGCTACAAACCATGGTTTGCTTGTTTGTTTTTTTTTTCCTAATTGTAAGATTTTGATTGTAAGAATGTAAACATATACTCTAAATATATAAACATTTTATCAACCACATAAAGGCACAGAGTCTCTTTGAGGAGGAGTCTGGCATCTGGTAATTACTGGAGATCTGTTGTGGCTGGCAGTAACCTAACTTTGGTGAATGTCAAAACTTGCACTAGTGCCTATATTCTAATGGCAACATGTGGAACAGGCCCACATAGCACTGTCTAGGTTTTACATGAGAAGAGAATGTAAAACAGCACCCACTTTCTTGCCTGCCATCGATCCAGTTTTCAATTCTAACCCACACTGCCTAGGAAAACAATATGGACTGCCAGCAAAATGAAAAGAATAATTCCAGCCCTACAGTAACTCCAAAGGGATGCAACAAGACATCTGAGAAAGTGTTTATGAATTATGTTGTCTGGTTCTGAAATCCATAAAACAATCTCTCTCTTTCCCTCTCCCTCTCTCTCTGTACACACACACACACACACACACACACACACACACACATACACACAGGCTTTCTGCTTTGCTGGAATGCAATTTTCTAAGCAATGTATAAAGATGTGGTACTAGGGAGGCAGAGGCTAGTGCACTTGAGTTTGAGGATAGCCTGTGCTACATAGTAAGATCCCATCTTAAAAAGTCATAATAAAGGACTGAAGATGTAACTTAGGGGTAGAATCCTTGCCCTTCATGTGCAGAGCCAGACTTGATGCCCATAGCAACAAACATGGATCCTGCAAACAAATAAATAGTAACTTCTTATGACTATGTATCCCGGTTAGAAGAAGCTGTAAGGCGCTGACACTTAGTGTAGTGAATACAACTGAAAATGAGGTGATGGGAAGTGAGAGGAGGAGGGAAGAGAAGGGGAAGGGAGAGGATGGGAGGGGAAGGAAGGGGGACCCTGGAGGACAAGAACAAAGCTGGGTTCTGTTTTGCAGGGCTCAAGCCTCAACACAGGCCTTGTGCATACCAGGGAGACATTGAGCTACCTGGTACCAAAGTCAACAGATGCAAAACCTCTTACTGAAAATTAGCACAGTCCTTGCATATAGCCCAGGCAGGCTGTCTGTCCTGTATACTTGAAGTCACTGTAGATTACCATTCTCACACGATCACTGTCATGTAAATACTCATCATATTCCTTTTTCTCAATTATTTCCAATCTGCAGCTAGCTGAAGCTGAGGCTACAGAACCCAAAGGATATGAAGGCTAACCATGTGTGTTTTTCAGGGAATATCAGCCCAAGAGAACACTTTGCCTTCCAGAGACCCCACGTCCCTGGAAGAACCGAAGAACCAGTGAAAAGTTCCAAGCTTCTAATAATTTTGTTAGTATCAATGGCCACCTTGTACTCCTAATGTATAATGGATTTTTTAAACTAGCCAAAAACACAGGCAATGGATGGATGGATGGATGGATGGATGGATGGATGGATGGATGGATGGATGGGTGGGTGGGTGGCCAGCCAACTTTAAGACATTAAACCAGAGCCAGTAGACCTGGTCTACCCAAAGTGGGTGTCACTCTTCCAGAGATCATGCATTATTCTGACTTGCTATTTACTGTGATTTAGACAGGTTACAAATTAATTTGTAGATTTCCTTCTTTTGACCAGAGATGCAAACAGTTTCTACCCTTCAGAAAAGATTACCAGAAGAGTTATGGTTTAATCTATAGAACCTTTCCCAGTTTTGTTTCTAACTTGGCAATTTTTTTCAAGTCTTTCCCAACAGGATACATAAAACTCTTCAGTGATTTGGGAGCCAACTCCAACATCTTGTGGAATCCACATTAAGGAGTTAACTTAATCTAAGTAAATCTCTGACACGTGTTCACAAAGTGCTTGCAGGGAAGCCATGCAGTAACATTTTGAAATCTGCACTTTGACCAGCTTAGTTTCTGCCCAGTCACTACTGGCCGGCTCACACTTCCCATCTTTACAATATTTCTATTGAGACCATTTGGCGGCAAATGTTGTTAATTGATGTCACTGTTATTTTCCCCTGTTCATCAAACAACTATTGCAAGTATTTTTAGCAGTTGTGGGTGATTTTTAAAGAAGGCTGTTATGTTTTGTTTTGGTTTTTCTGTTTTGTTTTTTTTTCCCCCCTCAAGGTGAGAATTTAAGAAAAAAAAAAAAAAAAGCAATTGAGTTTTACTGTTAAGATTTAAGGTTAAGGTTTCTAAAGATCTAAGTCCCGGGGTTGGGCATCCAGCACAACAGTAGAGCACTCATCTAGCACATGGAACACTTTGAGATCCATCCCTAGCACAATGGGGGTGGGCAGGGCAGGGGGGGGGAGCAATAAAGTTCTTTTCAGGCCCTTTTGGGTCACCCCTCCCCCACAGCAGGCAGCTCACTCTCACTTCACACATCCTTCTTTGGTTCCCATTGCTTCTTCTTTCCAGTCAGTTCAATGTTCTACTTGAGAAATTGAATCTACCTGCAGTTCTTCAACAGTATGTACTGAGAACTCTCAGTCCCAGACACTGAACCATTCTGAGCAGAGATAAATAGGCAAGGAAACAACCAAAAATTTAAATGAATTTAAATCTTCACATGACTTTAAAAATATCACAACCAATAGAAATAATTCAATTTTTTTTTTTTTTTAAGTACTGGGAATCAAACCCAGGGCCTTACCCAGGTCCAAGGCTACCACTAGCTCCATCCCGAACATGGAGGTGACTCTTCAATGCCTCTTTGTTTCCATTTCTAAACCCCCTTTGTAACTTTTCACCTCTTTCGTTTTCTCATTTATTATCATACTGTGATATATTTCAGGGACCTTTTCGGCTCTGTAGCTCTTGATATGTTTTCTATGCTTGCTATTCCCCATAACCCGTACCAATGCCTGTAGGTGTAAAAAACCCAGAAACAGTCCACTGTGACTACAGCTATCTTTTACTACATATGAGGTCACCAAGTCCTAGACAGCTACAGAGGGACCCAAGCTGAGATTTAAAAAAAAAAACAAAAAACAAAAAAACCTGACACCACCACACTGTCTCTCAAAACTCATCTTATTCTAGAAATTTCCAGTGTGATCTTACCACACACAATTCCTTAATGACACTGAGAAAGAGTAAGTGAGCATCTTGGCCAGAGTCATACAGGAAGTGTCAGAGCTGCTGACTATGAAACTGTCACCCTCTGGATTTATGTGCAATGACACCCCTGCCTTCAGATCTCTCAAAGCACCCTTGTGTTTGTTCAGTTTCCTGTGTGCTTCCTTTTTACAACACGTGTCAGAGCTGTTTCCCTGCGCATTGTGCACTGTTTGAAAGAGACAGAACATCTTTCTATCTGGATATACCTAGTGCCAGGATCAATAAATACTTAAAAAGCATTAAGCGAGCAGATAATGTGAAAAGAACACTAGACATCTGTTCTACATAAAGAATACATTTGTAATGTGCTAGAAAAAGAAACAGATATTTTTATTTGATGTTATGAAGGTTAGGGTTTTAATATTAAAATAAATATTATTTACTATATGCATATTAAATTTAAGAGACAGAATAAACATTAGTGCATTTTAAAGGACTGGATAGAGAATGATACTTAAAAGTATTGCTTACAGGAGGCCTCTTTATGTTGGGTCTGGAGCCTTGTGGAAGAGAGCTTGCTTCTAATCACCCTTGTAGGGGACTTTGTAGAAACACCATCACGGCTACCCCTACTAATGTACCTGATGTAAGAGGCTAACCGAAAATGCACCCCCCCACACACCCCCAGAGAAGTCTCAAACACGGCACTACATGCCGTGACCTTGGTAGAGTTTCTTGGTACGTCGGTATTAACAGCCGCTGTTACAGTTTTCCCCATACAGTGGTCATTCACATAATATAGAACGTGGTTAGCTACATTTGAACAGACCCACACATGAAAACAAAACATACAAATTATCATAAATACCCAAAAATACACCCACAGTGCTACAGGTTTGTCGTCCATGAATCCAAAGCGTTACTTAAGGTCATTAACTCAGCCTTTCCCCACACGGACTGTTCTAACAACTTGTAAGCGGTGTTAATATGTGTCTACATTAACCAGCTGAGTTCTCCCTTACTCTATCCATCCTCCTTTTCCAGTGGAGTAAAAGGAGATACTGAAGTAAAGCCAACAAATCAGTAACTTGGGAGACTGATAAAGAAAAAAAAAAAAAAGACCCTTAAAGACAACCAGCACTAGAGTAAGAGTCTAGTACAGAGCTGCATCATTCTAAGCAATCTCAAGTGTTGGCCAGCTGGGGAGAAGACAGAGCTCTCTTCTGGTGTGGATTTAAAATGGTGCCATCACTTTGGGAAAAAGCTGGTGGGTACTCAAATACATATGTGATCCAGCAACTCCCCTTCTAAGGATAGTCTCCAGAGAACTGAAAACCTAGCTTGTAGCAGTAGTATCCACACAATGAAAAGGTAGAAATAAATCAAATATCCAGCGATGGATGGATGAATGCTTATAGTATTTTCCACTACAAACAGGAGGTACTCACACATGCTATTACATAGAGGAACCTAGAAAATACTACTGTATGATTCTGTTTGTATGTCTAGAATAGGAATTGCCAGAGGCAACAGCTCAGCCACAGAATAAATAAATGACATGTTAAAGGAAATCCCTGTCTTTCCAGATGAATGCTAGGACCAAGTCAGCCCTGGGTGGGAGGGAAGCGCTCAGTGAGATCCCTTGAGGAGCCCACTGTGAAGTTACTAGTTAACTACAGGTTTGTATAAACCACCTTTCAAAATTCTGTCTGAGTATGGTGAACGGAAAATCATTAATCCTTATCTATGAAGTTGCCAGGCTCGCATGAGCCACATCTAAGAAAACACGAAGCATGGTCCTAACTCAGTGTCTTTGATTCTTCTCTCCACACTGTGAACTATGGTTTCCTGCTAATGCTTCTCAGTATTGCCAACAGTGTGCCCTGTACTGGAAAGAGCCCAGGAGTGTTCCTTTACAATTTCTACCCCATTCTTATAGGGCCCAAGAAAAAAAAGTTCATTAATTTAGCTGTATGAACAAGCCAACAATGCCTCCTCCTAGCCCTCTTTCAGTCAAAAAATTAATTTAAATGATGTAAAGTTTGGGACATTTCTAGTAAGAAATTTTAAAATGCATATATTGACAAGTTATCTTGTATAATTTATCATTTAACCGCTCTGCTGGAGCACAAAAGTCTTGAGTCTGGGATCTCTGGCCCAAAAGGTTTTTTCAAGTCTCTGGATGCAGCTACTGGGTTCACACCCGACAGAGCAGAAAGGACCACTGAGGCCCAGATGACTGCTATGGCCCTGGACTGGCTAGTAGACCTGGGGCTTGAAGAGAAGAAGGTGAGTCTCTTCCACAAACTCTTTAAATTCCTGCCTGTCTTCCATGTTTTCAGACTTCTTATGACTAAGTCTCTTCTTGGCTTACCACAATGTATGAGCACCCCTGCACAGGGTTGGGAGTGTTGATCTTGACTGTCAACATGTCTGAAGATTTACTGAAGCACACTTCTGAGTGTGCTTGTGAAGGTATTTTCAGAGAAGACTGATGTGGGGGCAGTAACTGGGAAAAAGAAATGCCCCAAACGTAGGCATGGCATGTAATGGTCTGAGAGCCAAGACAGAAAAAGACCTGTGAGAGAAGACAGCCAATCCATGAAGTAGGCACGATGCCTTCAGGACAGCATACCTGACAATGTTTTATGCGGTGTCAACCTCAGACACTGGCCTCTTAGGCCTTTCAAAGTGAGCTCAATACCAGTGTATTTATTTCCACATCACCAGTGACTGTCCAGGGAGCCTCCAGGCCTTCAGTGACCAACTGACTCAGCTTTTTGGACTGAACAACCACCAGGTTCTTAACCTGTCCAGGATGATGAAAGGTACTGCTCGATAAATCCCTTTATAATATATAATTATACAACATATGTATAGGCTGTGTGTTTGATTCCTCCAAGGAAGCTTGACTCATACACTGCTGGTCACATCTCCTACTGTACATTACTTGGAAACTCTCCATACCTGTTCTGTTTCAAAGTACAGCTTCATCCCCTACTATGTGCCTGGAACACAATAGAACTCCATGGATCACTGTTGAGCCAATGAGTAGCTTTGTGGCCAAGGGTTACCTCCCTTTAATCTTGGTATGCCTGGTGCATTTTGTCAATGCACTGCTAATTGTCAAAACAAATAGACTCTTCAGAGAGAATCTAGCCCATCCTTCCTGAAAGCTCTGGCATCTTCTGATTCTTCTCTAACTACTCAAGGTTCCAATCTCCATGGGGCCTTCCCACTTGTATGCTTCTCCTCCATTCCTTATTTTCTTTCCTCTGCCCATTCTGAGAATCAAAATGTAATTTGTTTCTGCAGGGACTGGTGGCCACTGCACCCAACCTTTTTACGTAAATTCTGCGGACAGAACTCAGGTCCCAGCCTGGCAATCATTTTTCTACCTGAGCCACCTCTCCAACCTCTTCTGATCTTATTCAGTTCTGGAACTCAGGTTTCCTGCATTGGTTTTGCCAGGCTCTTGATACTGCTCCCTCATCTAATCTGTCTCTCTTTGACAACTTATCAATCCCCAGCACATGCATGGCATGGGTTATTGTGTTTCTCTAACAGGCCACCATACTTCTGTGGGTATGGCTGACACGGCATCCACTTCTCCTGAGGCTACTTCTACATCTGCCAGCTCCCCTCTGCTTTTCCTTTGTTCAACTCCATCACACATCAGATGGATAAAAAGGTACCATGTCCTGGGATAGGCTGCAATGTCTACATTTCCTCATTTGGTAGCAAAGGGTAACATTTATGTGTCAGCCTGGTGAGGCCATGGTGCCCATTTGTTTGATCCAATGCCAGCCTAGTGGAGACATGTTAAGATGTGAGTGGTAGTTCAATTTGTAGACTTTCAATAGAGTTGGTTATCCTTCATGGTGTGAGTTGGTCTCGTCCGCTCAGAGGGAGGCCTTAGGAGAAACCATGAGGGTCTTCAACACAGGAAACTAAGTCTGAGATTACTGTCCTGGTTAAGTTAATGTGATACAAGGTAGAGTCATCTGGAAAGAGTAAACCTCAATTATGAAAATGTCTCCATAAGCTCCAGCTATAAGCCATTTTCTGAATTAGTGATGGAAGGGAAGGGCCAGGACTATTATTATAGGTTGCATTATCTCTGGGCTGGTGGTCCTGGGTTCTAGAAGCATGCAAGCTGAGCAAACCATGGGGAGCAAGCCAGTAAGCAGCTCCCCTCCATGGACTTTGCATCAGTTCCTGCCTCCAGGTTCCTGCCCTGCTTAAGTTCCTATTTTTGACTTCCCTCATTGTTGAAAAGCAATATGAAAGTGTGAGCCAAATAAACTCTTTCCTCCCCAGCCTGCTTTTGGTCATGGTGCTTCATCACAGCAACAGAAACCCTAAGACACTGCCTTTGGTTTCCAGACTCAAACATCAGTTCCAGCCAGGACTCCCAGCCTACTGACCCATCCTGCTAACTCTAAGCTCACAGGAGCCCTACAATTATAAGCTTACTTTTCAAAGCTGGGCAGCATTTCTCAATCTCTCTCCTTCCTTGACACTCCCTCATCTTGCTGAATTTTCAGACTATGTGTATCTGAAATCTAAAAAGCCCCAAATGTGAAACTTTTTGAACATCATGCTAGAGTTTAGGTATTTGCCTCTCCTTCACACCACTGTCCTACCTTGTTGGAAACTTGTTCCCAGGGTAGGAGGCTTTGAGATGATGTGGAAACTTCCAGAGGTGGGGCCTAATGAAAGTTTTAAGGCCACTAGTAGTATACCTTTAGGAGGGCTTAAAGCAGTGGTTTGACCATCCAAACACAATGAATCTTTAATGTGATTCCTCATGTTGGGGTGACTGCCCCAACCATAAAATTACTTTTGTTGCTACTTCATAACTGTAATTTTGCTGCTGTTATCAAATGTAATATAAATATGACATGTAACCTCTGTGAAAGGGTTGTTTGAACTCCCCAAAGGGGTTGCAAACTGCAGATTGAGAACCAGTGGCTTAAGGAATTCCTCACAGGAGTTGGGTTGGTTTTCCTGAGCCTGGCCCCATCCCTCACTACAATCCCCCATGAGGTGATGAAGCCCATGATGCCTCACCAGAGGCCCTGTGCTATCTGGACTTTCAGCCTCCCAAACTGCCAACTAGGTAAACTCTTTTTTTCTTTGTAGGTCATCTGCCTCAGTGTCATTTTACTGAGCTAACGGAGAAGCTAATATTTGCCTCAGTTAAGAATTCCATAGCCAGATGGTGGTGGTGTACACCTTCTGTCTCAGCACTCAGGAGGCAGAGCCAGGCAGATCTCTGTTAGTCCAAGGCTGGCCTGGTCTACAGAGCGAGTTCCAAGACAGGCTCCAAAGCTATACAGAGATACCCTGTTTTGAACACCCCTCCAAAAAAATTAGGATGGATATATGAAATTACCCTGGGGCCATACTATAACATATCTATGAAATAGAACTGAATTGAACTGGGCTTTCAGACTTAAGCTCCACCCTCATGGCATATCTTATTATGTTTATGAAAATATTCCATATAAAAAAACCCAGAGAAGAATAGATACACACCTATCTGCCTACACATGTGTACAACCTACAGATTCTATTTTTCTAGGAAACTTTGACTAATACATAGGTCATGAAAGAAAACTTGTATGTATGTATATATCTTCTAAGTAAAGTCAAGGCAATTGATACCTTCAATAAATGCATCGTTTTATTTCTAAAATTCCATGCCTATTATATTAAAATCAGTGATTTGCTTAAGGTTTCTGAAATGAGACCTTGCTAAAAGACATTAATAATCATGATGTCAAAAATTAGACCCAGGCTACTAATGGATTTTGAGTTAAAGGAGCAATTATTTCCAAAGGTTAGACAAAAGTCATAACTTCATCCAGCTCTTTAAAGTCTCAGCAAAAGCTTATTTCTTAGTGAACGGATCTCCAGATCGCTTTAGAAAAAAAAAAAATTACAGCCTTGAATCAGTAAAGTCTAAATTATGCGCCCCCAATAATCATGCTCACAGCAGTATTTTGATAATAAATAAATTCCTCATGAAGAAAACCCTCTATAAAGTAAGCAATAAACATCCCTGGGTGTCTGTACTGTGCACTAGGCACTGCCGTGAACAAAGCATTTACAGCAAGGTCTTTGGTGACAGAAAGTGGCATCTACTCAGCCCCCAAAGGTTGTTAACGTGGGGCTGCGGCCTTCCTTATGAGGAAAGGCCTCTATTAAACCTCACAAGGTAGAGGAAACCAAAACTGGCAATAAACACAATTATAAAGCAGGTCCCCTGGAGGAACAAAACAGAAACCATGGGCTTATCTGGGTCCTGCTCTGATGGCATCAGCAACTTTCCCAGAGCGACCATGACATCTGCTTGGACCCTGAAACAGCAAAGGAGGATCCTAGCTCTGCAGGAGACTTCAGATTCAGAATGGCACTCACGCCATAGGCTTTCTTATAACCAACTTTCATGACCGTAACTAAAGAACAATATTATATACAAAAGCAACAAACTACAAGCCAAGTAAGTGATGGTGGCACATGCCTTTAATCCCAGCACTGGGGAGAGAGAGGCAGGAAGATCACTGAGTTTGCAGAATACTGAGTTCAAGGCCAGCCTGGTCTACAAGAGTTTCAGGACACCAAGGGATATAACAGAGAAACCCTGTCTCAAAAATAAATAAATAAATAAATAAAAATAAAAAACAAACAAACAAAAAAACTGGGTCCCACCCTGTTGCACGGGCTTCTTCACAATGTTGCTACAAGGCCACACCACAGCAGGTATGGGTTTATTTGGGGTCCAGTCACTAGGCTGGGGAGTCCAGACAGAAATTAGCAGAGCTCTGAACTTTGTCCTACTCTGAACACAAAATCCAGTGTGATTTAGGTCTGTGCTGCTGCCTGGCATTAAGTTAATATATAACAATAACCTCACATCAGAGAGGAAAATCCAGCAGCTTAAACACACACTCAAGAGAAACCAAACCTGGCATCAATGGGTGTGGGGAGAGCCATCCTGGTGCTCTGGTGGCTCCGTCTGTGCCTTCCCTACCTTCCCTGTATGTGCAGCTGTGTGCTGGCATCGAGACAGGGCTGTGCCAACGGTTCCTGGGCCATGCCACACCCACTTAATGGAGCTTAGGCCAGGAGTTGCAGGGACCCAGGAAAGTGACCTGACTATTTAGATTAGGAGCACATCCAGAGGTTCCCAGACAACACTCCAAATGGCTCTAATACAGATTTCATAAAAAAGGAAGGCCTCGGCTGGAGCACACAGGACTCTAAGCCGGTTTAAAAGCCTCAGTTGTGTCTCCTTGAAAACTATTTAGCAAGAGTTCCAACATTAGGACACTGCTCTTTTGTGTGCAAAGTTTAAGGGGTAATGATGCCCTTGACTAAAGTTTCTGGCTGTCACTAGATCCTGGTAGGGTAAGAGGGCATTTGTCCTCAGGGAAATCAGGGACAATGCCAACTGTCCAGAAGAATCTTGTTCTCCGTACATATAAAGTGTTTGATTAAAAAAAAAAAATTAAAAATCTATATTCAATTGATATTTCATACTCCAAAAACCACATCCCTCCTACAAGTTCCTAAATGTACAAATAAAAGCAAAATAGATGAAAAAAGTTACACCTAGAGAGAGGTACTGGAAAAAAACAACAGCCGTAATAGCCCAAATGCTATGCCTTTGCTGTGTTCGCTTCACAGCAGTCTCTCCCCAGCTTTCCCGGCAGGCTACACAAGTAAGAAATGTATAAATGACCAAATGTCTGCTACAGAGGTTTCATACACCTGATCCCAAATGCAGCAAAGATAAATAAATAACGAGGCCCCTGTGTGCCACTAGCCCAGTGTAGGCATCAATGTCCCTGTGTCCCTGCAGGACTGGCCTTTGCTCACTGGGTCTGGATTAATGGACCAGCTCTGTTTACCTGTCCTGAGTAATGAAGTGGAGCAACAAGCTGAGTTTTCCCAACACTGATATCATCTACACAGCTGATAGTTTTAACCCTAGCAGAGCCACCAGGAATGACAGTTTAGAAATGAGAGCAAGCACATCAGGATCAGCAAGGAGCCCCCTTCTTCCTGTCTGTAAACAAAGGCTCCTGGAAAAGCAAAAGCATCCTTCCCATGCTCGTACTCCTAGCCTATTTCTACATTGATGTCACACAGGCGGGCTGCCTTCTAAAGGCAGGAATGCTTGCTACAGGCAGAGAAAAACAGGAATTTTCTTACAAGCAGTTTGCCAACCAAACATGGTACTCAAGGCTAGGAAACCTCAGTGACAGAGCCCATGCTTAGTCCTGGAAGCCCAATATTCGATTCCAAGAACTATAAAAGCAAAATAAAATACCATCCCTTAGGAAAACCCTTCCTTCTGATTATTATTATTATTATTATTATTACCACCTTTTAAGAACTTTATTGTTGTACGTACATTTGTGTGCTTGTATGTCTGTGCCACAAGAGCACCTGTGAGGGTCAGATGATGGCTTGCAGGAATGTATGGGTTCTGAGGCTCATATTCAGGTTGTCAAACTTGCTAGAAAGTACCATTACCTGCTGAGCCACCTTGCTGGCTTTTGTTCCAACATTTCTTACATGCCAAATACTGCTAGAAGCCCTGAAGATGGCAAGGATGAAGGACACACCTACTTATCAGACCCTGCCAGGGCACGTGCTACGTTGAAGGCCTGTCACTGGAGTCTGAGTTCTCAGAAGGATGCTCGGAGGCATGAACTTATCTCCAGGTGACAGATGAGCAGTGAGCAGATGGTGCCCAGCAGGGAGCATGGGAACTTGAGTATATTGCAGCTCAGTCCGGGCTCGTGTGCTCTTGAAGACTTCCTCAAGACTCACAATTCCTATGGCCATGGAAAAATATGACAGTCTATAACAACAGTCTCCAAAGCTAGCTCATAGAATTAAAGAGGGGGAAAAGATGCTCCTTTGCCAAAGAATCGAATGAGGACAGGTTTCATCTAATCAAACATAAGCAAAACCTAAGACTTCATTGAAATAGTCACCTACTAGTTCAAATTAATAAAGAACATGGTAGATAATAAGTATTTATTAGGATACGGTTAATATCAGATTCACTGAGAAGGAGTTGAAGATATCTCTGTAAGTCATCATTTATGACTTGTCTACTAATATAAAATATTGTACTAGACAATCTATACTTTTGTTCCTGGGCTTAAGCTAATTCTACTTTATATGAGGGAAAGAGACAGAAGGCAAGCCTCAAAACAGAACACAGAGCTCACTATCAAACAGCCAGGGTTGCTTACTAGGACACTGCCTTCTATTTCATTCTCTGCTGTACTAAGGTCCCTGTTTGAAATAACATGGCCACGATATATGTATACAGTACAACACATAGGCATTTGCACATGCACACCCACAGGCATCTATGGATATATATCTATATGAAGATCTATATCCACATAAACACTTCTGAGAGTTTATCTGACCTCAAGAAACCCATGTACTAAGAAACCTTCACAAAGCCTTTTTAGAACCTTCAATCTGTATAACTGTATAAAAGGTTTCCCCTTTTGCTGCAGTGTACTTCAGGGCACTACGGGAGGTGGATACTGCAGCCATCACCCTTAATAAAGTCACATTCAGGGTGGACAACAGAAACAAAGCACGTGAAACAGCAGGGTGGAGTCACCTAGCCCCAGGACACACTGATAGGGTGCTTATGGAGCTTATCCATAAGCTATACAAGTTCAGAAGCCAGCAAGTGCAAAGCAGAGAGTGTCACAGAGGTGGGGCACAAGTACAGGACATGAGTGGAAGGGTCATGGAGGTGGGACTTAGTCATGGGGAGAGATGAAATGTTTGGCGTGGCTTGAGAGAAGGTAGGATGTGATGGCATGCAAGTTGGTCCTTTCAAAATTTAAATCATGTAGGAGGAAATAATACCCATTTTTCACAAAATGTTCCATAAATGAGACAAAAAGGAATAGCACCAAACTCAATCAATGAGGCCAGCAAATCCTGAAAGCAAAAAGATGTTCAACAAGAAAAATGATTATATACCACAAAAGACTGGGAATGTCACAGAAACGTGGGTATCCTGAACATACTAAAAAATTCCTTATACTGAAGAAAGGCAAGGAATGTGATCAAAATACACTGTATAACTGATAAAGACTATTCTTTAAAATTTAAATGCATATGAGAAAAATTAATCATGTAAGGGATACATTACGAAAAAATTACATGATTGTTTCACTTTAAAAATTAAACTCCTATTCATGATAGAAACGCCCAATAAACAAAGGTCCTCAAGCTGACAAAATCATCTCTAAGAATGCACACTGCATCGTGAAAGAATGGACACGGCCACCCCAGGACAAAGGCCCCATTTCTGATCCACATCACTTCGCCCAGCACAGTTCAGCATTTAGACTGGAAAAGAAGACCATTTCTCTTTCTATGTGTCATAATCTTTACACAGAAAATATATTAAGTGTAGCACTAAAAAACCACTGAACGAATAAATTAAGCTCGGAAAGGCTGCTAGATAAAGATAAAATGATAAAGAAGCAGCCCCATTTCTATATCACTGCAATAAAACATTCCCGCAGGAGCTGCAGGAAAGGACTCCATTACAATAGCACCAGAGAGAATAAACACATAAGGACGTGTTCACAAAGGAAATACAAAGCTGACACTCTAAAACTATAAAACAGTGCTGACATCCAAGACCTCAATGATTCATCACAGTCAGAATGGAAACACACCACAAATTAATCCACACACTCTGTGTAAGACAATCAAAATCCCAGCCAATTACGCTTCATAAACTTGAAGACTAACTCCATAATTCATATACAAATTTAAGAGACCTACCTAGTAAAGCCTAAGTCTTCTCAAAAAGGGTATCTTACATCTCACAATTTGAATGCTTACCACAAAGCTACAGAAATCAAGATGGTGGTATTGGCATAAGGGCAGACATACAAGAAATCAGGAAAAAAAATAGCTCCGTTGGAGTCATTAAAATTAGTAACTGTGAGGCAAAGAACATCAAGCAGTAATAAAATGAAAATCCGTAGAATGGGTGAGATGGTTTCAGACCACTAGTATAATTAGAGTCTAAACTAAGGAACACAGCTCAAGAAAATGACAAGTCGCCCAGTTACACTGGCAAAGGACTTGAACAGAGGAGTATGGAAACAGATCCAAATCACCAATAAGTGCATATAAAAAGGTATCAACATCATATACATCAAGGGAATGCACCTCACCACCAAGGAGACAGCGCTGCTTGACGCCTGCTGAGATAGTGTTGTTGATGGTTGCCAGGGGTGGGAGAAGGGGTGAACATAGAATTGTTACTTTATGAGTGGGGTTTCTGCAAAATGAAGTTTTAGAGGCTCTAGGGAGATGGTTCAGAGAGTAAAATGCTTGCTATAAAAGCATGAGATACTGAGTTCAGATCCCCAGGCTGTGGTGATATATTGAATCAAATAAAGCTTGCCTGAAGATCAGAAGACAGAGCCAGCCACAGAGTTGGCCATGGCGGTCAGGGAGTGGTAACAGCACTAGGAGGCAGAGATCTGTCTGGATCTCTGTGAGTTTAAAGCTAAACAGGGCCAGGCAGTGGAGACACACACCTTTAATCCCAGAACCCGGGACCCCATGCCTCTGCTCCCAGTACTTGGGAAACACACTCCTTTAATCCCAGCACTAGGAAATTTGAACCAGGAAGTGATATGGCTGGGTAGAGAAGGCGGGAGAAGTTTCCCCTTCCTCTATTCAGCCCGAGGATTTGTGGAAACAGGATCTACTCTTTTTGGCCTGAGGAGTTGGCTAGGTGAGAAGTGGCTGTGGCCTCTTCCTCTGTTTCTCTGATCTTTTAGCATTTGCCCCCAAATCAGGCTGCACACAAAAGCCAGGTGTGGGACCATACACTCCTGTAACCCCAGGGCTTGGGATGGGGGAAGAGAGACAGGCTTGCAGGCAAACCAAAAAAAAAAAAAAAAAGTTAAATTCCAGTTCAGTAAGATACCCTGTCTTAAGTGAATAATGAAAAGAGAGGTCAAACAGATAGATGCTGATTAATTGATTGAGATAGATATAGATGGATGGATGGATGGATGGATGGATGGATGGATGGATGGATGGATGGATTATCAAAGAAATCCCTATTCTCTTCTTACGTGAGTCAGAGAACAGTATTTACCAGAAATTGCATCTGCCATGACTACATTTTGGCCTGATAGCCTCCAAACTGTGAGAAAGGCCACCCACTATACGGTATGCTGACACCACAGTCTGGGAGACGACTGTGATATCATCCAAGCTTTCTGATCTATTGAGAGAATTTTAAAACACAGGATTTATTTGTTATGTCTAACATAGAAATTTCACTTAAAAATCAAAAAATAATATTCTTGCCATGCAAGCATAATGACCCGAGTTTGTGCTCCAGACTCCCACCCTACTACACACACACACACACACACACACACACACACACACACACACACACACACACACACACACACAAAACCTCAGCTGTGGCACATGCTTGTAAATTCAGTGTTGTGAAAGCAGAGACAGGCAGCTCTCTGGCTAGCCACCTCAGCCTACTTGGAGGGTTTCAGGCAGAGTAAGAGACCCTGTCTTAACTTTAGAAAGGTAGAGGTGGGGGTCAGTGAGATGGCTCAGCAGGTGGTCTCCACGACCCACATGGAAGGAAAGAATCAACTACTGTACAGTATCCTCTGACCTCTGACCTCTACATAAGCACCATGACATATGCATCCACACACACACACAGACATCATGTATGCATATGCATAATAATACATAAAATAAATTTTTAAAAACTGTGGATGGCTCCTGATGAAAGACACCTGAGGTTGACCTCTACATGTACAAGCATACAAATGCATACACATACATGTGTCTCAGCACACATAAATACATACTCTCCCTACCTCCCAATAATCTATATTCTCTGGAAAAGTAGGCCATAGTGCCTTGTGGACATGATAGTAGAGTTTCTGGCTGTCCACAACACTTCCTTTGAAACTTTTAGAGTGTCACCATTGTCATCTTGCATGGCACTCAGGGAGAAAAACCAGGATGTAGCTACCATACTCCAACCATAGGAGATGTGTCCCAAGAGCTTTAGTAGAAGCCTGATGACAAAAATAGTATCTAACTGGGGTAGTCTGAAAATAATTGGCCCCCATAAACTCATAGGCAGTGACATTACTAGGAGGTGTGGCTTTGTTGGAGGAAGTGTGTCAATGTCGGGGTAAACTTTGAGGTCTCCTGTGCTCAAGCTATGTTTAGTGTAGACACAGTTTACTTCCTGTTCCCTACAGGTTGAAGATGTAGAACCCTCAGCTCCTTCTCCAGCACCGTGTCTGCCTGCATGCCACCATGTCCCGCCATGACAAGACTGAACCTCTGAACTGTAAGCTGCCACCTCAGTTAAGTGTTTCCTTTGTGAGAGTTACCAGAGTCATGTTGTGTCTTCACAGCAATAGGAACCCTGACTAAGACACCTATTCAAACTATTAACTCCCCCAAACCAGCATGGCCTCAAAAGGAATGCACAATCACTAAGCTGTCGAAACCAGAGATTCAAAGACAGGAAAAAAAAAAAAAAAAGTTATGCCTCTCAGTCTGAAGAGCTCACAGATTCAGATTCACAGGAGATGAGGCAGCCACTCAAGAGCAGGTCACATCATGAGCCGGATTTTATTGAGAGAACAAAGAAGAATCAGAGGAGTTACTTACCTGACTTAAGGCAGATCACGTTGGCCAGACCAACAGTTACCTGCATTTTCAAGACAGGAGGTTATTTTCCACCACATATCTACCAAGGGGAGGGGAACTCTTATTCTGGCACGTTCTCACTAAGTGGCCCAGGCTATCCTTGAAACCACAAATCTTCCCACATCAGCCCCCTCCGTGCTGACCCATCATATCTAGCTCTTACGATGTTCTTAGTAACTAAAAGCAATGGTGAATCCAGACATAGTGTTCAAATCTATTACACAGTAATAATGAACCTAAACAATATGACCTTGAACTTGAGTGGGGAAGAAATTATAGTTAGAAAGCCGACTAAGGCAAAATGGTGATGTCTGACTTGTAACATGGATAAGCCAGACATCGACTCATAAGCAGAGAAGAGAGAAAGAGTTTGCTAACCATGAAATAGTGTCAGCCTATAGGCTAATAACTAATAGCCAATCCGCCCACTGTTGTGTTATTATTACTTGGAAAAACGAACAGACCTTTCAAGAATACTAGGCTTCATTTTTTTTTACAGAAAACAAAGTAGATCCAGTCAACTAGCCCAAAGCTGGGGTCGTTTTAAGGCCTCATGCTAAGAAACAGTGTACCTAACCTAACCTTGGACTTGCTGGGCCCCATTAACAAGAGACCTAGTTTTCCAGAAAATGAGTTTTGTTTGCTTGTGTGTGTGTGTGTGTGTGTGTGTGTGTGTGTGTGAGAGAGAGAGAGAGAGAGAGAGAGAGAGAGAGAGAGAGAGAGAGAGAGAGAGAGAGAAAAGAGAGAGAGCAGACATTAAGAGGAAACTATGGTGCCATAAGGAAAAGAACAACACTGTAATTTAACATGTTTTCCAACTGTCTGCCCGTGTTCCATGAAAACTAACAGATCTAGGTCCCTGCTGCGCTTCCAAAGCCATACCTGGTAAGACAAGTTAAATTAACAGCTTGTTTATAAAATGACACAAAAAACAACCTCAGTATGAACCTGAGACCTGTTGTCTTGCTTAAATTCAACATAACTTAGTTCTTAGAATGCAGAGTCACAACAAAGACCAAAGGAAAATTCCCCAGTGTGAGCCTGGCACAGTATCACATGCCTTTAATCCCAGCACTCAGAGGGATCTGTCAGTTTGAGGCTATGGTAGTGAGTTCTAGGACAGCCAGAGCTACATAATGAGACCCTAGCTCAAAAAATAAATGAATGAATGAATGAATGAATGAATGAATGAATGAATGAATGAATGAATAAGTAAATAGAAAAGAAATTCCTAGTGTGCCTGTCTTGTCTTTCTTTGTGCTGAGTAGAGATCTAACTATAATGCTTAGAGCAGCCTGGAATGTGGGATCTCCTGCCTCAGCCTTGAGAGCTCAGATAACAAGTATACTACCACACCTGAATACAAAGACCTTTTTGGGTCTTTTGTTTTTTAATATTCTGATCTCATCACAGAAATACAGAGATTAAATAGGCAAACCAGGAATAAATGTGAGTATGCATTCCAGAAGAGATCACCCAGATACCCAGCATCAAGCATGAACCACCATGCCCTCAGTTATTGGCCCTTTAACAGCAATTCCTTTGAAACCATTTCCCAGACACCCCTAGCATCCCCAACTGTCACCTATATGGCACCATAGGAGAGAAGTATGCTGTGGCTACTACCAAGTATCCCTCCATATCCTCAGGAGGTATGTCCCATGAGTCCCAAAGAAGACATGATGCTGCAGAGTTTTGAGCACTATATGCGCTATGTTTTCTAATGTACACATATTATAATAAAGTTTACTTAGTGCACTTGGTACAGTAAAACTAACAGCAATCACTAATAATAAAATAGAGCTGGGTGTTGGTGTTTCACGCCTTTAATCCCAGCACTTGGGAGACAGGGGCAGGTGGATCTTTGAGGCCAGCCTGGTCTACAAATTGGGTTCTAGAACACCCAGGACTACACAGGAAAAACTCTGCCTTTAAAAAAAAGTTAATTAACTAACAACAAAGAAAGGAAGGGGGGGAGAGAGAGGGGGGGGAAGGAAAAGAAAATATTTCAGGAAAAGTTATTTAAAAGTAGGTTATGAGTTATTTATGCTAGAACTTTCTCCCAATTCTTTTCAGATTACAACTGACTTTGGGTACCTTAAGCTATGGAAAGTGAAAGTATAGTAAATAAGCTGAAAAACCATTCCTGAGACATATTCATAGCACCCTGTCAATCTTGACAGACTCTCTGACTCCACCTCTACATAAAGCAGCAGAAAGGGTCAGATCTTCCCTGTGGGTTCTAAACTGACGGTCACTACCACACCTTTTATGCAGAACTGTTAGCACCGAGGGAAGAACACAGCCCATGGGCAACATTTTCCACGTGCGGATGTCTTTCCATACATTGTGAATTACCATTGGATAATAAAAGAACTGTTTTTGGCCTATGGCAACACAGCTTAAAGGCAGGTGGGAAATCCAAGCATAGATAAAGGGGAAAGAGAGAGGAGTTAAGGGAGACAGAGAGCTGCCACCATAGGGAAAAAAAAGAGGTAAAGAAATATAGGTAAGCAATTAATTACATGGCAACTAATGATTACAGATTAATGAAAATGGGTTAAGTTGAAGGATACTGAGCCATAAGGCAAACAGCTTATAATTAATATAAACATCTTGTCTGGACTATAGGCCCAGATGAGTCAGAAGCTTCTGGCTACAACGTGCCTTTGTGTATGGACAGCACAGGAGGCACTGGGAAGACCATGCAGATCTGGTTAGTGGTAACTAACCCTACTGAGTCAAAGGCTCTGACCTCCGTCCAATGGGGAAGTGTCTTCTTAGCTCAAACACAAGAAATGTGCCTTCAGGAGGTCGGCCATGCCTGTATAGTGCTCACCAGACCTAGTCTTCCTCACAAAGCGCATCCCAGGCACTTTTCTATTCAGAAAAAGCAGAAAACTGACATTGTTTTCTTTTGAATTACTAAAAGTAAGCAGGATGTGGTCATGCACACCCTTAATCCCAGCACTCAGGAGGCAGAGACAGGCAGATTTCTGCGAGTTCAAGACCATCTTGGTCTACAGAGTGAGCTTCAGAACAACCAGAGCTCAAGAAAAAAAAGTTACTAAATGTATTCGGAGCGTTTACTGGTGTCCTGGAGGGACATCCAGAGAAGGTAGCTGTCCCACTTCAGAGCAGCAGGGCCCGAGGTCTCTCCTGCTGACTCAGTCTTGGTTCACAAGGACCTGTTTATCCCAGGCTGATCTGCATAGATCACTGCTATCTTCATCTCAGGAGTGTCCCATTGACAAAAAGCTTTCTTCAAAAGCCCCAACCCGGGGACAAAGATGCCCTGTGTGGAGGAGATGTGACTTCTATACACTTTCCAAGAAAGCCTAAACAGAAGAACCATCCTGACAATAGGCAGCTTCGCCTTCCTAGAGAGATCCTCTCTATCCAGAACGGAAGGGCAGCTGAGGCCAAGAGCAATGTCTACTCAACCAACACAACACAAGATACTGGACTTTGACAAATATCTTCCATAACAACAAAAGCTGTGATAATCTACTGAGTCAAATCAATGGCCCAGCATTTAATAATCCTAAAATTTAATAAGCCCCTCTGCTTCAGAATAGCTGTTGCATGGGGTTTCATTTAATTAATGTCAGCAGGCTTAAAAAGAAACTGCAGGAAGTCACAAAATATTGCCAAGGCCAAAGTGGAAAGGAAGAAACTATGCTACCACGTCAGAAATGGTTATTACAAACTGCAGTATTCGGTTCCGGGATGTTTCTCGAAGGCCTGTTCTGCTTGGTCCTCAGCCCATGGAACAGTTAGTTATAAGGTATGTAAGAAGCAGCACACCATGAAAGAAAGTAGGTCACTGGAGGCGCACCTTTAAAGAAGAGGTGGAAATCCAAGCCCCTTCTTGGCCAACATGAACTGAATATCTCCGCAGTTACATGCCCTGACCTCCCCCCACACCTGCCATGATGCCACACGCTCCCCACCATGATGCTGTGCCTTGCTTGCCACAGGCCCCAAAGCCGTCCCAACTTCTGAAAACCAAGACCTCAAATAAACTCTTCCTCCTCACAAGCTGTTTATAAGGATTTTGTTACAGTCACAAAAGGCCATGAACACAGAAGGTTTTTTACCTATCCACCTGCTAGGATTTGAATACTACAACGTGGTAAATTAAAAACATGACCTTGTAATGTTAGACTCGTCTGCCTCTGCGTTTTACCAGAAGGATTCTAGGTCAGAGCTCCCTGAGAGTGAGCACTGTGTATGAAGAGGTCAGATAACAAACAGGGATTAGCTAGAACTCCTACTTCCTCCTCCAAGATCACCTCAGTGAGGAGACAGACGCCGAGTAGGCTCTATACCCTGAACATTCTTCTCCTCACTGAGCCAATAGCAAGCAGCAGGAGAGTCACCTGTATTACATGAGTGACCACACTCCTCTCTTCCCAACCCAGCTTCCCTGAGAAGAAAAAGCTTCCTCCCCTCTCCTCCCTTTTCAGCAATAAGAGATGAAGCGTTCATTATTCGAGTTGCAGCTAAGATTTGATCATGGGAACATGTCCTAACACCTATCCCATGCCAACAACATAGCAGCATGGTGCTCCAGGACTAAAGGGATTTGAGGGTAGGTGCCTGAGATATCCTGAAGGCTCCCTGGAGAAGGGACCGCCTTCCAACGGCCAGCAGTGTGAGACAGTCAGGTGTCACTGACAGAAGCTTGTTGTAAACCAGCTTCCTCTCAGGTTGAAACCTTCCGTCTTAGAGGGAAATGTCTTTAAGACAAAGGGTGTGTGGTGGTTGGGATAAAAATAGTCTCCACCGAAATCCACCAATCCCTGAGCCCAAAAAACTCACCAATCCCTGGCCTTGCCCCAAGCTCAGGACTTAAAATCCCACCAACCTCCACCCTGGAAAATTCCTCCCCCAAGAAACCAGATCTGAGCCTGTCTCTGGCTCAGTTCCCTGCTGCTTCTCACCTGAGCAGAGTCAGTTACAGTCTTGTGTCTCTCCCAATAAATCTCTTGTATGAGGTTTATTGTGTGGTGTGACTTTGTAGTATTCCTTGGCTCCCAATTGCTGGGATACCCTTCCCCTCAAATCTGCAACACTTCCAATCAGGGAAACCTTTCCCTCTAGGAGCACAATTATACATAGATTCATAGGGAATGACACTATTTAAAAGAATTAGGACATGTAGCCTGACTGGAGTGTGTATAGTCTTGTTCAAGGGCCTATGTCACTGCAGTTGGGGCTTTGAGGTTTCAAATGCTCAAGCCAGGCCCTGTCTGTCTCTCTGCTGCCTGCTGATCCAAGTGTAGAATTATCAGCTACCCTACCCCTTCAACACTGTACCTGCCTGCATGCCACCATGCTTCTGGCTCTGGTTATAATGGACTAAACCTTTTAACTCTTAGCCAGCTCCAATTAAATGTTTTCCTTTATAAAGGTTGCCTGGTTAGGTTGTCTCTTCACAGAAACAAAACTGTAAGACAGCGGTAAAAGGAAAGGAAAACACAGGGATTTTTAAGACAGGATGTTTACAAGGAAGTAAAACACCAGAATGTTCTGCATTGTTGTAGAATATTATTTTAACATGTGCTACATTGTTTATGCTGTGGAACATGTGTTTAATGATGCAATGATGTATGACATTCTTCTATGTTGCATTTGTTTAACTCTGTGAAGCTGTGGTTCCTTCCCTGTCTAAAATAATCTGATTGTCTGATCTAATTAAAAGAGCTGAACGGCCAATAGCAAGGCAGAAGAAAGGATAGGTGGGGCTGGCAGGCAGAGAGAATAAATAGGAGGAGAAATCTGAGGATGATGGAGACAAAAGCTAGATGGGATAATTTTTAAAAAGCTGGCTAAAAATAAGCCGTGCTAAGGCCAGGCATGCAAAAAAAAAAAAAAAAAAAAAAAAAAAAAAAAAAAAACCAGAATAAGCCTCTGTGTGATTTATTTGGGAACTGGGTGATAGGCTTCGTAAGAGATGAAAAACAAAGAGCCAAAAGAGTAAAACCACCAAGGACACTGCATCCTGAAGGAAGTACCTTAAGAAAGGAAGTAAACAACTCAAAGTGGCTTCAGGAAGTCCCTGAAACTAACCAAATTCACTAGGCCTCTCCCTCCCCAAGAATATACAAGCAGTAAAGGTTGGGAATCACTCTCAGACCAGCTACCTGAAAGAACAGACTAGCAAAGCAGCTTGAAAGAAGTAGAGGCCAGCTGAGCCTCTGGATAAGACACTCTCCAACCTACTGAACTGCCTGCAGATTGTACAGTGAGTGTGCTCCCGGTGCCCAGCTTTTATGAGCTATCACCCACTCCAGGGTGGGCTTTGGTGACACAGCTATTTTTGAGTTATTTCTGCTCAGTAAGTAACCCCAATAAAACTCATTAGTTCACCAAGTTGGACTTTAGTGGTGTCCATACTTAAGTCTGTCATCAGTTCCTATCTAGAGGTAAGCAGACATTTGTTCAAGTCTCCCCAGAAATTTGTCACACAACACTTGTCAACAGACAGTTCTGTTGCTGTGGGATGACAAGAATACCCTGGTAAAAAACCTAGGTTGCATACATACTGTATCATAGCATAGCCTGCCATCTCTCAGGATCGTGATCAATTAAACATCACAAAGTCACATCGATCTCAAGAGAAGTGATGCAATCAATCAAGAAAGCAGTGAGAGTCTGTAAGACTCCTGGCTGGTACACTGTCATGTACTGAAATGCAGTCAACAATGGACCACATACATGATCGAGGTTCAATAAAGTCCTACCACCTGTGACTACAGGCACCTAGCTTTGTGGAAGTACACTGTGACATTTGCAGACCCATGACAACACCCAAGGACAAAGTAACTCATTTTCTTTCATTAGGATTCCATGTTCTTATTACACCGATCCCAACGTGTCATGAAAATTAATGTTCTAAAGAAGCTTCTCCTGTGCTTATTCAGAATTCCACTGCTAAAATCACAATGAAGCCAGGAACCTGAGACTATGTGCACGGAAGCTTGCACACCAGCACCTCACTCCTGAGCACTCTGGAGTAGCAGAGCACCTATTTCTGGATGGGTGACCAGCACTGCCCCCATCTGTGCCTCCTGGGACAGAGACAATGGCCAAGCCTGGGATCTAGACATTACAAGAAAAAGAAGCCTGTCAGAAGACTGTCCCACAATTGTGACAATGGCCAAGGACACAGAGAGAGGCTCCAACACCAGGGTTGAACTCACTCTGGTAAAACAAGAAGGTCCTTCAACAAGAAGGGCCTGGCCCTGGCCCTGGGGATTTCAGGTTTATTTCAGGGAGCAATGAAGAAAAAGCATAGAAAGCAGCTGAGCAGCTCTCAACACACAGTGTTTGAAAGAACAGTGTGCTTATTCTTTCTAGTACATGTTGGATTACTTGTAGTTTCTTTAGCATTAACATTTAATTTTTCTCATGGAAATAGATAAACTCATTTTGAAAATAACTATATCTTCACATATTAATACATTCTCTACTGTTCAAATGAGCACTGAGGGGGATGTTATTTCAGAAGGACCTACGAACATTTAAGCAACTGCCATTCCTTTGAAGGCCTGATTTCTAAGCCCTATTCAGGCTGTGGGCAAGGCCACTGATACGGCTAAGTCCACACAATGGCAGCTAGTCTTTACCACCATACTGAGTGGCCTGTGTGCTGGCTATACAAAAGTTTCCCTCTCACTTAGTAATTGGGCAGCCGAACAAATACAGTGAATCAATTCTTCCTGGTTGCAATCCACATTTAAATATGTGAGCTCAGCCTAACAGTAAACACCCAGTATTTGCAGTCCTGTGCTGCCTAGGAAAACAAGTGGGGCACCATCCTCTAACTTTTCCACAGAAAGAACACATCATGAACAGGATATGAGTTCACGAACTTCTAGCTTATATAATTAGTTTCAGCACCAAAAAAAAAAAAAAAAAAGAAAAGAAAAGAAAGAAAAAAAAAAAACCTGGGAGCAGGCAGCACTTGGGACATTAGACTTCCTTCAGAGGGCACTATGCTTGCTATGGATCATCATGTGTCCAAATCTTAGTGTCTTAGATCAACTTGGTTTTAATAACGAGCCTGGATATTTCTTCTTTTTGCCAGGATAATTGTTGCATGAGATTTGATTTAATTAATCTCAGCAGGGTTCAAAGAAAGCCCACAAAGTCAACGTGAAAAAATGTCCTTTAGATGTTCTAATACTTAAAAGGTGAATAATTGTGTTACCACAAAAGACAAAAATAGAGAATGTTGCCATTGCAAATCAAAACCTAAAGAAAGGGGGCTGTCTAGCCAGAGTTTCTGGCCTGGTCTAGCCCTGTAGACCCACAGCCACTTAATTCCAAATAATCACACAAAAGCTTACATTAATTACAAACTGTTCGGCCCTTGGCTCAGGCTCATTACCAACTAGTTCTTACAACTTAACTCAACCCATTCTTATTAATCTGTGTATTGCCACATGGCTCTGTAGCTTTCCCTGTATTCTATTACATCTTGATATCTGGGCAGCGGCTTGCAGCTTCTCCTTGACTCTACCCTCCTTCCTCTTCATCTCAGCTTGGATTTCCCACCTGCTGCTAAGCTGCCTTTCCATAAGCCAAAGCAGCTTCTTTCTTAACAAATAGTAAAAAAGCATATTCACAGCATACAGAAAGACATCCCACATCACTTCCCCTTTTCAGTCTAATTAAAAAGCTTTCAATTTTAACACAGTAAAATTACACATAACAAAACAGTTATCAAGCAAGAATTAGTTACAGTATCTAGTCTATTTGTATTTAGAAAAATCATAGAAAATATTCTATCATATTTTTGTGAGGCTAAAGTTTTATATCTAATTTACCTTTTATCATGACTAAGAAAAACTATATCTAGTCTTCAACTCCATCAAAGACCTCAGAAAGATATAATATCTGAATAAAAAGGAAGTGCATTGTAAGCAACTTCCAAAATTCTATAAATGATAGAGACATCTGGCTACCTGGACAGTCACCCAAAGTTCTTCTGTAATGTTGGGGCATCCATCTTCAGTAGACAGGCGTAGAGTCTCTGGCAGACTTTAAGGGCTGGTTAGATGGCTCAGCTGGTAAAGGCACTTTCCACCAAGCCTGATGGCCTGAGTTTGATCCCTGGAATCCACATCGTGGAAAGAGAGAAACAATTCCAGAAAGTGTGTGTGTGTGTGTGTGTGTGTGTGTGCGTGCGTGCGTGCGTGCGTGCGTGCGTGCGTGCGTGCGTGCGTGCGTGCGTGTGTGTGTGTGTGTGTGTGTGTGTGTATAACCCTGGCTTCCATACTCACTACCAAACAAACACAAAAACCTCCACAACACTTGACTGGAGAGATGGCCCAATTAAGGGCACTTTTTTTTTTTTTTTTTAGAAGACCCAGGTTTGGTTCCTGGAACCTACATGATGGCTCAAACACATCTGTAACTCCAGTTCCAGGGGATCCAACATCCTATGTGTATACATCACATATAAACGTAGTCCACGGATAGATCTACAGGTAAAATACCCATACACATAAAATAACTAAATCCTAAACCAACCAACCAACCAACAAAAACCTTTATCTTTGTCAAGCAAGAGAGAAACCTTTCCTTGGGTCAAACTGCTAGTTCAGGGTTTGTTTCACAACAGGTCTTCAAGAGCAGCTACCCAATGAGTAAAAACCAAAGTTGCGAATGCAGAAGCCATACATTCTTTCAGATAACACTAGAAACAGATAGCTTACAAGATTATGGCCTCCAGATTCTGGAAGACAGATCTGATGCCAAAGAGACCACGTTAGATCAGGTGTGGAGGAAAAGTGATGCTTGGTTTGGAACAATGCAGCCCAAGAGGCACTGGATACTCCGATCCATTCTTTGTAAGGCACAAGTGCTCCCGGATGCCAGGCCCTTGTTTCCTGTGCACAACAGCATCTTCTGAATTGTGCCCCTGAGGGATGCTCCCAGGAACAGGCATGGTGAGATACAGTGTCTGTGACACTTCCTAATTCCCAGGGCACAGCAGAAGGCCACAGGAGATCTGCAAACCAGTGTGCACTCAGAGTGGAGCACAGGACCATTTAGAATTGCACCCGCTGCAGTATCCTGTTACAAACCATCAGGGCATTCCCAGATGCATCCTCAAAATTTCCAGAATGCCTAACAATACTTGTAAGCCTTTTACAGATCCATCCATTTAACTCTAACAGCCTTACTCCCCAAACTTGACTGTGTGGGGGATGCTTTTAAACAGTCCAATGCCTGGGTCTTGTCTGAAACAGCACTGTTTTAGGTGTGCGAGAAGAGAGCAATTTGTAAATGACAGGTGATTCCAACATACAGCAGAGCTTCTGAAATCTTCAGCTGAGACAGTTAATACTGGATACCATTACTGTGTCTAGGAAAATTTCTTCCTATATTAAAATGCCAGGCCCTAATAAAGGCTTTTTCCCTAAATGGTTAAAAGAAAAAAGTATGTAATCCCCAAAGTGATGTTAGTTAGAAGTAAGGGCTTTGAGAGATGAAGGATTAAGTCATGAATTGGATTAAGGGTCATATAAAAGGAGCTTCCAGGCCGCTGGCCAGGTGGCTCAATCAGTGCTTGCTGTGCAACCGTGAGGACCAGAGTTCATATCCACAGCGTTTTGTTTTGTAAAAAACAAAAACAAACACAATGTGGCAGTGGACATCTGTTATCCCAGAGCTGGGGAGGAGAAGCAGGAAGATCCTGGGGAGGTCTTGGCTGCCAGTCTAGGCAAACAAGTAACTCTAGGCTAGAGCAAGAGACAGGATATAGATCTCTGGTCTCTACATGTATGCATGTGTTCACACACACAAAACGCTGGGGAGGAGGGAGGCTTCAGAAAGCCATCTAGCCCTTCCATCTGCCATTGCCTGTCATGCCTGTATCTTTAGCCCCTTTTACCAGCTCTGCCCCATGAGGCTACCATAAGAAGGCCCTCTCCAGACACCAAACATTGTGCCTTGATGCTCAGCTTCCCAGGCTCTTCTTCCCATGCTAAACAGTCTCTGCCTAGGACTAGACTAAGGCAGCTTACAGGCATGACACCGAGACACAAAGAGGCTAACACCTTCAGAAGATCACGCAGCTGAAGGTGCTAAGAAATCGCCCTTCTTCCCTCTGACATCAGCTTCTCACCTTGTCTTCTCTCTAGACGTTCTGACTCAGGAGATTCCTAGCCAAGAAACAGAAGCAAACACATCCTAAATCCCCATGGACTTGGGTAAAAACTGGTAACAAAATCAGATAAAACTCCAAGAAACGAACCTGAGGAAGGAAGATGGGTGTGTCACACACATGGTTGTGTAACTGCAGGTTTATTTCCAACCAGTTATCCATCAAGCCTACCAGATGAAGCTGAAGGTTTTTAACCTCTAGAGATCTAGTTGTGTTTAAATTAGGGGTCTGATTGGCTCGTATTTATTTCACATGACCTAATTGGTTTGTTCAGTAATAAAATGTATAGAAGCTTTTTTAAAATAATGCTAAGCAATCATGGCAGCCAGAAGTGTTATGGACATAAGAGTAAAACTCCATTATGCAGTGACATGGTAAGCAAAAGAGACAGGATGAGGGCGGGAAAGAAAAAAACAAGCAAGGTAGACAGCAGCTGGGCTGAGAGAATCCACCATAACTCAACAGCTGTCTGTACAGGTGCTCGGGCAGCCATGGCAAGGCGCTGTATGGGGCCAGCACAAGAGTGCTCACCTCAAGTGTGTGAGGCCATGGATCCACAGCACTGAAAAAGGAAAGCAGCTATCCAGGATGTCCTGAAATCATGCATCCTGGAGCCATGTTATCAAACACCAGAGACAAGAGGTTCACTATCACACAGAGCTGAGCATCTGCTTGGCATGTACAAGGCCCTAGATTCCACCCTGGTATCATCTCACATACAAAAGAATATAAAGAAAAACATACTCACAGGTTACTAGGTTGCACTCCTTCATAGCTAGACCATAGGTATGGGAGCAGTCGTGGAACTTTCTAACAAGTCCCCACAACTGGATCAGAGTCACAACAATGGAAGCAGCCATAAGAAACAGCCTGTGGAGGCCTGGTTGTCTCCACTCTAATCTCTGCTGTGCTGCCTCAAAGACCCAGTCAGCCAGCCTGTGCTTCTTCATCTCCAGCAGGACAGGCCTTCCCAGGAGCTCCTGGGAGTCACACTCCGACCTGGATGAACTGACCATCACTCCCATGTGTTCTTTGCTATTTGACTTTTCATCCAGCCACGTCTCCCACTACACGACGGAGAACCTTTCCATGAAAACTTGATTAGCATCTCGCACACAAATGTCATCCAATACTTGTTAGGTGCCATGTGTCCCTGCAAACCAGCACAGACAATATGATCATCTGGGACTGTGACAGCAGCAGCTACAAGTCAAAATGGCTCCCCTCATCCACTGCTCCATTCATGGATTAGAACATCACAGGGGAACACTTCACATCCTTGAAGGGTGGCAACCAAGCACATTTCTAAAGCAGAGATTATTTTTTCTTCTGCCACAGAGAAGATGCGTTTAAAAGTCCCCGTGTAAACCGGGATGCAAGGTCCCTTTATCTCTGGCACGTATGGTGTGCTCAGCACCAGGACTGATCGCTGGCCATTTAATGAGACAGAAGGGCAATGAGAGCTCTCCAGCACCCATTTCTGTTACTTATGCAGCACTGTTTAAGGAGGTTTGGGCTGCAGTCCCGAGACCCTGGCATTGCAGGCTTCCTATCTAGTGCAGTCACACGGCCTGGCTTCCCCTCTATCTGTTTCCTTCCCAGTGTTCAGTACCATGCACAGTAGGGCGCAGAGGTGTGAAGTAACCCAGAGGGACTAAGGAGCCCAGCGTAGGCAGTTAGGTGGCCTAAGAAAGCTTCTTGCAGCGGGAGGACCTTTCAAGTCTCTCCCCACTCCAAATCCCTGTCTGGCCTGTTAAACCAGTCTCTGATTCCTCTCCAGGGACATCAGCAAACCCACTCGGCCATCCCATTAATGGGAACTAAAAGGAAAGGCTAGCCCTTTTCTAATCAATTAGATACATAGAGGTTTCTGCAAGCTCATCAATCCTGCGGCTAAATCCAAAGAGGGAGGTGGGAAGAAAATTCTGAAGCAGACACAGGGTTCTGGAACAGCAATGTCTAAGCTCCTCAAGTCCCACAAAGTCACCAAATGGTGCTGCTCCTGAACCATGCATGTGTAGCTATGTTTTCTGATAACGAAACCAGGTTTTGGAAAATGCTCATCAGCAGAGGTGACAATCTTATGTCTGAGACACCGGAGTATTATTACCTGTGTCCATCAATGTGGACAATCTTAGCCACAATAAATAGCCAGAACTATACAGAAAAAGCATTTGCCAATCTTAGCATTTGTTATGCTGCCACAGTTCCTCAGGGGTATATCAAGCATCACATCCTGGCAGAGCCAATACTGGACACAGATTCCCCTGGATCCTCAAGTTCTCAGGCCCTGCTCCCCTGGTCCATGCTTTCTCTTGAGTCCAGCAAGCAGAAAGGATCCATCTTGTAAAAGGCCCTGTGGTAGCATACTTGCCTCAGCAAATTATAGGCAACAGTAACATACACAGAAGAATGCACAAGGCTCTAAAAAGCCTGATAGTCATGGATTCAAATCTGCCTTTCTGCTGACAATGGGTGTCTGAGCATAGCAGCTTCCCTGAACCTCTAGATTCCACTACATAGCAGTGAAGCCTGAACCATACACCACAGATGACACCATCTGAACCATACACCACAGATGACACCCTTCCAAGGGGCCTATAGTCCCATCCCATCGTCATCCATCCCGTCCCACCCCACCCCCACATGCTAACAACCTGAGAGTAGCAGGAAGTCCTGATGTACAACCCCCCAAGGCAGCATGGCTGAATTCTGTCTAGGAAGGCTGATTTGGAAGATGGGCACCATAGAAAACCAAGACCCTCAAGGCTTTCCAACAGTGACCATGGGAATCAGTACAGACAGCTGCAGTGAGAAGCCACGGAAGGTCACAGAGGCCAACAGGAAAAGAGCAGCTGCCCTGCATTGCTGCTTCACTCGGAGACACAAGGTAATGAAAAGCCTGTACATTCTTTGTGCTGATGCAATTCTCTCAGGATGGGAAAAGACAAAACATACTGGTTTACTGATTTTTTAAATTCCTGTGCGTGGCCGGGTAGTGGTGGCCAGGTAGTGGAGGCATACTCCTTTAATCCCAGCACTTGGGAGGCAGAAGCAGGCAGATCTCTGTGAGTTCAAAGCCTGCCTGGTCTACAGAAGGAGTTCCAGGACAACCAAGGATATACACAGAAACCCTGTCTCCAAAAACAAAAAGAAAGAAGGAAGGAAGGAAGGAAGGAAGAGAGAAAGAAAGAGAAGGAAAGGAATTCCTTTGTGTGATATGGTCTGCCTCTAGAAAGCCCTGTACCTTTGCTGTTCATTCTTGCTGCTCTGGAAATAATCATTCTTCTAAAAACATCTGAATTTATACATACTTCTATGATGCCATTACTCCAGTTACGCCATCACAGCTAAAAGCAAGCATTTTCTTCTTAAATCTTTAAGGCCTCAGTCAAAAAGGAAAAGAAAACAATAGATGGTGATTTCTACAAATATGCAGTTCCACACCTCTTTAGCTCAGAAAAGGACATTAAGGCTGCTTTCCATACCAAGCTGTAGAGCCAGGGTCCAAAGACCCAGGTGCTAGAGCCAGATCTGGGGTTCAATGGCTGCCCAATGGATTCTCCCTTATTTCTGGGCTGGATCCTACTGGGTGGAATCTAAAATCCCATCAGTCTCCTTCAGTAAACTTGCCTTCCACCTGTAGAAGTGAGGACTAGTCAGGAAATATCTGATCAAGGCTTTAAGACTAAACAATGAAATGGAAATGAAAAGACTTATGAAACCATATGACTCTCAGAGACACCCCCCCATACACACAAGGTCCATTCAACTAAAGTAAAACTGAACTCCTGACACAGGAGCTGGTTAGCAACATCCTATGATGAAGTTAGGAAGCAGGCTGGAGGCATGGGTGAAGTGACAACCAGGCTTGAAGGACATCAGCCATTTGACTTTCCCCAGGCACTGTCCTACAAGAATAGACTCTGTGCCCTAAAGTGGCACACTGCAAAATAAATAAAACATGTCAAATAACAACCTCCTTTCCAAAGCTGAATGCCAGGCCTGAGTTCCAGAAGTCACATGGCCCCATGAGAAGAGGTCCTAACAACACAGACAAGGCAAACCTGACTGTGATAGGCGCACCTTCTCTGAGCATACCCTTTTCTCTTCCTTTACAGCGACTGGAAGAGGATTTTAAATGACTATTACTGTTTGGCACAGTGTTGATAAATGCTGTGTAATCATCACATCATGTTGACAGTGATATCACCTCAGGACTGCATGCCCAATTCTATTTCAATAGACACACACACAGACACAGTGGCGGATAGAGACCTGAGAGCCAGGCAGAGTGCTCCTGTGAAAATGCAGTAGCCCTCCTGACACTTCCAGACTTTCTGGAATAAGAAATATGTCTGTGAAGTAACTTGGAGCTGACCAGGAAGGGAAAAAGTGAACTTAGTGGTGTTCTTGGCCTGTGAAAAAAAAAAAAAAACCACAAGAGGGATCTGAGACCAAGTGAGCTGGGAAGGCCACCAAAGCGTTGGCAGGCTGTGCCTGGGGGAAAGTACTTGTCAGGAAGAAGCAGGTAAAAAAGTCAGAAACAGTGCAGGGTATACACCCAGGTCACAAAGGACAGACCCCATCACGCTAAACGAGGGGAGGGGGATGTGTGTGCAAGCTGGGGGCCAAGGAAGTAAGTGAAAAGTAAAACACAGGATGGGAAGCAACATCCCCAAAGGCTCTAGAGGATGGGGGAAGGGCAGGGGACAAGGTTCAGCCCCACATGGTGGGGTGCATAATTAACCCGTACCCAGAGAACAATGCAGTCAGGAGTTTGAAAGGGGTAGGAGGGCCGGAAAATAAGGGAGCATTTGTTAGGAAAGGTGGAAAAAACGGGGGGGGGGGGCGGTGAAATTTCTGTGCTTTGAAAGTGGGATCAAAATAGATGGGCAAAAAACCTAGAATGTCTGGAGAAGTTAGAAAACAGACAACAGAAAAAAAGGTGAAAGGAAACGGAAAAAATATCGTGGGGGGAGGGAGGGATGCGGCTCTGGGAAGCCTTGGTAACCAGCGGTGGATAAATTCAAATTACCATTCTACTTGTCGATGCCACGATCCCATCTGGGCAGCAACTATAGTAGCTTGGCCCGCTTGTGTTGGTTTGGTTTGTTGTGGGGATTCTGTTTGTTTGTTTATTTCACTTAGAGAAGAAATTCTCAGTAGCCCGCCGGCACAAGCCACGGATGCCTGCTGCAGTCGTACCTTCCCGAGACCGGCCAGTATCGCAGTTCCCTATATCCTGAACAGAACTGGAGCCAAACCAACTCTGCCAACTCACTCTCTATGCAAGTGACGACAAAGTCCCGAAGTCTTTCTTCCAGGCTCCATCCCAGTAGGGACCTGGAGAGAAACTTGCTTTCCAATTCAAGTGCTCCAACCAAAGGCAACCTCTCTCAAGCCCCTCCAAGCACAGGTCACGCCCTCCGAGGAAGGAAGCGTTCAAGGGGCCAGTGGCGGCCAACCTTTGTCCGGCGTCCTGGTGCAACCCCGCAAGCCCGCCCTGCGAGCAGGGAGCGCCGGTAGATAGAGTTTCAGGGTAATCCCTGACCGGTCCTGGGGGAAAGGCACCAGCTAGAACAGCACACCAGGCCCTCCCCGGGGGCGCTGCCGAGCGAGCCCAGCGCACCGAGCAGCCGCTACCACACACAGTGGCGCAACAGGTGAGCAGCCCCGGCTAGTCCCACGAGCCGCGCGAGCAAGAGCTGGCAGCGGGACAACCCTCAGGTCACTGAGGCCGTCCTTGGCGCCCAGCTCCTCCGCGATGCCCACCCGAGAGCCCCCGTCCCTCAGAGCCGAGTGCCTCCCTGGGTGGCCTCACCTCAGCGGTCCCCACTCCACCGAAGCTCCAAAGCCCGCGTATCCAAGAAGCCCTGGGAGCCCGCCCGCTCCAAGGCCGATCAGCCGCGAGCTCGCCAGGCTCTGTGCACAGCGACCTCCACAGAAAGAGCTGTGCAGATTCCGCCCTCCCGCGCTCAGCCGCCTCCTCCCACGGGCCACGCCCCCAGCCCGCTCCCGAAGCCACGCCCACACGCTGCTCCACTGAAGCCACGCCCCGAACCCTGTCCAGAGGGTCTTTGCAGCACACCTCACCTCCGCCGATACACACACACCCTGCTCCGCCGGGGGCCACGCCCCCAGCTCATCTTCCCTTAGACCTGGCTCCTACCCGCTGAGTTTGTTTTTTTGTTTTTTGTTTTTTTCTCGATTGTGCCTCAGCCTCACTCTCAGCCCAGCGTCCCACTACCCCAGGTCAGGCCCTGAGCCCCAGAGGACACCCTCAACCTAACTCACTTCGTGCCCCGCCTCTCGCCACGCCCCTGGCACATCCCCACCACCTCCACCCCAGCCACCTCCTGGTTGTGCCTCCTTTGCCATTCACTCTCTGTCCAAGTCATGCCTCCGCTCCTTCACCCCTACTACCCTCAATAGCCACGCCTCTTTCGCCTTTCATCTTCCCAGAAGATTTCCTCTCCTAGTAAGATCGGGACTTTAGCCCACACCTTCCAGCCCCGCTGTGGAACACCAAAGCTAAGCACACATTGGCACCCCACACTGGTTCTTTCCTGTT
Organism: Phyllotis vaccarum; assembly: GCA_033318265.1. NCBI lineage: Eukaryota > Metazoa > Chordata > Mammalia > Rodentia > Cricetidae > Phyllotis > Phyllotis vaccarum. The sequence goes on from JARWLC010000005.1 coordinate 61,010,293, forward strand.
CCTTACCTGCCTACTCCCAGGCCCCGCCCCGGTGAGAGCTGCTGCGTTGCCTGGGCGACCGCCTGACGCCCACTGTCCCACCTCTGCCTGCCTAGAACACCCTGCTCAGGCTCAGGGCTAGCCTTTTGAGTCCATGGTAATTCAGGCTGAAGATGCTTTGACCTTCGGTTCTCCAGGGCCTGGACTATGAACTCTCTCAAAGAAATACTACTTTTCCTACTTGGCTAAACAGAAATTGCAGAGGGGAAGCAGCCTTCTGTGCAAGATCTGTGACAGCCCCCGCTCCCCAAATGAGCTGTGGTTATTTCCGGGGAATTCATAAAACAACTACATTCTCTTAAAACATGTGGTTTGCAGGGACGATTCCTTTGAATAGTTACACTACACCAAAATGATTATTCTAAATATTATAAATTACTTAATAACCAAAGAATAATCACTATTTTAGACAAAACAATATGCTAAAGCATATACCAATGGAAAGTCTACGTTACAGATTTGAATACAATAATTTGTTTCTTTGAGAAATTCAGACAACATTTTGATCATATTTACCCTCACTTCTCCCCAACTCTTATTTCTGTCTATGTGCATGTGTTTCTGTGTGAGTATGCTCCATTTGTGTGACCAGACAAAAGAAGACATCAGATTCCCCGGAGCTGGAGTTAAAGGTAATTGTGAGCCTCCTCATGTGGGTGCTGGGAACCATACTGTGGTCTACTGAAAGAGCAGGGACTGAATTTAACCGCTGACTCAGCATCTCTCCAGCCCTACATTAATTTTGTCTATGTTCTTTTTTATTTGTTTATCTTGGTTTTGGTTTTGTTGTTGTTTAAGAGTTTTTGGGTTGCTTTTAGTTGGTTTGGTTTTTTGGAGATAAGGTTTCTTTGTGTAGCCCTAACTGTCCTAGACCTAGCTCTGTAGACCAGGCTGGCCTTGAACTCACAGAGATCCACCTACCTCTACCTCCTGAGTGCTGGGATTAAAGATGAGTGTCACTACCACCTGACTTGTGTATCTTCTTAAATACTGAAAACACCATTCTGTAATGGCCAGTCCATGTCATTAAGTATTTTCCAAGAACCCATGGCAAGTGTGCTGAAGTGAACAGCTTACAGGCTGTACTTGTTGCTTCCTTATGACCTGTCATTACTGGCACAGGCTAACAGGACAGGAAACTGTGGGCATGTCGGAACTCTGTGATTTCTAGTTCCTATTCAGTAGCCCTAATCTGCTCTGAGAAATCCTGTAGTGATTAAAATATGTAGTGTAGTATTACCAAAATATTAGGTAATATCCCTGTGTTGTGAAAATATAAAATTATTTTTTGAATCTTTATTGAAATACCCGACCCCCAGATTTTGACAAGCATGCATAGTTAAAGTAGGAAATATTATAAATTATACACTACTGGCAAGATGGCTCAGTTTAAGAACACTGGCTGCTCTTCCAGAAGGTTTGAGTTTGAGTCCAGCACCCATGTGAAGACTTACAACCATCTGTAACTCTAGTTCCAGGGGCTCTGATGCCCTCTTATGGGAACACATGTAGTACATAGACATACATGTACTCCAAATACCCATATATATACCTTAAATAAGAATAATTATTTTTTACCTTTCAAGACAAGGTTTCTCTGTGTAGCCTGACAGTACTAAACCTCACTCGATAAACTAGGCTGACCTTGAACTCAGAGATGCCTCTGCCTCCCAAGGTCTGGGACTTAAGGTGAGCAAAACTACTGCTTAGCAGATTAAATATAGCATAAGAAGTTAATACTATTAGATATTCCATATCTTATTTGTTTTATACAAGCTTAACAAATTCCACATGAAGCCTTCACATATGAAATCTATTTTTGAATTGTCAGAATATTTTTATTATTCCTTTAAAATTAGTACAAATGTGGAAAGCAGATTTTTATTTTTCTTTAAAAGCAATTACTCAGACTGCTTGGAAACCACTATTAATATTTATAGAAAGTGCTTTTTTTTTTTTTTTCACCTGTCTCTCAAACAAATGGACTTATCTGGACTGAAAGCCATTCTGCCTCCCTGACACTTTGGATGACCCAGGCAAGCCTTTTGTCTTGCCAAGTTAAGCTTCCTCTTTGGCGTACACTTGACAGTGGGGCCTCCCTCTTCACATTAATCAGAAAAATTAAAACTGTACCCCAGGTCTCACTCTTGCTATCATGCACAGGTACTTGATGCAAGCTCATAGTCTTAAAGCATGCAAGCTCATGGTCCTTAAAGCATGCAAGCTCATAGTCTTAAAGCATGCAAGCTCATGGTCCTTAAAGCATGCAAGCTCTTGATCCTTAAACCAAGACATACTTTCAGGGTTTCTGTGGGAGTTGCATGAACTCCTTCAAAAGCTCCTGATTCGGATTTTAAACGTGTTAGAGAAAGACCAGAGGTCAGAAGAAAAGTGACTGATGTGATGGAGAAAGGCTGGCATCCTCTTCCATCAGGTCAGTAATCAGCACATGACCCCAGTACTTACTTGTTTATTAAATGACAGACCAAGGACAGAGATCTCAAAACTCCCTTTCATTTCTATCATTCCACATATATGTTCCCCAAAACATGATTTCTAAGTCAAAGAATAAAACCCTGCCCCGGTCTCTATGAGCTGCTGTTTCTGTGACTGTGGCCGGCCACCACTCCCAACTCTGCACAGAGCACTGACATCTGCATTCCCCACAGGTAGGAGCCAATGGAAGGTTTTCCCCACATTCTTCTCACCAATCATCCAGTACCTCAGTCTCCCTTCACCCAAGATCAAACACAGCCATGCCGACTCTTTCTTTTCAGTGTTTTTCTTTGATAACTCCATACATGTGTTCAATGTATCTTGTTCATACATCCACCCCCCCCCCATTCCCAATATGACCCTCTCCCACCTTTTTTGTTCCACCCACTATTAGTACTGCCTGTGTGTGCCTAAGTGTGAGGCCATCAACCTGCTGCGGGTGGCCACACCACAGATGAGAGATTACTCCCTCTCCCCTAAACACGGGGTGCTTTGGACTGGAGAATATCTGGGGATAGAGGCCCCCACCTCTCAGCATGTCTAAAGTTTCTCCATCATACTTTCTCTGAATTTAGGATCTCTTTACCTTACTATTTAATAAGTGCTTAATACTCTATGTGATTCACATTCATTGTCTACTAAAAGCTTCAGAACCATCAAGGCATTGTCATCACTTTCATTTATAGTTGGGAAAAATAGAGTTCAGCAGGGTTGATTGACCTAAGATCACCCAGCCAGCGAGGCAGCTGGGGCTTGATTGATGCTCCAGCTTTTAAACATGAGAGAGAGGCAGTGGTGTGGTTCCTCCAAGGTTCAGGGGAGGCACTGCTGTGTTCAGTTTACTGAAAGCTCTCTCCCATTCCAAAAAGGGTCAGGGAAGAATGGGAAACATCTTTCTCTCCAGATTTTAGGGCTGTTTTGTTGAGAACCTTCTTCAATGACTTGATACTTCCATAGAGACAATAACCACTACTTTTCTCTACCCCGTAATAATGATTATATCAAGGGACTAATAAATCCACCTATTAGGTCAGGACCCATATGACATAATCATCTCTAGAAATGCCAACACCAATGCATCCAGTTCCCTTTACTAGTTAATCCCCCTTTAAGCAATCGGGTTGACAATTAAGATCAGCAGTGACAAGTTAACAGTAGAAACAGCTTGGAGAGCTCACATACAGGCCCAGCTCTGTCTTCAAAACCCACGGCATTTCTACAGCTTTGCCTTGTTTTAGTAGCAGTAAGATTGTGTACTCCTGGTGGGTAGTATTTTTTAAACTTTGTTTACTTTGGGACCTCACATAGAACTAGGTACAAAGTAGATACTAATTAATCGATAAAATAATCAAAATAATAATGATAATACATTAATTACTTGTTATGAGTATATGTTTTAAAGCATATTAATTTCAAAATGTTATAAATATAAAATACAAAGTAAAACCAGTTTCTGAAATTTGGGCTCCAACAGTCAGGGCACATTGCCAGTTCTTTCTGGCTGTTTTAATGGTTCGTGCCAGTTCTTTCTGTTTTAATGGTTCACATTAAACAATGATTCCTCTCCACTCCAAAACCCTAAGCACTCAATAAGCATGACTATGGTTTGAAATAGATCATGTGACCCATTTTGAATTCCACCCTTGACCAAAATCTTCCATTTTAAAACCCAAGCAAAGTCTCCCTTTTCCCACTTACTTCCAAAGTACAGAAGAACAGACGGACAAGAACAGGATGACTCACTGTTTACTTGTGAGTAGCCTTGAACAATGACGAACAAAACAAAGAGAATTTATTATGAGTGATCTTTAAACAGAGAGAGCACAGATTCCCCACTCAGAGAAGTCTCCAGGGTCAGTGACAAATGATGACAGACAAGATCCAGTCAGATTCTTGGGAGTTCGACACACTGTGGTAAAAGTATACATCTGAAGAAGGATTCTGGGACTTTCTTACTTCATCAAGCTATGCCAACTGCTCCCTGAACATGTTTGCAAATGAACTGGGTAATGTTTACAGGTAATAAAAGTGTTGACTAGCACTCTTTAAGGTCACCTACTACAAGGATTTGACTTTGGATAGACTGCACATAAGAAGTCAGGCAGTAATTGTCTGTAATCCCAGCTGGGGAAGAGAGGGTATCGGACACAGGTGGATCTGTGAAGCTCACTGGCCAGCTAACCTGGATGAATCAATGAGCATCAGGTTCAGTGAGATCCTGATTCTGGGTTGGTTTTTGTTTTTTTTTTTTTTTCTGGCGGGGGTGGGGGGGTTGTTGTTTTTAAGGTGAAGATTGATCCAGCACACACACACACATAGATATACACACATAGACACACACACACATACACACACACATAATCCAGCCAGTTGTTCAGCCATGTTTTCTGGTGCTGTTGACTGACTTAATGCTTGTGTCTCTTTAAAAAATTATGTGTTTTAAGCCTTCAAGGTAATAGTATTATTGGAGGTCACTGGCTGGGCTCCATGTTTCCAATTCTTGGTGCTTTGTTTAGATAATTGAAGCATACACACACACACACACACACACACACACACACACACACACACACACACACACAAGGGGGGGGAGGGAGGGAGAACACAGCTAAAGGGAGGGAGGAAGGATTCATTTTCTTTAAAGAGCATAAGGTCAGTAGATCACCCCCAGAAACACTCTCCTAGGCAAATCAGAGTGTTTTCTATGTGACTCTAAATCCGGTTAAGACAGTGAAGACCGGTCCTAACAGCCACATGCCTCAGACAGCCTTGGGAAGGAGAACACAGGTTTTAGCATCATAGAACAAGATAGTTTATCTCTCTTAGTCTTAGGACTTGGGGGATTTTTTTTTTTTTTTTATTGTTGAGGTATAACTTAGATATTATGAAGCAACTAAATCTCTTTTGTCTTGTTTCTTTTGTTGAAAATAATATGTTGTGTAAAGTTTCTGGCCTGTCCAGCCTGTCATCCAGACCCACAGACCCACAGTCCCACAGAAACACACGGGCACTTGTATTAATCTTATCCTGATGGGCCTATGGCTCTGGCATATTGCTAGCTAGCTCTTGCTCTTAAACTAACCCATGACTCTTATCTTGTTTAGCCATGCGCTCAGTACCCTTTCTCGGCAGCATTTCAACTTCTTTCCTCTGCCTCTCACTGGCATCTCATCGTAGTGTTTCCATGGTGTCTCTCTGGCTTTTCTCTGGCATCTCTGTTCTGCTCTTCCTGTTCCCAGAGTTTTCTTAGTCTGGTAGACCCACCCACACTTTCTGTCTGCCTTCTGTCAATCAGCGATTTTATTAAACCAAACGGAGGGAGAATTATTTACAATATAACAGAACATAGTCCCACTACATAGATATTTCTCATACAATATATTCTGATTATGGTTCACACACACACACACACATTCTAGTTTCTCCTCTCCTCCCCTCCCATCTAGATCCACACCCCTTCTGTATCTCATTATGTCCAGGAACCCGAAGCTGGACAGCCCTAAGACCCAGGATAGAACCAAACACAACTGGGGGGAGAAGAATCTATGAAATGGTTCCTAATGATATTTTTCATAGATCAGTACTCAGCCCAACTGTCAATTAGCAACTGACTGGAGAAGATGCAGAGACCCACAGCCAAACACTAGGCAGAGCCAAGGGAACTGAACAGAAAGGGAGAGGGGAGAAGGATTGTGGGAGCCAGAGCGGTAGAGGATACCTTGAGAACACAGCCTACAGAATCAACTATGTAGATCTCACAGTGGCTCACAGAGACTGGAGTGATGGTCGTGGAGCTTGTATGGGTCTGACCTAGGTCCTCGACATATGTGTTATGGTTGTGTAGTTTGGTGTCTTGTGGGACTCCCAGCAGTAGAAGTGGGGACTGACTCTTTTGCCTGCTCTTAGGGCCCTTCTCCTCCTACTGGATTGCCTTGTCCAGTCTTGATATGAGGGTTTGTGCCTAGTCTTATTGTAACTTGTTAGGCCCTATTCAGTGGATAGCCTTGGGAGGCCTGCTCTTCTCTGAAGGGAGACGGAGGAGGAGTGGATCTGGGCAAAAGAGGAGATGGTGGGGGGTGACAGGGAAGACTAGAGGGAGGGAAACTGTGATCCGAATGTATGAGAGAAGAATTTAAAAAAAGAAAAAAACCAAAAAACAAAACAAACAGGCATCTAAAAATAAAAGCAAAATATAATAAATCAAAACAAAACAAATCCAAACAACCAAACAAGAGAAAGAGCCAAAGAAATGGAAGAAGAAATACATATGAGTATAGAGAAACATGTTCACATTCAGAAATCCTACAACACACGGACACAAACAAAACAGAATATATGCAAAGAACCTGTAAGATAGAAAACAGAAACACCCTGGCTCAATATTATAAAACAAGAATCCTCCAAAGATGCTATTGAGTTCATGTGGGGCTGGCCACCTACTTCTGTGTCTGCCCTACCCTTAAGGATAGTTTGCTTCCTCAGTGAGACTCCCTTGGAGAAAATTAATTTTTCATTTGCAGGCTTCTGGGTTAGGGAAGGGGGCGTGTATCCACTTCTTTCCACTATGGGACCCCATCTGGTAGACACATGCAGGCCCTGTGCATGCTGCCACAGTCTGTGAGTTCATATGTGTACCAGCCCTGCTGTGTCTACAAGTCCTTGGTTCTTTGGTTTCCTACTCTCTGCAGGGTTCCCTGAGCTCTAGGGGAGGGATTTGATGGAGACATCTATTTTAGGACTGAGTATTCCAAGGTTCCTAACTCGACATATGTCTGACTGTGGTCATCTGCTGCAGGAAGAAACTTCTCTGACGGTGGCTGAGCAAAACATGGATCTATGAGAATGGCAGAAGTCATTAGGAGTCATTTTATTTCTATAAATTTCTATTTGTTTTTAACAGAATAGTACTATTTTGTTTTCTCCTAGGTCCCCAGCCTATCTAATCTCTGGTTCTTAGTGACCCAAGTAGCATCGACTATGGGTTCCATCCCATAGAGTGGGCCTTAAGTCAAAGCAGGTATTGATTGGTTACTTCTACAAGCTTTGTGCCACAATTGTACAGAGCATCTTGCAGGCAGAACACCACTGTAAGTTAGGTTGGTGTTTACCTTTCTCCTTTGGTAACAATGCAGTACCTAATCTTAACTGTGAACATTAGACCCTGAAAAGACCCTAATGATGCCTGCCCTCTGGTGTTCATGTAGTCATACAGTCCCTTGTTCCTGAATGCAGACAAAATCTGTGGCTTGAATGTACCACAGGACATGGTAAGGAGTAAGATGTCATATATTGGTTATGACACGTTGTGTAAAATCCCATCTTAACCCAGTATGGTGACACAGCCTATGATCCTGACACTTAGATGGTGGAAGAAGTAGAATCAGAACCTCAAGTTCATGCGCAGCTACATAGTGCATTTGAGGCTAGCATAGGCTACATGAGATCCTGTCTCTAAATAATTAAATTCAAATAAATAAAAGAGATAGCGGCTAACCCAACTTTGATGAAATGCCTTTGTTGAAGAAACCCACTTGACAGGAACTATGGGCAGCCCGTGGGTCTTGGAGGCAGTCTCCAGTCACCAGCTATCAGGAAGCTGCGGTGCTTATTACACAGCCCCAAAGGAAGAAAACCACAGCCTAGTCGCCTCCTCCTCACTATTATTATCATTATTATTGCTTGTGTGGGAACACACTGCCACAGCATTTTAGAGAAATTGTTCCTTTCCTCCTACCATGGATCTCCTGAGTCAGAACTCCCGTTGTCAGGCTTGAAGCCATGTACTTTCACAGGTTACATCTTCACCATATTGGCCCCCCAGCCTATGACTTGATTACAGCCCTTGTGTGACCTGAGCAAACATATATTATAAATTATGCCCAGGCTTTTGACCTAAGTCAACTGAGGGTCATAATCGTGTATGGTGATATTTTGTGTATGCGCTAACAAATAAAGCTTGTCTGAAGATCCGAAGACACAAAGTTAGCCATAGAGGCCAGGGAGTGGTGGCATGTGCCTTTAATCCTAGCACTCTGGGGGCAGAAGGAAAGGGATCTCTGTGACTTCAAGGTGACCCTGGCCTACATAAAATTAATCCATAATAAAAGAGAAACAGAGCTAGGCAGTGGCTGCACAAACCTTTAATCCCAGGGTTAGGAAGGTTGAGACTGGAAGTGTTTTGGTTGAATAGAGACTGGAATATAAGGCAGGTGGAGACATTTGGTCTGAGAAGGCGTTCAATTTGAGGATTCCTGAAGACACTCCACCTTTCAGGTGAGAAGTTATCAATGTGAGAAGTGGCTGTGGCTTGTCCCTCTGTCTCTCTGATCTTTCAATATTTAACCCAATATCTGGCTCCAGGTTTTTATTATAAGACCAGTTAGGATTCGTGCTACACTTGTGTGTGTTAATATATTGTGTATCTAATAAAGTTTGCCTGAAAATCAGAAGGCAGAGCCACAGATTTAGCCTTGAAGGTCAGGGAGTGGTGACCACACCTTTAATCCTAGCAGTGGGGCAAAGGCCCTTCAGGATCTCTGTGAGTTCAAGGCCAAACAGAGCCAGGCAGTGGTGGCACACACCTTTAATCCCACTCAGGATTTTGTAACAGCAGCTGAAAGGAAAGTAGGAGCAGCTGACTGTGTTGTCCTTAGTTCTAAGGTGGACCTCTGAGGGAGACTAGATCATGATATGAGATTCCCTTGTGTGTGGAATTACTGCCTTTATAAAAGAGACCCCAGAAGGCTGTCTTGCCCCTTACACCCTGTGAGGACACAGTACAAAGGCTGACCTCAAATTCACCAACACCTTGATGCTGGATTTCTCACCCTCCCAAAATGGATGGAACACCAAAACTAGTTGATGACAGCAGCCTGACATGCCCAGAGATGCCGAGAGTCACCTGTGGTCGCTGCTCCAGGAGGTCCCCACCAGCTTACAAGCTATGTTCCCTGAGAACTAAAAGTACATCTCACCAGCTACACACATATACCCATTCTGTTTCCCCTAATCATGTATCAGCTCATTCACACCCACTAATCAAATCTAATGCTTATTACCAGGAAAACTGCATTCTCCAGTAGCACAGTAGGGTCCTGATAGACACCTAATATGTGGTAGACTCTTGATATTGTGTGTCTCATTTTAGAGACAATGACTTACATAGCCTTCGATGGCATTAAACTTGCCTTGGAGCTAAGAATGACCTTGAGCTATTGCCTGTACCTCCCCAATTCTAGGCTATGTAAGTTACTAAAACTAACTTCTATGTGTTTGCTTTGACACCACCTCACAATATAACTAAGTTTGGCCTAAAGATGGCTATGAAAGCAGTTCATCAGATTGTCCTAAAAATTGTGATCTCCCTGTCTCACCCTCCTGAGAGCTATGATTACATGTATTCACTTATATGTGCAGTAATGCCAGATTCTTCTAGAAGCATTTTACATATTTGTACTCACTCAGTCCTTACACGGATCTATTCAGTAGAAGCTTCTAAACTCTCCTTTTGTAAGAAGCCAAGGCCTCTATGGTTCTGGAAGATAGCATCTAAAAACCAAAACCAGCCAAACAAAACAGGGTCTCACTATGTAGGCCCGGCTGGCCTGAAACTCACTATGTAGACCAGACTAATCACAAACTCATAGAGCTCTGCCTGCTTCTGTCCCCCCAAGATGGAGATTAAAGGTATGTGCCACCATGCTAGGTGAAGCTGGTGTCATAGCCACACCTGACATTTGAAGCTGTCAATGTCAAGGTTCTACTCTCCTACAGAACTGAACATCCCAAGTAGGTATTGCCTTCCAGGAATGTAAGTAGAACTAAATTCAGAACAAAAGGCTAATTATGAAAAATAATTTAAGGAGCCAACAGGCAGGGATACTGCTCAGAGAGTAGAAGCTTGCTCAGCATGCACAAAGCCCTGGCTTCCATCCTTGGTACTGGATCAGGGAAAATTGAATATAAATGTACATAAGCACAGGGGCCAGTGTTGATCTTGAAGCCTGACTGAGCTTTCAGCTGTAAAAATGGCTATTTTCATTTTCTTCCAAATGAACTGGTATGAACCACTGTGTGCTGTTTTAGCTAGCATAGACCTGCTGCCAGGGGTATGATTTGCCAGGTTGCAATTTCATCTCATTGTTCAAATGCTCCTGCAGGGAAAGTGTATTGTTAGTTCCATGTCTAGAGTTGGGAAATGCAGGCAGAGAACAGTTAAACATATGTCTTCAGGTCCTCAGCTGCATGTGGTTGAAACTTAGTTGAGACTTGGAATTCAGCTCACTAGTCAGGGATGTGCAAAGCCTTGGTGTAGTGGTTTGAATTAGACTGGCCTCTGTAGGCTCATATGTTTGAATAATTGGTTCCCAGCTGGTGGAGTGCTTGGCAAAGTATTCAGAGGTATGCTCTCTTGGAAGAAGGTGTGTCCCTGGTTTTCAAAAGACTTGTTCTGTTCCCAATGTTCTCTCTCTTTCTGCCCTCATGGCTGCTCCAGCTGCCATGCCTTTGCTCTGACCTCATGGATTCAAACCCTCTAAAACCCCCAAACCCTGATTAAACACTTTCTTTTTATAAATTGTCCTGGTCATGGTGTTATAGCACAATAGAAAAGAACTAAGACACTTGGGTTCTATCCTCAACATGCTGAAAAGAAATATACCAATGCCAACAGAGACCTGCCTGGCTTCCAAAGGCCAGGCACACCCTGTCTGGACATCTAGCTGTTGAAGGAATCCTTCCACCCACAGGGTAGGCCTCCAAGGGCTGCTGGAGGAAGGTCATGACCTAGACTTTGTTTCCGAAGTTGAGTGATTTGGGACAAGTCTCCAACTCATGTGACTGTTTATATTCTCATCTGCGAAATGAGGATTCCATCCCTTCCCAGAATTACTGTAGATATGGATTCACACAGGCAAAGGCTCAAATAGGGACTTGCCGACTCCCAAGTGGAACTCTTGCGGTGGCTGTTTGTGTGTCAGCTTGGCTTAACTGAATGCCAGTTTAAGTTGTTACCAGTAGGTTTTTGTTTTAAAGATGGAATTAACGCTTAAGCTTACAGACTTTAAGCAAATAGCCTTTGATGATGTAAGTAGACACTATCCAATCAGTACAAAGCCTTAAAAGCCAACATCCTCACTGCCCAAAGGGGAGGATCTGGGCATCAAGGCTGAAAAATTGACATTTATTTGACCCTCCGACCTGTGGGTCTGTTCTACAAATCAGCCCCTGCACAATCCATCAAATCAACAACTTAGATTAGCCATCACAGACACAAGATTCTCAATGACTCCACAGGAAGGTTCTAAAGGCTAAAATGGACAAATGTGTGGATATTTCTCAAACCTCTGACCACAACCACAGCCACATAGAAATTTCACCTCAGAATCTGAAGATACATAGAGGCCAGTGAGGAGAAGGTCTCGCCTAGTGCTGACAGCAGATGTAGCTGGACACTCTATTCTCTGTTGTTTCTGATCATTCTGGATGCACCAAGGGATGGGTCCAGCAGATGGAAATGCACTATAGGTACCAGCATGAGTGATAACAGATGAGTGTGGGCAGAACAGCCTTTCTCCATAAACCTCTTGTTTCCTCTGAGGGCTCCAGTGTTTCAGCCTCTGTCCTGCATCTACCTGCTAGATAAGCTGCTGTTATTCCTTCTCTGGAAAGCCCTACTTATCACTTTAAACTTCCAGAAATAAAACTTACATGATGACACTCACCTTACATGTTATCATGTAACAGAAATGCCTGAATGGGGTCTATTTTGTTTCTGGTTTGATAGTTCCATAGACTAAAAAGACAAGGATCTAGGCTTACCCCTTTCACAACTCCCTCTCACAAGAATTTAGCAGAGTACCATTGTCTTACTTTTTTATTGTTGTGCTAAGACACCATGTCCAAGAAAACTTACAGAAGAATTTATTGAGCTTATAGTTTCAGAAGGTAAGTCCATGACCAGCATGGTGGGAAGCGTGGTAGCAAGCAGGCAGGCATGGTGCTGGAGCAGTAGCTGAGAGCTTACACGGTGAGACAACAACCATGATTCAGAGAGAGCTAACTAGGAATGGGTGTTCTTAAAATCTCAAAACCCATCCCCAGTGACATGCCCTCTTCAACAAGGCCATACCTTCTAATCCTTCCCAGGCAGTTCTACCAACTTGGGACCAAGCATTCAAACATATGAGCCTAGAGGGGCCATTCTCATTTAAATCACCACAACCATACAATTTACATTATCCACTCACATCTATAATCCCCTCTGAGAGAAATATCCCTAATGAATCATGACTCTCCCACCAGATAGTGACGATTCCTCTTGTCCTTTGCTAATAATTAAAAGTAGGGCTTCCCTCACGTTAGAGAGTCACTGAACTATATATTCCCCAATCCTCTTTTTACTTTTTATGTGGAGATAGGGCCTCACGATAAATTGTTCAAGCTAACTTTGAACTCTGTAGTCCAGGAAAGCTTTGAACTGGTGATCTTCCTGCCTCGGACTCCTGAGTGGCTGGGATTACAGCACCACTGGGCCCAGATTAACCTTAGTTCTTAAAGGTCTCACTGCCTCAACACCACTACAGTGAACATGAGGCCTTCCATGCTTGATGCAGAGCAAACTGCACACACGGCATAGCTCTGGGGTACACCTCTGTGCTGTCCTACTCAACCCCTAGCCATCTCTGACCCACTAATCAACCTCAGCTTTCTTCCTTGTAGTGATACTTCCCGAAGGACACCAGACCCTCAAGCAGACACGCAAATGCTTGGTGCATCCACACAGGTGGCCAGTGTCACAAACAGGATCTCAAACATGGTTGAGCAGATTCCAAGATTCTGATTCAGTCTTGCTCTTGACATTTAGGCTGTGGGGACCAAATAACTTGGATAAGGAAGAACATGGAAATGAGAATTCCAGTCTAGCAGTGGTGTGTAGAGAGATTCGGGAAGCTTGAGGAAGGAGGGAGGGCAGGCTGGTGAGGGAGGGAAAACACTAGCCTCCATGTTTACTTCATGAGAGTCACTTGTTTATTGTTCATGGTTTCCATGAGTGTCCCTACCAGGAAGAGCTCTGAACAGTGTGCCACATGAGAGAACTCTGATTTGATGGTGACTAGCCCTCAAGGAATGTAACTCCTTCCATAAACAAAGAGACATCATGGGGGTTTCCATGTTGTGAAGGACTAAAGGAAGAAAGGATTGTGATTGAGGCAGTCTGGGAGGAGATAGTGGAGAGATGCAAAAGCCAGCTAGGATTTAGGTTAACCCTTACCATCCTGGAGGCATGGTGAAGTGGTACTGCTATTGGTATAGTCAGGCCTGGAATTGGATCCTGGCTTTTTTGTTCCATGCTGAATCAGAAGAGGGTTAGATAATTAGGGCTTACCAGAGAAGGAAATAACAGCAGCTTATCTAGCAGGCAGATGTAGGACAGAGGCTGAAACACTGGAGCCCCCAGAGGAAACAGAGGTTTAGGGAGAAAGGCTGTTCTGCCCACACTCATCTGTTATCACTCATGCTGGTACCTATAGTGCATTTCCATCTGCTGGACCCATCCCTTGGTGCATCCAGAATGATCAGAAACAACAGAGAATAGAGTGTCCAGCTACATCTGCTGTCAGCACTAGGCGAGACCTTCTCTTCACTGGCCTCTACGTATCTTCAGATTCTGAGGTGAAATTCCTATGTGACTGTGGCTGTGGTCAGAGGTTTGAGAAATATCCACTTTATTGTTCAGTTGCATGAGAACATGTAAAATCAGTATTTTTGTATAAATAAGATTTCCAAGAGCTCCAAGTTATAGTTGGGGTTTACCAAAAAAGAAAGAAAAACAGCATCCATTTAAGATTGACATAGGACAAGATGCTGAAAGAAGTTTAGGGAAGGAATCAGAGAGAAGGGGCTATTGTAGCCATTTTCCATCGCTATATAACATAATTCCCAGGACTGGGCAGGATGGCCATTTCTCCCCACTATGATGTCATTCATCATAATGAGATACAGCCAGGAGCTTCACCAAAGCTGAGCATGTGGGGGACGGCAGATCTTACAAAGTTAGTCTCCAAATAAATGTTTTTTATTGGTAAAGTTTCCAGTCTCTGGTATTTTGTTATAGCAACAGAAACAAAGTAAGATAGCCAACTGATTTCCTTTTAAGTCTAGTTTTCAATTTGTACTCTGATATAATGCACTAATTTCTGGGGAAAGAAATAGAGCCTTACTCTGTAAAACTGAGCACAGAAGTAGCTGAGTTCAACACAAAAATGATAATTCAGATATCCTCAGACCTTTTCAAGTTTATTTTCTGAGCACTTGTGCAGTAGTGATGATCCTAATCAGAAGATGTACACAGTGAAAGGCATACTTCATTCTGGGCAAAGAAATACAACAGCAAATATAAGTCCTTATTATTTTAAAAGGTGGGAAACTCAATGATTCAACAATCCTAGGTATATTTCACACACACACACACACACACACACACACACACACACACACACACACACACACACTAAATTCAGTAGGTAGGGGTGTCCTCTTCCAACCCTGACAACCTGAGTTGAATCCCCAGGTCCATGTGGTAGAAAGAGGGAATCAGTTTCTATAAGTTGTCCTCTGTCCTCCATATGTGTGCCATGGCAAGGCATATGCACATACATAATAATAAAAAATGTAATAAAAAATGTAAAGACTTGAAAGGAGGGTCTTGACCCAGCATTTGTTCCCACCCATGCATTCTAACAATAGCTAACAGATGGAAGAAACTCGAATAGGCATGGAGAGGCAGATGCAGCAAAAAAACAAAACAAAACAAAACTTGTACACTAATGGTTGGGTCTCACGTGTTCCTCTAAAGACCTGCATGTTAAAAGGGTTTGTTTCTAGAGCCCTGCTATAAACAAGCCTGTCTTTCTTTTTCTTCCTTCCTTTCTTCCTTCCTTCCTTTCCTTCCTTCTTTCTTTCTTTCTTTCTTTCTTTCTTTCTTTCTTTCTTTCTGTTTTTTTTTCAGTGTTGGATATTGAACTCAGGGTTTCATACGTGCCAAGCAGTCACTACCAGAGTAGCCCCAATTCCTTTTATCTTTCTACTTAATCATCTTGAGAATGTAGTACAGTAACAGAAAGCTGACATCAGGCAGTTGGAATGTCATTCAACCTTAAGAAGAACCTCTGCGGTTTCTTAGAAAACTGGGAATCAATCTACCCCATGATCTAGTAACTACTCTTGGGCATATATCCAAAGGATGTACATTTATACCATAGGGACATTTGCTCAACTATGTTCATTGCAGCATTATTTGTAATAGCCAGAACCTGGAAACAACCTAGATGCCCTCAACTGAAGAATGGATTAAAAAAAAGGGGGGGGGGGTATAGTTATACAATGGAGTATTATGCTGCAGAAAAAAAGACACCTTGAAATTTGCAGGCAAATGGATGGAACAAGAAAAAAAATCATGCTGAGTGAGGTAACCCAGTCCCAGAAAGACGAACATAGTATGTGCTGTGCTCACTTTTAAGTGGGTATTAGACATAAAGCAAAGGATAACCAGGCTACAGTCTATAATCCCAGAGAAGCTAAGTGATAAGGAGGCTCCTAAGAGAGACATCCATGGATCCTCCTGGGAAGGGGAAATAGATAAGATCTCCTGAGGAAGTTGGGAGCATGGCGGGGGTGGGGGGCCTTAAGGGGAGGTGGGAAGAAAACATAGACAGGATGGTGGAGTTGGAGGACACGAACAGAGAGGGAGAACAATGAAATTAGTACCTTGACAAAGGAAACCATTATGGGGTTAGGGAGAAACCTGGTGCTAGGGAAACTCCCAGGAAGCCACAAAGATGACCCCAGCTAAGACTCCAAGCAACAGTGGAGAGGCTGCCTGAACTGGCCTTGCCCTGTAATCAAATTGATGACCATCCTAATTGTTATCGTTGAGCCTTCATCCAGTAACCAATGGAAGCAGATGCAGAGATCGATAGCTAAGCACTGGGCCGAGCTCCAATCCAATTGAAGAGAAGGAGGAGGGATTATATGAGCAAAGGGGTCAAGATCACGATGAGGAAACCCACAGAGTCAGCTGACCTGAGCTATTGGGAGCTCACTGACTCTGGACTAACAGCTGAGGAGCCTGCATGAGACTGAACTAGGCCCTCTGAATGTGGAAGTTGTGAGGATTCTGGCAGTGGGACCAGGATTCATCCCTAGTGTATGAACTGGCTTTTTGGAGCCCATTCCCTACAGAGGTACACCTTACTTAGACTTGATACTTGGGGTGGAGGGTTGCTTGGTTCTACCTCAACTTGATATGTCAGACTTTGTTGACTCCACATGGAAAGCCTTATCCTCTCTGAGGAGTGGATGGTGGAGGGATAAAGTGGAGAGGGAAAGCTGGGGGGTGGGTGGAAGGAGGGGAGGGAAGGGGAACTGTGGTTGGTATGTTAAAAATTTTTAATTAAAAAGTGTCAAAAGGAAAAATAACCTTCTGATAGGCTATCACCTTAAGAAGATAAGCAAGTTTCCAAAGACACATGCCATGTAACTTCACTGACAGAGGGTGGAATGGTCTCCACTGGGAGCCTGCATGGAAGCAAGGAGGGAGCATTTAGATGATAAATTACATGAGGTGTATTTATTACAATTTAAAAATGCCATCGCTAGTTCAAAGAAATGGACTAAGTAGGATGAGTTGGCATGGCTAAGACTTGTCCCAGATTGAGAAAATGCCCCAGACTGAGGAGCTGCCTGAGCCTGTGATGCCCCTGCTGTCCATCCCCGCTGTCCTGTGTCTCCCTTGACTTTCCCTCTGAGTGTTCTCCTGCTTCCTTCCTTCCCTGGAAACCTTCAGGAAAAGAAGTCACTGATACACATCAAGAATCCTGAAATGTGCATTTCTACTGCCATGTAAAATGAGTCATTTTTCTAGGATAAAAACATTCAGCGTCTGGATATAGTGTTTTAAGACTTGAAACTGCATGGATACTCAAGCTGAGGAGAGAGGTTAAGCCTCTCTCTCTCTCTTTGTTTCTCTGTCACTTTCTGTCTCTGTCTGTGTGTGTTGTGTGTGTGTATGTGTGTGAAATGTACGTGCTATAGCTTTAGGACATACAGAATGCTGCCAAGCACAGTGGAAAATCTCCAGGAACAAAAATACATACTAATTAAATGTACCATTTAATGTTTTTAAAAAATATTTGTGACAAGTAAGAACATTTTGGGCAATTATTAAGGATTTCTGCTGACTTTCCAGAATGACATCATAGACGAGAACATTCTAGAAGCTATTGTGCAAATTGTGTTTATCTGTGTGGACTATCTCAGAGGCTCCTTCTAAAGCTTTGTAGATGGGAGAATAGACTGCATATTTCTGTATCTACAACTTTCGCACGTGTGAGCATCCATTCCTGTCTGTCAGTGGTAATTTCTTGGTAGACTTACTTCCGTGAAAATAGGGAACAATCGCAAGTATCCTCGGTAGAGTGCTGGGCTTATGCCTGGAATTAATACCTAACACAGCAAAGGAGGAGAGAAAAAAAGATGGCTCAGTGTGTCAAGTGACTGCTGCATAAGCATGAAGTCTTGGGTTCAAATCCATATTCCCCACACAAAACCTGGCATGTCTCTAATCCCAGTGCTGAGGCAAGAGACAAAGACGTACTTAAGCCAGGGCTCACCAGCCAGAGTGTACAGCCAAACTGATGTGCTTCAGGTTCAGTAAGAGATTCTGGCTCAAAAAATAAGGTGGAAGGGAAGTGTAGGAGAGTTAGCTGAGTCGTAGAGTACTTGTCTAGCATGCACAAGGCCCTGGGTTTGGTTCTAGGCTGGGGGGAGGGGTGTTAAAATGTGGAGAGATGTTTTAGTTAGTGTTTCTATTAGTATGAAGAGACACCATGACCATGACAACTCTTATAAAGGAAAACGTTTAATTGGGGCTGGATTACAGTTCAGAGGGTTAGTCCATATTGTCATCGTGGTAGGAAGCATGGTGGGAAGCAGGCAGACATGGTGCTGGAGAGGTATCTGAGAGTTCTACATCTGGATTGGTAGTCAGCAGAAAGAGACAGTGAGCCACTGTCACCTGGCATGAGCATCTGAAACCTCAAAGTGCACCCCACAGTGGCACATTTTCTCCAATAAAGCCACACCTACTCCAACAAGGCCACACCTCCTAATCCTGTCACACCCAGTGGGGGCTATTTTTATTTAACCACCTCAAGAGATATAGAAGATATCTACTGAGTGCAACATTGATCTCTGACCTCTACATTCTTAAACACACACCACCACCATACCACCACCACCAACATGTAACCATGCATATATCACACATGCACAATAAAATAAAAAGGAAGAGGGGAAGAAGAAAGGGAGGGAGGGAGGGAGGGAGGGAGGAACAAAGGAAAGAAGGAAGGAAAAAGCGAACTGTTGGCCCATTCCATGCAGGGATAGTTGTAGTGGAATTATGTAACATTGTAAACAATTGTCCCACCTACTGGTTTAATAAAAACGCTGATTGGCCAAAATCAGACAGGAAGTGTGGGCAGGGCTACCAGACTAAGAAAACTCTGGGAACAGGAAGAACACAACAAAAATGCCACAGAGTTGCCAAACAAGCCAGAAGACGCAGAGGACAACTATGCTGCTCTGAGAAAGGTACTGAGCTGCATGGCTGAACAGGATAAGAGTCATGGGTTAGATTAAGAGCAAGAGCTAGCAAGTTATATGCCTGGGTCCCAGGTCAATCAGCGTACAATTAATACAAGTGTCTGTGTGTTTCAGTGGGACTATGGGACTGTGGGTCTGAAAGTCTGGGCCACCAAGCTAGGCCGGAAAGTTTGGGCTATTGAGACTAGGCTGGAAAGTCCAGCTAGAAACTTAATACGACAGATAGTCTCACACAACTGCTACCCATACACTGACCTCTACCCTGCCTCTTCTTTCCTAGGCCTGCTAACAGGTCACATGTCCTCTGAGCTCTCAAATGAGCCTAGTTAGAGGGACATATAGAAAGGGAAGCACTGACATTTTCTCTGGACGTATTTCTTTTCCCCAAAAATGGTTAAGCTCTATACTTCATTCAAAGACACTGCAAAGCCTTTCCCATGCAGTCACAGTGTCACAGCTGTGGATGAAAGCCCCGATCAATACCTTTCATTAGAAAAGCAGATCTCCACCAGTTTTCTCCTGGGTTCCGTGGGCCAGGAGGCAGTAGGGTGTATGCATTTTTATCAAGTCACCATTGCTGTGACGGAACACCATGACACAGGTAAGTTGGGGAGGGAAGGGTTTATTTGGCTTACACTGCCACATCATAGTCCATCATTGAAGGAAGTCAGGACAGGAACTCAAACAAGGCAGGAACCAGGAAGCAGGAGCTGATGCAGAGGCCATGGAGAAGTGTTGCTTACTGGCTTGGTCCCCATGGCTTGCTCGGTCTGCTTTGTTATAGGACATAGGGCCACCAGACCAGGGATAACACCACTCACCATGGACTAGGCCCCCCACCATCAGTCACCAATTAAGAAAATGCCAGATTGTATGGAGGCATTTTCTCAGGTAAGGTTCCTTTCTTTAAGATGACTCTAGTTTTTGTCAAGTTGACCTAAAACTAGCCAGGACAGTGCCTTTCTACTTTCCCTGAAGTGGCATCTATACCTTCAAGGCACTGTGAAGACCTTTGAGAAGACAGCATAGGAATAGGTTTCTTGACTTACTGTCCTAATGTAGTCACCAGATTTCTTTCCTCTTCCCTTCCGGTGACTTCATTCCACCTAGTGGCTTCCTGTTGCTACATCTTCCCTGTAGTCACAGTCATGCAGACTTGGGGAGGAAGTAAGGGGGTTTGGGGGACATAAGGGCCCAGAGCCTTAAGTCCAAGACAGCATTGGTCGGAGCTGAAAGATTAAATCAGAGGAACCCCAGCCAGGTAGATACATCAGTGAGAATGTTATTAGTGCCGCACACTGCAGCCCAGAACCCAGGGCTGGCATCTGTGTCTCTGGACCCAGACTGTGAGGTGTCAGCTAAGCCATGCCCAGAGTCTGGGAAGACAGATGACAGACACCAGGCCCTAGTGATGTATGAATGTCCAGGAACCCAGGCATACTCAGAGTTGCTCAGCTTGAGCAAAACCCACCTAAGCAAATGCATTTGTGGCCTGTACACTGAGATGATCTCTCTCCCTCCCTTTCCCCTCTCTCTCTCTTCCCCCTCACACACTAGGGGATGGACTCCAGGGCCCCCACTACCTTTGAGCTACACCTCCCCACTCTGAATCTTACACAAGATACTTTCTTTAATATATTTTTTGCATAACAGGGCACACACCTGGAAGACAGAGAGTGCTGGGGGACAGATGTTCTTCTTTTCGCATTCTGACAAAGGATGTAGAGTTCATAGGCACCTGCTCCTCATCTCTCCCATGTGTGCCTGTCATTTGTGCCAGGTAAGAGGGAAATTGCCTCCTGGCTGTAGACATTCCTGGCCTCAGTCAGAGACAGAGGCTCCATTGCCATTGGGTGATCAAGACTGGCTGGGACGGAGCCGGGAGGGTTCACTGATACACAGTGGAAGTTAGCCTCCTCTCCTCCCAGAGTATGATGCTGGAAGAGACTCCTCTTGGTCCAGGCTCTTCTCAGCCATGTAATATCAGCTTCAGGGTACTCATAAAAGTCAGGGCTATTCCATTTTACATTTGAGAAACCTGAGTAAACATCTTCTCTAAGACCTTTGGCCAGAGAGCAAAGAATTAAAGATGAACCCTCATTTCTGGGCCCCATCTGGGAGACCCATTTCAGACCTGAAAAAAAGATAAACCCCCATAATGAGTACAGTTTGGGTGACAGAGACACACATGAAGCAAGTAACTCATATGCCCTATAACTTCAGCAAGGTTGTGTTCCTGGAAAGAAACTTACAGGCCTGGTGGCAAGGCAAGGAGGGGGCAGCACCACCCTCTGCCTCTGAGAGCTAGAGTCTGAACCCTAAAAAAGCTTCTTGCCTCGAGTCATCCATCTTTAAAAATAGAATCACCAAATGAGTGAAAAAATATGAACAAGATTCTTAAGGACAGCTAGTAAGACAGTGCCTGGGCATTGGTATCACGCAGAACCTCTGGCTGTGTGTGTGTGTTGGGGGTGGAATCACATGAGAGCTAAGGCTTAAACGAGGAGGTCAGAGGACTAGGGTGTGTCCACCTCTCCCATCATGTGGGTCTCAGGGATTGAACTCAGGTCACCTACCTGGCTTGGTATACCTTGGTCCATGAGCCATTTTGCTAGCCCCAAGAATCTCTGGCTTGACGCCCTCCATCTTGATACCTGTCAATCAGGAATTTATTTTGATTCCTTAATGTTGCGGAGAAGGAGAGAAGGAATATGAGATCCAGAGAAAGGAAAGGCAGAGAAGGAGAAGCAAATGCACTCATATCCTCATGTCCTTACTCTTTGACACTCAGGCTTTTTCTAAACATACATTCAGCACAAATAACTCTGATGGATTACGTATCCTTGAAAGCATTCACTCTATGGCAGACAGTCCTAATGCCCCCCCACCTCTGTCTCTTTCGCCTGCCCCCTTGGACATTTCATACTTATCCCTAAATGTACCATTTACTGAAGCCATTGCCTCAAAGTTAGGAGAAGCATTGTGAAGGTTAGAGGGCTAGAAAGAGGGTGTCAGGAGATGAGGGCGCCTGGATGAGTATGACCAAGTCAGTCATCCCAGAAGCACTCTTCTGACGGAATCCAAACACTTAGTCTTCTGAGTAACTTAGATTCTCTGTTAAACCAGGGTGTGGTCATGCTGATGTCCTGTGGATTCTCAATGAGGCTGTAGATTAGCAATTGGCATCACACACACATTGATGTCCTGGCCTGTCAGCTGCTAATATCATGGGAAGCTTTGAGAAGCATATAAGGGAGTTCTATTTTTATAATATCTATAAGACTAAAATTGTTATTCTTTTAATTAATTCTGTGCAGGAGAGCAAATCCAAGGTTTTGTGCAAACTATGCCATCACCTTACCACTGAGCTACACTTCAAACCCCAAAATTATTTGTACACACTCTTGTGTTTTGGAGGGGAGAGTGTCATTTTGCTGACCCCAAACTCACAGTCATCCTGCTTAGGCCTTTCTAGTTATGAGATTACAGATAAACAGATATGTACTATCATTCCCAACTCACAAAAATTAGCATTTTTATTATTCATATGTGTGTTCAAGAGCATACATATGTACATGTGTGTGGAGGCCAGAGGACAACCTCAGGTGTCATTTGTAAAATTGTCTTTTTGAAATAGAGCTCTCATTTGCATAGAACAGTGGTTCTAAACCTGTGGGTTGCAACCCCTTTGGGGCTCAAACAACCTCTTCACAGAAATCGCTGTAGAGTATTGAAAAACAAATATTTATATTACAATTCATAACAGTAGCAAAATTATAGTTATGATATAGCAATAAAAATAATTTTATAGTTGGGGTCACCACAACATGAGGAACTAGATTAAAAGGTCGCAGCATTAGGAAGGTTGAGAATCACTGGCTTAGAGTTTACTAATTAAACTAGCCTGACTGGCCAGGAAACCTCAGAAAGTCTCCAGACTGCAACATTTGGATTACAAGCACATACCACCAGCTTGGCATTTTTACATGTTTTCTGGAGGTAAAACTCATGTTCTCATGCTTGCAAGCCAAACACTTTAAATGTTGATCCATCTCTCAAGTCTCTAAAATTATATTTAAATAAAAGCAGAAGCAAACTTCCTCTCATAGTCAGCATAGCCTGCCTGCTCTAATGTCGAGACTGTGGATCACAGTATGACACGATTCCCAAGTTCTCGAAAAGTGAAAAAGCCCAGCTTTCACTGTCATCCCAGCTCACAGCATCCACCACAGCATCTCTGAGTCATTATCACCCATTCTGGCAAGCACTGTCCTTAGATGAGACACTCAAGGGAGCATGATAACTTGATGAGGATCTGACATGTTAAATGAGTATTTGAAAGGAAAGAAAATTGCCAGACATGCCCAAAGTGACGGCTATTCTACCTGAGGTGGCACATCGCTGCCCTTGAAGTGATGCATGGTTAGAAAGGCTGGCCTCACTCACCATTTGCTATGGCAAGCTCGGGCAGTTTCAGAGCCACCGACATAGCCCTGCTCTTATTGGCTGCATAACAGGCTGGGGATGCGTTGGATGGACCATCATCCCTCAAAGTTCTCAGGTTTGGAATTCACAGATTCAACCAACACTGGTTTCAAAATATTAAAAAGAAGATTCCAGAAAGTTCCAAAACAGCAAAGCTTAAAATGATCATATGTATAGTACCACACTGAATACATCATCATTTCCCTGTCATCACATCTTACCTGCATAGTCATTTGGGTGCTTGTATCATATGTTCCGTATCACTGTCTCACCCTGTGATGGCTACATCAATACTGAACATGTTCAGACATGTTTGCTTGTTACTACAATAATGATTTATATACTATTCACCTTATATTGGGTATCATAAGTCCCCTAGAGATAATTTAAAGTCTACAGAAATATGTATATAGGTTCTATGCAGAAGTTTTTCCATTTACATAAGGAGCCTTGAGCATCCATAGATCCTGTTATCCGGGGAGGTGGGGTCCTACAACCAGTTATCCAGCAGATGTGTGTGGTAACTGTATTCATATCCTACTGCCCTAGGTGACATCAACCAATAAGTCTAGAGCAGAGGGAAGGGGCATGCTAAGTATTTTTGGTACCCAGGAGACAGAAAGATTAGTTCCATGGAAAAAACCAAGTAAGATTATGATAATAGGAGTCTGTCAAGTATAAAGGTTTGTGCAAATTAGCAATATATTTAATGGATCAAGTGCAGGTAGAATGCTCAAGGAAGTAGGAAAATTCAAGAGTCGCTATGGCCACAAAAGTTGCCTTTGCTAGAGTTTCTCAGCACATCTAATAAATTAACTTTCAAAAGTTTTAAAATCTTACCACACTCCTTTAAGATTATATGACACAGGCAAACTTCGCTGGTTTTTAATGCCAAAACTGTAACAGATTCCAGCAACCAAGTGTATCCTGGTGTTTGACACTTAGTAGGACAGAAAATTAACCCAGAATTTATGGTCCCACCTCATCATTCTATAGAGTCTAGGTTTTTTGGATTTTTTTTTTTTTATTCTTTTAGCTTTAGTGACCTGCAGAGCTCCACTTTAGCCCTATATATTTGAGAAAACCTCCCCAGTTGCATCAGGACACATGGGGACAGAAGCACACATAAGCCACAAATGTGAGCACATGAAGGTTTGACGCCTGTGGGGAGAGGTGGGTTTTCTGTCTGCCCCCAGTGCTTGAGTTTCTTACCTCCAGCCTCACCAATGGCTTTTTTAGAAAGGGCTTTGAAGATGAAAAGGCCACAGCTGAATCTCTAACACCCCTGTGGTATTCGTGAGCCATTGATAGCTCCGACATACCCTCCCTGCCTGAAGAAATGACCGAGATTGACAGCAGGGCCACCCAGGATCCATTAGAGCTCAGGACCTTCCTTATTGAAGGTCGTGTTCAAGAAAATCAAGAACTTAATGTAAGTTTATGCTAATTTGCACTATTAGGAAAAATGGAAGGGCAGATCACCCCTGTAGACTCACGAGAAGACTGGAGCCTGAGCGCTGGAAAGAGCCTAAGACACGGCTGCCCCTGCAAGTCAGATTTGACACATGAATGGGTGCAGCCATTAGGAAAATTGTTCTACAAATGCAGGCACTCAATTCTTTGGTGGGGAGGGGGGGGGTGTGCTTTCAACCTTTTGTATTGCAAAGCCAAATCATGGCAAAGGTAGATGATGCATCTGTGGATTCTTATTGTCGCCCACCTGCCAATGTTTTGCTCTTCCCTGCCTAGGAGTCTCTCGCTCATATTTTCCTTTTAAGTATTGAAGTCTGAACGGTACTCCCTCAAAAAGGTAAATTGCAGTCTTAATCCCTGTGAATGGATCCTTTTTGGAAGCAGAGTCTTCGTGGATGTTCTTAATCCGATTTGTAAGAAGAGGGAGCCATGGAGAAGGCTCGCTTGGCAAGGTGCTTGCTGCATAAGCGTAAGTACCCGAATTCAGATGCTCAGTTTCACACAAAAGTTAGGTTTGGTGCAGCAGGTACAGGCTTACAGGAAGGAAAAACTCCATGGCTAGCTGGCCAGCCAGTCTTGCCAAATCAATTAGCTCTGGGTTCATTGAGACCATACCTCAAAAAAGCAAGGCAGGGAATGATTGAGGAAGACAATCAGTATCAACTTCTGGTCTCCACATACATGAGCACACTCAACACACAAGAAAATGGATAATTGGACATGGGTACCCAGGAAGAACATAATGTGAGACAAAGCAGAGCCTGCAGTGTGACCTCTAAAACAAAGGGGTATTGGGAACTGACAGCCAGTAGAAGCCAGAAGTGGCAAGGCAGGGTGTCCAACCCCTGTCCAAGCCTCTAGAAAGCAGGGCTCTGCTAACATTTGGATTTCACACTGCAGTCTTCCAAAATTCTCTATTTATAAAATTCCATGAAAGTTAAGATGCTTCGGCATCTTAAGACTCCTTTGTAGCTGGGGAGAGACTGCCTTTCCTTGAACTAGAGGATTTTTTTTTTTTTAAACTAGAAGATTCTTAATGTTAGCAAAAGAGGAGTCAGCCCCTGGGAGAGATCTGAGAGACAAAAACAGTATCACGCCAGTCTCGATTCTGCCCGAGGGCCTCAAGAGACAAGAGGTGAGGTACCAGGCAACCTAGGACCACCTCTTAAGTTTAGAACTTGACAGAATTATTCAGGTTAGCCAATCTCAAGATATCCACTGGGCCCTACCTTGCCTTTTCTGTGAAAGCCTCAGGAAAGCCCCTGGCCTAAAGCTTCTCCTCATCCCTATTATGCTGGTATCTTCCTTGTATGGCCCCATGTGCTTTCTAAGAGTCCCATTTCTAAGACTGGCGAGTGCAGAGAGCTCCCATTTCCTGGACTTCCTATGTATCCTGTAGGCAAACCTGACTGACCATAGCATTAAAGACCACAAAGGCAAGTTCTCAAATCACATCCTATTGATTGAAAATTAGAACATATACAGCACTGTCCATCTCTGTACTAAAAGACCCACTCTCTGTTATATGATTTCTGTACCTAATAAAATTCACAGGTACAACTGCTATAATTTGAATTTCCAAAGGCCATTTTGTTCATTGAAGGCTTGGTCACCAGCCTAGGACATTAGTGGGAGGTAGTGGATCTTTAGGACATGGAGGGAAGAAATTGAATCATGCCAGTGAAAGAGATATTGACATGCAGAGGGCTGTATGTCAGCATCCCTGTTGCTGAGAAGTAAGCAGCTTCCTTTTCTGCTTACCTCATGTTCTGCCTTACCTCAATCCCAAGGTATCAAAGCCAACTGACCGTGAACTCAAACCTCAAAAAACTGGGAGCCAAGAGACAAGATTCCTTCTATTGGGCTGGAGCCATGGCTCAGTGGTTAAGATCACTCACTTGCTGCTCTTACACAGAACCCAGGTTTGGTTCTCAGCACTCATGTGGTGGCTTACAACCATCTGAAATTCCAGTTCCAGAAAATCTGGTATCCTGTTCTGGCTTCCATAGGCAACAGGCATGCACATACATACATGGAAGACAAAGACTCACACATAAAATAAAATAAATCTAAAAAATTCAACTTTTTCTTGTTGTGAGTTGTTCTCTTGATATTTTGTCAGTGATGGGAGTGACTAACAGAAAATTCCATTTCCCCATTTTACAGAGGAGGTGGACGCACAGAAACACTAAGCAGTGTGATCCTGGCCCCTGAGCCGAGGAAGCTCAAGGCTGGGATCACATCATCTCATCTCAGTTCAGTGACTATTCATGCTACATGTTCTGGAAGAAAGTCTGCAAGGCTGTTGGAGGCTTAGAAATCAGCCAATAGATGAGAGAACTGAGGGATGAGAACATTTTCGTCAAGTTCACAAAATTGCCAGATGCCCATACCTGTGTTGGAGTCATGTGACCACATTGCTCATAAAAACAAAGATCCTAGAGGACCAAGGAGATGGCTTGGTGGGTAAAGGTGCTTTCCAAGACTGGCAACCCGAGTCTGATCTCTGGGGCCCACACAGAGGAATGAGTGTGTAATTCCTCAGCATGCTCTCTGATCACGGATGTACTGTGGTATATACATGTACACAACACACAACACACATACTACACACATGCACATACACACACCACACACATTACACACATGCACATACACATACATACCACACACACATGCACACACACATATATGCACGCACACATACACACGCACAATTGAATCAAACTTTCACCACTACACAGACTTGTTGTGTTCTGTGCTGGTTAGTTCTATGTCAGTTTGACACAATCTAGAGCCATTTGGGAACAAGGAACCTCAGTGGAGAAAATGCCTCCATAATGTCAGGCTATGGGCAGGCCTGTAGGGCATTTTCTTATTTAGCGAGGAGAGACAGTCCAGTTCAGTGGGTGGTGCTGAGTTAAATAAGAAAATAGGCTGAGCAAGCCAGTAAGCCGCACTCCTCATGGCCTCTGCATTGACTCCTTCCTTGAGTTCTTGCCCTGACTTCTCTGAATAGTGAACTGTATTTTATCTTGTGTAAGCCAAATAAGCCCTTGCCTCCCCAAGTTGCTTTTGGTCATGATGTTTATCACAGCGACAGAAAGTCAAGCTAGGATACTCTCCAAATCCATTCAGTCATTTGGCATTCCTTAAGTATTTCTTGTGGTCCCCAGTCCTGGGCCCATCACCTTAGCTTTGGGAAGTCTAGGACCAGAGTTCACAGCATTTCTGAAAATGTCCTACTTCCTTTAGGCCATTAGTAAGTAATGGACGGCCTGGCCTGGCAAACCCTTCAGACACTCAGAATAAATAACTTCCCATTAACAACCCCTATCTCTGGAGGGCTGAGGCTGGAATATTATAAATTCATGAGCAACCTAACCAGTGACTCCCTGTCTCAAACAAACAAACAAACAAAAGCATTAAAATCCAACCAAACAATAACAAAAACAATCCACTTAATGGCTAAGGTATAACTTGGTGGGAGAGTATTTGCCAAGGCACTTTCCCTTCCCAGTACTGGCTCCACCACCACCAAAAACAACAATGATAACAACCCCACAAAAAAAACAAAACCCCCCCAAGCCTAAACCAACAAGACAATCTACTTAAGTTGAGGTGTAACTAGGTGGTGAGTATTTGCCAAACTCAGTACCAGCTCCATCACTCTCAAAAATAACAACAATAATAAAATATAACAATCTACTTAGAAAAAAATTGTCTGCCCCCAACCAAGCTCAGCGTTCTCAATCAGTTCTGAGGCTGACCCCTTCTAAATCCAACTAGGAACCTTTGAATTCTGCTCAGGAAAGTGAATACTTTGTTTTCTAGAGATCAAAACCTCTGTCTAACAAGCAGGGGCCTTTCTTCTTCATCGCGCTAGATTTGCAAGCTTTTGTGGGACTCATAAACTGGCCTCGGTCAGGCAAATCCATCACTGCAGAGGGTACTAAACTCTGTGGTCTCTCTCAGTATCATTACCATTTCATTGTGGTACTTGAGCCTGCACTAATTCTCAGGTGGGGGTGGGGGATCCATTCTAAAAATACTGTTAAGTATTACACAGAATAATTTTATCTTTAAAACATTTTTATTTTATGAGGTAGAGTTGTGTGTGTAGCCCAGAATTGTGGCAAACTTGTCATTTACTCAGGACTAGACTCAGATTAAACTCTTCCTGCTTTGCTCTCCCTAGTTCTGGGATTCCTGACGTTGGCCATCACACTTGATGTAATTCAATCCCTGAGAGATGAATATTTTTTTTCCTAAGAGAAACTGAAGTCCTACTATATTATTTTTGTCCTACACAAATATAATTTTAAACTTTTTCTTAAAATACAGATATTTAAAATTGTTGTATTGCCCTAAACCTAATCATTGCAAATCAGGAATGAAGCATGGCAGTGCATACCTGAAATCTCGGCACTGAAAACTGAGGCAGAAGGATGGCCTGGAGTTCAAAGCCAGCCTGAGTTAGAGACCTCGTCTCACAATAAAAACAAAACTCAATGCAGAAACCAAACAACAAACAAACCAAAAAAGAAAGGACAGAGGAAAAAAATAAAATTGTTTGAGTGTGTTTGTTGGATCGCCTCAAGAATGCATCACAAAGCTGGAGTTTTAAACAACAGAAACTCGTTTATGGGTGGTTATTCCCACAACTGGGATTAAGCAGTTGGGAGCTCATGGAAGGCCATCTTCCTTCTGTACCTCTGCAACATTATTCCTGTTTGCACACCTGTCTCCATGTGCACATTCTCTCTTGCACGAACATCATACTGGATCAGGGTCTACCCAAGAACTTAAGATTAACTAATTATATCTACAATTGCCCTTTTCTCAAACAAGGTCAGATTCTCAGACTCTGGGGACTGGGTCTTCAGGGCACTGTAACAGCCAAAGGAATGGCTAGAATCTTGGATTACAACTAGGCAGTATAAGATTTTCTCCCCTACTTTGACGGGCTCAGGGAAAAGGCTTCTAGGCCCCAAAAGTCTGTTTTGAGGTTTGTTTTATTGCTTCCCTGGAGTGAGTGCTCAGATCTGAGGTCTTGGCTTAGCAACCCTTTGGCCACTGAGTTTCCACCCCTGATCAACTTTTCCTACAGGCTGAGACTGAGAAGGCCACAGGAGGACAAGGCACACACAGAACATCACTTTTTACCAACCCTGTCACCTCAGGACAACTTGCAAGGACCTAGTTAATGAGAGTCATCTCCCCAGCTTTTTGAGGAGGGACTGAAAATAATCATGAATCATACATAAGTGTATGAGTGAGATTTCAGGCCTGAGACCATGATGTATGCCTGTAAGAATTCCTGGCACGTAGCAGCCACGAGGTAAACCCAAGATGTCGCCGGGTGAGATGAGAATTCCTGGCAATGTAGTACCCACATGGTAAACCCAACATGGCGTCAGCAGAACACACTGTATACAAAGGGCATGCCCCTAGGCGTGGCTATGTAAATCCATGCCAACCTGCTCTCTTAAAAGGAGATACCACGTGAAAGTCTGTCTCTCTTCTGCTTCTCTGCACTTGAACTCTCCTGGCAATTCTCCTGAATAAACTCTAGTGTGGCATCTGTAGTGTGTCTGATCTCACACACAAAACCAACAATGCTAGCAAGGGCTGACTAGGTTTTTCTGATCTCATAACAGGTCTCAATTTTCTAGAGGCTGTAAAAGCTTTCTACTAAAATATACTGTCAGTGTAGTCTCTGTGACCATGGTTGAATACTTGTGCATTCCTCTGGCCTCTCTTTGTTGTCCTGGTCATGGGAAACATGAGTCTGGGAGGTTCAGGCTCCCTGTGTTGCTGAATGATGCCATCCCTCAGTTTAACAAAGAGCCTCCACACCACCTCCACCCTTCTAAAGCCATGCACAGTACAGAAAAAGGCATGAGGGTGGACTTCCCTTAAAGGATGATGATCTTAGGGAGTAAAAGCTTCTAGTTTAACAGGATGGTATGCCTGGGGTCTCTAGGCACGGTCCCTTGCTCATCATCCTGTATGTTCTTCTCTCTTGAAAGCATTTCTGGGAATGAGGGGGGCTTATAGATCCAGGTCTGGTTCAACTGCTAACAAGAGGCACACTGCTTCAGGAATTAGCAGTCCTCTATTCACCAAACACCCTCTCCCTGCCTCCTGCCACCACATAAATAACAGCAGGGGGCAGAGCTGGTTGAGTTCAACCCTGAGAGTGGAGGCATGTTTGACACATCCCAGAATACAGCCCTCACTGGGTAGGGGACGAGAGTTTGTACTCATGATTGGTTTTCAGATAGATTGGAAAACATTATGGTTAGAAATGGAAATATCAGGGCATAGTGGTAAACACTTCTAATCCCAGCACTTGGGAGGCAGAGGCAAGTGGCTCTTTGTGAGTTCAAGGCCAGCCTGGTCTACATAGGGAGTTTTAGGATAGCCAGGGCTACATGGTGGGGGAGGGAGTGGGAGAAATGTAAATGTCTCTACAAGCTCATGTTTTGAACACTTATTCTGCAAATGGTGCTACTATTGAGAGAGGCGGGGAAATTTGGGGGTGGGGGTGGGGCCTGAGTCACGAGGGGTGTGCCTTTGAAGGTTGGTACCTGGCTTCTGTTAGTTAGGGTTATATAACAGCTGTTGCCATGCCTTCACCATTAACTGAGCTCTGCCACTATGTTTGCCTTGCTACAGTGGCTAAACCCTCAGAAATTGTGAGCCAAGATAAATCTTCCCCGTTGTAAATTGTTCCTGTTAAAAAACCGTGACCCTCAGAGACTAGCGCCTTGACTCACTGAGCACTGTCAGCCCTC
Source organism: Phyllotis vaccarum (assembly GCA_033318265.1). NCBI lineage: Eukaryota > Metazoa > Chordata > Mammalia > Rodentia > Cricetidae > Phyllotis > Phyllotis vaccarum. The sequence goes on from JARWLC010000005.1 coordinate 61,042,248, forward strand.
ATGGTAATTCCTCCTTATCTGTGGTTTCACCATCTGTAGTTCAATTCCTAGAAACCAACTGGGTTCCAAAAATGTAAAACAGGAGATTGCAGACATAAGCGGCTGATACATACTGGATAATTTTTATTACAGTAGTTGTTATAAGTTTGTATTCATAAATATTGTCCTTAATGTCTTGTTATAGCTACTTTATAAACAAAGCTTTATTGTTGGTGTTCTATACAGTGAAAAGTACAATACATGCTTGTTGGTACTATCTATTTTTAGACATCTCTGGCAGCTAAGTGGGGACTGCTGCTCTCTCTGCTGAGGAAAAGGCAGGAAAGCCCCTGGATGACATAGGGGGACATTTACTGCCAGCAGCCGTCCATGAATGAAGCTTTTAATGGCCTCTGGACTTGCATCACCTTTCTCCAGATCCTCCCAGACACTGTTCTACTTCTCTTTGTGCCTCCCTGTCCAGCTGCACACACACCTGTCCTGGACACACTTAGCCTTGTGCAACCCGTCATGGGCCAGGAGTCTCTAGTAGGGTCTGGAGAAACACTATTCCATGAGCTACTGGCTCCAAGTCTGTCTGTTGAACCAAATGTTTCCTAGAGGCCATTTCCTAGAGATGTCCTACAGGCCATGTATGTATCTTTGACTGATCATCTGTCCTGTTTCCTTGCTCCTGGGGACCCTAACTCCACATTTTCTTACATCTTTCTGTAGGGTACTGGCTTTGCTGACTGTCCCACATGTGAGTTCTGGGGGTGGGACTGTCAGCTCCACCCCAGCCATCTGTTGACATCTCAAGAGCCGGAGAGCTGGGCTACTCCACCCACCCACCTGTTACTGAACCAACTCTCCTATACCCTCTGGTCTACCTACCACCTGTTGAGTCTCTGCCTATTGTATTTTACTTGCTGGACCAGCTTTTCCTCCCTCACCTTCTGGTACTTCTAGCACCTGCCCCAGATCAGCAGGAGTATCTGGTTCCCTTGGGCTCTGTCTGTCTTCCCTATGCTCACTGACATTAACCCTTCTGTGGCTATGGGTGAAATATGGCTATCTGCATACCACGTTGAAGGCACACAGATACAATCCATGTCCTTTGGTATTTGAAACGGATTAGTTCGAAGAACCCATTGATATTCAAACCCATGAATGCTCAATTCCCCTATATAAAATGACATAGTGTCTGTATGGGCTCCATATATAGTTTCCTTGCTTCAGACCATCTCTTTAATACCTAATTTGATGTGACTACAGTGCACAGAATAGTCATTGCATATTTAGGGGGTGAGAGCGAGAGAAAACATCTGTTTACATTCAGCATAGATGTAATTGTTTTAAGATACGTTCAATCCACTGTTGGTTGAGTCTACAAATGCAGGCCCTCCTGTAGATGTATAAAGATGATAATTTTAATTCCTAAAGCTGATTTTAGAAATCCCAAGATTGCTGTTTCTTCTTGGAGGCACAAGAAGACTTGATATGCTTAAGCAGTCTCTACTGAGTTAACTTCACCTCACTGAGGTGAACACTCAGACATTCCAGGTTCTCTTGCCCTTCCTCATTGGCAGTGGCTGAGCCAAGGGAATATTTCCCAGGAGCAGCTCACCTCTGTGCTATCATTGGTTCATCCAGGCCTCCCGGTCTCACCCCACTGGATCTTTGTGTACCTTCTTAACACCTGACCCTATCCACTTGCCACCAGCGATAGCAGAAACACATTTCTGACACTGGCTCCCTTTGATCCTCAACTGTGACATCCATGTACGACATCCTTCTTGCCCCTGTATTAAGTACCTTTGGGTACCTTGACTTCCTTGTCCTTTGACATAACTGTGTATCAGGAGGAATTCTGAATCATTTTCTGTCTGACATCGTGGTAGTGCATGGGAAACCTGCACACAGTACAAGGGACACCTCTGTCTGCTCCCCTCTCAGCCCCCACCCTCCAACAACCATACAGATGGAAGCTGAGACCAAAGCCAATCTCTACTCTTGGCTTTCATTGTATTTGATAGGGTCTTCCGTGTAGTTCAGACTGGCCTGAAACTTGAGAACCTTTTGTCCTGTCCAAGTGGGGGAACTGCAGATGTATGCCACTGTATCCAACTGAATGTATTTATTTATGGCTACAAATCTCACACCAGTCTTCAGCCATGCTAGGCAAGTTCTCTGACTCCATGCTACAACCTCAGCCTGTCACTTTCACTTTCCCAGATAAGGAAATGAAGCTCAGAGGTTCTGGACATTTGCCTAAAATCACACACTAATTAATCAGGTCTAGAGCCAGGCCTTGGACTCGGCTCTTTGGCTATCTGTCAGAGTCAGGCTGCACTCTGCCAGCCATGAGGGGTGCATGTGTGTGTGTGTGGTGTATGGATGGGGAGTGGCATAATTAACCAGATTTGTGCTGTTCTGTCAAAGCAGAAGACTCAAGACATATTCCTTTGCTATAACAGAATACGTGAGACTGGGTAATTTATAAAAGAAGCTTATTCAAATCATTATTCTTGTTTTTGTTTTGTTGTTTGTTAGGTTTTGGTTTTATTTTTTTCTGAGACAGGGTTTCTCTGTGTAGCCCTGGCTATCCTGGAACTAGCTCTGTAGACCAGGCTGGCCTTGAACTCAGAGATCTGCCTGTCTCTGTCTTCTAAGTGCAGGGATTAAAGGCAGGCACCCCCGCTGCCCAGCCAGTTCATAAGGCTAGATGTCAAAGACCAGGAGGTTCCATTTGGTTTGGACCTTACAAGATGTCATAACATAGTGCAAATGTTGATGGGGAATGTGCAGGAATTCAGATAAGATAGTCTCCCTTTGTAGCTGTTCTCATGGTAAGTAACCCAGAGCCTTGAGAAAGGAGTTAATCCTAAGGACTACACACTCCACACTTCTGCTCACTTGGGGCTAGATGTTAACATGGTCCCTGAGTGGCAGCATCTTCATAATGCAGTCAGGTTCCAGGCTCTAGATTTCTTTATAGCTAGCATGAGCTTTGAATCTGTGATGGGAGACAGGTAAAGCAGGCTTGTTGGTGCAGGCCTATATGCTGGCACTCAGGAGGCTGCTAGTTTGAGACCATCTTGTGTTACATACTGACTGTGTGATCCCAACTACCTTCCCCGAATAAAAGAGATGGCAATGTGGTGCCCTTATCTATGTATCAGTATACCTTACTCCACCATACCTTACTGGCTGAACAGTGTTATATGGTCAACCCTAGCAACAAGGGAGTCTGGGAAAGTGGGTGTTTTTCCCTTTGTGCTCTTAGGAAGGAAATGGAATGAACAGCAATTTGGAGTATCTACCAAAGGGCCATGCCTCTCTCAGTTGTCTTCCCTGGTTTTCTATGGCTAACAACATTTCTGTCTTGTCAGCCTCACCCTAAAAGTGCTAGAATTTATTCTCTTTTATTCATTGGTGGGTAGGCAGCCACAGAGACCCACAGTAGAAACCAAAAAAAGGTTTTTGCTTTAGCTGAAGGAGGTCTGCGCCTTAGTTATGGCCACCATAGGCCTTTGCGAGCAAAGCTGTCTGCTATTGCATTATCCAGTGGCTTCCTGGGCACAGGGACTTGTGACTTCTTGGCTCCATTACTTTATACGTGGTACCTGGCACAAACAAGGCACAGAGCAAACACACCTCCAACAAACACTGGCCCTCAGATGGGCTGATGCCAGCCTGCAGGCCTAGTGCCAGCTCTGGTCAGAGAGAGACTTCTAGAAGGAAAGGGTCAGGCAGTTCCCCTCTGCACCTAACTAAAAACGCTGAGGTCGTAGAGAAAGGTGGCTTTCCACAGCACAGTATCCTTTTGGATCCCTGCCTTTTGGGGTCAGGAGATAATTTTAACCTTTACCCCCACCCCAGAGCTGCTGGGGTACAATATAGAATCTCTTCAAGCCACATTTAAGTTCCAGAAAATTCTAGGTTCTTCTGTGTACATCTAAAAACAAACCAAACAAACAAATAAAACACCAACAAGCAAAATAACAACATTCCTCCTTTTAGCAAAGGCACCCTGAGGGCTGGTTTGGCCACAGCAAACTCCTAAGAGTCAGAGCCACTTCTAAGTCTGATCAGGTATCTCATGCTCCATACCCCCAGGCAACAGCTGGATGGCTGGGTACCCAGGCCTGTCTACAGCAAGAAGCCTGCCTGCTGGGTGGGTTTTGCTTCTTCTTAGTCAGTTTCCAGCCTCTGATCCTGATCTGCTCCTTAACTCGAGTCTCACTTGCTCCAGGTAGACAGAGAGCGGGGTCCAGCTTCTCTCCCACCACTGTGAGATTGGTCCTTCTCTTCATCAGTGTGGTTCTGAACAAAGCTGTCTTTATATTCTCTCTCTCTTCTTCCTTCTCTTCTTTTGGTCTAAGGATGGAACCCAGGATCTCATCCATCTAGGCCAGTACTCCACCACTGGGCTAGAAACTCCAGCCTTAATTTTTATTCTAACAAATGTCATTCAATAATTCTTTTCTTTAAAGCTGAGATACGGGCCTGGATCCTGTTGGTGCTTGGCTAAATTCCCGTGGGAAGTTTGAGACTTAGGACTTTTGAGCAACAAAATGTATTTGACTTCAGTCCTGAATGACAAATATGTGTCCATCACACAGCCTTTGGACACAGTGCCCAAAGACACAGATAGAAAGATACAAGAATCAAAGCAGCCACTCTACCTTTGATAAGGAACCCCCCCCCCATCCATTTTCCTACAGGTATGCATCAGATAAGGCTTTCCTCAGGCCCCCAGCAAAGGTCCAGTCTGTCCTTTCTCCCTGTCCCCAAACTCTGCTGAGTGAAGGCGAAGGCCATGAGAACTTGGTCCAAACTTTCTGCTCGCCCTTAACTTGTTCCCAGACCAGTTCTGTCTGTGTCTGGGGCAGCTTTTTTGTTCTAAAACTCAAGCGTTAAAAGGATGGACCATGGGAATGGAAGCATTAGTCAGAGCTGAGCTCCCGTTCCCTGCCCCCACCCTCACCCCCTACCGCCCACGCCAGACAGATTTCCCACTAATTCTTTGATCTCTGGGTGTTCCCTGACCTCTGGCATTTTAGTGTGGGCCGTGGGAGGCAGACCTGCACCCTGGCACTGGATTCCAGACAATCCCTCTTTCAGCCGAAATCACCGGGCTCTAGATCTAAAGTCTAACGCTGCAGGCGTCCACTCTTTAGAACACACATTCAGCAGAGGAGCTTAGGACCACAAAAGAAAAAACAGTGTTTCCAGGGAGTTTGTCCGGAGGTTGCTGCGATCAGATGAGGCAGATTGTTATACTGAGGTTTTTGTAAACAACTATTATTTGGTTTTGGAGGGTAGAAAAAGTTTTAATTTTAATTACTTTTTTTTTTGTGCATGTTTTAAGGAGTAAGAGTGCCATTTTTTTTTTTTTTTTTTTTACAAGCGATTATAGCCCAAGTTCATCGTTCCTAAACATTATAATACCAGGTACAAATCTGCACTTGGTAGTTTTTATAAGCAATGATCATAATATAAGGTAGAATACTTACACCTTGGGTCCTTCCTAGGTGTGGGAGGTCAACCTGTCCTATGTACCTGTCCAGACTGAGAGAGGAGATGACATGGTGGCAGTCCTCTCTGGAAATGCTCTGTCTGTCCTGTGAGAATGTGCCTCATCTGCTCTGTAAACATCGGAAGGAATTCTAAAGCACCTGAGATAGGGCTGGTCAAGTGGCTCCCTCTCTTAGCCCTTCCTGGGTAGGACACTGACTGTCTTATTGACTTCCTTGTAAACATCTTTCTCATTAGCTGCATCCTTAGAAGACTCTCTGTAGGGTTTTATCTGGGAACTCCAGGGTCCCATGGCAAAAGCAAGGGCTGGAAGGAGGGGGGGGGGAAGGGGATGAGAACCCACTAATGACCCCTCCCTGCAAACCCTTGACTGCAACCTGTTGCAGGCACTGGCAAGGCACTCTATCGCCAGGCTCTGGCAATATCCTGTTTCCCCTTAGAATGCAAAGGTGACTTTGCTGTCACCGACTTGGGAAAGGCGCTATCCATGTGTCTTTTCTAGGCCTGGGTTGCATCTCTGAACAGTGGAGCAGGGAAAAGGGTGCCTTGAGGTATGGTGCTGAGGGATGCTGGCTCCAAACCGAAGGATAGTGGCTATGAAGCCTCCCACCGCCCTTCTGCCCTTTGTTCTTCTCCTTTCTCTTCAAGGTGGCCACAGAAACTGGGATTCCTTGCTGTGAGATTAGGCTCTTGTGCTTTGCAAGTATTTGTCCCGCCTACTGGTTTAATGAAATGCGGATTGGCCAGATTATCTGAGAGCAAATGGCTTCAGGGCTACAGGTCCAGACCTCAGACTGGATGGACCAGGAACTTCCGACTACACATGGCATTCCAATGTGGGGCCTATACACCCACATAAAGCCTGAGAAAGTTTTTAAAAAGTGTTTTAGAGCACAGAAATGGAGCCAAAAGCAGCTCTGAGTTGTGTCTCTCATGTGGGCTGTAGAGCAGAGACACCCTGGCATGGCTTGTGAGAAAAGCTCAGAAATGTAGGGCTTTCAGAGTGCGTCTTAAAATGCAACATGGCTGGCTCCCAGGGTCTCACAAGAGCCTCAGTGCAAGCATGAGCTGCATATGACAGATTTAAATCTTCTTTTCTTACAGACAAAAAGGGAACAGAGTCAAAGATGGCTTCTTGTAATAGATGCTTCCTGACTCAGTGTTAGTGGCAAAATGTGTGTGACTCTTTTAAGAGGCCCTGCTGCCAAACACTTAAATGGAGTTCATGAGCAGCGGGCAGCATCGCTCTACTTGGCAGTGTGGATCCTAAAATTCCCCAAAGTTGGGATGGTAAATGTGGCTCCTGTCAGCACCTTTACTATGAAGCTAAAAACTCTATGAAGCTAGACTAAGGATCTGGGTGGAACCAGTCAGCCACCCTAGCCAAGCCTTTAATCCTAGCCACATTTAAGCAGATTAAAGGTGTGGTCAGAACTGTTTCTGATAAGATATATATACAGTATAGACATGTTTAAAACAAAACAAAAGAAAAACCTCTAAACAGTTTACAGTGTATTTAAAAATATACATAGGTTTGGGAGAGAAAAGAAAAGAAATAGGAAAGTTTTCTAAAAAATTAAATAAAAAAGAAAGTTCTCTAAAAAAATAAATAAAGTAAAACATATATATATATGCCACAAATAGATGAAAAATAAACAAAGAGTCTGCATACTGTATGTTATGTAGTTTTTGAGTGTTTTGTCTGCTGAGGAAGAAGCAAGAGCTGCTAAGAGACATTCAATTATAAATGCTGCTGGATTAATCCAACCTTCATATTTTGTAAAAGCTTTGACTTCCAAATTGAAGTCAAAAGATATGTTACTTTGGAGAGGAGGTTTTCTTTTTATTTTTACAAAAATGAGAGGTTGTGGATTTATTCTAGGTTGATGAAAATAAAGTTTGATGAAGGAAGACCCCAAAAAATCTCCAGTGGGAAAGGATGACCTAGATGATCTGATGTTTCAGAGCACCTCTGTTGCAGTTTCTGAGTTCTGCATCCAGAACAGCTCAAGACTGCTGGCTGAGATGATCCAGCTTCACTGACTACTCCACTCTGGACTTGACTATAATCTTAGATTTTTCTTTGGGTCCCCATAAGATTACCAGTGCTCCCAATCAGCATGAAATAGTCTAGAGAACTAAGCCCACATTCCCCCAAAATGGATTATGGAAGTTTGTTTTTGTTTACAGTGTTGGTTACAAGTTGTTATAGATAATGGTGAGGAAAAAAACACTTTACGCAGGAAATGAAATCGGGTGCTTTTGTTTTAAAAAGAAAAAAAGGGGGGGGAGAATGCTGTGGGACTATGTTCTTGTACTTCGAAAATATCTGTCCCTCCTACTGGTTTAATAAGATGCTGATTGGCCAGAAGGCAAACAGACTGGGTGGGGCTACCAGACTAAGAAAACTCTGGGAAGAGGAAGAGCTGAGCAGAGATGCCAGGCAGACACAGAGGAAAGAAGATGAAAATGCTCTGAGAAAAGATACTAAGCCACTTGGCTAATCATGGGTTAGTTTAAAAGTAAGAGTTAGCAAGTAATATGCCTGAGCCATAGGCCAAATAGCTTGTAATTAATGTAAGATTTTGTGTGATTATTTGGGACTGTTGGTCTAGATCTTGGCGATAGGCCAGGCCAGAAACTCATACTACAATTCCTCTTACCCAAGGCTGTCCTAAAAGCAAACAAAGCCACAGTACCCCAAATGCCAGCCCCACTCCTGCCCCTGCACACTTGTGTTGGACTCTGCCAGAGGAAAGTGTCTACCAACCTTGCCTGAGAGTAGATTATGAGATCTTGACTCTGAAGGGTCCTGCTTCAAACCTGGGGGTTGGGGAGGAAGTGCTGCCCAGAGCCAAGAATAGGAGCAGGTGGACTTGGGTTGGGTCCTGTAACCACCAGATCACACCCTGTTGTCAATTGCATTCCCACACACCTGTCAATTCTTCATTTAATTAAGCAGAAAAATGAACAGCGCCCCTTGGCCTTTCCTGTCTTCATTTCTGAACTCTTCCTACATCTTCAAAAACTGATTTGGTGTTACATTTCTCTTGTACTGACCCGTACTTTATTATAGTGTTACCACATGCTTCAGATTGGAGAGTGGTACCCTTTCACCTCTACCTAGATGATTCATCATCTAATAGTCTTCTGGTTAGCTGCCAGGACCTCCTAAGAGGATGTGATCGGTGATTTAAGGAGGTGAGCACCAGCTTCGTTCCACAGATTTCTGAAAGTAAAGAGCCAGAAACCCATGTGCAGGACCTCCAACCCTTTCCTAGTCATTTCCGAAACCTCTGTTCGTATTCTCTTCTCAATAATGAAGGAGGGAGCTGGAGAGATGATTCAGTGGTTAAAAGCACTGGTTTTTGCAGAGGATCTGAATTTGATTCCCAACCCAAATAACTTCCTAACTCCAGCCAAAACATAGACATATGTGTAAGCAAAACACTAGTAAGCAAAATGCTTGTACACATAAAATAAATATTTAAAATATTTTCAAAAACAAATATTACAAATAACTTTCAAAATAATAAAAATGAAGAAAGAATTTTGTGGAACATACTAGCAAGGGACTTAGTTAATGAGAAGATTATAAGGCCTAGTTTTGGTCTGTTTTTCCCCTACTTCTGCCTAGGAAAGCTTCAGGATCAGCACAATGTTATTGTGGACTATCGCTGGATTTTTTTTGGGATGAGAAAAGATGACCTAAGTCTTGCTACTGTACGAATACTTTCTCATCAAAACTGTCAGCCCGCCAATAATGACACAAAGACTTATTATTAATTATGAAAGTTCAGCCTTAATTTAAGCTTATTATGAACTAATATTCATAATTTAACCCATAGTTTTTTAATCTATGTTCTATCACATTGTTTGGTTACCTCTTATTAGTACAGCACATTCAACTTGTTCTGAGTCTGCTGGCAAAAATCTGCATACCTAGATTCTTTCTCTTTCTCCCTGGAAATCCCATTTTGCCTCTCCTGCCTAGCTATTGGCCATTTAGCTCTTTATAGCACCAATCACAGCAATATGTCTTTACACAGTGTATAAATATCCCACAACAAACTAACTGGGGAAATTGTGGACCCCAGTCCAAGACTAAGACTTGACTTTGAGGCCCTCTACTCTCTCTCTCTCTGCAGTTGTGTGTCTCTGTGTGTGAACATATGCATGCAAGTTCGTACTTGTTACTGTGGATGTGGGTAGGTCTGTATGTGCAGGTTCATGTCTGTGGAAGCCAGTTGTCAACTTCTGGTATTTCCATTCCTTAGGAAATGTCCTCCTTGTTTTCAGAGACAGAGTTTCTCAATGAGATATAACCGTGCCCATTAGGCTAGCATGGCTGGCCAGCAAGCCCCAGGGACCCACCTGCCTCCACCCACTTTTTTCAAACTCAGGATCTGAGGACAGAACTGAGGGCCCTCATGCAGTCTCCCCAGCCCCTCCACTTCTTACTAATTTTATGCAAAATCTTCCTAATGCTCAGTCTGGACCTCTCTTCCAGACTCTAGCCCTTAGTCTCATCCATTCATTTCAGCAACACAAGCTCCAAGCGTTCCTGACTCCATCACTGGTGTTCCAGAAGGCACCCCTGCCACACAGAGCAGGAAGTACAGCTCCTCTAGTAGAGGAGGAAGTTCTTCTGTCATTCTAGGGCAGGAGGGCAGCGGCAAACCTCTCTATGCCTGGTACCAGGTGCATCCTTCACCTGTGCATGAGGGCTGGGCCAGAGCCTGTAGTTCTGTTTTTCAGATCCCAAGACAGGCTTTGAAAACTATATGCCTGGGTCGGCTTCCTCAGTTCCTCTCATCACTTATTTTTACTTCCTGTTAACTGGTCAGACTTTCCTGAGCACCCATTAACTCCATGAAAAGTGCCTGCCCATGGCTTCCTATCTGTCTTCTGGCTCCTTCCTATTGCACAAATTCTAGTTAGTATTTAATGAAAACCCAGGACCAGATATTAGGGAAAAGCTGGAATATCAAGGAAACAGACCACAGTCAATTCTCACCCAGCCAGCCTCTCAGATGGAACGGGATAAATGCTGTCTTCAATAGTCCTTAGCCTGGCTGATCACTTCTACAGAATGCATGACTCTCTGCTTTCCCCTGCCTTATAGATCTTCCCCACCCAGCTGTTTCACTTCCGTTTCAACTTTGTATTAGGAGTAAAGGTATGAGCTGCTACTGTTAGGTCTTAAACTTACAGAAATCCAGAAAGATCTCTGTCTCCTGAGTGATGGGATTAAAAGCCTGGGTCATCACTCTCTGACCTTCATGTCTTGACTGTGGGTGATTCTGTCCTTTGATATTCCAGGCTGATTTTTATTAAATATATAATACATCACCACACCTTCCCTCTCTTCTTAAGGTAAACTTCCCCCAAAGTCACCCCACTGCTTCGGCCCTGCTTGTTGCTTACTTCCCAAAGGGACTCTTTCTGATTTCAACAAAAAATGAATAAATAAATCCTCCATTTCTCAATCTTGAGATATTAACCAAGTATGAGGAAGAAATTCCATGGCTATTCATCTACATCAGGCTGACTGACCACTCTGGCCAACTCTCCTTACTCCTTAACACATTGGGTCTCTCGTGGGTGAATTTTGGAAAACGTAGGAAGAAGGCAAGGGTCTATGTGTCTCTTATCAGGAGAAGAGCTGCATCCCCTCTGTCTAGGCAGGAGTCTATGTGGGAGAGGAGAACCTTCAGAGCACAGTCCCTAACTCCATTACTCCCTTGCTTCGGCTAGGAAGCAAGCTGGAGTTCCTCTCACTCTCTGTCTCTCAGGATCTTCCCTGGACCCAGAAACTCTGAATGGTCCCCACATTCTCCTAGTGCAGTGCGGAGGCCCTCATTTAGAATGGAAGACTTGTCCATTCTTACAGTTAAGGAATTTCTTCAGTTTCCTTAGAGGAAGTGACTCTCACCAACCTCCCTATAGGCTCCTGTGCAAAAGAACACAGAAGAGGCAGCTCCAGCTGGCCAGTGCTAGTTCGAAACCATTGTTCCAATGCACAAACTAGAGAGAGATTCAGAGGTCACATTCAGGAGGGAAGGTAAGCTAGCAAAGAAAAGGGGACAGTAGAGCCAGAACATTCCCAGAGACTTCCTGTCTACCTCTACCCCTTCTTACCCAGGAGTTACAGCTCCTCACAACCAAGTAGCTGACCATGTCCTATAGACATCTGATACCAGCGCAGATGACTGGGGGAGTCCATGAGAGACAAAGAAAAGCAAGTATGAGGGTGTGTGAATATATGTTTGCCACCCTCCCCCACCCCCAAAGGAGTAGTTAGGTTCCTCTGGTTCATCACAGCTATTAAAAGTGAGATCGCACAGCACGAGACACCTAAATAAAACTTGAAAAGATAAATCAAATTGGTTCATTATTGGTGGTGGTGGTGGTGGTGGTGGTGGTGTGTGTGTGTGTGTGTGTGTGTGTGTGTGTGTGTGCAAGTATACATGTACATATAGAGGTACTCTCACCTGTGTGTGCACAGTTGGAGGACAGAAGTGGATACCAGGTATCCTTCTTTATCTATCCATGTAAATTTTTAGATAGGGTCTCACACTAAACCTGGTGCTTACTATTTTTGCTAGAATGGCTGACCAGTGAGGCCCAGGAATCCACCCCCAGCACTGAACTCGAAGAAGCCAGCAGCAACACCTTGCTTTAATACAGGTGCTGAAAATCTAGACTTGGGTCCTCACAATTTTTCAGCAGGCCTTTTATCTTCTCCCCATCCCCCAATGCTTCAGCTTTTGAAGTGACTGAATGCCCCTGTCTGCTTAAACTTCTTTGACAGTCAATGAATAAACCCCACCTTCAGTCTGCTGGCTTCATCAAAATCTGGAAGTGTGTGCAGCATTCTATGATGGGGCCTGACATCTTGCTAGAACCCAAGAAGGCATGGCCAGTGTCCCCTCTCCACCTTGTCTTATTTCAGATGGTGTTGAGGGTGGCTCCTGCAGCCTGCTCTTAGGAGCCAGTGGTTTATAAGAGAGAAGTGTAAACCGAGCATGGCACTTGCCTGTAATCTCAGCACTCCAGAGACCGAGGTGAGAGAACTGTGTTTGCAGCCAGACTGGGCCACACAGGGAAACCGCGCCTCCCTCGAGCAAACAAACACCATGGTCATCCCCCTGGTATTTTTTAGTCTGTTTCTGTTTCTAGAGCAAAACATCTGAGGCTGAATACTTTACAAAGAGCCAGAAAGCCCAAGTCTGGGTAGCTCTATCTATCTCTATTCTGATAAGGTTCTGAGTACGTGGACTGTGCCATATGTGGCAGATGGCATCACGATGGGAGTGTGCATGAGAGGCAAGACACCTAGGAGATTTGGGAAGACTCCCTCTATACCAATCCTCCTTCTGAGGGAGCATCTCTGATGAAATAGTCACCTCTTACAAAGCTCCACCTCTTAAAGGACCCACCACCTCAACACCTCCACACTGGAGACCAAACTCCCAGCAGTGAATTTAATACCCAAACTATATTAAACCACTGCAGACTGTCAGATCAAACAGCTAAACCAAAGCAGCATTTCCCAACTATTAATAATAATAATCTTTGAATGCACCAGCTCAGTCCAGCAGGTGGGAAGCCCTGGGTTCAGTCTCCAACATGCAAAAATACAACAGAATCTCCAGTCACCTCACCATCAGCTGCTTTCTCTGCACAGCTTAGACAGCCACCTTCTGTGTTGAATTCACATGTTCTTTGTGCTCAGCAGTCTCAGCCCCAAACATGCTGGGCTAGGCAAGAGGGTAAAGGCTGCCTGATAGATTTCTAATGAACCCTGTTACTTCTTTTTGTGGACATAGCTTGGATGCCCAGGCTCCAGAACCATGGCTGTGGGGTTCTGGAACCCTCCCTTCCCAAAGGCAAGTTTTGCCCAGGTTATCTCAAAAGCCTGACATAGGAAATACTCTAGAGAATTAACAATAATGTCTCTGGGCAGAGGAACGTTGGAGGGCCTATTTTCCACTTTAAACATTCCTGTGTATTTCCCAATGGACTACATTGCTTTTGTAACATTTTTTTTTTTAATAAAAAAAAAAGAAGAAAGCCAGCCAGGCTGAGGCTGCTCCACTTCCTCCTCTTCATTGTTATCTGACGTCCTTCTGCCCCAGAAACTCTAGCCCCGGAAGCTCTCCACAGTCAGTGCTCCTGAAGTCGCCTCAAGCCACCTTCCTGAAGACAAGGCTGCAAACCTGTTTGGTCTCTTCTAGTAACCTTGCAGGAACTTGGAGGCAGCATTTCCTCCAGCTCTCACTAGTGAAAACACAAAGTCTGTTTTTAAAGGCTACTTTGGTTTCTATGTTGAGCATTTGCAATAACAATGGCAATTATGGAGCTGAGCCTTCTTTTGTGCCCAAATCCAGGGTGCTTGAGCCTTTGTGGCAAATGCTGCAACTTTTGCACAGAACCTACATACATCCTCTTAATGCTTTAAATCACCTGTAGTTAACTTGTAAATAGAGAATGACCACAAAAGTCTGTGCAGTGTTTAGTGGACGCGCGCACACACACACACACACACACACACACACACACACACACTAATGCACATGTACATGTGAGCATTACTCTTGGGTGCTTGTAGGCCAGCAGTCAGACATGAATCAATCTCAAAAATCCTACACCTTGTCTTTTCAGGTAGAGTCTCTCACTGGGCCTGGAGGCCCGATGATCCACCTATCTGGTTCCCCAGTGCTGGGATTATAAGCATGTACTACTGTAGTTGGCTTTTTATGTGGGTACAGGGAATTGAATTCAGGTCTTCTTATATTTGCACAGGAAGCATTTTACTGACTAAAGTATTTACCTGACATTAAGTAAATGCACAGTTTAAAGTTGTAGACATTTCCCCATCTTTGGTTGTAGTCCATGGAAGCAGAAGGCCAACTGCATTTACTTTGTGTCCAAATCTCTGTAAAAATTCTGAAGTGTTCAGGTTTAATCTTTTTCTGTTTTGAAATTTATTATTATTATGCTTGTGTGTATACCCTGATTAGAGAGAGGCACATGAGCTCTGATATATAATTATTTCCTTCCACCTTTATGGGGGATCAAACTCAGGCTGTCAACCTTGAATGGCAGGTGCTTAATTTGCTGAGCATCTCACTGGTCCCTTAACATTTAATCTCATTTAATCTCCATATGACTCCAGGAACTGAGTAACAGCACCAAATGTTATGATCTGATATGATATGCGCTCTACCTGGGATGACTGGCTGATGGCTATAGAATAGAGACCTCATGACCCATGTGGTGGGAATCTTGGTGAGAGGCGGTGGTGGTCAGGACACTTAGGCAGGATCTACGTAGAAAGACTTTATTATTATAAAAGAATAAAAGAAGAGATAAACCAAGAAGGAGGGAGGGAAGAAGGGGGAAGGAGGAGGAGAGAAGAGAGAAGGGGGTGGTTGAGAGTATATTTCTGAGAGAGAGGAAACGAGAGAGAGGGAATTCTTAAATGGGGCTTGAGTCAGAAGTCAGGGCAGGGTCAGAGGCTAGAACAGAATCCTAACACTATCATCAAATGCATTTTACAGGTGAGCAAGCTAAGCACAGAGTGGCAGCAGAGAAACCTGCCAGAAGTCACACAGCTATTGACTGGCAGAGCCAGAATTTGAATCTAGGCAACCTGCCTACAAAGACTCTGGAAAACTTGGGGACAGCCATTTTCCTTGAAGCTGCTGTTGCTGCTGGTACCTTAGGGACAGAGGTGAGGAAAAGACAAGAGAAGTAAATCTTCCTCCAAGCAAAACAGCACCAGGGAGCCAGTAGCCACTAGTCTAGGCAGCTGAGGAAACTGCTCATTTACAGAGTCGCGGGAGCTTGCAGGGTTTCCTTGGCCACACTCCAGTTCCTCAGCAATCATTAATAGGAAATGAAGGACTGGAGGAAAGTGAATTCCCAGAGCCCAGGGGGAGCAGGAAGCCCAGACTGCTGAAATGCCCAGCACCCATCACAGCAGGGTGTGAGCCAATCCATTTGCTTGTAGACAGCTGAAATAAACAAATCAACCAACCCTCCATTTGGTGACTGTCTGTGGGAGATAGCTGATACCCGGAGCTATTTGAAGAAAGCCTGAGCACTGGGTTCCTGATGAAGAGGTTGGTGGGAATACTGTCTAAGTACCAATGGAATTACCACCAGGGAGGTCTGTGGGTGCAGCTTCCCAAGCTGATGTCCCTTGAGGGGACTGTAAACAGCTTGGGCTGAAATCCTCCATTCAGCTTTAGGCAGACCCTGTAGCTCTTAGAATACTGTTTACAATGAAGATAGAAGTTAGACAGTGCCACTAGCAGTCTAGGGGCCGTTCCAAAGCCTTCGCTAAATTTGAAAAGACAGTCTGGGAAAGCTAGAAAGTCCTCTGCTTTCTGTGTGAGCCATTGGGCTCTGTGTAGGTCCTTTTGGAGTGATGGCGGCTGACATTATGCAGAGGGTACCTCAAATGGGGGGTGGGAGCAAAAGGCTTTTTAGGACCCTGGATAAATGTCCCCTGAAGGGGATGGCTAGATGCTAGGCTCCTCAAGGCCATGTCCTGCAGCTACTTAGAAAAAAAACAAACAAAAAAATCATTTGACATATATGTATGTGTATATATATATTCAAAAATATCTCTTAAATTTATATATATATTTAAAAATACCTCTTAAGTTTTTATGTTTAAAAAATATTTCCATGTTTATCCTTGTCAAGAATTTGATAAGAACTTGAAAAACAATCACAAAAAGAAAACATTGTCCAAAAATCAGCCTTTCTGTCTGTCTGTCTAATTTTCAATTTAACCCTCTAAGTATCCGCCATTGCCTCCTGTACTCTTGCTGAAGTGCCTTCTTTCTCACTGTAGGTTAGAAATAAGCTATCATGAGCCTGGAAAGTGCTGTGTGACTTAGATGAAGTCCTTGTAAAGTCCTTAACCTGAGGAGTAACTGTAGTAAGCACCTAATACAAGTGGTCCTTGGTCCTTGGTCCTTGGTGAGTGAGAGGCTATGTGCTGGCCTTGTGCCAAGGGCTCAAGACTACATATGGTCCCAGTCCCCACCCCCCAGAGGCTCTCAGTGGCCCTAGAACCTGACCTGGCAGCATCAAAGAAGCACCAGTTCTCAGGACCCACCACACACACCCAGGAACAGGGGCCTGGTAAGCTGTACTTTAACTTTAGGAAACTGATGCTGGGCCACACTGAGAACTATCAGTAAATACACAGAACACTTCTGACTTGTATTTCTTCATGCTTCAAATCTTAGTGAATTGGGTTCCTGTGCTTAGATGTTTGTTTGTTTGTCCCTCCGCCCCCACCCCCAGAGGCATGGTGGCATACATGCCTGTACCTAACACTCAGGAGTTTGAAGCAAGAGGAGGATTTTGACTTTGTGGCCAGCCTGGGCTATCTAGCAAGACCCTGTTTCTGAAAGCAAAGCAAACCAAACCAAACAGAAATTAAACACATTCTTCAGTTACTGAACACATCAAAAGTAATGCATACATGCCAAGAGCTGCGTGTTGTTGTTTTTTAACAACTATAAATGCTGTAAATTAGAAACAAGTTATCTAATAATGAGTCTTTGTCAGAGTATTGATAGAGGCAAAGGAGGTCCTGGGAAGAATTGGGACAGTTACTGAGCCCAGCGTTGGACTTCGCGGTTGGTGACACTCTGGTTCCCTGTATTGTCTGGGATCTTCTCTGAATGCCAGCATCTTTTGGCACTTTGTTTTACAGGGTTTTGCTGTTTGTTTGAACAGGATTTCCCCCGTGTAGCCAAGGCCAACCTCGAACTTGAGATCCACTTTTCTCTACCTCCCAAGTGCTGGGATCAAAGGTGTACACCACCACTGCCTAGCATATTTCACAGACTTTCAAGGGGCTGCCTGAAAGATTCTTCACAAACTGCTCTGGAGAGCTGAAGGTTTGCTTCACAGCATGCCTAAATGATAAAGTCTGACAGAACTCTTTCTCATCCATCAGTCGTGCCACATGAGAAGTTAAACTAGTGTTCTGCATTCAGACTTGTAGAACACATTTCCACCAGGAAGTGATCTATTAAGAAGACCAAACCCAGAACCACAGGGAACACTTAGCAGACTTACATAACACATTCTCTGTACTTCATTTAAAAAGATAGCATAGTCACTATTCAGAAGTTATTCTGTCAACAGTCAATATGGGCGAAAATATTTCCCATAAGATTTAAATAAGGGATGCAAAACTTGCTACTTACTTTGCATATGCAGCTATGTGCCGGGCAAACTGGGCAGCCATACTCAGTCTTCAAGTGGATACGATCCAGCTAGACCTCTAAGTGGCCTTTCAGGAACACTGTGGGAGAGGAGCCAGGAGTTACCTAAGCACCAGCCTTCACTCTACTTCCTGGGGTTTGCTATTTCTGTGAACACAGCTTCCAGGAAGCCAGGCTTTCCTGCCTGTGACCCTCCACAGTAAGTAGCCTCTCCTGTTAGTGACTGTGAGCGGGAACTGTAAGACAATGGAGTTCTAGGCAGGTTTTGATATGATCTGGACATGGTGGCCTTGCCCCTACCAATAGTCACTGGCCGGAAGTTTAGTGTTCGGTGTGGTAGTATTGAGGAGGTGACACCTTTAAGAACTGAGACCTGAAGGACAGTAACTAGGTTACTGGGGACACTGCCTTAGTAAGGTTAAATGTTCTCTCTAGACTGGTTAGTTTCCAGAATGCTTATTTCAAAGAAGCCTGGCATCTCCCCTGAATCTCCAGCTCCCTGTCTCTCCATGTGGTCTCTTTCACACACACTATCCTGGGATTCAAGTCGTCACCATTTTGTGATGTTGTTAAAAGGCCCTCACCAGAGCCAAGCAGGTATCAGTGCATGCTCAAAGCTAGACAAGCCAACCCACAAGCTAGGGCTTTGTAAGACTGAAACAAAAGGCCCAGTACCATGCTGGGGAGTAGTAGTGGTTACAGATCTCTGTGCTGCTAAACTCTGTGCTTAAAGGTACGGGAAGATGGGTTTATCGGATGTGAATTAAGGAGTACCTACAAGTCGAATGATCCAGAGAATGGAAAGAGTGAGTCAGAATCCTCACCTGGTCACACAGACCTAGTCTAACTTCCAGAATCCATGCATATTTGGGACCCGGGAGTCAGCTCGGACTATAAACAAGGAGACAAAGCATTGCCCAGATCAGACGCCAGCAAATGACTCCAAGAATGCATCTTATACAGCTGTCATGACCAAGGAGGAAGGGCAAAGATGGAGTCAGAGAAGGAAATAAAGGGGAAGCCGTCGATTCAATTGCATGAAAAAATACAGAAGACATAAAAGTTCTCACAGAAAGATGGATTCAGCAAGCAAGACAGAAAGCAGGGTCTCAGTTAAGATAGTAGCATAAAAACAAGATGGAAAACATTGTAGTCTATTTTGTTAGATTAGAAACATTTCCATACTCCCCTTTTAGTTATTTTATTAATAAAGGAGAAATCAATAATATGTCATAATCACAGAAAAGGCAAGAATATACCAATAACTAATGCAGTTACTTTTTGTGCCAACAGCATGGAGAAATTGGATTTGGCTTATAATTCCAGCAGGATAAGAGTCATGGAGGCAGCAAGGCACTGTGACAAGCAGCGGAATCAGGAAGCTGAGAGATCATATTTCCAATCCACACACAGGAGGCAGAGAGTGAGGTTATAAACCAACAGAGCCAGCCCACAGCTGCACTCCAACAAACTGCACCTCCCACAGTCTCTCCAAACAGTGCCACCCACCATTCCAAAAACCTACGTAATACCTATGGTGACATCAGTCCTTAGTGAAAGCCCAAAAGCCTTGTGTTGGTTTGTTTCCTTATCCTAGGTTGGTCTCTGAGCAGTTCTCCCGTCCTGTGTGTGACCTACTTTTTGATTATAAAGTTATTTCTCTTATCATCACTTTATTTCTCAGTCCTTGTTCAAGCATTCCGAAAATCCAGGATCAGGCCTACCATGTGATAGATGCTCCATAACATTTTAATGACTGAATAAGCAATGGTCATTTACCTGAAAGCCATGCTTCTCCACTCGCTTCCCTCAGGGAGCCAACGGTCTGGAAGAGGCTGAGCAGGAGCCCAAGGTATACCCTTTCTTCAGGCCTCCGTTTTGAAACTCCACTTCCTCTGCCTGGAGCCAGCAAGAGTAAAGAAAGTGCCATTATAGGCATCCCCATCCACTCACAGCAGGAATCACATAACTAACAAGAAATGCAGCCTTAAGTTAAAACAAGATGGCATGCTCCCTGTCAAACTTGCAACTTTAAAAGTATAACAAGTGGCCAGGCAGTAGTGACACCGGCTCTGGCGGTGGTGACACAGGCTTTAATCCCAGCAATCAGGAGGCAGAGGCCAAGCAAGGCAGGTGAATCTCTGAGTTGGAGGCCAGCCTGGTCTATAGAGTTAGTTCCAGGATAGCCAGGGCTACACAGTGAAACCCTGTCTTGAAAAAAACCGAAACCAAAACACCAAAAAAACACCAAAAGCAACCAACCAAGCAAAGCATAACACTTGGGGGTGGAAGAAACATCAGCCCTATCCCTGAACACAAGCTCTGTGCAAGGCCCTCAGCAATCTACACTAAAAGCCTTCATGATGGTACACTTGGACCTGACCCCATATACACTATATGAAACACTATCTGGTACCCCATTAGCATGTACAATATTTATATGTTTTTAATCCACCACTGAAAGTAAAATAAAAATTGCGCTAAGCATTTCACTGCTGGGAAGGGCCCAGAAGTTTGTGGATTATAGGGAGATTCCACTGCAGATTTATTTCTGAGAGTTAAGTATATAAGCAAGCTCAAAGGAAATGGGGATTTCTATGTACTTGAACTACAGTCCACCCAGAGATTAGGACCCTACTGTGTCTAGAGAAAAACAAGAGGTAAAATTTCCAAACCTATGAAGGGTGAGTAGGGGCAGGTGGGGGTTTAAAATGTATCCTATGGCTACTTGTAAAAAGTGTCTTCATGAATTCTGGATGGTTCAATTCAGCTAACTCAGGACATGGAAGCCTACTGAAGCTACGTTACCACTGTCTCTGTTACCATCTCCACCACTGTTGCCCCTTCCTCCTAAGACTCTTGACTCTAATAGTAAAGCAAAAAAAAAAAAAAAAAAAAAAAAAAAAAGCAAGCCTCAACAGCCCAGAGAACTGTGTAGATGATATATGGTAGATCAGAAAGCTTTCTTGAAGACAGAGCAGATACAGATGGCACATTAGACCACCCCACCAAAACAAGGTAGATTGTTGCAGCCTAGAATATCCACAAAGGGCCCTGGAGAGAATATGAAAGACAAATTTCTGAGAAAAATCTCA
Source organism: Phyllotis vaccarum (assembly GCA_033318265.1). NCBI lineage: Eukaryota > Metazoa > Chordata > Mammalia > Rodentia > Cricetidae > Phyllotis > Phyllotis vaccarum. The sequence goes on from JARWLC010000005.1 coordinate 61,063,123, forward strand.
TGAAGGCATGGGGTCCATAAAGTTAAGGGTGAAAACAGAAGAACTGAGTGGGTATAAACTGGAAACCACCCCGCCCCCAGCATCATCTTAGCAATGCAAGGTGCTCTCCAGAGGAGAACTGAAGGAGCCTGCCTGGGAGAATCACCACCATTCAGCACTTTCCACTCACAGGTGCAGAGGGCATTCCAGGAGGAATTGGGGGGTGGGGGACAGCCTTAGAGGCAGGGCTCTAAGAATGCTTTGCCAGGGCTTTACTCTGAATTATAAACGGGCCATGTTCACACTGGGAAGGGAAAGTTCATGAGTAACAGGCAGTTCAGAACTGCAATGGCTAAATTCCCAATTCCATTCATGATGAGACTTAACCACCTTTATGATGGTATTCACAGGGTGGAGCCCTCATGGTGGATTATGAAACTTTCAAGCACCTTGTTGAAAGTGGGTCCTGGCACCAGACATGGTGAAGTTTTGATATGGGTTTTTCAGACAGCAGAATTGTGAGAAAGGAATGTCACCCAGTCTATGGAATTTTGTTGCAGCAGGACACACAGAATAAGAATGTAAACACATAAATATTGGGAGAGTATACCCACGCAGAGAAGAGAGTATCTTGATATCTTGCTTGAACTGACAGTTTGTATCAACTATTCTCTGAAGAAACCGTTTTATTTAAACAAAAAATTTGTGTGTTTATTGAATTCTTTACTAGGACTTTGGGCTTTTTATTTTGTTTTCGTATTTCATTTTATTAAATTCCTGACAACCATTTTCCTGGGACTACAGGGTATAGATTTTAATCATCAATGCCTCTCTCTGGGTGCCCAGGACATTTTCAACAGTGTTGCTGGTGAGCCTGAGTCCCCAGCCATTCTGTAGTTATCTTGAGTTATGCCCCCCCCCCCAGGGCTACTTTTATTTCTAGTATTTCCTTTCCCTGATAGAGTTATAAAAAGCTTTATTTATCCCTCCATGACTCTGGCACACACTACGTTCTTTCCTTTTTTTTTCTGCCCTTATCATCTCCCCATGTAGAATTTAATCAGTAAGTTCCCAGGAATACAGTTTTCAGACAGGAAACAGGTTTATGTTTATAATCCTGCCAGTGTATCTCCCCCCCCCCCCCCCCCCCCAGTGTTTGCAGAAGCTACAGCCTCCAGGTCCTGCAGCCTTTCAAGAGTATTGACCCCGGGCTCAGCCCGAGTAGTTCTGCTTTATCTGTTATCTCCAGCAATTTAGAGATAAAGCGTTTTTTCTTTTGTTGTCTCTTTCCCTACAAGATGATCTAGTCCATTTCTTTTCTCTGGTTCGGCTTGTAGAACTGCAATGTAGGATCTCCGTGAAGGGGGCGTGGTCCTCACCTTGATCTTGTATGTTAATGTCCTGGTCTGAGTCAGCTCTGGTGGCCCCAGCTCCAGGCGATTCCACAGGGAAACAATCACCTGATTGTTGGAACTCAGACCCAGAACACAATGTGAGAGTTGTTGTAGCGTGCCTCCTGCTGACCTGCTGCTCTACCAAGAGGCTTAGTCACTAGGGCACAATCCCTAGGCTGAAGTGGGGGGGGGGGGGGGGGAGCGGGTGCTGAGAACTCAGCCATGGCTCCTGTGGGGCAATCAAGTATAGTTTCACATACAAGAACAGGTCTGCTGTGAAGAAAAATGACTCGGTTCTAATAGATAAGAAATGAAAGACAGGGGTTACATTTGGCGGTGGGGAGGGTATTTGATCCTACAGCTTATATATAGTTCATTAAGAGATAATGGAGTACAAGCCAGGCCATAGAGTAACACTGCTCACTGGTTTACTTCCCACTTCTTGCTCAGTTTGCTTTCTTATACGACTCAGAAATACCCGCCCGAGTGATCTGGACAGTCCTGCATCAACCATTAATCCAGACTGTGCCTCACAGACAGGCCTACAGACCAGTATTGTGGAGACAGTTTTTCAACCGAGGTTCCCTCATCCCAGATGATTCTAGCTTGTGCCATGCTGGCAGACAATTAGCCAGCACACCCACAACCTGATGTTTTTCATCAATGTATTTGAAAAATGTCTTGATTTATAATGTACTTTGTTTGGTTAGTGTAAAAAGTAACTTCATGAAAAGGTTATCACACTAATCACATTGAAACATAGAACATGGAAGTAACCTATACCTTTATTCCTAGGCCATACTCACTCATGGTTAGCTTCAGAATACGTCATCTCAACCCCTTTGAGATAAGAGCTCTGTTTCTTTCTTCTTTTTAATATATATATATATGGTATATAATATACCATAATATACAAACATAAGATCAGTAAGATAGAATATGTTTAAAGCATGGTGAGATGAAAATACCATTGGGTTTATTTTGTGTTGGATACCTACTGCTGGGCATGGGGCCGTTCCTTACATGTGGCTTGTATACCTAGTGAGACTCCATTGCAGAAAACTAATTTTTCCTTACAAGTGGTTGTCAGTTGAAGATGGCTTCTTGGCTAGAGATGGGAGCTCATGTCCACTAACCCTTCTCTGCTCTGGGACCCCATCTGGCTTGGACCTGTGCATGTTGCCATAGTTTCTGTGAGTTTATGCACACATCAGTCCTGTTGTATCTAGAAGATAAAGTTTCTTTGGTGTCATCCATTTCCTATGGCTCTTATAATCTTTCTGCTTCCTCTTCCACATACTTCCCTTAGCCCCGATGGGTAGGGTTTGATAAGACATTCATGACCAAGAGTTCCAAAGACTCTTACTCTCTGCATATTGTCCATTTGTGGCTCTGTATTCGTTCTCACCTACTAATGGAAGTTTCTCTGATGACTGGGACACTGATCTATGGCTATAGCAAGATGTTGGGAATCATTTTATTGCTATGTTACTTTAGGGGAATAGTATTTGGTTTTCCTCTAGGCTTCTGGCCTAACCAGTCTCAGATTCTTGGCAACCCTGGTAGTGTCGGGTAGAGATTCCATCCCATGGAGTGGACCTTAAATCTAACCAGATAGTGGTGCCCCAATTGTACCAGTGTGCCATGCAGGCAGGCGACCATTATAGACCCATCTCAGGTTTGGTAAGGTAACAGGAAATCCTCTGGTAGAATGCAGAATATCTCCCAGTTCCATGAACACTAGGGGTGAAGGCTCTAGTTAAGCATAAGCTCAACCTCTCCATATTTGGTGAGATATGTAAATGTTGTCTTCAGTAATAGGTCCTTACCATCAGTTTGTGAAGAACAGCCAAAAGCCTAAGCAGCAGCTTGGGTTGTTTGGGGTTTTCATGGGGCATCTTTGTCCAATAACTCAATTAGATGTAATCCATTCCTGACACTGAGGTTTGTCTTGATGGCAAAAAATGTCCAGTTGCATCTTCGTCTCTCCTGTTATTTGGTGATTCCATTTATATTTCTTTCATATATATATGAAATGTCCTTTAGTTGTCCTTCTCTGTATTTCTCTCTCTTTCCCTCCTCTTCCCTCCCCTTCTCATTCCAGTCATTTCCCTGTCTCTCCATAATTATTTACTCTATTTCCCCTTCCTTGAGAGACCCTCCTCTCCCCCAGCCCTGTACTCTATGCCTAACCTCTGTGATTATATGAATCATAGCATGCATATCAAAGGTTCAAAAGCTAACATCTCTATATAAGAAAATACATACCATATTTATCTTTCTGGGCCAGGCTTACCTCACTCGGGATGTTTTCTGTTTTCTTTCCTAGCTGTATCCATACCTGAAAATGTCATGATTTTATTGTTTTAACATCTGAACAATATTTAATTATGTAAATATGCCACATTTTTATTATTCATTCATCTATTGTTGGACATCTGTTTTCAGTTCTGACTATTATAAATATAGCACGATAAACATGGATGGGCAAGTGTCTCTGTAGTGGGATACAGAGTCCTCCAGGTATATGGTCAACAGTGGTATAGCTGGATCTTTTGGGAGCTTGATTCCTAGTTTCCTGAGGAACTGTCACACTGATTTTCATAGTGGCTGTGCAAATTTGCACTCCCATCAGCAACAGGTGCGTGTTCCCTTACTCCACATTCTTGATAGCATGAGCTGTCATTTGTTTAATTTTTAATTTATTTATTTTTATTTTATGTGCACTTGTGTTTTGCCCTCAGGTATGTCTGTGGGAGGCTGTCAAATCTCCTGGAACTGGAGTTACAGATAATTGCAAGCCATTATGTGGGTGCTGGGAGTTGTACCCAGGTCCCCTCAAAGAACAGCCAGTGTTCTTAAGTGCTCAGCCATCTCTCCAGCCCAGTCATTTGTTTTATTGATTTGACTATTCTGACTGGTGAACTAGAATCTTAAGGTAGTGTGATTTGCATATCCTTGGTGAATAAAGTCACTGAACATTTCTTTAAGTGTTTCTCAGTCATTTTCCTTCGTCTTTTGAGAACTCTGTTTAGCCTGCACCCCATTTCTAAATCGGGTTATCTTTTTATGCTGTTTTTGAGTTCTTTACATATTTTAGATATTAACCATCTATTAGACATATATTTGGTAAAAATCTTTTCCCATTTCCTGTATGTAGCTGCTTTGTCTAAATGACAGTGTCCTTTGCTGTGCAGAAGCTTCTCATTGTCATGAGGCTCCACTTATCAATTGCTGATCTTCATGCCTGTGTTATTGGGGTCAGAAAGTCTTTTCTTGTGCTACTGAGTTCAAGACTATTTCCTACTTTTTATTCTATCAGATTTAGGGTCTATGCTGACCTTGTGTTGAGGCCTTTGATCCATTTGGAGTTGAGTTTTGCACAAGGTGGTAAAGATGGATCTATTTGCATTCTTCTATCTAGTTTGACCAGCACCATTTGTTTGTTAAAAATACTTTCTTGCTAGTGGGCATTTATGGTTTCTTTATCAAAATCAAAAAATTAGGTGTCCATAGGTATATGGATTAATTCAATTCCATTGATCATGTTTTATGCTAATACCATGCTGTTTTAATTACTACAGTTCTGTAGTACAATTGGAGGACAAGAATTGTGATACTTCTAGCAATTCTATTATTCAGGACTGTTTTAGCTATCCTTTTGTGGGGGGTCATGGAGGAATGTTTCCACATGAAGTTGAAAACTGTCCTTTTGAGTTCTATGAAGAATTGTGTTGGAATATTGATGGGATTGCACTGAATCTGTAGATTTTTTTTTTGTAGGATGGCCATTTTCAGTATATTAATCCTACTTGTCCATGAGCATTGGAGATCCATCTTCTGATATCATCTCCAATGTCTTAAAGTTTTTATTATACATGTTCACTTGCTTGGTAAGAATTATCTTAAGATTTTGTTCTGTTTTGTTTTGCTTTTGAGGCTGGGTTTTATTTCCCTAATGTCTTTTTTCTGTCCATTTGACATTTATATATAAGAAAGATACTGATTTTTGTTTGCTAATTTTGTATCTGAATACTTTACTGAAAGTTTATCAATTGTAGGAATTTTCTGGTGGAGTTTTTAGGGTCTTTATTGGATAAAATCCTGTCATCTGCTAATAAAGATGCCCTGATTTCTTCCTTCCCTATTTGTATCACTGGGGACTACTGCTAAAGATTAGGACTGTGATGTCAAAGGTCAGAGCCCAAACAACAGAAATCAATTTCTTGAAGCTCCAAAGGCTCCAATTCCACCACAGAAGCACCAGCAGGGCTAGTTCCTCTCAGGGCTGTGCTCCTTGGCTTGTCTGTGGCTGTCTTCTCTTGTGCCTTTAGCATTGTCCCTCCCAGTACATTATGACTGTGTCCCAATCTCATTTCACGGACACACACATGTCAGATTGTCCAGAACATGCCCAGGATCATGTGAACTGCCTCCAATTACAGCCACATATTCAGGGACTGTGCTCCAGAGCACCAGCATTTGATTCTTGAGGAAACACAATTTAGCCTGTGGCTGTGAACATCTGTTTTTCTGACGTCTCTCCTTTTCATTTCTGCCTTTCTGAAACACACTCCCGATGGCCATTTTCTGCTCTGATTTCATACATTACTCTTTTCTCCTGGCACACATTGAACATGTGCTTACTGAGTTCCATATTGCCCCTCACTCAGCACATGCTCAGAAGCAGGGGCAATCCTAGGATTCCCCAGTAAGAGCTCAGAAAAATCTGTAATGGGAGTGAAGCCTGGGGGTGTTCAGAAGACCCACTGTCTCCTGCCGGAAGCAAGTGAGTCTGAGGGGAGACAGTGACAGTTAAGATACACTGGAAATGAGGATTGGAGTTCATTTGGCAGAGAAAATGGCAAAGACATTTCAAAAAATAATCAAAAAGTAAGAGAGGCCGTGGCTGGGAGTTGTGACCTCTGGGAAGAGGTGTGGGTGATGTTAGAGGTTCAGGAGGATGGGACAGAAGAGTCTGATCCCCCAACAAGCTGACTGATAACTGTTTGGAACATTAACAAGTTAAAGAACCATATCCAGACTTCTGACATAAAGTGTGAAAAATTATTATTATTATTATTGTCATTTTGGCTTTTTGAGACAGCGTTTCTCAAAATAACAGCCCTAGCTTTCCTGAAACTTGCCCTGTAGTCCAGACTGGCCTCAAACTTACAAGGATCCCTCTGCCCCAGCCTCCTGAGTGCTGGGATTAAAGGCCTGCACCTCCGCAACCACAAGAGGTAGCATCTGGCTCTTGTTATTTATTAGTCTTGTAAGAGTCTGACCTACGATTCTCAGCTCATCAAGACAGGAGCTTATTCTGGCATTTTTTTATGTCCCTGTTGTCATTACTGTGTGAGAATAAGGACTGAATGGAGAGGGACTGTCTCCTTCCTTGGGAAGCATGGTCTCTGCCTGCCTCAGCTCTATGGTGAAGGTAAAGATGCTTGTATGTAAGTACATGCAAGGAACATGCATACTTAAGGGGCAGTGGTTAAGTGGATTCAAGTCTGCTTTGAGTATTTTCACATCAGTACCTATTTATTAATAAGGCGGCTGATTCACGTCACTGTACAGACAGAGGGATGGGGTCCCTTAAATTAATTAACATGTAGTAACATTGACTGTTCTTTTTGTTAAATCCCTCACATTATTTTCCTGGAATCTTCTGTGGCGATTTGAGTAAGAATGGCCTCAATAGGCTCATGTATTTGAAAGCTTGGTCATCAGAGAGTGGCGCTAAAGGTGTGGCTTTGCTGGAGTAGGTGTTGGAGGAAATGTATCACTGTGGCAGCCTTTGGGGTTTCAAAAGTCCAAGCCAGGACTAGTATCTCTTTCTTTTCCTGCTGCCTGTGGATCCAGATGTAGAACTCTCAAGTACTTCTCCAGCACCATGTCTGCCTGCACGCTGCCATGATGAAAATGGACTAAACCTCCAAAAACAGTAAGGACGCCCCAATTAAATGCTCTCCTTTATAAGAATTGCTGTGCTCACAGTGTCTCTTCACAGCTCTAAAACACGAACTAAGACAGGGTTCCATTTTGATCTTACACTATTCAACAAAGTCAAACTGCTCTCCCAATGAGACCTTTCCTTTCCAGAAGGTTCTTATTCACAGGTATGACAGAGAGCTTGTCAGGAACATTGCAATTGTGCACTATTCTCTGGCTGACTCCTATTAGTTCTTGTTATGAAGTCTTTAAGGTCACATCCTACCAACCCCCTTAAGCTATGACACTCAGTGAACCAGAAGTAAATATGGCAAACCATGTGTGCTACAAAGGCTTTGTGTATAAGAAACTGAGGACCAAGGAGGTCAAGCTAGTTCTCCAAAGAGCCTGTGTGGAACCCGAGCCTAAACAAGGCTCAGAGAAGGCTGAGGTCTCGGTCCCAACGACAGGCGCTAAGAAACTTCCTAGGTCTAGCAGCAGCCTAGTGCTCAGCACTGAAGAATGAGCTGGTGGTACACAGCATCTCTCCCTCAGCCTACCTAGTCATGCCTGCTGATGGCAGAAAAGTGCCTGATGCTCAGGACAGCTCCGCCTCCAGTGCCAGGGCACAGACATCAGCGCAACAGCCCTGTGTAGGGGGCTGGAGGAAGTGGGTAGTCAAGGCCATGCCTTCTCCCAGCAGGTGAACCTCCAGAAGGATTTGGTTTCTGGGACTGAGACTCAAGGAAGCGATATACTGAGAATGGTGCTTGCAAATTAGTTTAAATTTTTAATTGAAACAACACAGTGTACATTGTAGTTAATAAAACCAATAATAATAATAATGACCATTTCCTGGGCCCTTATTTACAGCAGGTACTAGGTCAAGGAAGTTGTTTTCTGATCTCTTGATGTCTCAAATAACCTCAAGCAAGAGCCAGTCTCTTGTCTGACAGAGAAATTGTAAGCCTTAGAGAGGACTCACAGAGCAGGCAGGTGAGCCTGGATCTGTCTAACTTCAGAATCCACCATCTGTATTTCCTTTCTGTGCACTCCTGCACCCTCAGACTTTAAAGCTTGGCTCGGTCTGTTTTTTCCCTGTCCCTTTATAAACTGAAGTATAACTTACATACAGTAAATTAAAAAAAAAAATAGCAATGAAACAACAAAAACAAACTCCAAACTCCAATTTTTCCATTCTTTGGTGTGTGTGTGTGTGTGTGTGTGTGTGAGAGAGAGAGAGAGAGAGAGAGAGAGAGAGAGAGAGAGAGAGAGAGAGAGAGAGAGAGAGAGATGCATTATGCATTCACTATGCATATGCATTTCAGGCAAGTCTTAAACCCATGATCTGCTGCCTCAGCCTCCCTAGTGCTAAGATTACAAGCATATATCAACAAGCCTGGCTTTTCCAGTCAATTCTGTTTAGATAGAGCCAGAAATGTAGTTAAGTGCTTAAAAGTTTTCTCAGGATGTGACTATAGTTCTGGGGGTTCCAATGACCTCTTCTGGCCCAAGCATGAAGCCAATTAATTACACAGACAAACACAGGTCACCTGCAAGTTTAAACTTTTGTTTAGAATAAGATAACATTAGAATTACATATATATGTATATATACACATATACATCTATTAATATAAGATCTTAGAGATGCATCTAAGGGGTTAGGGTGAAATGTTAAAACAGTGTTTTAAAATTCTCTATTAAAACAATAAACAGCTGGGTGTGGTAGTACACACCTTTTGTCCCAGTACTCAGGAGGGAGAGGCAGTCAGATTTCTCTGAGTTTGTGGCCAGCCTGATCAATGTAGTGAGTCCCAGGACAGCCAGGGCTACACAGTGAGATTCTCAAACAGAACAAAACAATACAGCACCAACAAAACAAGACAGTAAGTTTTAGGACAGGAGTGTAGGTTTGTAGTAGAGGGGTACACACTTCTAAATGTGTGTAGTTTTGACTTCCATCTCCAGCCCCACAAAATGAATTAATGCTGGATGAAATGACTGTTTCAGGCTGGTTCCTTTAAAAAGGGTTCTAGAGCACAGAAACAGAGCCAAAAGCAGCTTCCAAGTGTGTCTCTCAAGTGGGCCATGGTACAGAAACCGAGTGGTGTGCAGGTTTGAACTACAAAATGGCAGGTTTGCTGCATGCAGCTTAAGTTCGAACAAGGCTGGTTCCTGAAGTCTCACAGGAGCCTCCGTGTAAACAACAAGCCGCTTATGACAGGTTTAAGCTATTGCTCTTAGAAGCAAAAAGAGAACAGAGTAAAAGACAGCTTCTTAGTAGCAGCACTTTCTTGGGAAAACTCTGTTTGCAAGTAAAAGAGCCTTCCCGACTCAGTGTTAGAGACAAAAACCGTGTGGCTCTTTAAGAGGCCCAACTGCCAAATACTTAAATGGAGTTCATGACAGCAGATGGCAGTGCTTTACTTGATGATTATATGCACCCTAAAATTCTCCAGAGTAGCAACTGTGTTTGCCAGTACCACTGATAAGAAGTTAAACTCTATGAAGCTAGACTAGAAGCTGGGTGGAGCCAGCCAGCCAGCCTAGCCAAGTCTTTAATGCTAGCCACACCTTGGCAGATTAATCATGTGATCAGAAACAGAAAGAGAGAGAGCTGGGTGAAGTCAGCCACCTTAGACAAGCAAAGGTGTGGCCAGAAACAAAAAAAGATAAGAGATATATAGTAGAGACAGGTTTCAAAAAAAAGCCTCTAAATGGTTTAGTCTGTCTAAAAACATATGTAGGCTTGAGAGAGAAAAGAAAAAGGGAAATGGATAGAGAAAGTTCTTAAAAAAGAAACAGAGTAAAAAAAATAAACCACATAAAGATGGAAATTACAAAGAGCGTCTGGATATTGTATGCTATTGTCTTTTCTTTAAGACTGAAAATGAAGTAGTAAAAGCTGCTAAAAAACAATTGACTATAAGTGCTGCTGGATTAATCCTACCTATATATTTTATAAATAAGTTGACTTCAAAATTGAAACCCAAATATATGCTACTTTGGAAAGAGGTTTCCTTTTTATTTCTATAGAAAATGAGAGGTTGTAGATCTACTCCTGGTTAAAGAAAATAAGGTATGATTGAGGAAGACCCCCTGAAAAGTATCCAGTAGAAATGGATGGCTCAGATGATCCAGCATTTCAGAGCACCTCTGTTGCAGTTTTCTCTTAACTCTGCATCCAAAACAACGTTATGGAAACTGGCTGAGACAACCCAGCCTTAGACACTACTCCACTAAAGACTTGTCCATAATCCTAAATTTTTCTTTGGGTCCCCATGGGATTGCCAGCTGCCCCATTCAGCAGGAAGTAGTCTAAAGAACTATGCCCACATTCCCCAAAAATGAATTATGGATGTTTCTTTGTTTATAGTGTTGGTTACAAGTTGTTATAAATAATGGTGAAAAAAAGATATTAGATTTGGGGTTCTTGTTTTAAAAAGAAAAAAAAGGGGGATATTCTGTGGGAGTATATTCTGGTATGTTGGAAGTATTTGTCTCTTCTACTGCTTTAATAAAATGCTGATTGGCCAGAAGGCAGACAGGAAGTGTGGGTGGGGCTACCAGACTAAGAAAACTCTGGGAAGAGGAAGAGTTGGAAAGAGAGTCACCAAGGGAGACACCAGCAGAAACAGAGGAAAGAAGACAACCATGCTGCTCTGAGAAAAGGTACCAAGCCACATGGTTAAACAGAATAATGGAAATAGATTGAGTTAAGATAAAGAGCTAGCTAGCAATATGTCTGAGCCATAGGTCAATCAGAATGAAGTTAACATAAGGCTTTGCGTGATTATTTGGGGCTAAGCAGCAGCAGGGCTGAGAGTGGGTCTGAACCTCTGGGGTAGGCCAGAAAGTCAGGTCAGAAAGTTCATATTACAAATAAATAAATAATAATAAATTAACTTAAAAAGTAGAAAATAGATAAAACACAAACAGGACACATTTTTACAGTGTAGCTCTGTCCTTAAATTAGGGACATTTCCAGCATGTCAAGGGACCCAGCTCTTTGGTGAAGTATCACTTAATAGTTCTTGATAGGGTTATTAGAGTCTTGATGAAAGCCTCCACAGAAGCTGGGGACTTGTGGGGAAGACAAAGGAGAATCATTAGATTTGATCAATAAAGCTGTCTGTGGCTGGGATATAAGCACTGGAAAACTTGCTGGCCAATCAGTCTTACCTAGTTTGGATATTGGGAGTTAATTTCAGTTTTTGTTCCATGTCACAGAGAGAGTTGGTCTATGTGACATACTTTGTTGGCAACCATGACAATGAAATAAACTGCCCTTGAAGCCCACTTGTCTGCACTCTGACATGACTTGGAACACATGCGGGGTCTCTTACTTCATACTTGGTGCAGCAATGGCCAGGCTGAGTCTCAAGACTGTTGACTGTCATGTGGCCACCACTATTAGTGTTGTACTTGTTTGTGTCCAAAACATAGCAGTAAATTTGCTCCCCCAGGTTGTCCTGTGAGTGTCCAGGTATAGTGACCCATGCCAGAAATTCCAGCATTCAGAGACAGAAGCAGAACATTTGCAAGTTCAAGGACAGCCTGATCTACACAGTGAGTTCTAGGCCTGGCAGAGCTATATGGCAGAACCTTGACTCAAAAACAACCAAACTAAACCAAAAGGCTGTCTTGTGTTTTCCTTTCTTAACACCTTGAAACTCTGTAAATGTTAAGTAGAATAATGAATTGCTGAAGACTATGTACATGTGCTGGATAATTTTATATCAATTTGACTCAAGGCAAAGTCATCCAGAGAAGCGAACATTGATTAAGAAAATGATTCCATAAAATGTAGACAAGCCTTTAGGGCAGTTTATTTATTAGAAAATGACTGGGGGAAGCTCCAGCCCATTGTAGGTTCTATAAGAAAGCAGACTGAGCAAGCCTTGGGGAGCAAGCCTGTCAACAGCACCCCTTTATGGCCCCTGCTTTTGTCTCCAGCTCCTGCCCTATTTGAGTTCCTGTCTTGACACCTTTCAGGGATGGACTATGATATGAAAGTGTAAGCCAGATAAACTCTTTCCTGTGCAGGTTGATTCTGATCATGCCATTGCATCACAGTAGCAGTGACCCCGACTAAGACAGTACATGAGGACCTTTGTGAAAAAGTATGTTTGTATCCTATCCAATTAGACAGGGAAAAAATGGTCTCCAAACTAAGTTACCTTATTAAGATGGGGAGATGGATCAGTGGGTGAGAGCTTTCTGTGCAAGCATGAGGACTGAGTTTGAATCCTCAGAACGGTGAGAAGCCAAGCATGGCCCATGACTAGGAACGGGGATGAAGGAAGTTCAGGAGGAGAATCTTGAGCTTGCTAGCCACCAGCCTAACTGAATAGGGGCTCCAGGTTCATGGAGAGACTGTCCAGAGGGAGTAAGTCAGGACACCAGAGGACACCAGGTGTCCTGCTCTGACCTCCACACGCACATAACTGTATGACCCGACCCCCAAACACACACACAATTTCTTCTTAAAGTGGTTTGGCACTCAACAAATGGTGTTGGAAAAATTCTGTGTGACATTAGACCCTTAAACTTTTGCTACATACAAATATCAACTCCTTAGATAAAAACCTGGGTAGAAGACACAAAAAATTCTTAGTTTTGTAAATTAAAATGTCAGTGACAGAAGAAAACACACTGATGCAGAATTGAGCTGAGAGGAAGGCCCACTTGTGGTGTGATTTTTAATATAGCAGGATGATTTCAGGTTATGGAATGAAAATGGCTAAAAGAAATAATTACTGCAGACTGCTTCTGTCAACCCTACCCACTGGTTCCTGCTTCCTTAATAACCCAGGGAAAGGAGTGTGTGGCCTGCGGCAGCATGACTAGAAAAGCATCACTTCTGTTACTGTCTATAAAGAGATAGATCATGGTCAGTGAGACGGCTCAGGGGGTAAAGGTGCTTGACACCAAACCTGGGCCCCTGAAAGTTTGATCCCTGGGACCCACAGAATGGTAAGAAAGAACTGACTTCTGGAGTCATCATCTGACTCCCACACATGGGCCATGGAGTGTGCTCATACCAAACCAGATGTATGAACACACACACACACACACACACACACACACACACACACACATGCACACACGCACACACATATATACACACACAGACACACATACACCCAAACCAAATACCCACAAGTGCTGTCATCTCTAGAGGGAATCTCATCTCCCTCCTTCTCACGTGCAAAATACAATGATACATGCATGAAAACCATTTTGTTTGCTTACTGAAAAATAATAAAGTACACCAAGCCTTCTGAGTAGAGCACAGCTCCTTGTAGCAAACATGTGTAAAGTTTATCTCAAAATTACATGTACAAGTCCATACAGTTGACTGACTATAGTGCTCTCTCAAAATTACATGTACAAGTCCATACAGTTGACTGACTATAGTGCTCTGGCTGCTTTGTTCTTCATACGAGAAACAGAAACACTCTTCTCAAATAACACACGTGAAGACCAGACAGAGGTAGTGAAAATGCACAGGCTGCTAGAGCCACTGCTGCATTGTCCGTGACTCTGTGGGGGGCTTAGCACTATGTTTGCTGATTTCCATGCCCGGGATCAAACCTGGGACCTCCTGGGTGCTAGGCAAGTGTTCTGCCATTGAGCCACATTTTCAATTCTACCAGATTTTTTTTTTTTTAAGTGAAATTTATAAAATTCTCCTGCTTAAATTCTGGTTCACAACAACATCTGAAATTATTTAATGTATATGATGCCGAATTTTTAATTTTGGCCTTGAGGTAAGCAATTTCTTCACCCTGGGGTTCTGAGAAAACTAGATCCTGTCATGCAGAAGAATGACTTGGGATCCCAAACAGTACACTGTGTAAAGACATTTCAAGATGTCTAGAGACCAAATGCAAGCCCTGAAGCTAGAGGACACAGGTTTTGGAAATGTTCTTTTGGATTTGATATCAAAAGCACAGAAACAAAATAAAAGCAGATGAATGAACCTCATTAAGCTGAAGAACTTTTCCACAGTAAAGGAAACAACCAACCATGTGCAACAGCAACCTAAAGAAGAGGAGAGAGCGTCCGGCACTCTCACAGGGACATGACAGCATACAGAAAAAGTCCCACCAACTCCCCATAACAAAATGACTTAATTAGGTGGCAAAAGAGTCAGGTAGGCATTTCTTCCAAGGAGAAACACAAATGCCAGCAAGAATACTTAAAAACCCTCATCATTAATCATCAGAAAAATGTAAATTAAAACCACAGGAGGGTATTCACATCAAGCCTGTCCTTAGTGTTGTCACCATTAAAGCTCAGAAAGGAAGTGCTCCTGGAGATGCAGGAGAAAGGGAGTGCTCCTGGAGATGCAGGGAGAAAGGGAGTGCTCCTGGAGATGCAGGGAGAAAGGGAGTGCTCCTGGAGATGCAGGAGAAAGGGAGTGTTCCTGGAGATACAGGAGAAAGGGAGTGCTCCTGGAGATGCAGGAAAAAGGGAGTGCTCCTGGAGATACAGGAGAAAGGGAGTGCTCCTGGAGATGCAGGAGAAAGGGAGTGTTCCTGGAGATGCAGGGAGAAAGGGAGTGCTCCTGGAGATGCAGGGAGAAAGGGAGTGCTCCTGGAGATGCAGGGAGAAAGGGAGTGCTCCTGGAGATGCAGGAAAAAGGGAGTGCTCCTGGAGATACAGGAGAAAGGGAGTGCTCCTGGAGATGCAGCAAAACTGGGGCCCTATGCATCCTTAGTGGGTGTAGTAACTGACCATGGAAGACAGTATGGACAGTCCTTATAAAATAGTCATCATATGACAGAGCAACTCCATGTTTTGATGTGGATCTAAGAGAATTAAAAGCATAACTCTCAAGAGTGACTTTCACCCGTGTCCACTGTGGCATTATTTATATTGACCAAGAGGAGGAAGCAATCTTTACTCATCAACGGACAAATGGATAAACAAACTGTAACATGTTCATATGCTAGAATATTGCTCAGCTATGCAGAAGATGAAAATTCAGTTATCATATTGCACCAGGGATAGAGTTTGAAGACATTGAGCTAAGTGAAATAAGCCAATTACAAAAGATTAAAAAATGCATGATGCCACTTATAGGCAGTATCAAAATTCATGGACCCAGAAAAATGGCATGTTGTTATGTAAGAGCTGAAGGGGAGAAGGCAGAGATGTTCAGTGGGTCTAGAGTTTTGGTTTTACAAAACGAAAAAGTTCTAGAACTCTGTTACACAACAGTGCGCAAACTCTCAACAGTACTGTACTGTACTCTTAAAACTTCAGATGATAAAAGTTATGTTAGACATTTTTTGCACTAAACATAGTTTTTCTGAAAACACAGTAGCATCCAACAGGAGTACAGAAAGAATAAATTTGAGAGTGATGGAAAGTAAGGATATTACAACCTAGCACTGAAAATATTAAAGTATAAGAGAAGAAGAGTCTAACAGCGGTCTTACCACCAACAAGGTGACACGAAAGGACCCACCCAAACCTAAAGAATGCCCCTGGGGAAGCTGCAAAGTGAGATCACTGGCAAAATGCTTCAGTATACAGTTAGAGTGGTGTGTGTGGAAAACGGAGCATGAGAGGGAGGGTGTTAGATAGAGCAATGGGGCAGAGCAGGGAAGTGGAAGATGTGTGAGTAGGGCACAGAGCCATCAGAAACAGTGCGAGGTGAGGCAAATGATAAGCAATATTTTATTATTCCTTTGGGTTATTATTTCTTAAAGATTTCATGTAATAAAATTTTCATGTAATTTTACAAAGAGAAAAATATATTGTTTTGTATTTATTCTTAATTTAGGATTGCCATTGGCCATTATGGAGCTGAGTCGTGGAATGGAAATGGCATAAGAGACTAGGATCTCAGTTTTCAGGTAGAGGAGTCAAAGGAGCCAAGACCACTAAAATCATACCTGCCCCACTGCACTGGCTACCCACATCTCAGGGTGTTAGCAAATGCCCCACCAGTAGTATCTAGCAGGTTCTCGTACCTGTCATTTACACATACCAGCAAGGGTAAGATCCTTATTAATAATGTTGCAAGACTGTCACATTCAATAGATGGCTTTTCTTCTCAATGCTATAATTCCCCGGGGAAATTTTACACCAAGAGAAAGCATGAGCACACATAAGTTACTGTTCAAAGATTTCTTCAAGGAGTTACCTAGGAGGAGGCTAGAAGCCTGGATGAGATGCACAATGGGATAAATATTACAACAGAAGTGTTAGTGACCATTATGGGCAGCTTGGGAACTCAGAGAAACACGTGGGCCACCCTTGTCCCTATAGAAGCTTAAAAGAGATTTTTTAAACTATGGTTTTATTCTGTGTTTAGGCACACTTTGCCTGCATGTATATCTGTGCACTGTGCATACCTGTGTGATGCCTGCGTCACCTGAGTGAGCTTCATTGAGCAAGGGCCTGGAGATTGAGAGAGACAGAGACACGGGTCACCCTTGAAAGAAGAATGTCCTTTATTGGAGCTCAGGGAAAGCCTTATAAACCAGGGTTGCCCTTTGACCTTGAGTACCCCTGTAGCTCACATGCAACACTTGACCTTAGCCAGTTTCTTTGTTCTCTGCTAAATACCTGATTCCTTAATTAATCAAGCACTTTAATTAAGCACCTGCAATGTTCCAATAATGAACAGATCAATTGGTTCTAGTAAATACCGCAGGCCACTAAATAGTGCTAAGCCCTGGGGGCTGCAGGTTGACCTCCTCATATCTGGTGCCATCAGAGTACAGAAAAAGGTGTCATATTTCCTAGAACTAGGGTTACAGATGGTTGTAAACTGCCATGTGGAAGAGGTGAAGGACCTGGGTTAGGAGACCAAGCTGTAGCTTTTACTGCTTACATGGCTCCATTACTTAGGGAAGAACATTCTAATCCTTGTCTAGACTTACAAGTGAATAGAAGAAATGATGGATACTGCCCTCTTCATGGGTCTAGAAGCGGCCCTTAAAAAATGAGAGGGAAAGGGAGAAAGGGAGAGGGTAAAGTCTCCATAGACATATTTAAAGTCACATGAGCTAACAAAAGTTATGTAGATAAAGTACATAAGCCCCAATAGCAGAAATAGAATTGCTGTGGGTTGGTCCTTCTGTGCACTGTGAATGTGTGTTGCTACCACTGGTTAATAAAGAAGCTTATTGGGCCCATGGTAAGACAGGCTATAGCTAGGAGAGAAATCACAAAGAGAAGGAGGGAGAAGAAAGGTGGATGTGGTCCAGCCACCCAAGAACTAAGATGTGAAAGTACTGGTAAGTCACTGGCCATGTGACGATACATAAATTCATAGAAATGGGTTCATTTAAGATGCAAGAGTTAGCAAAAAAGAAGCCTGAGCCATAGACCAAACAGTTTGTAATTAATATAAGTCACTGAGTAATTGTTTTATAAGAGCTGCAGCACTGCAGGTGGGAAAGATTCATCTGGACTGCAGGGCTAGCCTGGACCAACAAACTGCTGACTACAAAGAATGAACAACTATCTTTTCTCTTGGAGTTCCACTGGAACAGCAGAGTGAATCCTCTTCATTGTGGATTCCAATGCTGGGTAGTGGATACAGTTGCCACTTAAAAAAGGTGGGGGAGGGGTGGTAGAAAAATTTAAAAATATTTATCTATTTAAAGACCAGGTCATATAACATAGAATTTTCCAGATTTGGACTTTTCTGATTGCACATTTCTGATGCTGGCTGGCTCATCCCTTTCTATGCTGCACTTCCTGAAGTTGGCATACTTTCTCTAGCCCCTCCCCCATTGACATACTTCCTGTAGCCTTCCCCCTAGTGACATACCTCCTATAGCAAGGCTGCACTATCTAACCCAAACAGCACCACCATCTGGGGAACAAGTACGTAAATGTTCAAGACTTAGGGGACATTTCTATTCAAGCCATCACAGTTGTTGTATGGCTGTGCCATACGTGTTGACTCTGCTATTAGTCAATGGGTATTTGTGTTCTTTCTATGTTCTGGATTTGGTGAATGCTGCTGTGAATATTCATGTGTAAGCGTCCAGTGGTCCTGAGTTTTCATCATTCCTGACTACATGCTTGGAAGTGAAAATGCTGACAGGTGGAAATGATGTTCAAGCCTCTAAGCAAATGTCCAACTGCTTCTCAAAGCAGCTGGGTGTCCTCACAGTTTCAACAGTATTGTATGAGGGTCCCGATTTCTTCACATCCTTAACCGAACCTTCCCTTAGTCATTTTGATTACAGCCATCCTATGGAGTGTGAGGTGTTTGGGAAGCTGCACCTGGCACTTAAAAACTAGATGCTGAAAGTCTGAAAGTGACAAAAGAAAAGAAAGGGGCAGACACAAAGTGCAGCAGAAGGTGAAAAGAGGGATCCTCATGCCCAGGCAGGAGGAAGGGCTTATCTGCTAAGCTAGAGAGAGGTGGCCCACAGCTGCCAGGTACAAACCTACACATCAAATGTCAGCCAAGAAATAGTCCATGTAATTGGGCATGGTGGTACACACCCAAAATCCCAGCACTCAGAAGACTGAAGCAGGATCTCAGGTTCAAGGTCTGACCTGAGCTACACAGAATCCTCATCTTAAATAAACACACACACACACACACACACACACACACACACACACACACACACATACCAACAAACAAAATAAATGTAAGAAACTGTCCTAGTATACATGGCCAGCATAGTACATGCAGGTCTCCCAACAGCTTTATTTGCCATCTAAGGGTTAGGATGGGTGCTGCTAGGTCACGTGGTAGTCAAAGTGGCAAGATGGCTGTACTATAGAGTAATATATAACATTGGTCTTGATTTGTAGTTACCTGATGAGAAATGATTTTGAACAGCTTTTCTTGGGCTCCCTGGCTTTTTATATATCTTCTTTCTAACTCCTATGCCCATTATAAACTAGATGGCCATTTCATCACAGGGCTGCATAGGTTTTGGATTCAAGTCCTTATCTCACACAGGCTTTGAAAGCATTTTTCCTCCTTCTTTGTGTTCCTCCTCCCTTTTATGAGACAGGATCTCTCCATATGTATGTAGACCAAGCTAGCCTCAAACTCACAGAGATCCACCTGCCTCCAGAGTGCCGGGACAAAAGGTATCTGCCATCATATCCAACCTCTTTCACTTTCTCAATGTATCACTTAAAGCAAAGAGTTTTTAATGTCACCAAAGTCAATGTGTTGCCTCATGGTTGCTTACATTTTAGATCATTGTGTAAGATACCATTGTCTACTTCAAGTAAACAATGACCTATACCATTTCTAAATGTTTCTTTCAGTGGCATTAAACACAATCACATTGTCACTACTATCACCTCCATCTACTTTTTCCCAGATTGAAATGTTGTCTATTAGACAATAGTGGCCTATAGCAACCACCATTCAGATTCTTGTCTTTATGAATTTTACCACTCTGAGTACCAAATACAAGCGGACTCATAGAGAGCATGGGTTTTTGTGACTAACTTTTCCCATTGATTATAATGTCTTTGAAGTTTATTCACATGGTAGCAAATAATAAGATTGACATCTGTGGTGCGTGTCACACTTTGGTCACCCAGTTGTACTAGCTACTTTTTTTTTTTTTTTTTTTTTGCCAACATGACAAGATGCTCTACGTAAACAGCTTAAAGAAGGCAGGATTCATTGCTTCTCTTCCTAACCTCTTGTCTCCCTAGCAATAAACATGACAGGGGCATCCTGAAGGAGTTAGGATGGAGATTGGTCACAGGAAAGACCAAAGCACCAGAAGAGGGGCCAGGGGCTGGTTAGGACAATAATGTTAGAATTGTGTTGCAATATAGGGCACCATGTATGCTTGAGATAAGAGAATTTCTTTATCTCTCTCTCTTTCTCTCTCTGATAGACAATCCTCCTCCTACATTATTGTTGCAATGGGGGTTCTTGGTCCCAGGTGGCCAGAGGTCTGAGACCCACAGACCTGCTGCCTGAGACCGCTTAGCTGCCCAGCCGCCCACCGCTCAGGCCCCCAGAAATGACTCAGACGCTTATATTAACTTCATGCTGTTTGGCCTATGGCTCAGGCACATTACTAGCTAGCTCTTACATCTTAAATCAACCCATTCCTATTAATCTGTTGGCCACGTGGCCCGTGGCTCACCTGTGTTCCTTACATGTTTCTTCTTGGGCGGCTGGCTCGATCTGCCTCTGATTCTGCCCTTCCTTTCCTACCTATTCTGATTCCTCCTCCTACTTCTTCTATGGTGCCTGTCATGGCCCAAAACAGCTCCTTTATTTAAAGATTGAGATTCACAGCATACAGAAAGACATTCCCACATCAGTTCCCCCTTTCTGTCTAATCAAAAAGGTTTCAATTTTAACATAACAAAATTACATATAACAAAATAGCTATCAAGCAAGAATTACAGTTACAATATCTAGTCTATTTGTATTTAGCAAAATTAAAGAAAACTATTCTATCATCTATCTTATCTTTATGAATCTAAAGTTTCATATCCAATATACCTTTCAAATGACTAAGAGAAACTGTACCTATAACTATCTAATCTTCAACTACATCAAAGACCACAGAAGGATATATTTACCCAAGTAAACCAGAAGTGCAAGCGATTTCTAAAATCTAGAAAGGACAGAGATGACACCTATCTGCCTGGACAGTCACCCAAAGTTCCTTTATAAAGTTGGGGCATCCATCTTCAGCCTATAGGCCCAGAGTCTCTTTTCATTTCAGTGAAGCAGGAAATCTGCTCTGCCCATTCTGGCACAGTTCATCAGTTGCTTCTCCTCGAGTCTTGAAGAATGTCTGACAGTTTTCTCTATAAAGCAGGATTCTGAATGACCATCTCGGCTTGTTCTGCCAAAGTTCAGAGGTCATCTTCCATGGAACCTGCATGTCCAGTTTAAACAACATACTGTCAACCAGTCAATATAAGAATAGGTTCTTCTCCAGTGGCTAACTATTGTCACAAATAGACTCCATATGGAGTTTCTTCGATGCCCATTTTTCTCTTGAAGATTGGTGCTGCCAAGAGCAGACCTGTCTCACTGTCTAGAAAAGTCTAAGTTCTTTGGGACCCTGGATAAGCATCTTAGGACCTTATCAGCTGACACCTGAATCCCACTACACATTATAGTGACCAGGGTTATACCATTCTATACCATTCTATAGAGCAGTATAAGTGTGGGGAGAAACATTTGTGTTCTCTTCCAACTCTTGGTTACAAGCCCCGCCCCAAATTTCTGGTGGCACACACCTATAACTTCAGCACTTGGGAGGCAGAGACAGATGAGTTCCAGGTTGAGACCCTGACTCAAAAATAAACTAACAACTAGTCAGAACAACTCCCCCCACACCCCTGATTCTTGGGGTCTGCTCCTGACTTGCTGACCAGAAGCTCTGTGGATGGCACCTGGGGACGCTCCTTTTGGGTATGGATAGTTCTGATCTAAGGTCATGCTACATAACCCAGCCTGGCCTAGAGCATCTTGTACAGCCCAGGGTGGCCTTGAACTCATGATCCTCCTGTTACGAACAACAGTGTCTTTTTATTGCAGCCTGGATCCTTCTTTAGCTCTGTATCATATGTTACTGTTGGAACCTCAATTCATAAGCAGTTAGATCTTCCTTAAAATTGTAACATTAAACCAAACACACAAAAAGTATATTAAAAGTTTAAAATGTGTACTTGATGAACTGTGGGGGGGGGCAGAATAGATATTTAACGTAAGCCTATGTAAGTTTGCCCATCGGACAGGGAAATCGATTTCCTGCTTACCCCACACAGCTTTCATCAGTGGGGAAGTGAACTGAGCAGATTTCAATAGGAGCTTTGGAGCAAATCTTCCTGGCCTTTCTTAGACTGTATTTGAACCATATCAAACAATGTGTCCCTAATGGAACCCTTAACTGACTGCTTCTGCCTAAGGCCTGACTAGATTTCAGGAAGTTGTTTTACTGTAAGAAAGCCTGGATCAGTGACCACCAAGGTCTTTTGAGACTGTCAAGTAAGTAGCTCTACATGGGTGGTGGCTACCAGCAAGTGAGTGGTGGCACATCCTGACTCATCACCAAGAAGGATGGAGAGCTTTGGAGGAAGCCCAAAGACATTTGCTTTCACCCTTTAGAAAATGGCTTGAGAGCAGGCTGAATCATGGAGATTCAATGCATGCCCACTGACCTTTCACCCCTGTGAAAGACAAGGCCTCTTTATTAGGGACAGGTGGGTGAATGGAGTGTTTATTGATTTAGATAATAATTCATGAAAAATGTGGCCTTGCTAAAAATCATGGCCTCTCATCCAGCAAGCTTTACTAGGGTTCTATGGGGGAGTAAACATCCTCCCACACAACTCAGTCTATCTGCTAAAAGGCAGCCATCTGTACAGTGGAGCAGATGCTAAGCATCACACAGTCAATGTAGCACTAGGAATCCAGGCTTACTCAAACAATCTCTTGGGTTTTAATAGCCTTTTCAGGAATCTGACACAATATTGTCTACGGAACGTAAATCTCCAAATAAAAGTGTTAATCCCAGCTGCTCAGTCTGGGATAGAGAGAAAGCGTAAGGCTAGAATGGGCTCCATACATAGTGAACTCAAGGCCAGCCTGGGCAACTTAGAGAAGAGACTGAGCCTGCAGCTCAGGGGAAGTCTTTACATAGCATGTGTCAAGTCTGGGGTTCGATCTAAGGTGCCAGAATTTTTATAAGCCACAAGTTAAAATGTGTTAAAAATATATAAGTTGCTGCATCATGGCAATTTAAAAGGAAACCAATAATATATCAATAGAACAATATATCTAAAGAATCAGAGGCCCACAGAGAGATTCATCTCTAACAGACCTCTGATGGACTGTTGACTACTGAGTTATCTTGGTTTCTGCTATTTTCCTCATACCCTCAATTTTAATTGCTTCCTGTGTTATCTTACTATCATCATCACTGTTTAATAACTCTGTCTCTTACTGATTGCTCTTCTTCTAAAATGCATGCTACTTTCCCTTATCAGCCAGGCAGCATCATGGCCAGCCAATAACCACCTGCAAGAGAGGGAAGCAGAGACCACAGGAGTCGGGGCATGCACACTCAGCATTTAAAGTCGGTCTGGAGTTAGAGGCAGGAAGCATCCTCATCCCAAAGCTGTGCCTAAGAGAGCAGCAGAGTACCCAGAAAGCATCACTGCTGATGGATTCCTGCAAGCATCGAGGAGGCACAGACTGAAGATGAACTTCTGGAAGAGCAGCCCAGACACACTTCTCCCCCACCCCAACTTCTCCATGGAAACAATAAGAAAACTATCCCCCCCCCCCCGCCCCCAAACTCTGTAACCAAGACTTGCAACAATTCAAACAGTGTTTAAGAAATAAGTCTGAATCTGAGTAGGAGCGGTGAGTACTTTGGGGTCACCACTGCTTTCTTCTCTTCCTCTCATCCCTAGCCCCACAATAACCTGGAAATCTCAAAGCTCTTGAAAAGTGTAAAAACCAGTAAATGGCCATGTGAGGATACAGCATCAATGGAAGCCACCAAAAGCCACCCTCATAAAGCCCACTCATTTTCAGGATTCAATCTTGTGGATCTTCCTCCGGAACCTGTGTGGGACGAGAGTTCTACATGTGTCAGATACAGTCAACGACCATGGAAACGTGAGGTAGCAGAACCCGTAAGGACTGACAAGAGGCTCCCCAAAACATAAAAGGAAATCATAAGGAATGAGATGGTCTTACGGAGCTTTGTAAAGCTGTGGCATATCCTTGAGAATCTAGAAGGCCCTACATGCAGAGAGCTGAGTGAATAAAAAGGTAAGATCGCAGAAGGGGCAGCCTCGAGACTCTGAGAAAGCGGGGAATAAAATCTGAGGCAGAGATACACTAAAGTACGCTTCAAAGAAACAGACAGGAAGGCTGGAAGACTTAACTCTGCATTTAAGGAACCCCCCTTCTCCTATCAGGGGATCAGATTAAGAGTAAAGACTGAAGGGCAGGAATGCAAAGCTCTTAGAACTGCCCAGGAAAGGCCCAAACAAACAGAAAACAGTCACGACAGGTCCCAGAGGCCGAGAAGAGAAATTGATTTTTCTATTTAATATTTTAAAGGTCCATTTTTTAAACTAGGAGACAACCAAGGACGGCATGATGGCTCTGTTTTAAAGGTATTTACCAGGCAAGACTGGTGACCTGGATTCTTTTCCTAGAATCCACGTAAAGATGGAAGGAGATAACTGAGTCCACAAAGTTGTCCTCTGACCTCCTCCCATGTGCCATGGTGCATGCAAACACACCTCCCCACACACTCACCACATACTAATGGTAACAACTAATGTTTTAATAATAATAAAAAAAGAAGCAGGAGATATGATCTAAACATGGGAAATAATGTATCTAGTTACTGGACATAATGCATCCAACAGTAACCGCCCCCACTGGGAACCCAGATATTGAACTTTCTAAAGAGGACTTTGGATACTGCAAGTTAGTACCGATCACTAACGGAACCATGTCAAACTGAAACTAGGTGATTTCCCAATAAATATCAATAATGGGATAGAATTTGTTTTAAAAAGAAGAACCAAACAAATTCTAAAGTTGAAAAGTGGGCACTGAAATGAGACGTTTATCTGAGGAGATCCAAAGCTGATTTGAGCTGGCAGGTAACAGTGTTGGATATTCTGTGGCTCCATCCACTGAAATGACTCATTCTGGTGGGAAATTAGGAAACAGGGGTCTGTGCAGCACCTTCAGTGAATAAGCATAAACAATGATTGTCTCCTGAGGGCAGCCAAAGGAGAAAGAGGAAAAAAGAACGTCACAGAAATAATGGCTCAATATTTTAAAAAAAAATTTATTGAAAGAACGTTAATGACCACATCTGAGGTCAGGAGGCTCTGCATAAGATAAAGTCAAGGAGACGTATATCAAGGTCTGTCAGCGGTGAGCTGTTGAAAAAGTAGCCTGTCACACACAAGTGATCTTTAGTAAGCTTTGACAATCTGACTTCGGAGTATCAGAAGGCCTGGAAGTCAGAGAGAGTGGACCCACAAACTAAGAGATTCATAGCCAGCAAAGCTAGTCTTCAAAATCACAGGAACCCGTGCCTTTCCATCTCAACAAAGACTAAGAGTTTATGTCTAATGGTATGAGAAAGGGAGTCACATGAGTGACTGCAGGGACATTAGAAACTTGATTCCACAAAGAGAAATAGAGGCCTGGGGTAAAGGGTAATCGCAGAGGGAAATTTAAAAGCATAAATGCAGTTTAGTTTACGCCAGTTTCTCCTGCTTTCTGATTTTTTAAAATGACTGTATAAAAATGATAAAACTAGAGCCAGGTGTAGTCAGTGGTGCACACATTTAGTCCCAGCACTTGGAGGCAACAGCAGGAAGATCTCTGAGTTCCAGGCCAGCCTGCTCTACATAGTGAGTTCCCGGTCAGCCTGGTCTACACAGAGAAGCCCTGGCTCGAAAATAAAACAAAAAAAACAATGAATAAATACAATATGCTTTATGCTTATAAATATCTAGATACAGGCTTTGACAATAATGGAAGAAGGTATGTGGGAGGAGCTAAGACACCAAATGTTTGTATGCTGTTATTACATAAAACTGGAATGTGCTAAGGTGTCAACGAGTGTGCACCACTCAGTGATTACTTTTGAAATATAGACTATTCAAGACGGTTACAAAATAGCTCTTTATGATTGTCCTTCATGTCACATCTTTGACAAGAGTTCCAGATGGACTTACCCAGTACTCTGAGAATGGTTATAGATGTTTATAGTCAGACCATTAGGATCTAACCACTGTCTTAGCTCTTACAGGATCCCATAGAGATGCCACCACCCACAAGTCAGCAAAAAAACAACCTTATAAAAAACTATGCCCTTCTCTAGATAAGTTTTGCCCCCTGAGAATTATAGATAATTATCATTATAATAAAATAGTTATAAATTAAAATTAAGTTGAGAGTAGAATAATGATTTAGACTCAAAGATTCCTTTAAAAAATAGACATACATAGATTGTTATATCTACCTGTAAACAATGATTAAACAAATATAAGCCAAAGACAATTTGCACAAATATAAATGCTTATATATTGATACAAATATAAAATCATTTTATATGTTTGATTGAGATAACTTATTGATACAAAATTAAATTTATAATTCCTATATTTTACACATGCTTCTACCTCTGTTTAAAATATTTTATACATTGATACATATTAAACATATTATTGTCATTTCCATTATACAATTTCTACCTCTGTTTAATTATATTAGTCATAATATATAATATTAGTCATGATATATACATAAGATGTTTTGTATACCTCTGTTTAGACATTTTATATATGATGTATATTTAAGATACTGTTGTCATACCTCTGGCTAATGTTTGTATGATAGTCATGCTGGAAATCAGCATTCAGAGACTGTACACCCATTTATAGATTGCCTAATTTTACAATGTAAGCTTCAGTCTTTAAGATGATAAAAACTACAGGTCACCATTACCTAGGTTTGCCATGTAATAGTCATGTTGTTTAGGTTTCCCAGATACATGCTAAAATATATCAGATAAACAAAAGTCTTCAACCACTTCATAGACCTAGACAATATGACATTTAACATTTTGTTGTTCAAAATTCAGCTATAAGAGATATGACGACTCCTGGCATCACTGTTCCTTTCCCAAGATGGTGTTGAGCATCAAGGACACTCCACTAGGAGTTTCTCTTCCTTGGCAGACAATGGCCTATTGGGCAAAGAACTGCCCTTGGCTCGACTGCTTCAGTACGCATGCTGTCCAGTCCAGATGAGCAAGATAAAAGATAAAAACTGCCACAGTCTGCCTAGACAAGATAAGACAGTCCCTCCCAAATGCCCTGCTTCTAAAGAGAGAGTCAGATATCATAGGCCTATAGCCAAAATGATGGATGCTCCAACCACATAAAAAAAC
This sequence comes from Phyllotis vaccarum, assembly GCA_033318265.1. Classification (NCBI taxonomy): domain Eukaryota; kingdom Metazoa; phylum Chordata; class Mammalia; order Rodentia; family Cricetidae; genus Phyllotis; species Phyllotis vaccarum. The sequence continues at coordinate 61,090,360 of JARWLC010000005.1, forward strand.
TGTGAGTGACTGTCCAGGTAGCTGACTGTCACTGCCCTCTCCTAAATTTTAAAAGCTACTCTCTTGTGTTTCCAACCTTTAGATAATATATTTTCCTTCTCAGGTTTTGATAAAGTTAAAGACTAAACAGAGTTACTACCATCTCATCCCTTAACAAAAAACATTCAAGTGTTACATTTTATTACTCAAGATAAACGACTTTAAAATAATTCCTGTACCTAACCACTTACCAAAACCCTAGACATGTAGGATGGACCTTTTATTTGTTTTTTAGTTATAGTTTGAACCTGCTTATGTTTTGCCTTTTCCTCCCCCAGACATCACCTTATAATAATTCCTATTATATAGTCTTATACTTAGTTTTAAACTTTCTTAGACAAAAATAAAAAAGATGTAGTGAGATTCAAGTGTTAGCTGGTAAAGCTTAAAGATGTGTCTCTAAAGTACCAAGGGCCTGAATGGGGTGTGGCCAGACCCCATCGAGATGCTGGGACACTGACCTCCATCCTGTTTGTTCCTGCATTCTGGGGGGAGTAGATCGACCATCCATGTGGGACAGTTCAACTCTCCAAGAATTGTCTTAAAGTTCGATTGTATCAGTGTTTATATAACCCATTAATAAATATTAATCTTTTATATAATATATTGTTAATACATTTTCCATGATAACTAGGGACTGTACTGATGTGGGAATGCGTTTATGTATGCTGTGAATCTCAATCTTTAAATAAAGGAGCTGTTTTGGGCCATGGCAGGCACCATAGAAGAAGTAGGAGGAGAAATCAAAGCATAGGTAGGAGAAGCAGGGCGGGGTCAGAAACAGATCAAGCGGAAGCCGCCCAAGGAGAAACATGTAGGAGCATAGGTGACTCACAGGCCACGTGGCAGACAGATTAATGGAAATGGGTTAATTTAAGATGTAAGAGCTAGCTAGCAATGTGCCTGAGCCATAGGCCAAACAGCATGAACTTAAAATAAGCGTCTGAGTCATTTCTGGGGGTCTGAGCTGTGGGCGGTGGGTGGCTAAGCGGTCTGGCTTGGCAGGTCTGTGGGTCTCGGACCTCCGGCCGCCCAGGACCCAGAAACCCCACTACTACACCGTACAAAGGAGGCAGCTGTGGAGAAAAGGAGAGGGAGCAGGGGTGGGGGGTGGGGGACAGAGAGATAGAGCACAGATGCATATCCTCTCTAGTCAGTGAACACACTACATATAAGTGGACTATACTCTTCATTCAAAAGACAGACTGGCAAAATGGGTAAATATACTGAATCGGGAATTGCCATTGGAGATTCACCTGGAGGGGAAACTGGGCCCTTTGGGGGTGGGCGGCTTTCTACTGCCATGAGTGTGGGGAGTCACAAGGGGTGAGATCAGACTATGTTTCTGTTCATGGGCTGGCACCTTGGAGCCCATTCCCTATAGAGGAACATCTAGCCCACACTGACTTTGGGATGAGTGAATCCGATGTGCCTGGAGTGGATGTGCCCGGCTGGGCTGGCCCACCTTGGGACTTCTCGCCCTTTTGCGGGAGGGGATGGGTGAATGGGGAGGGGCAAGGCTGAGGGCTAGCTGGGAGGGATTGGAAGGGGGATGGGAGGGGGAACGGGGATACATTGATGGAGATGACATTTTTTAATGAAAATTATATATATTATATATATCAAAAAATCCAAAAGACAGATTGGCAAAATAGGTAAATATAAATCAAAACAAAATATTCTGACTATAAGGAGCTCCAGAAACCACATTTAAGATTCCCAGAGGTCAAATGATCTACCCAGATTGATCATTTAATATTCAATCTAGGAAATGTGGAGACGGAACATGTAAGCATGTAGCAGAGGTAGGTGGATCTCTGAGTTCCAGGCTAACCTGGTCTACAAAGTGAGTTCCAGGATAGCCAGGGCTACACAGAGAAACCCTGTCTCAAACAAACAAAAGGAATGAATAAGAAATTTTTGAGGACACGAGCCTAAGTAATGTCTACTATCTCAAGGTTGGACAAATAGCAGTCCCTGTCTAAGATTTCCTTGGAGGATGCTCTCTCCTTTCGCAAACTGCAAAGATTGGTGCTTAAAAGTCTGAACTCAGCGGCTCTGGTTTGTTCCTCTGCTTCCCTCCTCACTGCCTTTCACTGGGAAATGCAGGTATGCTCAGAGAAGAGGGGCCAACTGAGCCAGCCAGCCAGCCGGGCATTTGCAGAGTGGAGAGCATGAGAATGCAGGATGGAGATCTAAGTTTCAGTCTGCATTAAAGTGTGTGGCATCTCTGAATTGATAAGGCATAGTCTTGCTAATGGTCTGCCAGGGCAGTCGGCAAGTCAGCCATCTCTAGAACGTGTTATGGTTGCCTCCCTGCATGCCCTGAGGTCCCAGTGGGAAGCCAGGACCTTTGAACAATAGTGATCCTTCCCATAGGTCATCTGCCTTTCAGCACGGGCAAGCTCATGTGCAGTTTCCCACCAATTCTGACATCTGACGGAAGTAGGAAAAATGTTGAGACCTAAAATCACAGCCTTTACTTTAACTGTTGAGTCTCATTGGACACCACCCTGAGAATCTGGGTCACATCACTTCTCCAGCTCACCTACCTTCCAGCTGAACCAGCAAGACTCCTGTGCTGTCCTGTCTGGGTCTGCCCTTGACCTCCTTCCTAATCCTCGTCCACAAGCATCTCCACTGGGTGGTGCTTATGTATCTCTTCTGTGGGGGAGTGAGCCCTGGCTGCTCATATGTCTTCTCCTCCTTTCCCAGATCCCCTGCCTCCCTGCTCTGCCTGCAGTGGTTCCCATCCCTCAGTCCTCCAGCCTTCACACTTGCCTGCAAATGGGCCTGGAAGGAGCCCCGCCCCTTCTCACCATTAGGAGTTAGGAAGCCCCTGTTCTTTTCCCCCTAAACAGCATGTTGACTTGATGAGAGAAACCACGGTTGTTTCTGTTTCTAGATTGAAATGTACATAAGCAGGAATGCTGTGTTTGTTTAGTTCCCCCAAACCCGGCATGCTCATCAGGACCGTGTAGAAGTTTGGATTTAACTCGCAACAAAAATGAAATTCATAGTTCAGCAATAAGACAGGGCTTTTATGTTATTTACAGGCCTGGAGGTATGGTTCCGTGGCAGGATGCTTGCTTAGCCTGTGCAAAAGCAAGCAAGCAAACAAACAGGGTAAATAAACCTCTCCTATCTGGTTGCAGGAAACAGTGATGGACAAGGAATCAGGAACAGCAGTGGAGAAGCTTCTGGAAAAATACAGGCAAAGAGATGCTACCTGCAGGTAGCGAGAGTGCATAGAAAGAAACAACGGATGGGGGATCTGTAGGAAGTAGCAGCCAACTGGCCAGGGAAGGAATCAACAGGGTCAAGCCATAGGTGTTGACACTACCCAGTGGCAGAGAGGTCGCAATATATGCTTATGCTAAGCTTGGGTATTTACGGGAGCTCAGCCGAGGCCAAGCAAGTGACAAGATACAGAGGACAGAGGTGTAACCTGCTGATAAAAATGTGTTAATTCTGCCAACATCAGATAGTGTTCATAAAGATGTAAACAGACAAGACCAGTAACAGCACGTGAAAGGCCGTTGTGTATGAGGGGGATTTTTTAGTTATATGTATATATTTATGTCTGTGTATAGATACATGCATGTTGTACCATCCTGAGAGACCAGAAGAGGGCTTCGGATTCCTCCGAGTTGGTGTTTACAGGCAGTTGTGAAAAGTCTAGTGTCTTCTAAATTCAGGTCGTCTGCAAGAGCAGTGCATGCTCTTAACCATGGAGCTGTTTCTCCAACACCATGTACCAGTCTTAAGTCCACCAAGAGATACAAAAGCATGGGACAGGCATCATAAGCATTGGAGTTGTCAGGCTTAGAGAGAGGGGGAGGGAGAAAATGCACCAGCTGTTCTATGCTTTGGGCTGAGTATCTCCCAAACTTCATGTGCTGTACTGTTTAATATAACATCCAGAAAAGGTTTAAAGTATGTGGTAAAATGTCAGTAAATTGTGCACATAAGACTCATTTTATAAAAATGTATGGATATAGGTAGATTTTTGGCATCCAGTGAGATCTGGGAGATTATATCCGCATGGATTCCCAGGATGGACTGTATTTACATTGGGGCCTTTTGCTGCACAGAACTGTTGTGAGAATTAAGTCTAAATTATATGTGGGAGTCTTGTACCTAAGTGAGTATGTTACTCCCCACTTAATAAACCGTTGCTATAAAAACAGCACAATGTTTTCAGGGAGCTGAGTGCTATTAGATGCAAATTGCTCCAGAGTGTCCAAAAGGCAGATGAAATACAGACAGAGATGCATGAGGCACTTTACACACAGCTTCAACTCCTTCCTCCAGGGAAATGTCTTTAGGTAGGCCAAGAGGGTGTGGCTCTGACCCACAGAGGGCTGGAGGACACCCATACCTATGAAAAAGCCCACAGGAAGTGTCTTGTAACACTGTCTGAAGTTATGAAGACATATTTTTGTATTCTTATCAGCATCTGTGAGGTTTCTGTTTGTCAAATACCCCGATAGCAGCTCTGGCCACATCCCAGGGAGAACTAGGGCAGATGGTACAGCCGTGATCCAGAACCCAGTGAGGACCAGAGTCCCAGTGGCATTGGATTTAAACAGCCGGTCACTGGAAATGACACTCAAGAGCTTTGAGTTTCCACATGTGGAGGGAAATTGGAAAGTTAGGAAGAGGGGAGTATCAGCACATCACATTGTACCCCACAGCTACTATAATCATTATAGATCAACTTGGAGAAAAGTAGACTTTATTTTGCAAAATTAGCACCAGTGCTGCCTGGTGATCAGTGCTCAAGCTTTGATGCTCGAAGTTTACCTCAGAGGGAAGCAGGGACTGCACAGATACTCGTCTCATAGACTTACTCATCTTAGGAGGAAGAAAAAGAAAGCTGGGCTTCACTTTGGAGCCTGGAGCAGAGCTCAGAACTTGAAGCCAGCGGTGCTTAGTTCTAATCCCAATTCTGACTCTGAGTAAACTCTAGGACCTTCTGGGTCTCTGTTTGGCTGGTCTGTAAACTTGTTTTGGAGTTTGTGATTGCAAATATAGATTGCTAACTTGACAGGGTTGCCAGGGAAGTGTGAAGATGCTTCCAGAAAGTCTTACCTGAACGGAGAAAATCTGCTGTGAACGTGGGTGGCACCAGCTGGTGGATTGGGATGCTGGACTGTGTAAAAAGGAAAATCAAGGTGAGAGACAGCATCCATCTCTACTTCCTAACTGCACTGTGACCAGTGGCGCTATGCTCCTGCAGCCATGACTCCCAGCCATTGGACGTATGTCCTCCAACCGAGTCAGAACAATCCCATCCGGCTTTCCATTGCTTTCGTCAAGTTTTGTGTGAGAAATAAGAATGTTGAGTGCCATTTTTTTATATTAGGTTTTTGGCTTGTTTGGCTTGTGGTTTTGTAGTCTTGTAGACTCTAGAGATATATAGACATTTATATTAATTTTATGTTGATTGGCCTAGGGCCTAGGCATATAATTTAAGTCTTAATTTTTAAATTAATTTAGGGTTTTTATTTTGTTTAGCTATGTGGCTTGGTTTTTTTTTTTTTTTTTTTGAGTAGTATAATTGTTTTGGTTTTTTTTTTTTTTTTTTTTTTGGCTTTTTGTGGTATCTTTGTTGTATTTTTGCTTTTGTTTTTGTTCTTAGAGTTTTTTCAGTCACACTCTGCTCACACTTTCTGTCTGCCTTCAGCCAATCAGCGTTTTTATGAAACTAGTAGGTGGGACAATTATTGTGGGGATTCAATAAAAGTTTCAGAAGTTTCGGAGATATCAGAGGGAATCTACCCACAGTCTATATGGGGATTTAATAAAAGCTCTAGAAGTCCCAGAGCTCTAACCACAGTCAGTCTAGGAGAATCAGAGAGTGGTGATTCAAACCTTTAATCCCAGCACAGGAAGTATCCTGGAAGTGGTGACCTATGCCCTTAATCCCAACTGAGTCAAGGTCACTTTAGATTATAGAAGGAGTTCCTGGCTCCCAAGCAGGCAGTTGTGGGGCCATGCCTTAATTTACCAAAAGAGTATTTAAGGCAGGGATAGAAAGCCAGAGGAGAGGAAGCCAAGGGAAGCCAGGCTGAGGAAGCTGGAAGACAGTGGGTAAGATCTGACTGTGGTGTTTGTTCTCTCTAATATCTCTGACTTCCTCAGAAATCTATCTCTGAGTCTCATTTGTACAACAAATGGCAGCCTAATGTGGGTAAAATATACCCACATAAAGCCATAAAAAGCTTTAAAAATTGTCTAGAGCCCAAAGCAGTTTCTGAGTTGTGTCTCTCATGTGAGCCGTGGTACAGAGACGCCCTGGTGAGGCATGTGGGCTTGGGCTACAAAATGGAAGGCTTTTGGAGTGCAGCTTAAGGTATAAAATGGCTAGTTCTTGAAGTCTTACAGGACCCTCAATATAAGCAAAAAGTTGTAAATGATTTATTTAAGGTTTCTGTTCATAAGGACAAAAAAGGAACAGAATCAAAGATGGCTTTCTAGTGTTGATGTTTTCTTGGATCAGTTCTGTTTGCTGGAGGCAAGCAGAGCTTGGTTTTTTTTTTTTTTTTAATGGAAGCTTCCTGATTCAGCCTTAGAAGCAAAACACTTGTGAGTCTTTTAAGAGGCCCTGCTGCCTAATACTTAAATGGAGTTAATGAGCAGCAGATGGCAAAGCTTTACTTGGGGATTATATGGACCCTAAAATTCCCAGAGAACCTGGGCTAAAAAGATACATTCTATGAAATTAGACTAGGAGCTGGGTTGAGCCATCCATTCACCCTACCAACTTTTAATCCTTAGGCAAGGACCTTGGCAGATTAAAGGTGTGTTCAGAAACAGAAAGAAATAGAAGAATCTGGGTGGGGTCAATCACCCTAGCCAAGCAAAGGTGTGATTAAGAAAAGATTAAGAAATAAATGTACAGTAAAGACAGTTTTTTTTTAAGTCTAAGTGGTTTAGAGTGTGTTGAAAATATATATACATAGGTTTAGAGAAAGAAAAGAAAAGGTAGAGAAAGTCCTTAAAAAGAAATAGAGTAAAATAAATAAATAGAAAGTAAACCACGTAAAAATGGAAAATACAAAGAATGTCTGGATACTCTATGTTATTGTTTTATCTTTAAGCTTCTTGACTGAAAATGACTTAATAAAAGCTGCTAAAAGACAGTTTATTATAAATGCTGTTGGATTAATTCAACCTATATATTTTATAAATGAGTTGACTTTAAAACTGAAATCCAAAGATATGCTACTCTGGAGAAGAGGTTTTCTTTTTTATTTCCACAGAAAATGAGAGGCTGTGGATTTATTCCTGGATAAAGAACATAAAGTTTGATAGAGGAAGACCCTCTGGAAATGGATGGCCAAGATGATTCAGCATTTCAGAGCACCTCTGTTGAAGTTTCCTGAGCTTTGTATCCAGAATAATTTCAAGGAGACTGGCTGAGATGACACAGCTTTACAGACTACTCCACTAAAAACTTGTGCATAATCTTACATTTTTCTTTGGATTCCCATGAGATTGCCAGCACCCCCATTCAGCAGGAAGTAGCCTAGAGAACGACACCCACATTTCCGAAACATGGATTATGGATATTCGTGTTTATTTACAGTGTTGTTTATAAATTGTTATAGATAAGGGGGGAAGGATATTAGATTTGGAGTTCTTTTTGTTTTAAAAAGAGAAAAGGGGATATGTAGGAGGATTATGTTGTTCCATTGTAAATAATTGTCCCACCCACTGGTTTAATAAAAAGTGCTGATTGGCCAAAGGCACACCGGAAGTGTGGGCGGGGCAACCAGACTAAGAAGACTCTAGGAACAGGCAGAACAGATCAGAATGCCAGAGAGAAGCCAGAAGAAGCAAAGGACAACTATGTTGCTCTGAAAAAAGGTACCGAGCCGCATGGCTGAACAGGATAAGAGTCATGGGTTAGATTAAGGTTAAAGAGTTAGCAAGTTATATGCCTGGGCCTTAGGCCAATCCGCCTAAAACTATTGTAAGCATCTGTGTGTCTCTGCGGATCTGTGAGCCTGTGGGCCAAAACCTTGAGGCTAGGCTGGAAAGTCCAGGACAGAAACCACATACTACAAATTATTTACAATGTAACATCATAATCCCAGTACATGTAAGTAACAGAGTCCTAGCACTTAATAGGACAGTCTCTTGTCCTGAGACCTTGTCTCAGTCTCAGCCCACATGACAACTGCTATCCTTTCATAAGTTAAGATTGCAACTCTCAGGGTTGAAACCCCACTAGGCATGTGATACATTTCAAACTGGAGTACCAAGTCTGCCTTGGAATGTTATAAAAAACAGTTGCTAAGTGGAATGAATGAAGGCTAACCTGAGCTGGAGGAAGGGTCAGAATTTGAAGGCAACAGACATATGTGATCTATGCCAAAGGCAGTAGTGACCTCGGGCCGGGAGCCCACAGCCAGCCCCTCCCCAGCCATGTCACCTCCAGCAGCTCCAGTGTATAGAAAGGGACTCAGTGGTCTCCCAGAAAGCCAGCTCAGGGGAAATGTCCCAAGTAGTGGATTGAGGAGTCTGGGGGCTGGAGCTCCAGCCATCCTTCTATAGCATCGATGGGGTGGGCACATAAAAGGAGGGCAGGCATGTGCATTTGTACAACTTTCACTTCATGTCTAGCGTGCCTCTATTTGGCCCAGAGTGAAAAGGAGTCATCCCAAACATCGGTCAGAGCGGTTAATACTCAAGAGACTGTGACAGGACCCACAAACTTTCAGGATCTTAGCAGGGTTGCACCTGGCTCAGCTGCTGTTAAGGTGCGGGGTGCTTCCTGACTAAGCTTTCATCCAGGAAGAAAGCTCTGCTCATCCACCGTGTGTGTGTGTGTGTGTGTGTGTGTGTGTGTGTGTGTGTGTGTGTGTTCTGGTATCCATCCATCCTTTGAGGAATGGATGAGGGACAGCAATGAGCTAATGACAGTTGTCTGTGACTCATACACTTTGTAGAGCAAGTTGAAAATAGTGTTCCAAGACCCAGGCCATGGCTGGAAGACTCTTTTCTTCCCCCACGTCCTGGCTGGCACATTCTCCACCATGTACACAGAGCCAGCTGAACTGTTGGCTTTCCCTGTGATCTTCATTCAGGTAGGGCAGAGGGCTATGCCCACATCACCTCATTGTGATCACGACAAGGAGCCTGTAACAGCAGCTACAGATCATTCTCCACGGTTACTTTAAAAAACAAACAATTACTTTGGGCTCCAGGGTAAATTAGCTTTGCAACATCTCAGCCCAGAGTAAGGACTGTCCACTGTAATCCTTATGAGGACCTGGCTTTACCCCATACTAGCTCCTCTTTCTCCATCTAATCTCACCGCACTCTTGAGGACACTCTCTGCTTGAGTGACTGCTACTACCTTAGCGCCACCATGCCAAAGTCCCTACTTATTTTGCTCTGTAATACAGACTTTCTAAACTTCTAATGCTGAACCTTTCCCTGAGCATCCACCCTGAAGAAATCTTCAAGAGAATTCAAAATTCTGACATCTTTCCTGTTGGTCAGGTGGATACATGATTAGAAGGTAGCACAGGGACTGGGACAGGAGTGTCTTAAGGGAGAAAGGACCCACCAGGAGTCAGAACTAGCACCTGGAAACAGTCATGGAGAAACAGGCAGAAGGTGCACATAAGAGGCTCACTGTTTCAGAGGGTGTAGTCCACGATAGCCTGACCTCATGTCAGAATATCGTGAAGGAGGTAGTGTATGTGTGTGTGTGTGTGGTGTGAAGCCACCTGCTCCCTTCATGTAGGCCAAACCTCCAGAGGCCCAGAGTCTCCCAAGGAGTACCCACCACTAACTGGTGATCAAGTATCCCACACATGAGCCTGTGAGCTGTTTCAGATTCAAACTATAGCCAGCCCCTGTTTGTGAGAGACATGCTTTCCTTGGCTGATTTTAGATGAGCCTGCAGCATCATGTGAAACCTACCCCCTCCCCAACCCCCATTAACTCCCTGGGCTACTTGAAAATCTCACAGGAGCTCACTCTCTTAGAGCCCTACAGTACTCACTGGAGACCTCTCCAAATGGTACCAAGTGGTGGTTACCACAAATTCATCCCCAGCTTCCCCAGCTAAAGAACCATGAAATAGTTTTATTTTTATTTTTATTATTATTATTATTTTTTTAATGAAAAACATGAAACCTACGCTTGCCTGAGATCCCGAAAGTAAAAGCGGAATCTGCTCAGAAAATGCTTTCGTGTGCCTGGTAAACCTCAGATTGTATGGTTGGAAGTAGCCAGTGGGTGGTCTGCATCTCTCCTGGGCAACTGCCCATCTCAAAGCTGCCACACCCCCACTCCTGGCACTACTTCTGCACCTCCCCCGGTGCTCAAAAAAAAAAAAAAAAAAAAAAAAAAAAAAAAAAAAAAAATTCCCTGCAGGGAAAACACCTCCCTGTGCTGCACCTGGGGCACAGCCCTTCCCTCATTCCACATACATCTTACCAGTGAATTTGAATTGCCCCCCTCCCAGCCCGCCCCTCCAGTGTGTTGCTAAGTTACAGAAGACAATTAGGACCAGCTTTGGGAGCTCTTTGCCATTCCAGTCACGAACAGCTTTTTCTACCTCCCCTTTCTTTCCCTGGGAGCTGCAGAGGAATGCTTGTTAAACTATAATGGAGAAAAACCTCTCGTGTTCAGAACAGGCAGCCGAGGTGGCTTTTCATTACAGGACTCTTGCAAACAACTCCCTTGGATCCAATCCTCTTAAGAAGATGTCTGAAAAGCCATTGTGTATATGCACACTGGGCTGTCTACTGAGGGAAGCGGCAGAGAAGCCCCTTCTGGGGTTGGATCTAGCAGGACTGCCATGCAGGGAGTCTGCCCAAGAGGTGGCTCACTTTGCTTTCAAAGTAACTATTGCAAGAGATCAAACAAAAGCACTTTCCATCTGCTCTGATTAATATCACCAACTGGCTGCCTCATGCTTGTACTACAGTCTCCTGAGCAAATGAAGGCTCAGAAGTATGAGGAAGTTTTACCAGTTGCCTCAGGAGGGGCAGTCCAGGGCAGCCATCCTATGACCCAGCTGATTGCCAGTGACTTTCAGAGCCCAAAGATTGCCTGAAGAGGCAGAGTCAGGCCATCCTGAGCCCAGCAGGCTCTTTCCCATACCCTTTTGTGCCCAGAGCTGGTATTACATTCTGACCTGTATTGTTTTTAATATGCCAACCGGCACGTTGGCTTATGTCTACCTTTTAGATCTGAGCTCTACTAATTCCAGGGATGGAAGCATAGCTATGTGCCTCTGCGCGAGGAGCATACCCTTTCTGATCTGATGAGGAGACAGTGAGCCCGACCTTGCAAAGATGGAAGTTCTGAAGATGCCACATGGGAAATGAGGATAGAACCTGGGAAATGACAGGTGCTCAACCAGTAGCCATGCACTTGACCTGTGTTAGTCTAGATTCCAATTGATGCTTATAAAGAAAAGGTGGACAGACTGCCCTGACTGAGAAAGATGCAGTCATTTGAGAGTAACATGGAAGCTGCCAGTGATGTAGGTAAGTATGTAACCTATGACCCACACAGGGAGAGTCTCTGAGAGCACTCTAGTATTAGGGAAATGGGGCCCAGGGGCTTATGGGAGCATCTTATGTATCTGCATGCAATGTAAAAGCGATATGAGACTGAATCCATGGAAATAGAGGAGGGAAATAGAGGCTTCTGAGGGCTGGAGCAGCTAGTCCAGAACAGCAGGCAAGTTCTAAACAGGAAGACACAAAGGGCAATTCACAGCACAGAACTGTTCATATGTGCTTAAATGTCCTTTCCATGTGTAACAGCTGCATTTCCCACAGGTGTGAGGTATCCATATCCAGCCAATGTGCTGAATGTGTTGTGGTATCATGAGGTGGGGGTGGAGGCCAACAAGCATGGAGATGAAGTGAGACACAGGATAGATTAAAACAGGATACAAAGATCCTCTACAGGCTAACGGTGAGTGTCGTATAATTAAGTCCTCACTTTATGTGACAGCGTGGTTTGGCTGTTTTTGTCACTTCCAATGGCAAAGGCAATGGGGGATTCTCTTTCAGTTCTGGTGGATGTTCTGACTCATTTTACGACCATGATCCTTACACAGTGCTAAGCATGCAGCGAACAGGAAGTAGATGTTCAGTGAGTAAATAAAACAAAACATATCCTATCCACGTTGGACGTTCCTCCCTGTTCTGGGCAGCACTTTGGGACTGACTGAAGGAAGCATGAGGAGCCTCTTGGAGGCGCAGCTATTGTGGCTGTGGAAGTGGAGAAAAAGGGGTGACGAGCTGGCTTTAGGCCTCCGAGGTTGGTCCACTCTTAGGAAGGATCAGTCACAGGCTGAAGTGAAACTGTCCTCACCATCTCCTGCAGCCCACAGAAAGGCCTGTGCTTCTCCAACACTGGAGTGTGTGAGAGAAGACAGCTTCTGTTCTCTTTGCTGACTTCTTGGGGGGGAGGTATGAGGTATATCACACAGTGTAATTGATACTGTGTGACAGCAAGGTCACAGGCCACATCCCAGACCTAATTGCACATTTAAGGAGAAATTGCCTTCTAAGTGACATATGACACACCAAGGTTGATGGATTCCAGAGTCCAGCCTGGCTGGGCTCCATTTCCAATATCACATGTGTGCATAGGACCCTGACTTTCCCATCCTGCCTGAGTCAGGAGTGAAAACATTTGAGCATTCTGCTCTTTCTGATGCAACGTGGCCTCTGACAGTGACAAATAGGCAGGCCCAGTCCTCCGTCACTTATTCGAAGTTTTGCTATCCATATAATCTCTTCAGAGTCCTTTCTTCCACAGCAGGGGACTTTCTAGCTTGCTGTGATGTCCCTTTGTTTGTTTCCAGCAATAAAACTTGTTGGCACATCTTTTAAGGGTCTTATCTTGACACTTATGTTTTGGCATTCAGTCAGCGGAAGGAGATAGATGGTTAAGGTGAACTTTGGGGCTTAAAGGGTTCAGGATTTAAATTTGCCCCCTTTTGATAAAGAGCTCAAGAATTCCAGATTATTTCAGTCCTTACATTCGCTTTCAGTTTGGAGGTGCTAAATTTTTCATATGAAATCTCTCATTTCTGTTTTAAAATAATAGAATTTTGAAAACTACGAATCAGGCCTTAAGCAGGAAAAGCTGACAGATCTCACTTGAGAGTCAGGGAGAGCATTTGGCCTGTGATTGATTGTAAACAGGCCCTAGAGCTGCACTGTCTTCATGGGAGACTCTGAAGTAGGTACGCCGGATGATTTGACTAAGGGTGTGTAATTTCAGATGGTACCCTGGCAGTTTTAGGTTCTTTCTTGTGATGCAGGAGAAAGGGAGGAAAGAGGACCTTTGGTATCTAACAGGAATTGGCTTTGGAACAGCCCCCGTCTTACCACGTGAGTACCAAAGTCAGAAAATGCTGAAGTCCCTTATATAAAACGGAAATGTATTTGCATAGAACCTATGCACGGCCTCTCATGCCGCTACTTTGTATACATTTTATAATGCCTAACACATATAACCCTGTATAAGTCAGTGCCGGCTTGTATTGCCTGGAAAAGGATGACAAGAACATAGATTTATTCATGTTCAATGTAAGTGCAGCTTTTCCCTTTGAGTATTTTGGGTCTGTGGTTGGTGGAATCCCAAGTGGAGCTTTAGGTATATATGTGGAGGAAAGTACATTAATTAGCTTGACTGTAATAGCCACAGTTGACATATCACCAAAGCAAGGATGTCAGAACTTAATGTTGTAATTCTTACAAATAAGATTGTAAATTAAGATCTTAATTTCCAATTATGATGTAAAAAGCAGTAATGGACTGGCTTCTCAGCAGCTAGCCCAGCCAAACTAACTCAGCAAAAGCCTCTTAGAAAAGGCCAGATCAATAATCTGTCTTCTCCCCAACTCTGGTCTCTCGCTGACTCTTGAAGCACAGAAGGATGGAATAGTGATCTTTACAAAGAGGAACTGGCCTCATATCTTCCCTTCTTAAAGCTGCAGATGTGAATAAAACTCTGAGGTCTTTATAGGGCTCTGGAAAACCTGGCTCTTGTTTAAACAGTGCCATTTCACACTGCAGTTTTTATGGCCATCTCCAGTCTTGTTCCGATACTCAAGGGCCTTTGTACCACCTGCAATGCTCTCCTTCCTGTCTTACTCTGCCTCTTCCTCATCTTCTACCTCTTAGGTCAGTGACACTTCCCCCTGGGAACCTCTCCCTGAATCTCTTATTAAATCAAATTCGTCAGCTGTCATTGAGAATCACAGGTCTTCCTTAGAAGACTGCCCACAGTGGGGATGATTTAATAGCATGGTTTACCATGAAAAGGGTAAACTCTGTTGAAGCTGAATCCATCTTGCAGATGGATCCACAGGACCCGGAGCAGTAAGGAAGGATGCTGGGTGAGCCAGTGGATGATAGAGTGAGTGAGCAAGCTGGGGCTGAACTCTTATCACATCACAGGGTGACAGACTTGGGTTGCAGATAGGAAAGCTACATAAACTTGGCTGGACAGCAGCGCTTGGGATTACAGAGAGAGTGACATCACTGACTAAGGTGACAATCAGCTCTACATTTAAAACAAATGATGGACTTCCAAGGGTCTCAACTGCTGGGCACTGTGCAGTCAGGTGCTGTGTAGGAACTATGCACATGTTATATACAGAGGTTAAGTGTGTAGATTTTAGGTCACATTGTTGAGAATCAACAAGAAGCTCCTTGTTTTAAGTACTGCCATTTTGACTGCAGACTCCATTTTTTCTGTGGAGTAAAATTAAGCTCAGGTTCCTAGGCCCTAGGAGATCTGGGAACCTTCCAATAGCTGACCTACCTCCTCCCTAAGTCAGAGAAATAGTCATTATGTATCTTTAATTATCTAGAAACATTATGGCTGTTCCTAACAACCAAAGAGATGAATAAATCTGATTGGTGGACTGAACTGCTTGCATTGATATTGGTTGACAATAAGGAACATTCAAGAAAGCCTCTAATCTCTAAATCCTGATTATCAAAAATTGTAACTGTAACTTGGCAACAAATGTTTGCGATTTTTGTGCTTACATTCTTGTTTCAGCGAGCATTGAGGGTCACAGTTCAGCTCCCTGGTCTGTTCTGCGGTCCTGATCGGCTTGTCCCTGTCCCCTTCCCCACTTTTTTTGTGCTGCCCTGCATTAAATATTTTCTTGAGGGAACCCCATGTGTCTGCTTGGGTTCATTCCGAGCCTCAGACTAAAACAGCACTGACTGCTGTAATTTATGGTGAATATTCCAAAGGCCCCTGTAAAGGTGTGGTCTCTAGCCTGTGGCTATGGAATGAACACACCTTCACAACCTGCTCTCATGCTGTACTTCATGGACCCAGAGCAACTGCACCTAGTAGATATGGACTGACCCTCTGAAATCATGAGCCTGATCAAATTGCCTCCTTTTATCTCTCTCTCTCTTTTAAAAAAAGATGTATTTACTTCAAATGCCTGCAAGTATGTCTGTGCTCCATGTGCATGCCTAGTACCCTCAGAGATTCAAAGAGAGGTTTGGATTCCCTGAGAGCAGAGTTATATATGGTTTTGAGCCACCATATGGGCACCAGAAATCAAATCTGGGTCCTCTTCAAGAGCAACAAGTGGCCTTGACCACTGAGCCATCTCTCCAGAGTCCCCCACTCATTTTTTATTACCTCTGGCATTTTATCATGGTCTTGGAAAACAGACTGACACACAGTATTAGAAAGCTGACAAGAAAAACACCATCTTCCCTGGTCCCTTCAGGTAGTCATGCAGTATGGACACCATGAAGGTTCAACTTGGTGAACCAGTGAGTTTTATTAGGGCTACTTACAGGAATTTGGGTGAGGGGTTACTTACAGGAAGAGAAAAGACTCAAACACAGACGTACTGCACAGTCAGTAGGAGCTCACCCAAGCTGCGAAGAAGCTTCCTTGTTCTTTCAGATTTTGAGTCCTTGAGTCTTCTAGACAGCTCAGCTTGGCTGAATGTGTCTCACATCAATCAGTCTTTACCACTTGGGCTGCCAATTTCAGGGACTTCCTGGAGCCTCTGAGTTGTAAAGTTCCGGAGCTTAAGGGGCTTCTCTGCAGAATGTTTTACCTCCCTAATGCTGCAACCCTTTAATATAATTCCCCTAGTCGTGGTGACCCTCAACCACAAAATTATTCTGTTGCTACTTCATAGCTAATTTTGCTACTGTTATGAATCATAATGTAAATATCTGATATGCAACCACTGTGAAAAGGTCACAACCCACAGGCTGAGAACCAGTTCTTTAGACCATCCTGTGTCTTCATGAACTTCCCAGCAAAATGGAAGGAAAATGTTACACTGCTACACAGGCATAAAAGTTTTTTTTTTGTTTGTTTGTTTTTGCTTTTAAATAGATTCCTGAAGCATCCAGATCTGTGGTCTCATTTGTAAAATGAGGTGATAACATCATTTACCCCAGAATGTTCACTGTGAAACTAACACCTCTAAAGTTTGTTGCACCAGCATTAAAATGCTGAATGTAACTCTTATTACCATTTCCATAAAAGCCAAAGCTCATAAAATTCACTGATTGTCTCAGTCTTACAGGTTATAGATGAGAAAAACCACTCAGTCCCAGGTGACTTGGCCCTGTTGCTTTGGGTCCATGGCAAGACAGTGACATGGTCAAAACACGTAGTGAAAAAAAATCTGTTCACTTCATGGTGTCCCAGAAGCAGAAGAGAGGAGCTGGGTCCTCATCCACTTTCAGGGCCCAACCCTTGTCCCTGGCTTCCAGGACTTGCCTCTCTCCATTCGGCTACATCAGGAATCAGGTGACACTGGTGCCAGAGCTCTGAGACTCAGAAGAAGGCAGAAAGGGACAACCTGAGATAAGGACAAGGGACAAAGGCAGACATTTTTGGGGCACACCCATGAACGAAGTCATGTGATGATGGTGATATCTCTGTATCTAAGCTTATTTCGCGTCACATAATCTTTTGTCCCATCATGTTGCAAATAAATACTTTTTATGGGTAAATAGTATTCTATGATGTGCAAGCATCAATTTTTAAAAATACACTTATCAGTTGACGGTTCTTCGTTTTGGAACAACAAGGAAGGACAGCCGTATCTTCAAGGGGGAGCTTCAGTTCATCTCTGTAAATGATGATAACGCTTTTGAGAGACGGACTCTCAAGCGCTGGGATCATGGGCATGAGCTACTATTCACCCACTTTGCTCTGTGTATTTCCTTCTCGCTTTTCTATTTTTGTTTATTTGTTTGTTTTTGGTTGTTGTTTAGTTTGGGGTATTTCTTGGGGGGGGGGGGGCAGAGTCTCACTCTGTAGCTCTGACTATCCTGAACTCACTATGTAGACCAGGCTGGCTTTGAACTCACAGATATCCATCTGCCTCTGCCTCCCAGGTGCTGGGATTAAAGGCATTGTGCTTCCATGCTCAACTTGTTCTGAGTATTTGAAACAGAAGAGAGAATTTTAATATTTGAAACAAAGAAATATTAAATATTGAAGGACATAGAAAGGCTCACCCTTATTTGGGAATTATAGACTGTGAACAAATATCAAAATATTTCTAAGAAATACACAAAATTTTCACATGTCACTTTAAGAAAGCAAAATCCACCATGACTAGACCTGTGTGTAAAATCAGCAGTGTGGCTGGGCACTGTAGGCCACACCTGAATGGTCTCCAGGTCAGGGAAGGATTAGTCCCAGACAGATCTGAAGGAGGAGTATGGTGGAAACACAGTGGACCTGTCTGCATGCACTGGTCAGGCCATCTGCTGAGGTTCCAAACAAACAACAGGAGAGTCCTGACTCAGCCGACCAGAGAAAGAGAATACTCTATATAGTACATGATATAAGCAGGCTTCAAACACCTCCCAGCTCCATGTCCAGTCTGGAGCCACACTGTGACATCCTAGCTATGAGCACAGTCAGATCCTCATGTGTGGGAGATTATGTAGTTACATTGTAAATAATTGTCCCACTCACTGGTTTAATAAAAAGCTCTGATTGGCCAAAGGCAGGCAGGAAGTGAGGGCGGAGCAACCAGACTAAGAAAAACTCTGAGAACAGGAAGCACAGAGCAGAACGCCAGAGAGAAGCCAGAAGAAGCAGAGGACAACTATGCTGCTCTAAGGAAAGGTACCAAGCCCGTATGGCTGAACAGGAAGAGTCATGGGTTAGATGAAGGGTAGAGAGCTAGCAAGTGATATGCCTGGGCCTGAGGCTGATCAGCTGAAAACTATTGTAAACATCTGTGTGTCTCTGTGAGTCTGCGGGCCTAAACCTTGAGGCTAGGCCTGAAAGTCAGGGCCAGAAGCCTCATATTACACTCATGGGAGCTTTAGGTCGGTATCGCATGATGCCTGAGGCAGGTCTCGAATAGAGAAAACATAGTGTGTCACATTTCTGTTGTTTTACCCCCTGAAATGCAAATCGATGATGCTAACTGATTTCAGACATGGTCCGTGGCCCTTGGACCACATGTATCTGAGAAGAGCTATGAACACAGCCTAATACATTTGTAGACAACAATGTCATGTTTGAATGCTAGAGGCTGTACACTCTGGAATGATGTCCAAGTCAAGCTTTTCTGTTTCACACATAGGAAAATGTGTTTTCATAGGAGGAAAAGGCCAGCAATCCACTTTGCATGGGCAACGGCGTTTCAAGATGCTGGTGTTTTCGCACACAGTGTGCCTGCATTTTATATATGGTTTTCCTAGGCTAGAATATTTTTAGCCATATACTTCTACTAAAGTTCTTTCTATAGTAGTTTCTCTTCTACAAGGAGAGAAATATCAGTAAGGATGAGATAGCAGCCACTCTGTAGACCTTGCTCTCCTTGCCACCCAGAAGCGTTCCTGTGGGACACTGCTGTCCCCAGGTCCAGTGCAGGAGGAAGGCACTTCTGGGACAATTGTGTGGCCAGGAATGGTCCTTGTAAGCAAATGCTGGTTCATGGAGGTGTGAGTGCAAGAACAATACCCATTCTGCTGGCAGGGATAGTGTGTCAAACCATGCCACAGACAGCCCACCCAGAAGCACACAGGATAGCTCGTAGGCTGGAAGAGCCAGACTGGGGCTTTGAACCCTTTCTTGACCCCTGGAGTAGGTTCCCTGATACCTATAAGTGATTTTTGTTTATCTCAACATTGGTGACAGATGGATGGTTCCTAAATCACAGGAATGGTACAAAGTTTGAAAGAGTTAATGAAATCACTGATGCCTGTCACATGGTCAACACTACACAGGGTAGTCATTATTATCAAAATTAAAAGTGCCAAATAGGAACAGCCATGTTCACAGTCCATTATTCAAACAGCCAACAAGGGTGGAAACAATCTGAAAGTCTACCAATGAATAAGTGGTTGAAGAAATACCACGGAATATGGCTTAATCTTTAAAAAGTAGGAAATCTGGCACATTCCCCCAAATGAATGAACTTTGAGTCTATTATAATGAACAATGTAATCCAGTTACAAAATGACAGATACTGGGCGATTCTGTTTGTGTGAGGCACCAGAGTTGTCAAATTTAGAAAGAGAAAGCAGAACTGGCAGGGCCTCGGGGAGGGAGAATTGCTTAAGTGTCACAGCATTTCAGTTTTATGAGACCAAAGAGTCCTGGAGATATCGGCATGAATACATGGGGATATTGTTAAACTGCATACAAGTGGCCGAGACATAACAGTGCACTTATGCTATATCTTATCATGGGCATATTTTCAAAAGTGTTACGTGCAAGCTAAGTTTGGGATAAACACAGAGAAGGTACAGCATCTGTGCAGTAGATTTCCCATGTAGATCTGGATATGCAGAATCCCTGTACTATGGGGAACTCAATCCACAGCTTGCTGATATTTATAGAAACTCTGGGTATTATTTACGACCCCTTTTATCTCACCCTTTCCTATGTTTCTTAGGGTCCTCAGACAGAATTTGTGCTGAAGTGGGAGATCAAGCCTGAAGAATCAAACCATGGATGACACAGGTCTCGGTTTGAGGGCAGACCACAAGATACCCTCATCAGCTGCCACTCAGACCAGCTAGGATGAGCTTTACTTACCAGCTCCTGAAATGAAGTACCTGATTGTGGTGGGATTCAGGTGTCAGCTGATAAGATCCGAGGATGCTTACCCAGGGTCCCGGGCCCCTGAAGGGGGCGTGGCCAACCCGATTGATAAGGTGCTGCTGCAACCCTGGAAAGCCTGTTTTTTCTGGTTCCTGGCTGTTGGAGAGACCGGTTTGGAATCCATCGCCCACCGTTCCAGACTCCAGTCCCTGTTCAGGCTCCGCTATAAGCTGTTACCTGTACCGTGAGTGTTGGTTTAT
The DNA here is from genome assembly GCA_033318265.1 of Phyllotis vaccarum. NCBI lineage: Eukaryota > Metazoa > Chordata > Mammalia > Rodentia > Cricetidae > Phyllotis > Phyllotis vaccarum. The sequence continues at coordinate 61,110,732 of JARWLC010000005.1, forward strand.
ATTTTAATAAATATCTATCCTGCACTGGTGCCTTCTAAGTAAAACTTCGCCTACACCTGGGGCTTCCCCCCCCCCCCCCCCCCCCCCCCCCCCCCCCCCCCCCCGGCCCACGGATTGGGGTCGGCGGCCTAGTCTCCTCGGGCCAGATGTGGGATTCCTTTTGTGCCCACACCTGATGCTTAAATAGAAACTTCATAGAGTCAAATTCAGGCAGAATGTTATGACAGCTGGTTGGGCCTTGGATGAGAAGGATGTTGGTAAATGAGTTTCCTGGATTTCTGTCTTGGGGTAGTAGAAGTCATAAATCTGGGGAAATTTTTAAAAAGTAAGGAGAAAAGTACAGAGTACTGCTACCCAGAAGGAGCAGGCACTGGGAACCACAGATAACACCAAAACTTATTCTTGTTCCTATTGACGCACACCCATGGCTTTAGTTCATAACGTACAGTAAGAGACAAACAGTGGGCAACAATAAAATACAATCATAACAATCTTATAACAAGAGCTATGTGAGCATGAGCTATCTTTCAAAATGCCCTTTATACTCACATTTGAGTAACAGTGTGAGGAGACATGTTGGCTGTACGATGGACAAAGAGGTCAAATGACACAGGCAATGTGACGTTGTCTAACTACTGTCTATCACTTGAAAGTTGGATCACAACATCCATGCAGTCACTCCCATAACCCAGACTGAGTAACATACACAGATGCCAGGCAGAGGATTCAACTTTGAGTTATGTTGGAGTGGAACAGTACAGGAACTCATCACAGTATTCAGATGGAGTGCCATAAAACTTATTAGTTCTGGAATTTACTACTTAATATCTTTAGAGTGCAGATGACCATGGGTAAGCCCATGGTCTATACTTCATAGCCATGATCTTATGTAAAAAAAAAAAAAACAAAACAAAACAAAAAACCAATGTTGCCGTCATTGTCTAAGACAGAAAAACATGGCGTAAAAAAAGAAAAAAGTGCACACAGGTTTATCTTGAGAAATCGGATCAAGAGCTCAGGAGCTGTTGTGCATCAGTTTTAGAGATGCTTGTACTTGCTAAGGAGTACCTGCGAATATATACAAGGAATATACAAAGGGGAAGGAGCCAGCCATGGATATCAGAAGAGCCACAAAAACAGAGGTGGGCATGATCATCATGATGATGGCAATGCACGTCATCCCAGCACTTGGGAAGCAGAGGCAGCACGAGATGCAACTCCAGGTCAGCCTGGGCTAGAGCCTGTCACAAACAAATACGCACATAGAAAAGCTACAGGAGAACCAGCAGGGGAGTGTTCTGAGAGCGGCTCTGGGAAGAATGCACATGCAGATGCCAAAGCTGAGGAAGAAAGGTATCTCACTCACACATGGCCAGGAGGCCACTGGAGAGACTGCAGAACAGCTGTGGTAGAGTCACAGGGATGGATGCAGAATTCAGGGGACCAGCTGGGCAGACAAGGGAGGGACAAATCTAAGCAGGCACACCATGAAGTTTCCTCAAGGACAGGCAAGGGCAGCTTTGTTCATTTCTACTGATAAAACACAATACCACTGGAGTTGGTTTTTGTTTTTTTTTTGTTTTTGCTTTTTCTCTTTGGGGGCTTACCACCAGGCTCATAAATACACAGAATCTTATTCTGAGTTATGACTGCTTTCGCTTGTTTCTTGACAGCTTTTCTAACTTAAATCAACCCATTTCTTTTCCTCTGCATTTTGCCTCTGGGCTTCTTACCTTCCTTTATTCTATGCATCTTCCCTTCTGACTTCCTGGCCAGACGGCCCCTGGTGTCTCCCCCTTTCCCTCTGTCTCTAGCTCTCCCTCTTCTAGATTTCTCCTCGGATTAATTCTCTGCCTGCCAGCCCCACCTATTTCTCTCTCCTGCCTAGTTACTAACCGTTCAGCTCTTAATTAGATCAATCGGGTATTTTAGGAAGGAAAAATAACCCAGCTTTACAGAGTTAAACACATGCAACATAAAAGAATGCAACACGTCTTTGCATCATTTAACAAATATTCCACAGGATAAACAGATGTGACACATCTTAAACTCATATTCCATAACATGCCACAAACTGTATAATGTGTAAAGAAAGGCTTGTTTTGGTTCATAGTCTGACCCATGGTCAAGGAGCTGATATAGTGAATGGCACTGTGTAGGTGGGTCCCAGGAAGCACATGGTAGTACAGGGCAGGGGATATGTGAATACCTGTCCACTTCTGTTCTACAGATGCAGCAGAAGACAACACGAACCCCCTAATCACCGACTAGATGAATGAGTGAGTCCACCCATCAGGGAAGAACTAAGTTGTCTCTTAAAGAACCACTTATTGTGGTGGAGATTAAATTTCAACATGAGTGTCAGGTAGACAAACCACGGCCCAACCACAGTGGAGATGGAGAGGTCTGCAGCAGATGAAGCTTCACATCCAGTGTCCGCCTGACATTAGCACCCACCGAGGGATCAACCAGTGGGGGGATCAAGCAATCCCGATCAAACTGACTTCATCTCATGTGCCCACCTCATATATACTCTTGGTTTTCCATTTTTGCAAAAGCCCAACTGGACTTACTCGGACATGAAGACTATAAGGATGGTTCAATAAACAGTAGTCTTGAAAAATGAACACCTAAAAAGAGACAGCAGCTGGAACAACAATTTGGGCAGTTCTTGAAAATAAAATTGGAGCTGGTGGTCTGGCTCATGGTAGATCTGCCCAGAATGTGTGAGGCCATAGTCCCAGTCCTCAGCACCAGCAAACAAGGATGAACTTACTTCAGTCATTCTAGATATTTATATTTTTGTTCTAAGTTAGTTACAGCCATGTCCTACGATTCTTGAAATAATTATTGTTGGACAGAGGATAGTGTTGACTTTCTCTTAGACACTTTTGTTCAGTTTTTGACTTTCTCCAGTCAATTCCGGTTGCAGTCTTGATTAAGCATGCATGCTTATGTTCTGTGAAGAATGAGAGGTGGGCACACAGATGCACTTCCTGCTTTAGAAAGCACGTTTCACTATGCCGAGAAACCAGCACTAACCTGCCATGATGGACAATTGGGCCTGTCTCTTTAAATCTGAGATCTACAAGCACACTGGGGGTGGCTGTCTTAAAAGTGCATGTGAAGAGAATTCCCTTAGTCATAAATTCTTTAAAGTCTTGCAGTACCCAAACTTTTATAAACACAGAACATCCAGACATGTAGGCAGAAAGCCACGTGAGCAGCAACGCCACGGGCCTCCTCTTCTGTAAACACCATTGCAAGCAGAGCAGCAAACAATGCCAGCAGAGGATATCAAGCTTGACCAGACACAGTGCCGAACAGTCCATGTGGACATGCAGCCAGACACCCCACAGACATCTCAAGGTGACAGCAGGCTGAGCCATTGCTGCACATCTCTCAGTGACTGGCTCCTTAGCTCCACCTCAGATGTTTGGATGGGCAGGTGGATAGGTAGTAGGTTGAGTGAGCAGCTGGATGGGGTGGGGAGATGGATACATTTTCCTGGTCTTCTGCTGTCTATGACTCTCTGACCAGAGTATTCTCTTTGCAGGTTTTGTCTATGGTGCAGCATGTTGATAGGGGTGAAACATGTGCTACTGGGTTCACGTGGACGCCCCTGTTAGTTCCTTTGACACAGTGACGGACATGACGCAGACAGATGCTGGGCACAAGCCGTAGAGTTTTGGGTAACCCCAGGCTCTGTTTTTCTCAATGAAGGTCTTGTGTAGAAGGGTTATAAACTGAACTTAGCACAGAGAGCTGCTGTATGCCTTTGTGGGTCCCCTGGGGCTAATGTCTCCATTCCCATGGGGGCTTCTGTCACAGCAATGAAGCTAGACTTAGCACACTACCATGAATGGAACCTCCCAACTAGGATGTGGCTCATGGGCTTCCTGTGCTTTTTTAAGACACTGTAGGAAAGTGCTGGCTAAGCACTCTGTGGAATTTCAGCCATTGGGCTGGGCTTGTCTTCTCAGAATTAGCTTAGGAAAGGATATCCCACAGGTAAAGTGGTCTTATAGTGCTGGTCCACTGGAACCTCACAATGTACAACACCACCTCATAGATCAGTGATTCACAGACTATGGAGAATGATTTCTCAGTTTGGAGGCTTGAGGTCTAAGATCAGGTGCTAATGGATGTGATATCTGATGAAGACCCACTTTCTGGGTTAGCTTCCCTATTATTTTGCTTTATTTAAAAGGGTGAAGAAGAAGGTGGACCTCTGTTCCTACAGAGGACCTGGGGGAGTCCTGGGTGCTGAGGTAAGCTTTGCACACGCAGTATACTTGAGTGATAGCCAGGGTTCAGTTCAGGGGAGGAGGTGAAGTACTTGGAGGATGTAGGGATGCCTGCTTTTCCTCAGACAAGGGCTCCAAGGGGCTCTGGACGTGTCTTGAAGGGCAAGCTACTGAGGCACTTAGGACAGGAGAGAGGAGGCTTCGGGAGAGGAAGGTGGTTGTCTGGTGGGCTTTTCATAGGGCCATGGATGAATAGTTATAATGACTAAAACTGAATAATTGTGATAGCTGCCTATGACTCCAGCAACTAAGGAAGAGTGTCACGGGACCTCCAGGGCCAGCTAGTTAGACTGAATTTGGAGAGCTCCCGGCTTCAGTGAAAGGCCTTGCTTCAACAAATCCAGTGAAAAGTGACCGAGGAAGACAACAGTATCAAATTCAGGTGTCCACGTGAACATGTACACACGTGTGTGCACACTCACAGGTCTCCATGTGAACAGGACACGTGTGTGCACACTCACAGGTGTCCGCGTGAACGTGTACACACACATGTGTGCACACTCACAGGTGTCCACGTGAACATGTACACACACATGTGTGCACACTCACAGGTGTCCACGTGAACATGTACACACACATGTGTGCACACTCACAGGTGTCCACGTGAACATGTACACATATGTGTGCACACTCACAGGTGTCCACGTGAACATGTACACATGTGTGCACACTCACAGGTCTCCACATGAACATGTACACATGTGTGCACACTCATAGGTGTCCACATGAAGAGGACACATGTGTGCACACTCACAGGTGTCCACATGAACAGGACACATATGTGCACACTCACAGGTGTCCAGAAGAACATGTACACACGTGTGTATATACCCATAGATTTCCACATGAACATGTACACACATGCCCACAGGTCTCCATATGAACATGTACATATATGTATCTGTATGTATATACACAAAGTCTTAGTTACTATGCTATGGCCAAGGCAATTTATAGAAGAAAGAGTTGATTTGGGACTTACAATTTCAGAAGGCTAGAGTCTGTGACCATTATGGTAGGGAGCATGGCAACTGATAGGCATGGTGCTGGAACAGTAATCTACACACATAAGGCAAAGAGAGCTAACTGGGAATAGTGTGAGCTTTTGAAACTTCAAAGCCTTTGCTGTGACACACTTCCAACAAGGCCACACCTCCTAATCCTTCCCAAACAGTTCCTCCAACTAGGTATCAGGATTCAAATATATGTGTCTATGGGGGCATTCTCATTCAAACAATTCCATCCATACATATAACACACCATACAGATACATACTAAAAAGGGAAGTAACCGTGACTTGATGAGAATCTGAAGAAATGTAAAAAAATGTATGTGTTAATTAGCTTTATTTGGTCACTTTAAAACAATATACTGTACATGATGATAAATGTATATAATTTTGCATGTAAATTAAAAGGAGAATTATGGGTGGTGCTGGAACACCATGCATGGGACAGGCAGGAGAAGGGAGCAGAAGCCCTGACCCGGCTTTCTGGCCTTTGCCCTGAGTGAGCACAGAGTGCAAGGCCAATGTTTTGGTGCTGAGGGTAGCCTTAAGGAAGGTCTGGCTTTCTGTGGCAGACTTGATCTGGTGTGTTGGGGCAGCCTGAGGTTGTCTGCAGCATTCGGTCCACCTGTACCTTGGAAGACACAAGTTTCTCAGGTCTCTCAAAGACAGTGTTGCATTGAAATCAGCCATTTCTACTGTGCTCAGCATCAAGGCCAGAAACTGGCCAGGTCAGAGTTTCTGACCCCTTCTGCGTGCCTCATGCATGATGTTCCAGCACCTCAAATCTGACTCACAGGAGGGCTCCCCCCACCCGTACAAGGCTCTTTCCACTCTGCCCAGTTTTTTTCCTTAACCAACATCAGTAGTTTCTAAGGATAATTTGGCAATGGTCACTGACTGTGGGTTTGACTTGTAAAACTCATTGACAACTCAGAAGCAAAAGTATTCCTGGGTTGGATGCTGTGGCAGCAACAGGCAAACTTTGTCAAGTGTCCACCATCTATCTGCAGGCAAAGACGCCCCACCCCTCTGAAAAGTGCATCCACTTGAGTGTAGACGGTGGGGTGTTACCCCAATTGTTGTGAAAGGTCTGCTCAAGACTGCTGCCACATAGACTCACAAGGAAGGGGTAGACAGTATATCCCCTTCTATCCCCTTATCCTCTGCTTGGCCCGCCAGGCTCCATCCAGGCCTCCAAGATCCAGCAGTGAGAGGTAATCAGGAGGCCAGGCACTGTTGATGTTAGGACTGTGACCTTAGCCAGAACAGCACCCACCAGAAACTCACAGTCAATAGCAGCTTCCACAGTATCTTTCTGGTCAAGCCAATCAAAGTTTAGACATTTTGATTACTCTGTTACTTATCCTGAAAAGGAACCACGAGAAATAGATGATGACAGATGTCAGGGAACACCCACACAGGCATGTATGCACATGCACACGTGCACACACACACACACCTGCAACCTCTGTGGAGTGCAAGTATGTTTAGAGGTTGAGTGTTGATCATACCCAGCAGGCTCATATATGTGAACACTTGGTCCACAGATGGCAGTAGTTTGGGAATGTGTGGAATGGTTTGGACATGGGGCCTAGCTAGGAAAGGTAGGCCTATGGTGGCTGGATTTCCTGACTTCAGTTTGGCCTGCCTGCTACCTGAACTTTCATTGTTTCTTAATCAGCTTGTGGAGACGTAAGTAAGCTAACTAGTGGTCATGGAGCCTCTCTGACTGTCACAACCAATGTGCTGTGCTTCCCTCTGTTACAATAAGATTTCTATCCCCGGGCTGCCAGAGGTCCAGACCCACAGACCTGCTGTCCCAGACCCCTTAGCCTCCTGCTGCTGCTTAGGCCCCCCCAGCCCCTGCAAATGACTCAGACACATATTAACTTTATGTTGTTTGGCCTATGGCTCAGGCACATTGCTAGCTTGCTCTTTCATCTTAACCCATTTCCATTAATCTGTCCTGCCACGTGGCCCGTGGCTCACCTGTGTTCCTTACATGTTTCTTCTTTGGCAGCTGGGTCGATCTGATCTGACTCTGTCCTCTTTCTCCTAACTATTCTGATTCCCCACCTACTTCTTATATGGTGCCTGCCACGGCCAAAACAGTCCTTTACTTAAAGATTGATATGCACAGCATACAGAAAGACATTCCCACATCATCCCCCACTGTGAAACTGTGAACTGAGTCCTTCCTGGGGTCAGGAATGTGGCAATTTCAGAGCAAGGATCTAAGATCAGATCCTTAGAAGCCACATAAAATGCCCAAGCAGGCACATCAACCTGAGGGTGACTCCTGCCTAGGAAGAGGGATGCGAGATACCCACAGTGAGTGAGACTAGCTATCTCTGTGAGTATTGTGATTAAGAGACCCTACATCAATGAATAACATGGGTGATTCCTGACCTTTGTCTCAGGTGCCACATGAGTGCTCATGCATATCATCCGCATATACATGTTCCCCATATATGAAAATATGTATACACATACACATGCACACACTGATATACACATGCACAGAAACACACACACACATGCTGCAGGCACATATGCCTCTGTGAAAATGGAGAAAGTAAAAGTAAAATTTTTCTCCTTTAAGTTATCTCAGTTGGGCAAGCATTAGCACATAGTGTCATAAGGTCACTGAGTCCCTTGTTCACTGATGACGGATACCAAGGGAGTTGGATGTGAATAGCTGGGGCTCTTTTGTGATGCAACTCAACATTCTCTGCTTAGCAAATAAGAAAGGTGAACCCCCTATAGGAAAGGTGACCAGGAGTAGCAGGGCTGGCTGGATAATAGCATCCTTTCAGTGCCCAGGCTACTGGCACCCAGAGTTGTCAGAAGAACCCAATTCTGATTCTCTGTCCTTAACTTTTCTCTATCTGGCATGAACCCTAGCTATTCATGTTTCCTCAAAATATTCCAGCCACTCCCAGGCCTTTACCTTCTGAGTTCAGTCAGCATGGTATTCTTAGCAAGAGGCTTTCGTGAAGCTTTTCACAGAATGACAGCCACATTAAGAAGCAGTAACTGCTATTGTGCATTAGTGCTGCATGCCTATAACCCCAGCACATGAACAGCACAGGTGAAAGGAGGTTATAGCTCAGAAAAACAACAAACAAATGAATTAATAAATGAACAAACAAAAAACGATATCATTCAAAAGTTTGTCACAAAGCAATCTGCAAAGTAGCCATACGAATGCATGTGAACACCCACCACTCCTCTGTCAGTGGGTTTGGTCTCCCTCTATCCAGTAATATTCCATGGCTCATGACATTTCTGGAACTCTTCCAGATAGCAATCTATTTTTAATTTTCTGTTGCTGGCAAGTGTCTCCAGAGTCTGACATGTAGGCATGTACTGAGCATGTGTTTTACACCGAGAACACCCTAGCCCTTGAAATAGTCCTTAAGTCAACGGTTTCCGAGCTCAGTCTTGGTTCTGGATGAGACTGGCTGGCTGTGTAACTGCAAAAGAGTGGATTACCAACCACAACTGCAAACTGAAATTGCCATTCAATGTTCAAAACTCATAGGAGGGGCAGATGAGATGGTCCAAGTGCCCATCCCTTAAAAGTGCTTTCTGTCTCTCATTTTTGGATATCATTCTCAGGTACTGCAGTTCAAATAAATGGAGGGTTGACCAAAGAACACTTTAAAAATTTGTGTGGTGTTTTGAATGAGAATGCCCCCATGGCCTCATTCATGTCTTTAAATATTTGATCCCCAGTTGATGGAACTGTTTGAGAAGGCTTGTGAGGTGTGGCCTTGTTGGAGGGGGTGTATTATTTGGAATGGGCTTTGAGGTTTCAACAGTCCACGTCAGGCCCAGTCTCAACTATTCTCTGCCTTTTGCCTGCAGATCAGGATGTAAATAAGCTCTCAAATTACTGCTCCAGTGCTATGCCTGCCTGCCACTACACTGACTGCCATGATGTCTGTGGACTAACCCTCTGAAACTATAAGCTAGTCTCCAATTAAATGCTTTTAAAAAATTAGTATCCTTTGTTATGTTGTCTCTTCACAACATGAGATAATGTGTGAGGGTTGTCTGGAAAGGTTTAAAAATGAATGTGCTAGGTTATAAGTTAGTCAGCAACAGGATATCATCATCACCACCATCATTATCACCATTGCCATCATCATCACCATCCATACTACCATCATCACCGTCAATGCTACCATCATCACCATTACCATCATCATTATCATCAGCACCACCATCATCACTAACCTCCTCTTCCTCCTCCTCCTCATCAGGTTTTTGATACAAGGTCTCACTTATCAGCTCTAGCTGGTCTCTAAATAACCACATTCCCAGGCTGGCTTCAAATTTACAATGATTTCCCACCTTAGCTTCCCAAGGTCTGGGATTATAGGTGTGAGCCACTATGGTCTGCAACATACATCATAAAATGAACAAGTCACTTTCCCTCCACATTTGCTATTCTTCACTGGAGTGCTGTGTTTTTCTAAAACTTAAAAATGACCCAGCAACAAGTAACTTAGATTTTGTAATCAAACAGGTATTTTGGAAGTCAGAAGTTTTGAACCAAAAGAGATTTTAGGTTGGTAGTTTCTTCTGCTAGAATCTCTAAGTCAATAATTACATGGTAAATAATAAGTTAAGTAACACGTAATCCTTAAGAAGGAAAGCTAAGTCTAACGTAATTCTAATAAGGCTTTCTTTATCCTGTGTACATCACTGGCCCGTAGCAAGAGGCTTAGATGTCTTCTGTGTCTCCATTCCCTTCAGTTGTAAAATAGGAACCTTAGACTTACGCCATCAAAGGAATGAAGACTGAATTGATAGATGCTCCATTGTTTCTGATGGGGGTCGTAATATACCCAATACATAGGTTGTTGAAAACATTGCAGGTTAGTGCACCTAACCTACTGAGTATCCCAGTGTGGCTTGGCCACTCAGATGTGCTCAGAATACTTCCATTAGCCCATAGTTGGTCAAATTACCAAACACAAAGCCTGCTTTTTACTAAACTGTTGGCTATCTCATGTGATCTACTACATTCTTTAAAAATCTGAGGAAAAAAAAGTTAGGCTGGAGGCCACCTGTCATTAAGTGGCCACAGTCTTGGAGTTAAGAGGAGTCTCTGTCACCATAGTTGATTTGGTCTGATACCCATAAGGCAGCAGGAAGTGCTGAAGTTTTCTATCCTGGAACCCTGCAATCCATTATGATTGACAGCTTCATCCTAAGAAAGCTTTATGGCTTCACAGAAAACAACAACAAACCCAAGCATCACTAAAATAATACAAAAAGAAATAAGCAGAAAGAATGCCTTCCCAGGATTACCAGCCTTGGAACCACCTCAGAGGAGTGAGGGGCAGGGGATCCAAGGGTCACAGGATTGGGGGTGGGCCTGGAGCTCATCCTGCTGGGTAATTTTTACTGTGCTGGAATCAGCCTGCAAAGTTTGAATTTGACTTTGAACATCTCTCTTTTTTACATCTGCAACTTTTTGGCACAGGGGTCTTATGAAGTGAAAATTCAACCTTGGGGCTGGGGGAGGGCACAGTGCGTGCCAAGAACCAGAGTAACCACAGAGAAGGCATTGCTGTTGACCTTAGGCTTCCTCTCCATCACCGTTTATCCTCTCTGATCTTCTGAGGGATTCTCTGGCTACGGACCCCACTGTCACCCCGACACTTGCAGGCATGGTTTAGAAGAGGAAAAAGATAAACATGTGGTTTGGAAATTCCGAAAGGGCAGGCATGCAGCCTTTGGCAAGTTACATTTGAGGTCACGGCATGAGACTAGGGATATAGAGTTTATGGTTCAACAAGATAAATCAAAGTCTCTGCCCCGAATCAGAATTTTCTGTGCCCTAAATTATTAGCCATTCATGGGAAGATCCTTCTAAGCATTGGTCTGACAAGCACAGAGTCATAGGACTCTGAGAAGAAACCCAGTCAATGTTGGATTTACAGATGCATTTGAGTGCATCAGAAAAACACATTACTAGAAGCAAAGAGGCACTGCTGTGGAAGGAAAGAGAAAAATCCAAGAATTCCACAGAAGAATCAATGGCTGCAACAAGATGACAAAGTGCCAAAGACTAAGGGAATGGCTGGATGAAGAAGCATCCCCACCCACACATGACCAAGCATCCTAAGGATCTTGGAAGCCTCAGCCGTAGATGAGGAAAGCTACTCTCTTTTGCTTGAAGAACTTGCAGAGAAGCTGAACCCCTGTCCAGCTCAACAGGGGAATCTTGTCAGTCACACATGGCAACTTTCTCATTTTCCCTTTACTCTTCTCTCGAAGCAAAGCCACCAGAACACAGAAATCATAAACCGGCTTAAGTTGGTCAACCCAATGCAAACTTGGACGTATGTGAAAAGACAGACTCTTAATTCAAAAAGTGCCTCAGTAGGATTGGCCTACTGAGGGGTTTGTCTTGATTAAAGATTGATATGAGAGGGTCCTGTTCACTGTTCACCCTGGGCTGAGGGTCCTGGGTTGCACTAGAAACCAGGCTGAGCAAACCATGAGAAGCAAGGCAATAAGCAGCACCCCTTTGGGGCCTCTGCATTAGCGTCTGCATCCAGATCCCTGCTCTGGCTTCCTTTGACGATGGCCTATGATGGGAAGAGTACTCTGAAGTAAACCCTTCCCTCCCCAAATTGATTTTGGTCACGGTGCTAATCACAGCAACAGAAGCACTAACTAAGACAAGCACCACATCTCAAATGAGAGGGTGAGATTTTTACAAGAAGCCTACCCTGTGCACTGTGTAAGATTGCCCTGTGTTTGTGTATTCTCTCCTGTGGGCTGACATTGTGTAGTCTCTGGGGAACAGCAGTTCAGACAACCCAGAGCTCAAACTGTAGAGGAAAAAGAAAGAACAGAACAAGTAGTCATGTGACACCAAGGACAGGAAGTAATCACATGACACCAAGGACAACTAGAGTGCTCTGAGCATCTGTGGAGGAAGCTTTATGACTTGCATGGAAATCAAGTAACAAACCCAAGGTTAAGTTTGTTCTAAACACCTCAAAATGTATCTTAGAGCTATTCAAGTGGAGACCACCTCAAAGCCCTTCTAGGCACTTGGTTTCTTCATCATTCACCTTCTCTTATCTGACAAGAAGTGACTGTTTCTCTTTATTTGGTTGTTTCAGTATCCATGACTTCATGAATGTGTCCCATTCTCCTACTGCAAAGTAGCAAAGGCATCTTAGGGGGTCACAGAGAAAGGTGCTGGATTCTTCTATCGGTAAAATTCCTTAAGATACTTTCCAAATTATTCAATTATTAGCCTGATAATGTTAATATAGGATATCTTCACAGCTCCACATATAGCAAACACCTAAAAATAACTTACCATAGTCAAAACCAACCTTGCAAAGATCATTTGTCTAATGTACCAGTTTATTTTGCTTGGTGTACTGAGTATCAGAACTCTGCCAGCTGGGGATGCTGTTTGACAGAAAACATTTGAGTAAAATTAGAACATTCCAGAGCATTTAAAGTTGGAGGTAATGTAGATATTATTCATTCCTTTCTACCTTGGAAACAGAGGAGAGTTGAAGAAGGTTGGGCGAATTAGCCAAAGGCATCAGGCTTCGGTGGTTAGCGGCACTTGAGGACCAACGGCAAGAGACTATTTTCTGTGACTACCACAGAAGGCCTAGCATCATGCCTGACACGCAGCTGCACACACACATAACGTTGACGTGAGTAAGTAACTGCTGAAAGTGTGCTAGTGCTGTCCAAGGCCTGCACTAGAACACTCGCTCCCTAATAGTCCAGTGATGTAGTTACTACTAACTGCCACCTATTAAGGTAAGGGGTCATGGCTTAAGATAAGAGATGGAAGGGAGGGGCTAGAGGTTCGGAGCCACGTGCATCTGTGCTCTGTATGCAGTGAGTGTTGTTCTGATAAAGAAAAGGTGAATATGAAACAGCATATGGAACACTGAAGACACTGGAGGGGCCTTGGGAAACTACTTGGGATCCCTAATGGTGAGATGTGCATTAAATCACAAGCGGGTGCTTTGTAGCACATACTCAGTGAAGCATGAGAACCCCAGGCCCTACATATAACCCACGGCATCGGGGCTGATGGGAGACTGTAGTTTACACATTCTAATCCTCAAAGGCTGTGTAAGATAAGACTGGGCACAGCATTTCTGTTCTTAACCAGCCTGGCTTCCTTCACAAACATTTTGAATGATGGATGTGAATGTATAGTCACAATAACTCCACTTAGGAAGGGGCTCGCTAAATTTGCTTATTTTTAAATGCTAGAGGGCACATCATCAGAGGGATTAGCAGGAGCACTACGCATTCTGTCAGCATCTGGTCCTCACAGGACCGCATGTCTCCGGCTGCTGACCTGGGAAGGCCTCTGCTGGCAGGCTGGGATTTTAGTGTCTCACATTGCTACCTTTGAGAGCAGCTTAGCAATTAATTATTCCCAGGAAACCTTGTAACTAAAAAGCTCATTTTGTTAAACTTGACATGCATCTATCCACGGTGACTGCAAAGTGCATTTGGGGGCCTCTTAGTCCCCTATGAGTAGTTTTTCTTCCTGGCTAATGGTCTGGACCTGGACCTATGGGAATAGACACGTGGCTGCAAGTATGAGCTCTTCAGTGTAACAAGAATGGAGGCTCAGTGTGAGGGCGCTTCAAGGTGTTTTTGAATATGTGTGTGTATATGTGTGTGTATGTGTTGTATGTGTGTATGTATGTGTGCATGTGTGTGTGTATGTGTATATGTGTATGTGTATGTGTGTATCAGAAGTCATCTCCTTTCACTGGAGCTCATAGGGATCAAACTCGCATCAGGGTAACCTCTGGCTATAGTTTGTATCTGCTCTGTCCCCAGAAGCCCAGGTGTTAGAGCTCGGTTGGTAGCTTGGCATTGCAGAAGGTGGTGGAACCTAGTTAAGAAGTGCAATGTGCTGGGAGGTGCTCATTATCCGCCAGGATAGCAAGACCCCTGCCTCTTCCTCATTTTCATTTTCCCTTCTGCCTGTGAGGCGAGCATGCTTGCTCTGCCACACTCTGCTCCCATGATATGTTGCCTTGTCATAGACCCAAAGCAACTGGGCCAACCATGCATTGAAATTATGATCTAACCTGAAACTTCACTTTTTATAAGTTGTTCATTTCACATATTTTGTTACAGCAATAAAAAACTAACATATTCTTCTTTGTGGACAGTTAGGACAGCATTTAATTTGTTTTCCTGCATGAACGAAGCTATGCAGGGCCCTCCATTGAGGTCACAGACACAGATGTGTTTGTCTGCTATTACAATTTTATGACCTGTAGCTTAAATACATATAACTCATAGTAGTTCTTCCTCTGTGAGCTCAATGATGTCTAAAAGATCTCTTATAAATTTCTATCCTCAGCACACAAGAATCAATCCCCGAGACTGAAAATGGTTCCTAGTCAGGTTTCGAACAGACACCAGAACAATTAAAGAACATTTTTTCCCATACGTCTTAAAATTCAAATTTGAGTCACTGGCTGAGCCACCAGCCTCTGTACATACCTTTAACCCAACATCCTCTCCCTCTGGAGAGGAACTACCTCCAATCCCACCTCCAGACCTCAGCCCTGCGGGTGTGCATTTCTGCGCCATCTAGTGGAGAGATGGGGAGACATTCATAGAGAGAAACAATCTCAGCCCCAGCTTCCACATCCTATATAGCAAGGTGAGCATAAAAGGGTGTTAGGTACCTGGCTGGGTCATTATTCTCTTTTCCTGGTACAATCTGAGGGAAGAATGGCTTTCCAGATTTCATGTCCCTGCTAGGTGATGCTGGCTAAATCCTAAAGGCCACTTATACTGAATACTGACAGGCAGAGAGTCCACTGGAGGGTGAGTGAGTTTCAGGTGGTGAAAAGAAGGTTCCTGTGCCCGAAGCTGTGACTTTCCTCAACTCTATAGCTTAGTCTTTATCAATGAAGATTTGGACTCTTGCTTTTAAAGCTCAGGCAAATAAATGTTTCCAAGATCCGTGACTATTGAAAGAAAGGAAACAGAAACATTCCTGCTACCCAGACAGCTTGGTGCTTGAAGTAACAATGTCACAGGGGTAATGACCATGCTGGAGGTACAGACAAGTCTTACAGATCCACATGAAATGCTAAAGGACCAGATTCAGCAGCAGACAACAGAGAGATTTAAAGAGAACCAGCAGCTAGAGCCTCATGCAAGCTGAGGGGATGACAAAAGCCAAGCTTCTTAGTCCCGAACAGTCCCACAGGAAATTCCAGGGGACAATCCTTTATGGAAAACAGAAGATGTGTTTTATAAATAATGAGGTGGGCAGGGCTGTGGAAAGAGGACAAGCCCTGGGAGCTCCCATGAACCCCCCAGGCCAGCCACCTCTGTCTCATCTGCCCACTCAGCAGCCCCCACTTTGTCCTACAGGTCACAGAAGTATCTTCCGCTTCAGCTCTTGATGGTACAGTCTTTAACTTCTGCCCACCTTTCCCTCCTCTCTCCCCAAACCACCCACCTCTACCAGTTCTCTCATATGACCCCTCTATGGAATCTTCAGAGCTCCACCCATGACTGTCAAGAAGGAACATTCTCAAAATAGCTGTTCTGTCCTGGGCCAGTGAGGAGACGGGAGGGATCATAAACACAACCATGTCCTTCTACCAACCCTCGCACTGGGAATGACCTCATTGCTAAGTCCACATTGTGCATGTATGTACTCAAGTAGCTTCCCCTGAGGTGCTGTCCTGGATGTCACTCCAGAGCCCCCAAATAGGATGTAAGGGGGACCTTAGGGTGCACTTAGTGAAGCAGGCCAAGCCAAGGTGACATGGCTGGAACAAGACAGGCTGGAGGCAATTCAACAAGGAATGCAGCTGTAACACCAATCCCAGGGGCTGTGGGTGCCGCCCACCTGATGTGATGGGGACACCTTCTTCCGTTCACATCTTCTTGGTAGACAAGTAGACTCTGTACCCAGGTGAACAACCATGCAAGGTGTCTGAAGTCTTGGGAGAGCATCCCCAGCTGCTTCCTTTAGAGTTTACCAGCTTTGTCCTTTTCACACACAATTGGGAAAGTCAGAGCTAAGATGACCGATGGCCAGTGAGGGTCCAGAACCTGGCTTAGTTCATGACACATGCTCAGCTGAGGATGTTCAAGATAACCCCTCTGGTAACACAATCTATGTGCTTTAGTACAAAATTGAGCAATTTTGGGGAGAAAGGTAGGTTTCCTAGGATAGGGAAGTAGCCAATTCTCACACCTATTTTAATGCCTGAGTGTTGTATTGATGGCTGTATGTACTGATGGCTGTATGTTCTGTGACATACCAGCGGCCATTGCCCACACTCTGAGTTCTGGCTCTGAGTCGAAAGAGGCAGAGATGACATTCAGAAAGTTCATGGAAACCCTTTTAGATTCAAACTTCGGCCTGGGACACAGGTCAGAAAATGACTTCATCTCTTCTGGATCCTTGCCCAAGGCAGAGCCTGGCAGCTGCCACCCTATGTCCTGGTGCTGTTCTGGCTGGATACCAGCTGGGATCTTTCTTCCATCCTGGCTGCCGGCCTCACTTAGGAACATCAGCCCCTGATGTCCCAGACACCCTCAGAGTCTTACACAGCAGAAGACATACTATTCTGCCTCGTTTGGGCATTACCTCTTTTAACAGAGATGTTTGGTTTATTTTTAAATTTAATTTTAGTTTTTATAGAACTTGCCAGGCAGGCAAATGTGACTCTGGGGAAGTGACCTGTCAGCATTATCAGATTTCAAGGAACTGGAGTACTCTGAGCTGGAGGACTTTAGTTTTCTGTAACTGTGGGCCAGCTACTCATTGTTCAGTCACATCTTACACACTTAATGCAGTTTCTCGAACAGGAACGGCTTATAGCAATCCTTGAATGTCTACAGGCTTGAAAGTGTCTGCACATGAGGTCAGTTGATTTGTCCCTGCTTGGCTTCTGGAAGCTCCTAAAGTGACTCTACGCTGGCACTGGCAGCATGGTGAACGGACTCCAGAGCATTTACATGTGTGGGGTAAAGGCCTCCATGACAAACAGGCTCTTCCCTCCCTGTAAGAGTGCACACGCCTGGGTCATTGATATTCTGACAAATATGCAGCTCAGTTGGCCCTTGATATACATGGATTCTGCATCTTTGGATTCAACCAATCACACACTGAAGACACATATTTTTTAAATCCTGCTTGTACTGAAACATGTTCACCAGCTCCTGCCATTGCTCCTCGACCAATATGGTCTAATAACTATTTATGTAGAGCTTACATTGTGTTGCAAATTGTAAATTACCTAGAGAAGATGTAAGGTTTAAGAGGACATTTGTGGGGTCCATGTAACTATGAAGCCATTTGGGATCCTCACTGGGCATCTCTAGATTAGGGTGTGTTTGAGAGCCCTGGAACCAACGGTATACACATATATACAGGAGGCTTTCCAGAGACTCTTACTGTCAACACTGTCTAGTTTGAACTAAAGCTATGCTCATTTTTAGCATCCATCATGGCCATTTACAAAGCCCTTCATTGTCCTCACTACTGCTAATGATATTTTACAGTGAAGGGAATCGGCCACGATAGACAGACTGAGCAGTTTTAGGCTCCTCATCATGAGACATTTTCCAGCCTTAATCCTAAATTTAAGTAGCCAAGGACTTAGCCCTGTGTCTGCTACACTGCTGTCGGCTCCTATATTAATTGATTCCCTTGTCTTATGTCCTTTGAGGTTTTTTCCTTGTTATTTCTGTTTTCTAGTTTCTTAAGATGAATTCTAAATTGTGTTTAAAATTTTCTTTCCATATTAGAAAACGTGTTTAAAACTATTTCCTCTAAATACAACTTTTGTGCATGCTATAGCTCTGTTGTGAGGTCTCTCGACTTGTGTGTGTGTGTGTGTGTGTGTGTGTGTGTGTGTGTGTGTGTGTGTGTGTGTGTTGACTCATGCATTACCTGTGCGTGACTAACCACAGAGGCCAGAAGAGGGCACTGAACAGCTTGGAGCTGGATTTACAGGTGAGCATGAGCTGCTGTGTGGGTCCTGAGAACCAAACCCTGGTACTTTGCATGAGCAGCAGGGCTCTTAACCACTGGGCCATCTTTCTGGCCCATCTCTTGGTTTTGCTTGCTTGTCAAATAACATGCTTTCATCCTTGACTTCCTGTTTTCTCAGGAACACTTAATGAATGTAATTCATTTTTTAAATATAGAAAATTGGTCCTTTACATGATTCAACTATTTGGGAGGGGGTGATATGAAACTGATGATTCTAAAATATACTTTCTTAAACTATTTGAAATGTCCATTATCAAGTTTCTGACTAAAGTTTACAAGTGTCATAAAATTTACCTTTTGAAAGCCAAAACTTAAGGAAAAGTGATATATCTTGAGCTTTGTGGTGCAAATTTCATATGCAATTTTGCATGATATTAAAATGCCTTAAGATTCTATTTGTCTTTGACTATTTGATGTTAATTAATTTAAATTTTTCAGTAAGAATACTAAAGCATTCATTATACCTGCATTTTGTCACATCTGTTTACATGTCTGTTGTTGCTTTGTACGTTTGGGCCTGCATTGTTTATATATACAAGTGTCTTAATTTATCTAAATGGCATGATGAAATGTTGAAAGTACAGCAGATCTGTAAGTCATCTGGAAATTGTGAATGAAATGCATAATGAGGTATCCCACTGGCATATGATTTGTGAGAGGGAATTTATGTATCAACCTGCTAGGCTAAGGGATGTCCAGTTAGCAGGTAAAATGTTATTTCTGGGTATGTCTGTGAGGGTGTTGCCAGGAGGGACTGGCATTTGAATAGACTAAGCAAAGGAGATGCTTCTCCAGAGTGTGAGTGTCATCCAGTCAAACAATGGCCAAGCTAGGACACCGGGTGGAATTACTTTGGCCAAGACAAGACAAAACAACAACCCCCCCCCCACACACACACACACTGCAATGAAAAGGGGTAGAAAGAAAGCCAGGCAGCTGGGCCGTTCATCTGAGCCTGCCCTGGGGTTGGTACTTCTAGTTCTAGCCTGTTGACTTGAGCTAGTACAGAGGGCATTGGCTTCCCTGTTCTCAGGTCTCAGGGTGTAGATCAGAAGCATATCATCAGCCTTCCTGGCTCTCTAGCTTGCAGATTACAGATCCTCAGACCTCACTGCTTTTACAGTCGGACCATCCAATCTCTCAAAATAAATCTTGTTCTGTGTGTCTGCACATAAATGGATAAAGTGTATGTCATCTATATCCTGTTGGTTCTTTCCTCTGGAGATGCTGACTGAGTGATGAGGATGATGAGGGCTACCTACACCGCACTGAGCAAATGCAGAAGCACCACTTTGTCAGCACTGATGCTTTCCAGTCAGCAGTCCATGCCAACAGGAAAAGGCGCACGCAAGCATCTCACAGTAGCATGATTACAGCATCCTCACTCTGCAGATGCAAATCCCATCAATGCAGGAATGAAGAAGTGAAATATCCGGAGACAGGCATCTATAAAGCCAAAGGAATAAGCAAGCTGTTGTTCCACATATGTCATGGGCATATCTTGCAAATATGAGTGAAAGAAGCCAAGTTCAAGTGGCACAGACTGTATCCCCACTTGCATAAATTACAGACCAGGCACAGCCCACATATAGGATGATGGGTAGTCAATATAGGATAGCAGGTGTCCTCTGGTGCCTGCCATGTGGTGACCAGGGAAAGGCATGAGGGCTTCTGGAATTTGTTTCTTAATCCATATGGTAGCACATGGGTGTATAGGTTAGGGAAATCAAGGAAGCTGAACATTATTGAGATGTATGTCTACATATGTGGTACCCTACAGCTGTTTTTAAAATCATTGTTTAAATATGGGGCTCTTCACAGGATTTCTTATGAGACAAAAATTGCCATACTTGACTCAGATTTTAGGGAAACTTCAGGCACTGTGCTCACTCTGATAAATCACATATTTCTTTCTCTGTATTGCTCAGTGGGGGGGGGGGGTCAGAGAGTGTAATCCCATTTTATAGAGTAAGAAAATTAAACTCAGGGACTAGAGTGGTGGTTCATTTTCCAGAGAACTTGGCTTTGATTCTCAGCATCCACATAGAAGCTCACAACCATCTGAAACTCCAGTCCTAAGGATCAGACAGGCTCTTCTGGTCTTTGCAGACACCAGGCATGCATATACTGCACAGACAAACAAGCAGACCAAACACCCATACACATGAAATCAATCAAAAAAATAAAAACAAAAGAAAATGAACCCAGCCTGGAATCCATTTGCCTGCGCACCTGCTGGTTGTAGTCTTTCTGACCAAGGCTGTCCCAAGATCAGGCATGTTTTCCTGCTGGCTATGAGGAGTGAGGCCTGGAGACCCACGTCACAGGAGCCCTGTGTGGCTCCGCTTTTTAATTTCTCCCTGGGAAACACAAAAATGATCTGCTCCCAAGATATTTTACATGAACTGCTCAGTGAGACTTCAAAATTCACATTAAGTCTCGGTGCTCTTCCATCAGTCTGTGAGATTTCCTTATTCCTTGGTTTAATTTCTCTGCTCCATGCCATAAGCCCGGAACTGCTACAAAGCCATTTCACGAACAAATTTCTTCCACAAAAATAGCTACTCCAAAGCATGAACAATAACATACGCTTAAAACAACTTGTATTATGTGGTCTACCCAGTTCAATTTTATATACATGTGTATATATATATGCACATATATACATGAATATGTATATTTTTGTTTGTTTGAGACAAGATTTCAGTCTTATAGCCCAGAGTGACCTTAAACTCAGGGCAATCCTCCTGTCTGAGCCTTCTGAGTGCTGGAATTATAGATGTGTGCCACAATTCTCATCTTTCAATTTTGTAAAGTTACGGCTTTGTTTGAGGTGGAAAGACCTAGGAAATGAGGGGTGTGCTTAGATGAGCACAGTGCAATGTTGTGTATGCACAAAACGTCATAACAAAGCCTGTAACTTTGTGTACTAACTTTAAAAATTAACTAATAAAACATTTATTCAAAGGATCATGTTTCCAAAAAGCTTTGGCTCAGAATAGAATAAAGCTGAAATGTACAATTTAGAGCCTCATCACGGGGAGGGGAAAATGTCTTTAGGGTGATCCAAAGGCCATGGCTGAATGTTAAATTCAGCTCAGAGCTTTCTGGAAGAGAGTTATAAATCTCCTTTGATAACAAGAAATAGGCCAGTTACTCAAAAAAGACAATTTTTCAGATGCAGATTCCCAGCGGATATGCCAAGACGTCCTCGGAAGGTCAGACAGGGGACGGGATACCTGGTAGCTGTGATGAAGCCAGAAATACCACCAGCAGAAGGAGCTCACAAACTCATTCGTCTCCAGTTTTATTTTTAAAAACTGAGTTCAAAGAGGAAAAAAAAAATCCAAAGGAATAATGGAGGGAAGAGAGAGGTTTTGGATTTCAAGAGAAGACCAAGCTACCAGTGCTACCCTAGCTCAAGGTCCCGGAAGTCACAGGGCTCAGGCAGGCTCTCCACTCTCTGAGCCTGGTGTTCCTACCAGGGACAGTGGACGTGCAGGACTCTCCTGCATCCTCCCCTTGAAGCAAAAATGCACAATGACAATTTATCAACATCTCTCAGCGCTGCCACCCAAACAGGAAAAACAAAAGGGGCAAGCTACAGTGTCCCCAGGAGGGAGGTGCAGTTAAAATGCCACTGTCTGTCTTCTGGCTATCCTGGTCTGGTGGTGGTGGTGGAGTGTGAGTGTGTGTGTGTGGAGGGGAGGGGGTGTTTCACTGCTTTTTGCATGGTTCATATATCTATCAGCAAGGGTATTTATTAAAAAATCGCAGTGTGTGGTGAGTTAGCACAGAACTATGAAACTGAACTGCAAAAAAAAAAAAAAAAAAAAAAAAAAAATGACCTTACACTATGAGCCTCAGTCACGTAATATTTTGTCCTTTCTCTATTTTGAAAGGACACAACTACCCCAATTAAAGTTATAAGAGGCACAAAACTTGAGGACAAATTCAAGGAGGATCCCATATTTCAAGAATCCATGCTCTTGGTGCTAGGGAGATGGCTTAGAGGTTACGAGCACTGGGTGCTCTTACAGGCCAGGGTTCGAGCTCCAGGACCAACATGGCAACTCCCAACCGTCTATCACTCCAGTTCCAAGGGAATCATTGCTTTCTTGTGGCCTCTATGGGCACCGTAGGCTCTGGAATCTCATGGGACATCAAGGCTTAGGCAGCTGAGGAAGCTGCAGGGATCACAAGGGCCCTGTGCAAGGCTACAGATGCAATGAGCATTGCAGGGAGGAACATCTCTAAGGGCCCAGATACAGCGGGCTTTGCAGGGGTGCAGTGCAGGGGCAGAGCCTCCATTGCCCTCCTGCTGGAGAATGTAAAGGAAAGACAGCCCAGCTCCTCAGCATCCTTTTTGAGGGCATGCTTCCAATGACCTAAAACCTCCCACGAGGCTCCACCTCTTCATCATCTCTCAGTGGCCCTTGGATGAAGACTAATCTGTTGTAGGATTTTTTTGTTGCTATTGCTGGACTTTCTTTGGACCACCAGCCCCTAAATAATGACATGGAGACTTATTATGAAAGCTTGGCCTTGCTTAGGCTTGTTTTCAACTAGCTCTTATAACTAAAATTAAGCCATTTCTATTAATTTATGTTTTGCCATGTGTTTTTTTTAACCTCTCCTCTATTCTGTATGTCAGAATCCCTCTGTGTCTCACTGACAAAATAGCCTCTTTTCCTATCTCTGCCCAGAAGTCCTGCCTAACCCATTCCTGCCTAGCTATTGGCCATTCATCTCGTTATTAAACCAATCAGGCGCCTTATACAGGTAAGGAAAAACAGAAACACATCTTTACACCGTTTGCTCGAATATCCCCAAACACTAAGCTTTTAATAATACAAGGCTTGTTGGAGACATCCCAGCAAGCATCCACCATGTAAGGACTCATTCTTTCTCCTGTGTCCCACCTCAACCTGGCTATACAATCTCTCGTATTCATCATCATCAAAGCTCATTCGAGGCTGCTATAACAGGAGGGTAGCGTAGTACTGAATGAGGGAGAGGAAATGTGGAGCTGAGAAGGGGGAGGACCACACTCACATCCAAAGACACCACAGACGTGAGTATGGAAGTAAGCACTCCATCCAGCCGAATGCCATTGTTGCTGATGTGACACATTGTTAAGGGCTCCATGCCCAACTGATCTGTTCCCAGGGACCATAAGCTCTGCATCATTGTATCAACTGTCAAACCACTGCCAATGCTTTGAATTTATAACCTAATCTAATAGGAGACTTCCCAGGAGCCATGTTTTTTGTTTGCGGTTTGGGAGTTTATTACTACTGAGTTTAAGCCTGTGTTTCTATATTCCTGACCCTTAGACCATGTAAGTCCAAATCAATGAAGAAGGCTTATTCCCAGCCACCCTGCTAGATAGCTGGGGTGAGCTCTCCAGGGTCTTATCATTTTGATCAAGCTCCTCAAATTACATCTACATGTAATCATACAAATCACATGCACAGTACATTTAAGGATTTCTGCTCCTGCAGTTAACTCATTTGGAGAGACGGTGAGTTAGGGGTGTGTGTGGAACAACCTGGGTGTCTCTGGTCAAAGTAGTCTGTGAGGATGGGGACCTCCATGCAGCTAGAAAGCGGAGGGTCCTCTGTCTCCCTCACAGCCTCCTGACTGACTTTTTTATGTCACTTTTCCCTCCTCTCTCACTGAATCCAACAGCGCTGCCCATTGGGACAAATACAACATCCCTAAGATGTATACGTAAGAAGAGGAATCACATAGCCAGTATGTGCTAAAAGCTGCACCGTGTTGTGATCTATGTGGAGGTTCTACAGCTGGAATTCATCCTAACGGACACAGGCGATACCTCAACTTCTAGCTAATGTCCCCAGGGAAGACCTTCCCTGTTTCTAGAATTAGTCATTTACCTCCTACATGACTTAGAGTCTGTCCCCATGTCCCATGTGTGGTCCAGAATGAGGGGGTTCTCCACTACATTCTCAGAGAAAGTTTTGCAAAGTAACTTTTTCTGACAGGTCTGTGAAATACTCTGGCTGTGGACTCTGATGTCAAGCCTGGCCTTTTTGCTCCTGATGCTGACAGGCCTTGGGAGGCAGCCCAGTTACAGATTCTCTCCATCCTCCTCTCAGCCCAGGCGCCCAGGAGCTTCCCTCTTTGAGGGACAGTGGGATGTGACCTGCTCTTTAATGGAGTGTGGGAATGAAACTCACACCCTAACCTGTCATATGCTCTTCCCTCACCCCTTCTCTAAGCTCCGATGCACATTCTTCTATGCAAATTGGAGGCATGAAAATAGGCACTGTGGGAAGAAGGAGAATAATGGAGTAAGAACAGAATTATTTTCTTACCACCACAATTCTTAGATCAAGTCAGTTTGTCAACATTTCCAACAATTTTCACCCACTGACCTATGGCTAAATAATGCCGCTGCCACTGATTTGTTGGGTTAGTTTCATATGATAGATCTTATTCCAGGGTGATTTGAATGTGCGACTCTGAAGCTAAGGCATTGGTTGACCTTAGATGTAGGCATAGTAGATTATGTTACATCAGTCAACTGGTAAAGAGAGTGGGTGACAGTCAGAGAGCCAGAGAGAGAGACAGAGAGAGAGAGAGAGACAGACAGACAGACAGACAGACAGATGGACAGACAGGCTGGCAGGCACAGATTCACATGTGCGCATGCACGCATGCAAACACACACACACACACACACACACACACACGCATATGCATATGCACATGCACACACATACGCACATGCACATGTACAGGAGAGGGGACAGACAGAGACCCAGAGAAACTCTGTGTCCAAAGTTCAGGTCAAAAAAATCCTGTTTCAGAAATCGGTAGTCGTAACGTATATAATCCTGATTTTCCACGAGAGTCAACAAAGAGATTATGCTGCCTTTATAATAATAAACAATTTTTCAAAAGCTCTAGCATACTTTGAAGACTTTTGCCATATAGTTTTGGGCTTGAATCATGCAAGAAAACAGACCAGCCATTTCAGCCCCACTCTGCTGCTCCATTAGAACAGGGCCCAGGCTCGGGGGTGGGGTTTATTTGGGTATTTGCTTATGTCCACAGTGGCTTCCCATGACTCACCAGGACCCAGTCACGATCTCTCCTTGTAGCTCTGTCTCGGGCTTCCTGGCAGACCATGTTAAATTATCTTCATTTATATTTTCTTCTCTTCTGGGAGTTGCTTGTGATGGGCCAACCAGAGCCTAACTGTGAAAATTGTATAGCAGGGGCTGTTCTCACATGCTCTCCTTTTGTGATAAAACACCCGGACCAAAAGAACATGAGGAAAGGCTTTATTTGGCTTACACTTCCGAGGCATGGTCCATCACTGAGGGAAGCCAAGGCGGTAACTAAAGCAGGAACCACAGAGAGACTGTGTATTCCTTTCAGGTAGTTCTTTTATACTGCCCAGACTGCCTGCCTAGGTACAACACCACACACAACGAGCTGGGCCCTTCCAGTCGGTCATCTATCTAGATAGTCTCTCGCAGACATGGGCACGGGCCAGTCTGACCTGGACAGTTCTTCAAACTAGGTGCCTTCCTCCCCAGAGGACTCTTGGTTAAAAATTAAATTAACAGGAACTGTAACAATGGATTACCCACATCCAGAGAGAAGCATATCCATCCCTTCAGGGGATGCCTGGAGGCTCTATTCTCTCACTTGGTACAGTTTGCGTCCACAGTAGAGAAGCCTAGCTGGGGTTCCTCCAGGCACTTCTTCCTTGCTGAGAAGGAAGGGGCTTTACCAACTGGGGACTTGCCTGGCTTTGTGACTTAGCATTCTGCCTCTCTCCTGGCCATCTGCAGCATCTATGTCTGCCTTCCAGAGGCCACAGGCTCACAATGTTATCTGACTCTCCAATTCTCACTGGGCCTTAGAACAGAGAGGTGGGGTGACGCCTGGCTTCTGGGTACCAGGATCAGTTTCTCTATCCCATACTCTAATTACTACTTGATATGCTGTGATTCAGGATCAAGCTCAGTTCCAAGTCTTGGCTCAGCCTCCTTCCACTTTCAGGAACGATGTTCTCACAAGTTCAGGTCTTCTGATTTGAGAAATAAAGTTTGGGTTAGATACAATTCCTTATTTACAGGCCCATTTTGTTATTGCTGTTGTTGCTAAAACAAAACCAAGAGCTGAGTACTTCACGAAGAGGACTTTTTCTTTCTTTCCCCCCATGTTTTAGACAGTCTCACTATGTAGACCAGACACAGAGATCCTCCTGCCTCTTCCTCCTGCGTGGATTAAAATTGTGTCGACCACGCTACGCCCAACAAGAAAAACGGCTTACTTTGTAATCATGAAGCTCAAAAGCCAAGAAAGAATGCTCAGTCAACGGGGATGCTATCACACTGAATAGCATCATGGGAGTTCCTGTTCTCTTATAACAACTCACTCCTGTGGGAACCAGCTGAGGCTGTCCCATGAGAACCAGTCTCTCTGACGGTGTCATCACCCATGTCTTTCCAGTAGGCTCCACCTCTCAGAACTCAACAGGTCATGCAAGGGATCAAGCTTTCATCGATGAATGCAAATATATGCCACCACAGCACATTCTCAGAGGCAGACATTTGCAAAGTTATGTTTTTCCCTGGCTGTCTCTCCAGGATCAGAGCCCTGCCACAACACTGCAGGGCTAGATACCAGCATGGGCAATGGCCATCTCATCTAGTCCTTCAGCATCTCAAGTCTGTCTGTTTGAAAGATGGTCCGCTGAATTTATTTTAGCAGAAGATTAGAGAAATCTGTAGCTGAAATGTTCCTGTAACCCAGAGGAGCTTCAGGCTGGCCACACATGGTTACATCCTTCTTATTCCTTCCTTCTTCTCTTAGTGGAGACCAGGATGCTGCCTAAAGGATACTTTTCTCAAAAAGCTTCACTGTTGAGCACATTCATGGTTGCCCTTAATGCTAAGCTCTGGGGCACAGAACTCAGAACCCAGGTCAATTCTGGTGTCAGGGTTTTTATTTGCTGGAAAGAGACACTACAACCAAGACAATGCTTATAAAGGAAAACATTAATTGGGGCTGGCTGTAAGTTCAGAGGTTTCATCCAGTATCATCACGGTGGGGAGCATCGCGGCATGCAGGCAGATATGGTACTGTCTACATCTTGGTGCTGGCTACATCTTGATAAGAAGGCAACAGAAAGTAGATTGTGATACTGAGCAAAGCTTGAGCAAGAGACCTCAAAGCCCACCCCAGTGACACACTTCCTTCAGTAAAGCCACACCTACTTCAACAAGGCTACACCTCCCAGTAATGCTACTCTCTATGAGTTTATGGGGGCTAATTCCATTCAAACTTCCACATCTGGGATTTTCTTCTAGTCTCAATTTTAGGCAAGATCAAGACAGCAAATGGTAATGTAGGAAAGGCAAACATGGAGAGAGTTTCCTCCCAATAGTGATGAGATCCGAAGAGAGGAAAGGAAGAATCACTGAACAAAAGCAGACCGACTGCCAGGGACCCAAGGCCTCCTGCTGTGTGTACATGTCAGTGCCCTCTGATGAAGCTGGATGATAAAGGAGACCTGAACAAGCCAAGGCTCTGGCCGTATTTTGAATGTGATGTGCATGTTGGCCAGTCTCAGGCTCTTCTGTCCCTGGATGATGCTGGTAGAGTTGAACCAGGGCCTTCTCAGGAGCGACCTCTGAGTTTCTACTCACATGCCCATTCCACTTGAACCAGCTGCCAACATTAGTTTGGTACTAACAGCCAGTTATGGGGAAATGACTGCCAGCTCTGCCACTGCCAGTGTCGATCAGAGTTGAAGAAGCTGTTTTGAGAATGCTGGTGACAGCACACACATGCCTCTTTTTCCCACTGTTCTCAGGGGATAGAGGAAGAAATGGCCCCTAACCACAGAAAGGCAGATCACAGCAGAGTTGCCATGCTTCTCCTTGTTCATGTAGTATAGATAATATTTTTTTATTGCTTTTGATAAAGGGTATGTGGGAACTGGGGCAGCGACCACAAAAGTCACCCCAATTCTTTTTTCTAGTATCACTGGGCCACCTTGTCTAAACTGTTACCTACATGAGCTGCTACTGCCTTTGAATGTGAACTATCACTTAGCTAAAAGTCTCATGACATGTTGAGGGTGAAAGGCAGAAACTAGGATTCTACCCAGTTTGTTAATGCTATGCTCCTTGACTTGGAATTCCTGCAGCCTTCTTAGCAATGAATGAAGTTAGAAGTTGGCAGGCTCCTGCCTGCGTCTCAGCATACACTCTGACCAGGCTGGGAATATATGGACTACCCTAATGTACAGCACAGACACTGGAGACGACCAAGCATGAACCCTCAGGGTCATGGCACTGCTGGGAACTACAGCTGTTGCTGTGGCCTGGCATAATGAGAGGAAATTAGCCTGCATGTGTCTAACCCAGGAAAAAATCCAGACTCAAAGTTCCAACTACAGTTTCTCCCACACTGGTAACTAAGGGCCGGTTCTGCAGATGGGAAAGTTGGCCCATCCTAAATTGGGCACCATCTGTACAACAGTTGTCCAGCTTCCCTTATAGAATACTAGCCAAGTGTTTGTACAGGACAGACTAGACGAAGGGTTCTCTCCTAATCAAACTGCCATTTGCTGAAGTGACCAGGTACTTGGAATTCCAGTGTAAACACAAAATGGAGGAATGGAGAGCCCATTGGTACAACTGAGGAAGAATAGGTACAGAAGGCTGGCGCATCCATCTGGTGAACTTTCTGCACGTATCTACAAATCTGTGCTCTACAATCCTCCAAAGACCAATATGCATAGAGCTGTGAGGATTGTGGCTTAGTTGTTTTTGACTCAGAGAGAGAGAGAGAGAGAGAGAGAGAGAGAGAGAGAGAGAGAGAGAGAGAGAGAGAGAGAATAACATAGAGGAAAACTCCACAGGCACATGTGATTTCTAGTTTCTGAGTATGCTTGTACCCCAACAAACTTATCCATGAACCCAGATTGAGAAACACACACACATATACACATAACATATACATGTGTGTACGTGTGTGTACATATATATATATATATATTTGCTTCTTGTAGGAAAAACATGCAAAAACCTTATTCAAGATACTCTTTACAATGAGCTATCGAAACTATGCACAGAGACTTTCTGAGTGATGAACCTAACATTGGCAGCATGTGCTGTTTGGTGCCAACTGAACGGTGTGGACAGCCACGCTCGTGGTTTAGGGAGGCGAGAGAAACGTTCATGGAAGAAGTGGGGTTTGTCTATGAACGGACACCAAGGTTCAAACACATGGGAAAGGGGGGACATGGTAGGCTGCAAAGGTCCCTGTGTCTCAACCATCAGGGTACTTTTCCCACTTCTGGGCCTCACTCGGGGAGACTCAAAACATGCCTAAAACTATTTATCATCACCAAATTAACACCCTGGTGTTATCAGATTCCACATTACAACCACCTGTTTGTTTGTTTGTTTTAGTATACATGTGTGTCTATGTATGTGCATGTGTCTCTGGGTGCCAGGTCATTTGGAGTTATAAGAAGTTGTGAGCCACCATGCAGGTCCTGGGAGCCAAACCCAGTTCCTCTACAAGAGCAGACAGTGTTCTTAACTGCTGAACCATCTCTTCTAAGAACTTAAGAAAATCCACTTATGAAGGGGCTCAGACAAAGCTATCATTATCTAAAAGGCTGCCTGAGTGCACCTCCTTTCCACTTACATAGCCGGGTGAGGCCAGATTTTCTTCATCAACTCCAATCAAGACAACATATTTCGACAGACTCCAATTAAGCCTACAGCAGATAGGAGACTCAGCTGTCTTCCATTGCAGCCACGGAAAGGAACTGAGGAATTCCAAACCAGCCAATTCCTTTGGCTCTGGAAAATGTAGTTATTTTTATAAAGGCATGTAAATTGTATAATGGGATTATTATTGTCTTTTCAAAGTAATTAGCAAGAACTTACAAAGTCTCCCAGTTTCACTATCTAATGCTGTAAAGGTTAGACCTAGTTCATGCCAAGCAGAAGCTCCTCTGAGCCTGTTTCCAAATCAGCCAGGGGTCCGGGCTTCTAGTCACTAAGCCCATGCTGATGAAACACTCTCCCATTCTCCTGCTCTGGCATGGTACCCAGTGTACTGCCCGCGTTCCTACATCACATTGTGCCCAGAATCTGGAAGGCTCTAGGCTACCCCGTGGCCTTTAGGAGCCCTCATTGTTCTGCCCACTGTTCCCTGGTCACAGCTTGTGCTGGTGGGCAGAGAAGCTGGTGGTTCCCTCAGGAAGTAAACAATTATCAGTGAAGAAAAGCAAAGGAAGGGTTGTCTTACACTTTGGTTATGAAAGTTTCTTTGCCACATGACTGTTGATGTTCAGTGACATAAAGCTGGGGGCATGGCAACCTCTGGCATCCTCAGAACAGCAGCGACATGGAGGAGCTGGCTGCTACACACCTTTTTACCTGGCTGTCTTTAATTTTGTTTGTTTATTATTATTATTTACTGCTTTTGGTTCTCAGATTTTACAAAGTCTATATTCTGAACAGCTTTGTTCCATTTGGTGGTTATTTTGAAGTTCTTCTGATGGCGAATTTTTCAGGTTCTAAAAATTCTATTGCTGTAGATTTCATAGATTTTTGGTGTTGAGAATGGGGCCCAGGGTCTTGGAAAACTCGGGCTACATGTCTACCCTTAGTGCCTCACTTCCAGCCAGGAAGCTTCCTGTTTCCGCATTGCTATAAAAAGGCAAGAGGCAACCCTTTCCAGCGCTCAGCCGTCCTGTGAAGTCCTGTGAATGACCGTGAAAGAGCAACTCTCACCCCAACCAGAAATGACTCCCCCTGGCTCCTCACCAGACACGTGAAGATCTGGACCAATTCCCAAAGCACCACTTCCTGCTAATGCAAGTGTGGTTTGTTAGGAAACAGCTCCATGGGGGCTCTGAGCACAGCTGTTTGAACAAATCCTGACGGTGGGGTAGAGGCCAAAGTGACCCCCTCCCCCCAGGAGCAGTTCACTGCAAGGACAGGCAGCCTGTAAGCAGTGGGAAGGAATACCCTCGACCCTGATGATGTGGGATCAGCTGAAGACATTGCTCCTGCTTACAGAGAAGTTTTCCTAGGGTCTTGCAAGCAGGGAGGTTCAAGATTATCGACTCCCCAGGGACGGGTCACAGCTATGCTCACCGTGAATGCCATCCACGCCTCTCTTCGATCCCCTGGCTTTTCTCTTTGGACACACTACATATTTTGTTTGCCAGATTATTTGAGTCATTCACCTCAAGTTTTAGTATGCAAAGGGGTATACATTTCGTTTAAGGTTAAACAGTGCCCTCTTATGGTCACTGAGGGAAATTAGGTTTATGAATCTGGAGAGCTGTGAAGCCAAAATGAATTTATTTTCAGAACTTAAATTTTAATGGTTCTTAAGCAACTTCAGTCTTGAGATTTTAGATCCATCACCACTGGTGGGAAGTTTTATTTACGATAAGTATTTTAATTCTGAGAATAAATTTAAGTTGTTTCAATATTTAGTTCAACATTTTCCATCTCATATTTTAAAATGTACTTGTAAATACTAACATGTTACTTAAGCATTATGGAATGTTTTATTAGGTAAAAGTGAAAATAAAATTAAGACTTTGTCTCAAAAATGAAACCAATAAATTATACATAAATATACACCATTAGGTCTCTTAGAAACACACACACACACACACACATCATGAACAAGTTGTAACTGGTTTCCTTTGCAGCCATTATAGTCTGCCATGAAAATACGGAATTTTTCCTGTTAGAAGTAAGTATTCAGGGGCCACCAAGATGGCTCAGAGGTAAGGAGTTTGTCAGGGAGCCCGACATGAGTTCAATCCCTGGAGGCCGACATGATGGAGGGAGAGAACCAGCTTCCACAAATCATCCTCTGCTCCCCACACCTTTGCTGTAGTAATGGGGGCACATGCAAACACACACACATACACACACACACACACACACACACACTACGTTTTCCAAGAAATAAGTAGTAACATAGAGCATTTTCTTTAGAAACCTAGCCTAACTCCTCTGAATTGCCCGAGGTCTGATGATAGTAAAATCCACCAAGACAAATGTATTGAATATTCTTCATCCTAAATTACACGAATTACACCAAAAACCAAGCAAATTTTTGTACTCTGTCATCATCTCTTCATTTGAATGTCCACCACGCGATCCTGCTGATAGAAAACTCACCTATAGCCATACACATCATACATATACAAAACTTCATGCCTAAATGTCATAATTTTTTAAAACAAACGTACAGAGTTTATATTGTCTGGTAAAGTGTGCCAATAAAGGATTGGGGAGAGAGCAGTTGTTAAAATACATGCTGCATAACCTTAAGGCCTGAGTTCAGATCCCCAGCATACAGTGGAAAAGATGGGTATGGCAATGTTCACAGGTAATGCCAGGGAGATCAGCAAGCTTCCAATGTCTCTACAAATAAGGCAGAGACTGACTAAGAAAGACACACAAGCTGGGTGGTGGTGGCACATGCCTTTTAATCTCTGAACTTGTGAGTGAAGTAGGCAGAGTTTGAGGCCAGCCAAAAACCAAAAAAGGAGAGAAAGAAAGACATGCACTGTTGATCTCTGGCTTCCATATGTATACCAGCACACACACACACACACACACACACACACACACACACACACACACACACACACACACACACACGAGATACATCTTACCGCCCACCCCCCAGACCATATGAATGAAGTCAAACATAGGAAAAGCTAGTGTCCGAATTGGAGGTTAGTGGAAAATGCAAGAGAACAGCAATGCCGACATCAGGTGAGACCAGCTCTTCAGGCAAACACCTCACCAAGAAGCCACCCAACTGCCTCTGCTGTTCATGGACAAATTCTCTGCGTTTCTGAAGCCTAAATGAGCTTTCAAATTAAATTCCCTAAATTCTGTATTGTTTAGCCAATTAAAGTTCCCCTTAAGTTATTGTAATTGAAGACACAAGAATTCAATCTGACAGACCATTTAAATGCTTTCAGGCAGACCTGATAAAGCTTTTATACTTTGCTATAATTTATTTTTATCTGGATATATGTCAAATGATTTTTGAAGATATACAGATAACTCACCAGTAACATACTATGCAAAATCTTGGCACCCAAATGTCACACTTCCATAGACAGATACATATAGAGAAGTCTTTACTTATGCCTGACAGGAGCAGTATAGCTGTAAACACAGATAATGTGGAAGCATGGCCTTCTGCAGGACAGCCCCTTCCCAGCAAAAGAGACATCTGGTCTTACACTTTGGCAAGGCTGGTTATAGTCTGGTCTCTAGCAGGACATAACAGGGTACCCAGGGGGAGACTGGCTTTAGTATACCAGAGTTTGCTAACATCCATTGATCAGTTATGGAAAATGGAGCAGGGTTTGCACAAAACCTGAATACACACTCCAGTGCACTTTAAGTGTCATGCTATCTTATTAGACAAGAATAACAAGAAAAAAAAATCTGTACACACCTAGAAAAGATGCAATTAAAACTCATATTTTTTTTATTGTGTGTCTATGTGAACATACAAGAGCCTGTGTATACATGTGTGTGTGTGTGTGTGTGTGTGTGTGTGTGTGTGTGTGTGTGTGTGTGCGCGCGCTCATCACTGAGCACATGTGTATAAAGGCCAGAAAAGGGAATTGTTTTATTCTATTAATCTCCATCTATTGAGTCAGGGACTCTCCAGGAACCTGGGAATCATGTTTCTTCTTCTAAAAGAGGAAAGCCCCAGCAATCCTCCTGCCTCCGCTTACCTTGGAGTTGGAGGTTACAGATGTGCAGGATTCCTTACCTGTGATGTGAGTTCTGGGATCTAAACTCTGGTCCCCATGATTGTACAATAAGCCATCTTCCTACTGAGCCACCTCTTCAACCCTAAAAAATATTTCTGATCCTTTGTTGGCTGGTTCTGGAGATACAGAGGCTGACTCAGCATCATCTTTATGTCCATGTCAGGACCTGGGCACCAAGTGCATTAAACTCTAAGGTTATATTCAGCCAACAAAAAATTTAAAACTCGAAACAATCCCAGATTTTGAATCACTGTGAAATAAATGTTTTTTATATGATCCTCACGATCTTGCTCTTCATTAGTGTGTGGTAACTAATTGGAATTCACCTTTAAAATAAAATCAATTCTAATTGGCGTAAGTGACAAAATATTCAGTGGGCATGGGGACAAAAGAATTAATTAACGTCAAAAGGGAAGTGTCACCTAAAAGGCCCAACAGCAAGTGCATTCTGACAATTGGGGAAAGCATGAGCTGCTGGTCTAATAAAGCAGGCGGTGGAACTTACAGAATAGTACAGGAAGTGGAGAGGGGAAGGAGGCATGGAAGCTTCCTCATAGGATGTACAGCTCCACGAGAAAAGACTATAAAATCCGTGTCAGACAGGGCTAACCTGGAAAACCATGTGAAGGAGAAAGCTCTCTGGACGCTGGTACTTCTATCCCCATACACATCTCACACGGCCCTACCAGCAGATCCGTATTGCACAGATTCAAATCTCTGCCTGCCCCACTGCACACACATCAGCCTCACATAACAAGTCTAGGTTGTGAATTCACTGCACTTTGGTTAAGCTCGACTACAAAGGCTTAGTCCCACTTCCTTATTGTGTGACCCTGGACAAGCGATTTAATTACTCAGGCAGGGGTAACAGGAAACTGAATTAAATGAGCTAATGTATAATGTAGAGTTGGATTAAATGCATCACACAGAGTTCATGTTAGAAGCTTAACCCCAGATTTACATATCTGGAGGTGGGACCTTTTGGGATGATTGATTAGGAGCCGATGAGGTGGTAGGGCAGGGCCCTCATGATGACATTATTCTTTAGTGAGTGTCTTGCCAGCTTCTGGGGATGAAGGGTCCTAACAAGAACTCAAGTAGTTGGAAGCCAGCTAAATAAAATTGCTCTTATAGCTAACTACACACCAGCAAGGGAAGAGATTATTTCTGGGTTCTGGTAAGACATGGTCACTGCTGAGAATCTGGGAGCAGCAACTGTCGTTCGGATGACCAGGGCAGCAAATCAGGAAGAGGATAGTGTATGGCAGGAGCTCACACCACAGCCACCCTGGTTGAAGCATACCTGGCCTAGAAGGACACTCAGGAGCAGACCACAGGAGGAAGCCACAAACACAAGCCCAAGACCATTCAGGTGCCTTTGGCAGAAGTGAGGAAGGTGCTGCTTGAAGCACCCTGAATTCTGTCAGGACACAAAGGGACTTGGAATGTGGCTCCTGCCATTCTACACGCGGGGATCGAGGGCCAAGGCATCACTGTGGCTTACATCACATCATCTCCCCCCAACAATATATTTTTGTATTCTCCCATTCCTGTGAAGCTGAGCTGCGCTGGTGACAGAGAAGTGAGAATATAAACTCTGTTTTCAGGGGTGAAGTGAGATACACCAAAAGTGCCATTGTCTTTAACGAGAAAGTAACAATCACTGGAGAAACCATTAATAGCTCTTAAAAGATCTCCAAAAGTTTTCCACCATTTTGGTCTTAATGATTTAGGTTTGTCATGATGGAGACCGGAGAGGTGCTTTGGAGTTGAGACTCACAGTCGGCAAGGGTGCTGGGACTGTCTTCAAAGAGGAGCTGGTACCTGGAAGTGCTGTTGGGACCAGGGCCTGGATCAGCCTAAGGAACAATGGGGGCTTACTTCAGCTACAGATGGGAAGGAGAGGCTCTGTGGCTGCTTCTGGAGATGCTCATTTGAGGGGCAGGCAGCTGGAGGAACCCATCAGGAATTTGCTGGCACCAGAGAAGAGGCCTAGTCTACAGGGAGCTGTAAGAATGAAGCTAAGAAGATGTGGCCATTGGATGGCTTACTGATGAGCTTCAAGTTCATCTCCACAGCCTCACCCAGAGGTGACACATCCATCCTGTGCTTTCATAAGGTGCCTGCCAACCAAGAGTTCAAGGAGGGGAACTAGCTTAGAAGTAGAGTTATCTCTAACTGCTCTTGGCACTGAGGACTATGGTGAAGGAAGCATTGCTAAGGTTCATGGTCCAGCTCAAACTATGTCTATTTTAGAGGAAGCTTATACCTGACAGGATGGGTGGGTGGGTGGGTGGACATTTGGGTGGATGGATGCATGGTGGGTAGATGGATGGGTGGATGAATGGTTGGTTGGGTGGTGGATGGATGGATGGTTTGGTGGTAGATGGGTGGGTGGGTAAATAGATGGGTGGGTGCTGGTGGGTACATGGATGGATAAATTTTCTCCCAAGGCCCATATTGCAGAAGTTATCATTTAGACCTTTTTAATGATATGCCTTGTTCTTCAGAGAAAACTTGGCTATGGCTATGAAAATTCAGAGCCCAGTATGAAACCTCAGCCAGGGAACAGAAGTTCTAGGGACCATTTAATGGAAACGAGATGTCACACAAAACTCAAATAATGTGTTATGACCTGTTATGGTTTAGACTGTAATACAATTTTATCTGTTTATTTTTATTTATTTACACAGGGTCTTACTATGTTGCTATGTAGCCATGGCTGGCCTGGAACTTTCTGTGTAGCTCAAACTGACTTCAAGGTCACAGACATCCATCTTCCTCTGCTGAGTACTAGATTAAGCATAGATGTATTCTATAAAGGTGGGGCCTGCAGCATGCACGCCCAGCTACAGTATAGATCTTTATTGTTATCATTAAGATTTATTTATTTTTGTTTTATGTGTGTGAGTATTGTCCGTGCACCAAGTGTGTCCCCACTGTCCATGGAGGCCATAAGAGAGCATCAGAGCCTCTGGAACAGAAGTTACAGACAATTGTTAGCTGCCATGTGGGTGCTGGGAATCAAACCCAGCTCCTGTGGAAGAACAGCCAGTGTGCTTAACCTTTGAACCGTTTCTCTGGCCACCGTGGTTTGGAGGACCAAAGCCATGAGTCAAAACTTGGTCATCATTCTATGGCACTGTTGGCAAGTGGTGGTCATTTAGGAGGTGGGACACCTTGAGAAGTTAGGTATGCCCCTAAGATGGATATTAGAAGCCCTAGTCTGTCTGCTCGCTCTCTCTCTCTCTCTCTCTCTCTCTCTCTCTCTCTCTCTCTCTCTGTCTCTCTCTCTCTCTCTCTCTCTCTCTCTCTCTCTCTCTCTCTCTCTCTCGTGTATGTGTATGTTTCTCTGTCTCTCTCTCTGTCTCTGTGTGTGTGTGTATGTTTCTCTGTCTCTCTCTATTTCTCTGTCTCTCTGTGTGTGTATGTTTCTCTGTCTCTCTCTTTCTCTGTGTGTGTCTGTTTCTCTCTGTGTGTCACTCTGTTTCTGTCTCTCTGTCCCCCACCCCCACCCCACCCCGTATGTGTGTTCTCTCTGTCTCATACTCACCCCTCACCTTTCTGGCTGCCATAGCGGAAAAGGTTTTGCTGTATCATTTGCTCACACCATAGTGTCTGCCTTAACCACAGGCCCAAAGCAACAGAACAGAGTAGACATAGATCATCTCTGACACAGCCCCAAGGAAATCTCCCCTCCTTCAAACCCTGAAGATTTATCGCTGCAGCAGAAAGGTGACAAACAGCTTTGTTTGGCTGTGAAAGTAAAGATTCCTCTTTGCTTTCTCCTGCAGATGGCCTTCCAGGGGTCTATGAGGCCTGCTTAGCTGTCTCGGGCTAAATTGTATCTGCTACACACCACCTATTAAAGTTGTAAACCCCAGTAATTTTAGAGGGTGACTTCATTCAGAAATAGGGATGCTGCAGAGGCAATTAGTTAGGTTAGGAAGACAAGCACTAAACAAGAGACTGGTCTCTTTATACAACTCTGGATGGAGGGCAACCCACAGGGACAAGCCACGGGACTCTCGTGATGGGAGGAAAAGATTGCTTATTTCTGCTGCTACAAAATAATCCCCCTAGGTCTGCAGCCTAGGTCTGCAGGGCTCCTTTATTGCTACCACATAAGAAGCTCCTGCTCATGCTTCAGTATTTGAATCACAAATAATTTTTATGCTTTCTGGGGTCACAAGCATCTTCAGACGATGCTCCTAAAAGGATGCCCTGCAAGTCTTCCTAGGAACCACATCCACACGATATTTCTGATAATCTCCGCAGTGAACACATGAACTCAGCAGCACTATTTCCCTGAACTCTTTTATCCCTTTTTCCAAGTGGGTTGTGTGTGTGTGTGTGTGTGTGTGTGTGTGTGTGTGTGTGTGTGTGTACAAAACCTTGAATATGCTAGACAAGCCAGGGCTGTACTACTGAGCTGCATTCCAGCACTCCTTCCTCTTGCATTAAAAATTTAAAGTTCTTAAGCCCTAGTATCTCCCCCAAAGAGTTACACAGTGAGAGGCACTACCAGGCAGGGCTTTGAGGCATGTGAGCAGGTAGTACAGCCCACACTATGCCCTTGCCTTACAGACCTGAGCAGAACCACTCAACAAAAGTAAGCTCAACTTGATACTGCACAGGGTCAGGGTCTTGTGCTCAGTGTCATCAGGTGGCTGGGCATTGGCCCTGAAAGGCTTGGCAGTCAGGTTAAACATCCACAACAGGGACCAAAGCTCAAGAGGGGACACAAGATCTGGATAGCAGGGTCTTTACCAAGGAGATGCAAGGAGGCTGTTGATAGGAGTTGGCACTGGGATGGATCCACAGCAGAAAGGTCAACTTTGAGTGGAAAGGATGGAGGACATGTGTAGTGGGATTATGTTGTTCCATTGTAAATAATTGTCCTACCTACTGGTTTAATAAAAATGCTGATTGGCTGAAGGTAGACAGGAAGTGTGGGTGGGGCTACTAGACTAAAATAACTCTGGGAACAGGAAGAGCAGAGCAGAGATGCCAGAGAAACTCCAGAAGAGAAGCCAGAGAGACACCACGATAAGATACCAGCAGACACAGAAGAAAGAGTTTGAAATGCTGATCTAAGAAAAGGTACCGAGCCTCATGGCTGAACAAGATAAGAATCATGGGTTAGTTTAAGAGTCAAGAATTAGCAAGTTATATGCCTGGGCCTTAGGCCAATCAGCATGAAATTAATATAAGCATCTATGTGTTTCTGTGGGACTGTAGGTCTGTGGGTCTGGACCACAGGCCAGACAGACCAGAAACTTAATACTACAGATATTCTGGCCCAAAATAACCAGTGAGAAAGCTGGAGAAACATTGGGCCTTGACATCATCTTTTGCCAGGAGTTTGTGATTATCATAAAGCAAAGAGAGCCAATTCTTACACAGCTCTTGGGACAACAAACCTCATGCAGGCAGGGAAGGTGGTGGATGTGTCCATCTGTTTTTCTGCCTCTACTTGCTGGCCTCATGACTGAGATGTGGGCCTTAACGAAACCCAGTTTCTTAGCTTTGACACCAGATGAAACTATATATCCGATTGCAGAGAGGGTCACATCTGCTGACCCTGGACCACACATAGTAACTACTCTGCCAATTATTGCTGTCATCCCTATGACAGAGCCATCGGGTCAGCTTCTGTTTTTTCTGCTCTGGGTTGCTCCCTCCCAGTTCTTACAATTTGCTGAGCTCATCCTGATCCTCCTTGTGTCCCTTCATATACAGGACACAAAATGAAGGCATGTTGGGATCATGGGTAAGTTACTCGTGCTGTGAGGCAAAAACCTGGCAGCAACAGCTTATAAGAGGAAAGATTTATTTGTGTTCATATTATCAAAGGGGTCCACTCTGTCATGATGGAGGAGGCTCAGTGGGTCCACAGCAGCAGAAGTATAAGGCAGAAGCCATTGCATGGTAGAGTCAGTAGCAGAAAGCACCCAGGAACCAGGGGCCAGACTGTAACTTCCAAGGGCCTGTCCCTAGTCACCTCTACCCCTCACCTCCTTAAGCCACCAACCCAGGAACAAGCATTGAAAATACCACGAAGGACATTTCAGATTCATGCTGTCTGTGACTTTGCTCCCTCACACTGCCGCTGGAAGCTTTTCCTATCATCTCTACAATGTTCTCAGATGCCCAGAAGGCTGCGAAGGTCCTGTGTGTTTATTTATCTGCTAAGGAATTAGTGATTCCAAGTTCCCATTAGAATTCAAGGATGACAACTTCAATGTCTCCCAGGAATAAAAAAAAAAGGTCTTTTTTTGGGGGGGGGGGTAAAGGGAGACAGGTAATCTGGTTTTGCTCTGCTGTCAGGGTTGGTCTTAAATTCTTAGGCTCAAGTGAATCCCCTGCCTCAGCATTCACAGTAGCTGGGAATATAAGCATGCACCACTATGCCCAGCTTGGGGTAAAAAACAAATGTAAGGAAACAACACCTAATGGGCACTGCTAGTTAGACCTGCCTTCCATACCCCCATCGTACGCTTCAATATGCCCCATAATCAATTCAATGGGAACCAATACAACTCTAGATCCCAGACAAAGGCCAAGAAGTGGCAATGACATGCACATTACTCATCTGTCACCTGATAATAGAGTCATGGCTACTCACAAAACTGCTGCTCCTCTGTACTTCACACTGGAAACTGAAGAGATGTCACCCGCACCATTGGTTCCTTCCAGTCCCGCTTCTTCCCTCCTGTGATTCTCAGGTCGTCATGCAGCCAAACAGGTGACAACTGTACAAGAAGCAGCGGAGTGTCTTTCAGAAGGTCGACTGTAAAGGTCAAGGGGGCAGAAGTCTTAAGGAAGGAAAAATGTCAGCTATGCTGTTTATGTGTGAGAGCAGGAATCCACTCACTCCTCCATTGTCAAAAATGTCTAGACTGTTGCTCACTCAGCCCCAATCCAAATTTTTAAGGCTGGCTTGCAAATTGAAAAGAATGTGCATTGCTCGCCTCAGAGCCATTCAAAAGATGCCTGTCAGCTGTTCTTAATCATTTTGATTTTCTGAAGAGTTTTGTGAGCAAAATGTCTTTCTGTGCCTCTCCCACACCCCATTAATAATACCAAATGGTTGAAACACATGAATTGATTCCCTTATCAGATAAAAAACGTCCTCTTGTCACAAGCTAATCTATAGTCCCCCAAACATCCCTGAAACTACTGTTTCCTTTTTAGTTTGATAGAGGATCCCATGAAGCCCAGTCTGGCCTCAAACTCACAACGAAGCAGTGGATAACCTGGGACTCCTGCTTCTGGCTCCCATAGACTGGGATAATAGGTGTGTTGCTACCACACCCAGTTATTGCTTGTGCTTAATATCTGCACACACATTTCATGTCTTATACTAAATGTGGCTCTTGCCCTGAACCCACCCATGTAGGCAACAACTGAACACCAAGTCTATGATATATCTTTGGTATGTTAGTTTAAGGTAAAGATACAAGACAATTCCCCAGTGTATTGAAGATCCCTCATTCTTGCCTCTAAACCCATGTGTATCTTTTACAAACATGGTTCCATCTATCTGTCAATCTATTCATATATCTATCAAACATTATGAAAATTAAAATTATTTCAAAATGTGAGCATTATATGAAGCTTGTTTGCAATTAAACCCCAAAGATGTTTCCTGTAGTCTGATTTTCCCCATGACGTCAGAGAAGAGGGATTCTTTCAGATAAAAGACTCTCAGAGAATTATTCACACTGAGAAGACAGTGAGGTATGGGGACACAGATGCCTTTCAAGTGCATGTGGATGATCTCACTTGGGTCATTCTCCCCACAGGAGATCACAGAATATCGGAAACCCGAGAGTCCAGGCTGGGCTTCACATTTTACTGCAAATCTGATGGTAGGAAAATGTTCTCAGTCTAACTCGGGGTGGAGGTGGGGGTCAATGAGTAATTGGCCCTTTGGGTCACTGTCCCACTCATTCAGAAAGTTTTGGATTTTGGACCTTTCCAGGTTTCAGATGTTTGGACTAGGGACACTTGTCTACTGCTGTGATAAATAGCATTACCAAAGCAACCTGGGGAAGAAGGAGTTAATTTCACCTCACAGCTCATAGTCACTATGGAAGGCA
Organism: Phyllotis vaccarum; assembly: GCA_033318265.1. Classification (NCBI taxonomy): domain Eukaryota; kingdom Metazoa; phylum Chordata; class Mammalia; order Rodentia; family Cricetidae; genus Phyllotis; species Phyllotis vaccarum. Next base: position 61,153,057 of record JARWLC010000005.1, read on the forward strand.
GCCAGAGCAGGAGCTCAAGGCAGGAACCTGGAGGCAGGAACTGAAGCAGAGGCCATGGAGGGGTACTTTTTGCTGGCTTCTACCCATGACTCTCTCAGCTTTCTCTTTATATACAACCAGGACTGCCTGCCCAGAGATGCCACTCTCCACAATGAACCCTCCCACAAGTCTTTAACTGAAAAAAATAAAAGAAAGGAAGGAAGGAAGGAGAGAGGGAAGGAGGGAGGGATTCACAGACATACCTACAGACCAGGCTGATGGAAGAAACTCTCAGTTGGCACTCTACCTTCCCAGATGTAGGATTGTGCCACATTGACCAACAGAACCAACTAGTACAGGTGCTCAACCTGTAATGGACAATGGCTGATGCGTAATCTTAGAGGAAATACTTGACATTCCCCAAGCTACCTGGCTTTCTTTGTACTGTTGTGACACTAATAAGCCACCTCACAAAGTCTGCGTGTGCATCGCTTGCAATTAGCCCTGAACTGGAAGCTGTCAGTTAAGAGTTGAGGACAATGTTGTAGAATATTGTTTTAACTAGGCAAAGATGTCTTACATTTGTTAATGCTGCAGAAAATTACTTTAATTATCTAAAGGTGTGTTCCATTTGTTTCTGCTGCATTTGTTTAACTATGAAAAGGTGTATTACATCTGTTTTACCTTGCCTGCCTAAGGCACCTGATTGGTCTAATAAAAAGCTGAACATTCAATAGCTAGGCAGGAGAGGGATAGGCGGGGCTGGTGGGCAGAGAGAATAAGTAGGAGGAGACATCTAGGCTCAAAAAAAGACAAGAGAATGAGGGAGAAAGACAGACATGTCTGGGGCCGGAAGCCAGGCAGCTGCCAGACAGACAGACATGGAAAAGAACATACATAATGAAAGAAAGGTAAAAAACCCGAGGCAAAGTGTAGATGAAAAGAAGCAGGATAATTTAAGTTATAAGAAATCATGAGGCAAGCGTAAGATAAGGTCGAACATCCTTTACTAATATTAAGCCTCTGTGTTATGATTTGAGAGCTGGTTGGTGCCCTAAAAGAAAGTGTGCTACTGTAGGATTAAGTTTCTGGCCTGTCTGGCCTGTGGACCCACAGTCCGGTAGTTCCACAGTCCCACAGAAACACACAGATGCTTATATTAATTTTATGCTGTTTGGCTTATGGCTCAGTCATATAACTTGCTAACTCTTAATTCTTGAATGAACCCATGATTCTTATCCTGTTCAGCCATAGGGCTTGGTACCTTTCCTCAGAGCAGCATAGGTGTCCTCTACATCTGCTTCTCCGGCATCTCTGTGGCATCTCTGCTCTGTTCTTCCTGTTCCTAGAGTTTTCACGGTCTGGTAGCTCTGCCCACACTTCCTGTCTGCCTTCAGTCAATCAGCATTTCTATTAAACTAGTAGGCAGGACAATTATTTACAATGTAATATAATCCCACTACATGCTACAGAGCCAGCTCTCAGGCTGAAGCAGGCCTCACTCAAGCTCCCTTAAATCTTGGGTTTTCTCAAATGCTGGTTGTTATTATCAAAGACCTGTCATTCTTACAGAGGAAAAAAATATAATCCTTACAATCTATTTAAGCCAGACACTGAAGCTGCTCACAGCACACTTCCTTGTGTGTGCTTCATTTACTATTTTAACAGTTCATCTTTCTGAAAGTTTTGTCTAACCATCTTCCATTAAAAACCTGGTTATCTTGAGGCCCAGAAATGAAGCTGTTTCTGGTGCTAAAGAAACTATATTCAGGGTTTCCATCACTGAAACATCAAGATAAGTTAATTCAGCACTTTCCTTGATATGGTACACACACACACACACACACACACACACACACACACACACACACACACACACAATCACACAGCTGTTGTGGGGGAAAATGCTCCAAACAGAACAGTCTCAATCTAAAATGGGACTTGGAATAACTGTGTTAATATTGCATTTGTCATGACTGAGCCATTAGCCAGAGGGAAGGACATCCTCCACACCGCCCTGGCCCAAGTTGACAGAAAGAATCAACAGGCTCAGGTGGATTTCACAGAACTTTGTGCTTATTATGAGGCCCCTAGTACAATGTCTAGTTATCATATGTGACAGCATGGTCCTATCATAAGGCTCCTAGAACAATGTCTAGTTATCATATGTGACAGCATGGTCCTATCATAAGGCCCCTAGTACAGTGTCTAGTTATCATATGTGACAGTATGGTCCTATCATAAGGTTCCTAGTACAGTGTCTAGTTATCATATGTGACAGCATGGTCCTATCATAAGGCTCCTAGTACAATGTCTAGTTATCATATGTGACAGCATGGTCCTATCATAAGGTTCCTAGTACAATGTCTAGTTATCATATGTGACAGCATGGTCCTATCATAAGGCCCCTAGTAAAATGTCTAGTTATCATATGTGACAGCATGGTCCTATCATAAGGCCCCTAGTACAATGTCTAGTTATCATATGTGACAGCATGGTCCTATCATAAGGCTCCTAGTACAATGTCTAGTTATCATATGTGACAGCATGGTCCTATCATAAGGCTCCTAGAACAATGTCTAGTTATCATATGTGACAGCATGGTCCTATCATAAGGCCCCTAGTACAATGTCTAGTTATCATATGTGACAGCATGGTCCTATCATAAGGCCCCTAGTAAAATGTCTAGTTATCATATGTGACAGCATGGTCCTATCATAAGGCCCCTAGTACAATGTCTAGTTATCATATGTGACAGCATGGTCCTATCATAAGGCCCCTAGTAAAATGTCTATTTATCATATGTGACAGCATGGTCCTATCATAAGGCCCCTAGTACAATGTCTAGTTATCATATGTGACAGCATGGTCCTATCATAAGGCCCCTAGTACAATGTCTAGTTATCATATGTGACAGTATGGTCCTATCATAAGGCTCCTAGTACAATGTCTAGTTATCATATGTGACAGCATGGTCCTATCATAAGGCTCCTAGAACAATGTCTAGTTATCATATGTGACAGCATGGTCCTATCATAAGGCTCCTAGTACAATGTCTAGTTATCATATGTGACAGCATGGTCCTATCATAAGGCTCCTAGAACAATGTCTAGTTATCATATGTGACAGCATGGTCCTATCATAAGGCTCCTAGTACAATGTCTAGTTATCATATGTGACAGCATGGTCCTATCATAAGGCTCCTAGAACAATGTCTAGTTATTATATGTGACAGCATGGTCCTATCATAAGGCCCCTAGTACAATGTCTAGTTATCATATGTGACAGCATGGTCCTATCATAAGGCCCCTAGTACAATGTCTAGTTATCATATGTGACAGCATGGTCCTATCATAAGGCTCCTAGTATAATGTCTAGTTATCATATGTGACAGCATGGTCCTATCATAAGGCCCCTAGTACAATGTCTAGTTATCATATGTGACAGCATGGTCCTATCATAAGGCTCCTAGTATAATGTCTAGTTATCATATGTGACAGCATGGTCCTATCATAAGGCTCCTAGCACAGCCTCTGATTACTATATGGGCAGCAGGGGAAAGTCTTTGCAGAGAGCTGCATCAAGGGTCACAGGAGATAAGTCAGGCACCTGGGCCTAGAGACATTCTCCAAAGGTTAGGAAGAAAGCAGGAAGCCGGGGGCGGGTGGGGGTGTTTTCCATGTTGCAATGAGCTCTGAAAGAGCTGTCCAGACATGGTGGACTGCAGCCTCTGACCAGCAGGACCTCCCAACAATGTCCTAGTATGTCCCCAGACATTAGCACAACTGACACCATGATGGAAGAACCATTCGGGCCTTGAAACCCAGCTCCAAGGCAGCAAGATCTGCCAAAAAAACAAAACCAAAAAACAAAACAAAACAAACAACACCAAAAAACGAGAACAAAGACCTAATCCATCAAAGTCCACAGTTCTGGGAAAGTCCCTAAATGTACTAGCCGTGCTTCTTGGCTTCTGCAGTTCTGCTAACTGTTCTTGCTAACTGAGGTATGTGAACTCAAGGTGTGAACATTGTGCTTAAAAATTCATCCTGAGAAATGATTGGGACTTCACTCAGGTCCCAAACAGCTAGTGTAACTGCTGGCTAACTAATAAAGACTTTCTATTGGCTTGGACCCGTATCTGAGTGGTCTTCTTTGATGGTATGATAACTTACAACACTTCCATGTAAAACCCATCAGAAGCCGCCCCCCCCCCCCCCCCCCCCCGGCCTCTTCCCAACTGAGTTCTGCCTGGCCTGTGGAGACCAGCAGTTATGTAGTTTAGGGATGAAAAACTATGTCCACGACAGAAAGCTAGGCATCCATTTAATCCCAGTACTCAGGGAGCAAAGGCAGGCAGATCACAGTGAGTTCAAAGCCAATCTGATCTAAATAATAAGATCCTGTCTCAAAACAAAAACTGAACACTATCCAATTTACTCTCTCACCTTAAAAACAGACAAACCTAAAGCCAACTCAAACATATGAAACAATGGCTTTTAAATGCCAGATCACAGGCAACACTTGGCAGTGACCCCTGAAAAATGATACAAAAGAGGGAAACCCTTTTGTTGTCAGAGTCACTGTCCAGAGGGGATTTCCCAGCTACAGCTCAAGGGGGGGAGAGTGGAATGGAGTTGAGTGTCTGGGAGCACGGGAGTTGCGGCTGCGGACTGGGGTTCAGTACTGTCTGTGGCATACCTCAGACCTCCCCAGCTCCAGCTACACACCCTACATAATAGAAGTTCATATTCCAACACGTGGTTTCTTTCTTAGATGAAAATAAGAATCGATTCCTAAAATGCACAAAATGTAAAGTACCTAAAATAGTCCAAATGAGGAGTGTCTGATCTAGGGACTTACAAAGCCACCGTTATTAAGAGAGCCAGATGTTGGTGGGAAGATGAGAAACTGGTCATTGCAAAGAGTAACATTCAAAAATAGGTCAGATATGTGGCTGACTGATTTTCAGAAAAAGCACAGAGGCAATTCAGTAGACATCAGATTATTTTGTCAGAAAATGGTGGTGGACCAGATGGACATTCTTATGCAGAAAGATGGAACACAATCCTGTCTGTGCCATATGTGAAAATCAGCCCAGGAGCATCCCAGACTCAGAGGCAAAATCTAGCTGTGCAATTGGTACCAAGGAAATTGGGGACCCCTCTGGGAGTCTTAGTCTCACAAATAAAAGAATTTAAGAACAGACTCAAATGGAGGCTTGAGGATGACACTGTTAGCATTTTTTTTCTTTTAAGACCATGGCAGGCAAGTGTCTTCTTCCTGGAGGAGGAGACTGGAGAAAAAGGGGGAGGGGGAGAGGAATCATGTCATTTGACTTAAGCTGAGATAGAAATCATCCGTGTGATGTCAGGCAGCCATGTGGCAGGATATGGGGCCCTTTAAAGAAAGATGAAGGGAGCCCAAAGGATGAAGCAAAGCAAGCTCAGGATGGAGACAGAAACTACAACTTAGGTCTGAGAAATTCTGAAAAGCCAGCAGACTCAGCATCCTTAGCATGGCTCGAGATGAGCCCACCTTCCTGGAGAAGTCCCTTGGCTAGGGGACTGATGTCCAGCTGAAATATCAGGTCTCCATAAAGGTTAGGGAGCTTCCATTCTCTAGAGCAGACTTCCCTTAATGGGCTTTATTTCTGTGTCAAAAGCCTCTAAAGCAACACCTAGGAGAGAATCATTATTGATCTTGGGTTAAGAAAGGGTTTATAAGTGCTACAAAATATGCAACCCATAAAAGAAAACAATGAGGGAGTTGGAAAGGTCTCAGGCTTGGGGCTCAAGGCTGAGGTACAGTCTTTTTGGGTAAAAGGTTTATCAGAAGAGTTATTAATGTCATGGGCATACAGATAGACAGACAGACAGGCAGACAGGCAGGCAGACAGACAGAAGCATGACAGGGACTCTAAGGAGACCTGAGACCTACAAGACAAAGTGTGTGTGTGAGGGGGCCCTTCTTATAGGTTTCAGAGGAAAATAGGAGATTTCATAGCATGTGTCTGGAGTCAGACTGCTGGGCAGCAGGCAGGGAGAGAATTCTAGGGAAGGAATGGGTGCCTCTGAGGATGTGGGGGAGGAGGGTCACATTTAGTTAAGGTCTATTCATGTCCTTATAATATCTGGAAAGGCACACGTCCATAGCCCTCTGATGTCCCTGAGACTGGCAACACAGTCTGTAAGCATCCTGAAATCCAGACACCTGGCTCTCACAGGCAGCCTGTCAGTTGAGTGCTTGCCAGTCCCTCTGAAGCAGCTGCTGCTGGTGGGCATGGCATAATCAGCCTGTAGCCTCAGACCCAAGGGCCTAAAATTTCATTAAAATTAAGAACTTCAGCTCTTTAAAATACATGGTTTAGAAAGCAGTTTTATTAGGTCTGTGAGGTGGCTCAGCAGTGACCAAAGCCTGGTGACCTGAGTCCCATCCTAAGATCCACATGGTGGAGAGAATCCCCTAGAGCGGTTCTCTGACCTCCACCTCCATGCTGGGGTATGTATGTGGGTGTGAACTTACACAGCTGCACTTAAGTAATACAAGTGAAGAAATGTAATCAAAATGTATTAAAGAAAATGAAAAGTAAGTCATGGGATGGGAGAAAATATTTGCAAATTATGTATCTGGTTAAAGACTTATCTACAGCATGTTTAGAAATGACTCTATTATAACAACAAGAAAATAATGGGATAAACGTGAACAAAACACTTGGATGGGGATTTTTATTAAAGGAGGTATACAGATGATAAAATGAATTATAAAGAATGCTCACCCTTACTGGCCGTCAAGGAAGTGCAAGTGACTAAGATTTTCCTAAAGCTGTTGATATCAAAGATCACACATCCCAGAGAACCTTCCAGTGCTGTTTACCTGAACAAATACTATCCCTATGGATAAGGCCCTATACCATAGATAAGTGTGACTCTCATCCCTTATCAAAAAAGCTTTTTTGAGCAAGAAAAGGTGACTGTTACAGAGATCCAGAGCTTCCCCAAAAGACAAAGAATAAGTAAGTACCCAAGGGTGCCCAACCCCACTGAGGATGCCCAGCCTCAACCAATACATCTGCAACATGACTCCAGCACTTACAGCTCAGCGACCATTGCAAAGAAGGGAAAGCTTGTAAGAGTCAAAGGGTCGGACCTCTGCTGACCTGGTCAGGGTTTTCCACCACTGTCATGAAACACCATGACCAAAAGGCAAACTGGGGGGGGGGGGGTTATTTGACTTATACTCCATCACTGAAGGAAGTCAGGAGAGAAACTCACACAGGCAGGAACCTGGAGGCAGGAGCTGATGCAGAGGCCATGGAGGGGGTGCAGCTTATGGCTCCACCCACCATGGACTGGGCCCTCCTCCATCAATCACTGATTAAGAAAATGCTTTACAGCAGGATCTTAGGGAGGCATTTTCTCGGCTAAGGGTCCCTCCTTTTAGGTGAGTCTTGCCTGTGTTACGTTGACAGAAAACTAACCAGGCCACCTGATTGTAGGCATGACAGAGAGACTGCTCACATGAAATCTCAACAATACAGTTACCTGAACAATGACATCCATTGGCACATTATTTGCTACAATTACAATTATTTAATTACTTAATATATCATCATTTAATTATATTACTATAATTTGATAACTAATAATTATGAATATAATTTTATTATGTTATAATTATTTATTACATAATTGCATAAATATAATAAAATAACAATAATAGTTAAAGGGTTAAAGGTCATGAATTTAGGAAGGAATAGTGGGACATGGGATAAGGCAGACTAAAGGGAGAGAAAGTTGGGAGTGATGTCATTGCAGTCAGTGGCCATATATGAAATTTTAAAAAATACAAATTACAGGATAAAGCAAATCAAGAAACACACACATAAAACTACAACGAACATAGAATCACTGGGACACTCACTGCTAGTGGAAAGTGAAATGACATTGAAGTCCTTGAAAATTAGTATGGCAGTCTCTTAAAAAGTTGATCACACCCACCATACAACCCAGTCATTCTGTAAGTGTGTGGTATCTAAGAAGAAAGGCAGCTTACATCCACTCGGTAAATGATGGAATACTACTAAGCAATGAAAAGGCTGGGCTGGTGATATAAGGCACAGCATGAATATATCTCAAAGAGAAAAAAAGTCAGACAAAAAGAGTCCGTATTGTAGGAGTCTCCTGTATAAGTCTAGAAAATGTCAACTGGTCTATGGTATTGGGAAAGAGGTAGATGTTTCCCAGGGGTAGGTAGGCCTGCAGGGCATCAGTACTCTGTTTCTAGAATGAAGGGTATGATCATTCTCTTGACTGAGATGCCCATTTCTTGGGTGGAAACATACATGAAAACTTACCCAACTGTACGTTGACTGTGACAGCTATGGTATGTGTGTGGTTCTTCAACAAAGAAAAGCAGAGATAAAAATAGATACCAGTTTAGTTTAGTTTTGATGATTTCTTAATAAGGGAAAAAAATTTTAAAGTCTGATATTGATGCATGATATGGGGGTCATACACAAGTGTGGGGTTTCTGAGCTCCAATATTTTTAAGAGCAGTGAGATGCTCTGTAACAGAAGTCTCCAGCTATAAAGCGGGGGTGAGAGTATCCACTTATGCTATCATTTAAGTGGGTCCAGGTTAATACAGCAAAGAGGGAGACAGGAGGGCCAGACGGACGCAATGGAGGATGATGAGGCTCAGGTGACGTTTGATAGCTTTATGGATAGAGGACAGGCCTTGAGCCAGGAAGGTGGGCAGCACCCAGACAATTAAAGAGGAAAGAAAATGGCTTTTCCCTACAACCTCCAGGATGAAATCAACCCGAGGGCCTCTTGTATTTAATTCAGCAAAGCTCACATTGCACTTCAGAGCCACTGAACCATAGATAGTAAATGTGGGCTGCTGGAGGCCACTCAGTACGGTAATGCTCTACAGCAGCACAAGAGAACTAAGACAGAACCTTGCTACACATGCTTCATTTCCACAAAGCTCAGCATTGGAGTTTGTCTGCATCCAGAATGAAGAATCCCAAACCCTTTGTGCCTTGCAGGTCACATAGTATCTTTACACTACAGGTGCTTTAAAAACGAAACTTATACAGTGTTGGCAGATGTAGACCAGTCCAGACACTTGAAGTCAGTATGGAGGTTCCTCTACAGCAGGAATCTAGGTCTTGCTCTTGTGCCTGAACCTGACACACTCCTCAGATTCTGAAAGTAGACGGATCCCATGACCACTCCTGAAAGACTCCAGCTCAACACAGCACAGGGCTGTTTGTCTGTCTTTTTACAGAAGCACCAGAACATACACAACAGCTAAGTCAGAACCAACATGGGTGTCCAGAGACAGACAGAGGGACAGAGTGGAACCCATACAAAATTTCCTCCGCTGAACTGGAGAATAAAGTAATAACCTTTGAAAGAAGATGCAGGCAGCTGGTGACATCATACTCAGCAAATTCAGTCTCAGAAAGACAAAAATCATGTTTTCTCTCACCAGCAGCCCTCATTTTACATGGACACAAAGGACACGGAAGTAAAGTGACGCTACCCAGGGAATGGTAGAGACCGAAGGGAGGAGGTTGGTACAGTGTGGGGGATTATACTCAGAATACACTTTATACTCACAAGAAGACAGCCTAAGGTGACTGAGTGTAATAAAATAAACTACATTTCAAAAAGAAGGGAGCTCAAACACTGCTCCCGGCAGCAGACAACGGAATGGAGGACATGCATAGCACATGCCATCCAGGTCCAAACATAGGCCCACCTGTCCCTCTGCCCAGCAAGGGGCAGCCTCACCCTGCAAAAGTCCTCCTGGGAAAGGGACTTGCTGACGTTTATATGCCATTTCTATCACTTATCTCAACACTATTCAAATACCTTTATATTTTTTATTATTCCTAATATGTATGTGTGCATGCCTATGAGTGGGTACATGCACATGAGTGTGGGTGTCCACTGAGGCCAGAGTCATCAGTCTCTCCTAGGGCTGGTGTCAGAGGCTGTGAGCCACCTGACATGGTTCTGGGAACTGAGCTTTGGTCCCCTATGAAAGCAGTAAGAACTCCTAACCACTGAGCCATCTCTCCAGCCCCATGCCTCAATAATTTTCAAACACTCAAATCCTTTGTTCTTTTCATATTTGTACGCACATGAGTTAACATCATCTTCTGTGCTTCTCTGCCTTTTCATACCTTTGTACGGCTTTTCAGCTGTTTCTGGTAAAAAAAAGAATCAAAATTGTAGATTATAAAAGGCTGATTGTACATATGAAGTGCATATCAGATAAATGTAGAGGCGTATGATGTCGTTTTTATCTCAAAAAGAAATCTGGTTGGTTTTGAGGCTGCACCTGGTTTGAGTTAAAAATTTGGGGCTGGCTGCCTGCCAAGGCTGATCGTTGTCAGTAACTTCCCACCTAAGTATGAATCATTTCAAATTATTAGTCTAACGGATGGCCAGGAAAAAAGTAGGTTAGAAAGAAATGACAAATTTAAACCCCAAGTCCTGGTGGTGTTGGTTTAATGTCAAAACCAGTTAAACTGGAATATCATAAGATAACCTCAAATCCTGTCCATCTGATTCCACCAAACTAAAAAAAATAAAATCATTTTTGAGATATTTTGGTCAAAGATCTTGTCTTTGTCTTTCCAAGGCTATCATTAGAAGATCAACTAAGTTCAAAAAAATTATGTCTGCTTGTGGCATATGACCATACAGGGGGTACTGAGACCAGAGAAGTCTGCTGTCCTGACAAACACTCTCTACTTCACTGTCTGAGACAGATAGAGTTGTTAATTGATTCTAGAGCTAGGCTGTGGTCATGAAATCTGTGCTGGTAAGCGTTTCTTCTTTCTTTCTTTTCTTCTTTTTCTTAATCAACTCAACACAAACTAGGGTCACCTGGGAAAAGGAAACCTCAATTGGGAAATGCCTTCATCACATTGGCCTGTAGGCAAGTTGGTGGGGGCATTTTCTTAATTAATGATTAATAAGGGAGACCCCAGCCCACTGTGGGCGGTGCCACCCCTAGGCAGGTGGTCCTGGATTATACAAAAAAAAAAAAAAAAAAAAAAAAAAAAAAAAAAAAAAAAAAAAAAAGCTAGTAAATGGGATTCTTCCATGGCCTCTGCTTCAGTCTTCCTAGGAGTTTCTGCCCTGAATTCCTTCAGTGACTGTATAAGCCACATTAACTCTTTCCTCCCCAAGTTGCTTTTGACAAGAGCCTCCCTCCCCCACACCCCCCAGAAATAGAGCACAAACTAGGACAAAGCCCCAGTGATTCTCCTGTCTCTGCCCCCCCAGCACCTCCCAGCACCCCCCAGCACTGGCGTTACAGGAGCATGCAACCACACCCAGTTTTTAAAAAGGTATGTATGAGTGTCGTTGTCGGGTTATATGCGCAGGAGTATAGATAGATGCTTGCAGATCCTAGAGGGTCAGATTCCTCGGAGCTGGAGTTTAAGTGTGTGCTTGATAGTTTATGTCAGCTTGACACAAGCTAGAATATCTGATGTAAAGGCCTCCACAGACTGATCTGAAGGCAATTCTTGATCAATGATTGGCGTGGGAGGGCCCATTCCAGAGGGGCGGTGCCACCCCAGAAAGGTCATACAAGAAAGCAGGCGGAGCAAGCCATGAAGAGCAGGACAGTAAACAGCACAGCCCATGGCCTCTGCATCAGATCCTGTCTCCAGGGTCCTGACTGACTTCCCTGAATGATAAACTACCAGCTGTCCGATAAAATGAACACCTCGCTCCCTAGTTACTTTTCGTCATGGTGTTTTATCACAGCAATAGAAACCAAATAAAGACAGAACTTGATAGCAGGAGTAGGGCATTGCTGTGTCAGATCTGACCATGTGTTTTGGGGAGGATTTTTGAAGGATTTTGGGAATTTGGCAAAAGAAAAAAGTAAATAAAAATAAATAAATAAAAACACAAAACAAAACAAAAAAAAACAATGTGGAGGTTTGAATGAGATTGCCCCGGAGCCATCTCCCCAGACCTGACCTAATGAGTACATTTACAGAATGATACAGTTGTCCTTGTTGGTACTTTACCCAACACAGTTCTGTAATTAATGGCTGCTTGGTGCATTGTAGGGTGCTTAAGAGTAACTCCAGCTTCTACTCACTTGTACTAGTAACACACTCCAGTGTATAATCACGATAAAACCATACATTTACAAAGGTTCCTAGGAGACAAAAATCACCCCCATGGGGACACCGAATTAAATGAACTCACTTAACTTAAAAGAATTAAAGCAAGTATTTGTAGCAATGACTTGATGTGGTTCTAACTTTTAATGCACCTTTTAGCCTAGAATGTAAGCCTTGGTTATGGAGTATTTTTAAAAATATCTCCAAGGAGCTATGGGGGGGGGAATCTATTGTCTACTGACTACTAAAATTCTACTACTATGTTTCTAATAATTAGTGCAATTTATTCTTTTGTGCTCAGACACTCTGATTTTGCAAGGCAATAAAAAAAGAATAAAGAAAAAGAGAAAAAAAATCAACCCTTATTAATTTTACCCCACTCTTTTTACTACTCACTGAAGAACAGTAAATGCTACCATCTCCATATGCAATGTCTGAGGTACAGGCTCCCAGTTGCAGATGCGCATCATGAACCTCAAAGCCAAAAGATGCCTGAAACCTCTGCTTCCAGCTTCTGTCTCTGTTACAATGAAACTGTGGCTTTGCTTCAGTAAGATGATGTCATCCCTACTTCCACTCTCAGTCTGTTCCTGGGATTTGGACAGGATCTGCAGATTACCTCCTCTACAGTAGAAATCTTTAAAACTTGCCTTCCATTTGGACTATTTCAAGATTCATTTGATTCAGCAGACACTATGACCTCCCCCATCCCAATAGCATATTTATAGCCATTGGTTGTCATAGGAACAGTGTTTCCATTTGAAACCTTTTCCAAGTTAGAATTTAGAGTTCCAAGAAGACATCTCCTTTACCCCTGGTCTGTAAGAGTAACAAGAACACCCCCAGTCTGTCAGAATGAGCCGATTCCAAAGCAGAGTGATACTCATGACTTAGAAGAGGGACTGTTGCATTCTAATTCCTTACCTCTTACAGACAACAAAAGATCCAAAGGCACTAAACACACCTGGCACTTCCCAAACACCAGTAGGCTGCACCTTACAGGGTGTTTGGGACCTAGGAAGCAAATTGAACTTCTAGCCACATCATCAGCCATACATGCAATGCCACCACTCAGATGCTGCAAAAGTCCTGGCCATTGAAAGATAGACCAGGGAAGCATCACCCTTTATAATAGCTGCAGTTAGCATCACTGAAAGGCCTGCATGAACTTTAAGTCATTGAAGAAAGAAACTGAAGAAGATATCAGAAAATGGAAAGATCTCCCATGCTCCTGGATAGGTAGGATCGACATAGTAAAGATGGCAATTTCACCAAAAGCAATCTACAGATTAAATGCAATCCCCATTAAAATCCCAACACATTTTTCACAGACCTCAAAAGAACAATACTCAACGTCATATGGATAAATAAAAAACCTAGAATTGTCAAAACAATCCCTGACTTCAAAGCTCTACTACAGAGCTACAGTAATAAAAACATCTTGGCATTGGCATAAAAACAAACCTGTGGATCAATGGAATCAAACTAAAGACCCTGACGTTAATTCACATACCTATGAACTCCTGATTTCTGACAAAGAAGCCAAAATATACAATGGGAAAAAGATGGTATCTTCAAAAATGGCTGGCATAACTGGATGGTGGTATGCAGAAGAATGCAAATAGATCCATATCTACCACCCAGCACAAAACTCAAATCCAAGTGAATCAAAGTCCTCAACATAATCTCAGCTACACTGAACTTGATAGAAAAGAAAGTGGGAAATGCCCTCCAATGCATTGGCATGGGAGACCACTTCCTAAATATAACACCAGCAGCACAGACATTGAGAGGAAAAAATAATAAATGGGACCTCCTGAAACTGAGAAGCTTCTATAAGGCAAAGGACACAGTCAATAAGACAAAATGACAGCCTACAGAATGGGAAAAAAAACTTCACCAATTCTGCATCTGACTGAGGGGCTAATCTCTAAAATATATAAAGAACTCAAGAAACTAGATATCAAAAACCAACTAATCCAATTAAAAAATGAGGTACAGAGATAGAGAATTCTCAAGAGAAGAATCTCAAATGTTTGAAAGACACTTAAAGAACTGTTCAACATCCTTAGCCATCGGGGAAATACAAAGCAGACAACTCTGAAATATGATATTACACCTGTCAAAATGGCTAAGATCAAAAACACGGATGACCGCCTATGCTGGAGGGGATGTGGAGTAAGGGGAACACTCCTCCTTTGCTGGTGGGAAGGTAAACTTGCATGGCCACTTTAAAAATCAGCATGATGGTTTCTCAGAAAACTGGGGATCAATCTCCCTAGTGACCCAGCAATACCACTCTCCGGGCATAAAGCCAAAGTATGCACATTCTTACCACAAGGGCTCCACTATGTTCATAGCAGTATTATTTTTAATAGCCAGAACCTAGATGCCCCTCAAATGAAGAATGAATTTTTAAAATGTGGAGTACTATTCAGTAGGAAAAAAGACATCCTGAAATTTGAAGGCAAATATATGGAACTAGAAAAAAAAAATCATCCTGAGTGAGTTAACACAGACCCAGAAAGACAAACAGTAATGTACTCACTCATGAGTGGATTTTAGAAATAAAGCAACGGATAACCAGGCTACAATCCACAACCCCTAAGCAGCTAGGTAACAGGGAGGAACCTGAGAGGCAACTATGGATCCCTCTGGGAAGGGAACAGATAATATCTCCTGAGTAAATTGGTGGGGGGGGGAGGTAAGGGAGGGTGAGAAGAGAACATGAGCAAATGGGTTGGTTGAATTGGGGGATGGAGAGAGAGAGAGAACAAAAGATATATCTTAATAAAGGGAGCCACTGTGGGGCTAGGGAGAAACCCCATGTTATGGAAATACCCATGAACCCACAAAGATAACCCCAGCTAAGACTCCAAGTAATAGTGGAGAGGGTGCCTAAACTGACCTTCCTTATAATCAAATTGATGACCACCCTCATTATAGAACCTTCATCCAGCAACTAATGAAGCAGATGCAGAGGTACACAGCTAATCACTGGTCCAGTTGAAGGGAGGGAGGAGGGAATATATGAGCAAAGGGCTCAAGATCATGATGGGGAGACTCACAGAGACAGCTGACCTGAGCTATTGGGAACTCACTGACTCTGAACTGACAGCTGGGGAATCTGCATGGGACTTAACTAGGTCCTCTGAATATGTATTACAGTCCAATGGTGTGGGCAATTTGTGAGGGTTCTAGCAGTGGGAGCAGAATTTATTCCTAGTGCATGAATTGGCTTCTTGGAGCCCATTCCCTACAGAAGGGGGACTTCTCAGCTGGGGGCAGGGGCTTGGTCCTACCTCAACTGGACATGCCAGACTGCGTTGTCTCATCCTGGGCGTCCTTACCTTCTCTAAGGAATAGAAGCAGGGATGGGGGGGAGGGGGCTGGGAGATAACTGGGAAGAGGGGATGGAAGGGGAACAGTGGTGGGTATATTACTTTTTTAAAAAAATCCTGACAAAATGAAGCCTTTGCCACAGCTAGAACATTGCTCTTGGGGTCAACTCAGTTAGTTGGTGGCTAAGTGATGTGTTCTATAGCAAAGCTCATTTCAAGATTCCTGAGGAGTCAAGCTTACTGTTCTGCCCTCTAGCAGAAGGAAGGGGTTTGCAGAGCAGATACGGAGTTAGCTCAACATCAAGGACTTGGGTCTGCAAATGCACTGCAGGTTGATCTAGGAAGGGCTGGAGCTGTGCAGGTCAAAAACATGTGGTATCAGTATCGTAGGTCATTGCAGAACCTGTACAGCCACTTTGACATCTGTGAACACGAGAGCCTTCTTAGTGTGGCAGATTTTCTGTTTGCAGAAACCTTACTGGCTTAAGTGTGTCAATGAGGGTAAGAGGTTTGATCATATCATAGCATCGTATTTTAACAATGACATTTTAACAGTATGTGTATCTGTCTCAGGCTAGTTAGTAGTAGATTTCCACCCTCTTAAAGATCATTAATGAAGACCTTGTCATCCATATGAGAGCCAGCCAAAAACTGCTGCCTTGTATTACATATGGCTGCCCTCACCATACCTTGCACATCTATATGAGGGACTGACTTACTAACCTGTTGGGACTAAGTAGATTCTATGGGGGGCCAAGCTTAGGAGACACTCTGTTTGTGGCTCTTGGCTATATGGGGTGGGGTGTAGGTGCAGTTGCTATATGCTATATCTGGAGCTAGATCATTGGCTCTCTTAAACCCATTCTTTTCTACTGGTTAATTCTTTGCTGTAAACTCAGGACCCTGGCAGATAGCACAGTGCAGAGAAGGTGTCTAGAAGCATGTTAATGACAGGTGGTTTCCAGGGAACAGCAGTCTTTATAGAAACCCTCAGGCAGCTTTATATACTGAGTAACAGTAGCTACACACTACTTGTGTGCATGTGGCCTTAAAGGACAACGGTCTTCTAGTTCAGGTGATTGGGTGATTTGTAGTCAAGCCTGTCACAGAGATCAGCCAATAGAATATGGTGCTATGGAATCTCAGAATGTAGAACCCCCACCCCCTGAAAGCTCCCTCAAAGCCTTGGAAGTGGCCATAGTGAAGTGACCAAGGCCTTGTCCTGATCCTTTTTGTGTCTGCTTAGACACTTCTTAGCCTTCAACACCCTCAAAAGCCACATCCACTTGGTAACACGTTTGAGATTTCCAGCATTCGGAAAGCAGAGGCAAGCAGATCTCTATGAGTTTGAGACCAGCCTGGTCAACAGAATGAATTCCAGGATAGCCAAGGCTACACGACAAAACCCTGTCTCAAAAAACCAAAATAATATAATAATAATGAGTCTCATTCATTACTGCTATTCATGGGAGACTTTTTACTCTCAAAAACAAAAGAAAAGCAACCCCTCACACTTTGCATTCCCAAAGGCCTTCTGACCTTCTAGCCTGCTTTTCTAAGGAGTTCACTATCCCAGGACCATGGTGTTATGGACTGAGAAGTTTATTCACCTCTTTAAATTTTTTTTTTTTCTCAAAGAAAACTATCTTTGGTCACACTGACAACACCCATGATGCTAGTGATCCCTCTCCGCCCTGAGCTCCCTCCACACTCCTGTCCCTTGCTGCCTTGCTGTAAAAGTCAGCCACATCAACACTGGGAAGGAGACCATGAAGGAGTGGCACAAGGGCAGCGGACTGTAGAAGGCCAAGTCTCACTAAGTGGGAAGCCCAGAGGAAAGAACGTTTTTTAGCAGTTTCTAAGGAGGAAAGACCCAGGAGCAAGCCATCCTCAGGGGCTAAAACCTAATGTCCATCTGCATACCGCAACCAAATGTGGCATTATCTGTAATATTACTGTTTCCTCCAAAACTCGAGTGGCATTGAGGCCCTGTCTCATGAATAGTTCAGCCCATTCATGGGGTGGGTTAATGGATTAACAGGGAGGCTTTGTTACCAAGGTGATCTCTCTCTCCATCTCCCTCTCCCCTCCTCCCCCTCCTCTCCCGTTCCAGTCTTACTGCATGGTAAGGCCTCACATATCATTCCACACACTCTGTGCTTGTCTCTGATGCTAAGCAGATTGCAGCACAATGACATTGGACTTGGTAACCAGACTTCAGAACCAGGATTCAAATAACCCTCTATTCTTTATGGATCACCAGGTTGAAAACCAATCCCATCCGCACCAGCTCCAGCCATAATCCTTGCCCAAAGCAACTGTTGTCAATTCTTCTGTATCTCAAACTTTGCCAAGACTTCTGCCTGGTCTTTACAAGCAATCTTTACCTTCGGTGGCTTCCCTATAAGACATTTGATTAAAAATACAAACAATAAAACAAACAAAACACCACGAAATCAATTCTGCTTTGTCTTCTTTATTTTTAATTTATTTATTTTTGGTTCCAGAATTTGCTGAGCATCTTCTCCTACAATGCCGAGTGTGTAATGGTCTTACCACCCACTCACAACCTCCCACGCTAGGAGACATTTTCCTCCATCATCCAGCAATCTGTCAACAGTCACTCAATTAACAGCTGTTTATGAACAAGGGGCAGATGCCAAGGTGATTGTGGTCAGCAAGGTAGGGAAGGCCCTGCCCTTGGGCTTTGGGTGAGTGCCTGTACAAGGAAACCAATAGGACTAGGGGTCATGAAGGGCAATAGAAGCCACTCTCCAGACTTAGTGGAAAAATTGCTAGAGAGAGACTGAATAGGAGTTGCCCAGGTGGTGGAGCTGGGAGAGAGGACTAGGCAAGGGCTTTCCAGAAAGAACAGATTCTAATGTTCATAAACAAGAATGCGCAACCCTCAAGCAACTCCTAAGCTCGAGGAGTTGAAAGATCACTGTGAGAAGAGTGGGAAGAAGAAGGCAGTGAGGAAACTGAGGCAATAGGCAGGTGGAGAGATGCTGGCCTCAGAGCTGAGCTTCTCCTCAGGGCAGTTGGAATGAATGGGCATCATAGGGTTTTAACAAAGAGGTACAGACAACTGGTTCACGGTTTGTAAGGTAATTTTGGTGACACTTCAGAGAACTACTGAATGTGAGTGAGTCTGGGAAGGGGGAGGGATCATTTGGGGGCTGTGATCCAGAAGAGCACAGAGAGGCCGGGTGTAATGGGGCACAGGGTTGTGACACACCAGAATGCTGATTAACCAGCAGAACCTGTTGATGGTTGGCTGAGTCTATACTGCCACGGGAGAGTGTAAATGTGGTGGTTTATAGACAACAGTAGTTTAGCATAGTTCAGAGGCAAAGAGTTCAAGGTCAAGGCACCAGCTGATTCAGTGTATGGTGAAGGCCCTTTCTGGTTCACAGATGACCTCACGATGGAGGGGGCTGTTCTTTGGTGCTTCTTTTATGAGGATGCTACACATTGGTGCTACACATTGGTGTTCCACTTTCAGAACCCAGCCACCTCCCATAGGGCCCATATCCCAGAACCTCTCATCTTGGGGCTAGGTTCCAGAATAAGAATTTTGGGGAGGACTGGAGAGATGGCTTAGAAGTTAAGAGCACTGGCTGCTCTTTCAGAGGTCCTGAGTTTAATTACCAGCAACCATGTGGCAGCTCACAATTATCTGTAACACCAATTCCAGGGATCTGACACCTCACAGCAAAGCACATAAAATAAAATAATAAAATGAAATAATCTTAAAATAATTTTGGGGAGACATGTAAAGCACTTGCAGTAATATGTTAGACATGGGTAAGCTTGGGTATGTACTTTGAAAAATCTAAACAACAAAATCAGGAACTGAGGAGCTACTTTGCCTGTCAAAGAAATGAGCCCAGTATGGGTTTAACAAAAGGAAACTTAGTGACATCGGGCATGCTGCTTTCCCCCATTAATACATCATTTGTTGTGTTAGGTTCAGACTCTGACCTTGTAAAAGAGAAGTTGAGTAAATTTGAAGCATGATAACACATGGTGAGTGATGTTTCACAGTGATGTGTCTACCTAGGAAAGGCACTCTCCTTCAGCAAAGCCTTCTGCAGCACCAGGTACTCCCCTGAATACAATGTTCTGTCAGGCAGCTAGAATTTGAACAATGGTCATGAAGGCAGGCTTTACTATTCTCAGACAAAGCTCCTGTTTACCGACCAGCTCCAAGAGACTCCCACAGGCGGAGTGAAAGATGCCAAACAAATACACAGTTTTCAACAACAGCCTTATAAAGAAGACAGAAGGAAAAAGCCTCAGGAGCCTGAGAAATGACAAAGAAAACGAACGGATAGGAGGGTTCAGTAAAATACAGCGGCCTGGAAATATACAGCGTCACTCAGGAGAACTGAGAATTCAGACTACATTGAGACATCCTTTCCCGCCATCAAGTGAGCAAGAACGGTGTGGAAACATGCTCCGGGTGAAGGACAAGGAGACAGATTCTCTCCCCACAGTGCAAACTGATGCACACTGAGGGCAATTTAGCAACATCCTCATGTTTAATACCCCCAAACACTTTCACTCCCGTAAATTCATATCAAGAAATTCCATCTACAAATATCTTTGTAGATAAACAGTTCCCGACTGTGTATTGCAACATGGAGAATGCCCAAATCCTGTCAGCAAAGATGGATGTATGTGTTATAGCCACAAGGGAGAATTCCACAGCACCACTAAGATGAAGGAAGAATGTGCCTGTGGAGGTAGCTGAGCGTAAGCACTTACTATGAGAACATGAGGGCCTGACTGTGATCTGCAAGTCTGTAATTCTAATGCTCCCATGTCTAGAGGAGAGGCAGAGTCAGGAGAATGTCCAGAAGCTGACAGGTCAGCTAGCCTGATGGTGTTCAAACAAGGTGGAAGAACCATGCTGTCCTCTGACTCTCTCTCTCTCTCTCTCTCTCTCTCTCTCTCTCTCTCTCTCTCACACACACACACACACACACACACACACACACACACACATGCACACACACATGAATGAAAATGGTGTAAATAACCCACATGCCCAGCAACAACTCACATGTCTATGGATAAATGATGTGTGACTATACACACAATGGTGTGTCATTTGGCTAAAAAAGGAAATGAAATCCAGACAGATGCTGCAACGTGGATAAACTAATGGCAGCAGCATGGCATGTAAGATACTGGAGACAGACAGGAATGTGCAAACTTCCCCGAGGCTCCTTATGACATCACATCCATAGTGACAAGATAGAATGTTGTTGCCAGGGAGTTAGATTTGGACCGCTATGGGGGTGGGGCTTTGCTGGTGTGATTCTGGAGGTGGGTGGTGGTGATGATTACAAAATAAATATGAATATAATCAGTTTCTCTGAACTGTTTCTTAAAAATGCTAAATACCAAACTTTCCAAATGAAGGGCTTTTACCTCTTACTAGTCAGCATATAGTTGCACAACTAAATTATTTCTGGAAAATTATATATTTTAAATATGGAGAGAAAAACCCCAGATTCAGTAGCCTGAGTTGGCCACAGTAAGAATATTGTTGAAGAACATTGTCGTTACTCCTTGGGGCAGGTTTCCAGAGCTGACAGCCATGGATATAGTATTTAACTCCAAAAGTACTTAAACTCTCTTCGAAGAACGCATTCCCTCCATCAGGGAGCTGCTGGTTGTCACATGATTTTAGCTTAGACACTACTAAAAAGGTGTTCATCTTCCAGGTGACAGGGCTCTTTAGGAGACAGACATATCTTAAGAGCTAGACGTGCCAATATTTTCTCAAACATCATACTTACTATCTAAATGGAGACCCAATCAGATAAAGAGACTTTCACACATATTTCAATTCCTCCATTCATTTACAGAAATCTGGATCAAAGTGCCTGAAATTTTAACAGCCAGGGACAGGGATACTGCAAGGCAATTGGATAAAAGTATGGCTCCAAAAACAAAACAAAACAAAAACAAACAAAAAAACCAAAGTAAATAAAGAGGAGACATTCCCACCTCTCAAAGTTTCCTAGTTAGGGAAAATCTCTCTCTCTCTCTCTCGTATTAGGGTAGATTTTAGAAACAAATTATAGAAATGGGGACATCGGGGAGGGTTAGAAGCTAACCACATCTGTCCTCTGTAGACAGCACATTTTTGTCTCTCAGGAGCCGGCTCACCGAATATTTGGTCCTCAGTAGAAGCGGTACTTGGGCCTGGATGCTGATGGTCTCCAGCACACTCTACTCTCTGCTTGCTTCATCATCCAGATGACGTCCCCAATTTTCCTAATTTCTACAGTTCAGAGTTTGTGCAACAAAAGTTTTTCTTTCATTTGTTGGGAATTTACCTTATGTTTTCCTTAGAATTAGGAGGTGTAGGAGAAGGACAGCTCATTGGCACTTTGCCTGACATATACAGAACCCAGAGTTTAATTCCCAGCATCACATCTACATAAGTCCAGCATGCACGAAACCTCAACATGTTCAAGGTAGAAAGAGAAAGACCCCAAGTTCAAGATAATCCTTTCCTATACAAAGAGTTAGAGGCCAGCCTGGGCTATGTGAGGCCTTGTCAAAGAAAAGAAAAAAATATATACGTGATAAGCAGGACACTAGGCCAGGCCTCTATCTAGTACATATATGTGAACATGTAATATCTAAAAACAAAGGAAACAAAATTAGACAGATACACAGAACTCTGCAAACCTCAGAACCTGGGCAGAATTTTATCATTCTAACTCGAAAAATGAAGTGACAAAGAGTTCTGTTTCCTTTGACCACAGCCATGACTCCATGAGGCCAAGCGTATTCAGAGAGGCAGAGCTGAACATGTGCTTGCACACTGATTAAAGTTCAGAAGGTTCTGATACTAGGGGTCGGGGGGGGGGGGGGGAGACACAGAGCTTGGAGGTGTGAGCTCAGCTGGCTTGATTTCTACCCATATTCTTAAGCCATATTTATTATGGAATTTCTTAAGCCATATTCTCTGGAGTAGAATCCAAGCTGAAGTGATGTGGGATGTCTTTCTGTATGCTGTGAATATCGAGAGTTAATAAAGGAACTGTTTTGGCCTATGGGAGGGCTTCTTAGAAGCAGGCAAGAAATCTGAGCATAGATAAAGGGGAAGGAGGGCAGAGTCAAGAGAGACACTATCTAACTGCCCAAGAAGTAATATGTAAAGAAATAGGTAAGCCATGGGCCATGTGGCCTGTTAGATTAACAGAAATGGGTTAAGATGTGGGAACTAGCTAACAATAAGCCGGAGCCATAGGCTGAAGCACATGTAATCATTACAAGCCTTTGTGTGATTATTTGGAGTTAACAGGCAGTGGGGCTGCAAGTGGGTCCAGACCCAGGGCTCGGCCAGGCCAGAAACTTATACCACACTGAAGAGCAAGAAAGAGTTCTGAGGCTGTAGCTCAGCAGCAGAACATATGTCTAGCATTCAGGAGATCCTTGGTTTAACATATATATCTATACACACACACACACACACACACACACATACACACACACATGCACACACATACACACACACACACACACACACACACACACACACACACACACACACACACAGAGTTTGGGGACTAGGTAAGGAGAAGTTGCAGAAAACAGATTCTGGGAAGAAACTCCAGATCCAGATGTGATGGTGTACACCTATGAGCTCAGTGTTCAAGAGGTTGAGCCAGGAAGATTGTGAGTTCAAGACCAACCTAGACTATGTAGCGAAATCTTATTTTAAAAATGAGAGGTTTCAGGGAGATGAGCTCAAACGCCACTGTTCATAACTAAGACACATAGCCTGCCATTGTCCTTTTGTGTGCTCATGTCCATTCACTATGAGCCACACTGTAGGCCACTGGAAGAGAAAGTCGGTGGCCTGTGTGTCATGCCCAGCAGCATGGAGGGTATAATGAGTGCTCGGAAACCTCTAAGCCATTGTCATACCACTATCTTCTTCAGAGGCATAGGGCAGTGACAAGTAGCTCATTTTACCCAAATCTGAGGACACCACCACCAGTAGGAACATCTGGATTCCTCATCCTTTATGTCTTCACATTTGGTTCTTCTGTGGCATCATCTGGGATTAACATTTAATGACAAAATACAAGAAGCAGCAACTGAGTCCACCATCAACTGCCTGAAATTGTCACGTGTGT
Organism: Phyllotis vaccarum; assembly: GCA_033318265.1. NCBI lineage: Eukaryota > Metazoa > Chordata > Mammalia > Rodentia > Cricetidae > Phyllotis > Phyllotis vaccarum. Next base: position 61,176,711 of record JARWLC010000005.1, read on the forward strand.
AGAATGACCAACTGGGCAAACTTCTAGCCCAGAGCAGAAGTGTCTTGTTCTGTCACTCAGTACTTATCCCATCTGTCAAACCTCACTCCAGTTCATGACACAGGTCCCCACACTGATCAGTTATGTCCTGCAATGAGAAATAGGTAGTTTTTTTTTCTTTTCTTTCTTTCTTTTTTTCTTTTTTTTTTTTTGGCCATAAAACAATAGCTGTTCACATAAAGCTCCTGCTTCTGAAACCACCCATCTAGGCAGCTGGACTGCATCCAAAGAGCACATTTGGAAAGCTCCTGTACACCTCGACAAGCCTTACTAAATTCACAGACCTGCATTCTTCAGAAGGGACATTCCAGAATAGTTTAGGGGTTCACACTCTAAAGGAAATAAGATGGTGCTCAAAGGGGGGATGCCTCAGGGAAGGGCAAGGAAGACACATCACAACTTCACAAGTCAAGGGCAAGTTCTCCAGGACTGTCACAGAATCATTCTCAAGAACAGGAGACAGCTTCCACCCCACTCCTAAAGAAGGACCAATGAGCCACCTACTAAAACTCCTCTCCCCCAAATACAGGACAACATCATTCTGTCTTTCCTGATGGTGGAGCGCAGAATACCGGAGGGTGCTAAGGAGACAGGCACGAGTACTTTGAGACTCTGGTGATTGATGAATAGTGAAGCCCTTATTGTGGAAATTTCTGGACCCTTCTTCGGCTGTCTTGGTGTCTAGTGTCAATTCCTCTTTTTACAAAGCAAGTTCTGTGTGACCCAGCCAAGTGCAAGAATCTGGTCCAAGATCTGCAGGCTTCTCTTGGCTCCTGATATTTTATGAGCATATTTCAATAATTTGAAGTCTTTAAAACACATCTCAGTTAAACCTTGATTATTTGAACTCCTCCAGGTTCCCTGGCCAACCTCCCAGCACTCTGAAGCAGGATGCCAACAGATTTTATCACAATGGAGTGTGGAAACGGGTAGGTAGAGGTGGCTGTAACGAACGGCTCTGCCTCTTGTCCTTTCTGCTCTTTCCAGTCCCCATGGCATTGCCACTGAATTCATTTCATTCTTACCAGACACAAAATGCTGAACAGTCCATGACTGTCCTCCATGGCTCACAAAAGGCAGGCAGATGGGTCATGTCTAACTAGAAACCAAGTCTTTCTCAACTTCATCTACCATTGTCAAGACTTCCCAAGGCTTGAAGTCATCCTGCAGAGCTAGAAATGAAAGCAAAGTGCCCACGAGGAATGCAGAGTCCACTGGGTGTCTTTTCTTCAAAAAAGACAGCTGGTGGAATATACTGATGTATATAGAGGACCCCAGGTTGCTCTACTATTTATGTGCCCCGGGAGAGAGTATTGATGGGAATGGATGATAAGCAAGGTGCTGGCTGGTCTTCACAGGGATGGACCAGTATATTTTCCTTGTTCCTAAAGTCCTTGGGATGGAGCTTTAATCTTCAGTACCTCAGAATGTAGCTGTTTGGAGCAGGGTCATTGAAGAAGTCCCTGAGTTAAAAGGAGGTCATCAGGATAGTCTCTAATCCAATAGAACCGCTGTGTTTCTAGAAAACAATTATAGACTGTACAAGGTGAAGAACCATCAAGTGAGGACTTGGTGGGGACCAGGGGAGGGGGAGGAAGCCAATGAAATGTCTAAGAAGTAACTGCCTAAGGAGGAAAGCCCTCAGAGCTGTGGGTCCTCAGAGCTGTGAGCTAGCATATGCAGATGAGAAGGCTCAAGCTGACAAATAGGCCTAAATTTCACCCACAGCTTTACCTGCTTTCCTGCTCTTCGTTTCCATTTTGTGACCCTTGGATCCTTCGTTGACTTCCCTTCACCTGATCCCTCTCTCTTTCGTTTACTCCTTGGAGCCCCTCCCCTACCTCTTCCTTTCTGCTCCTTTCTCTTCCCTCTTTCTCCATCTTCCCAAACAAAGATGGAGCTTTAAGAGGTGAGACAGTCGCACTTACACCCCCAGCTGCAGTGAGAGGCAGGCCTGTCCCTGAAGTCAGGAGTACATCTGGTTTGCACAGGTTGGCACAGCATGTCATTAATGTTGCCTCTTTTTGGGCAACTTTGGCTGCTCATTCAGCATTTCTGAGCTGGTTTTTCAAACATATTGTTAGATGACAATATAAACTCTTGTAACATTCTGGTATAATTGTTTACCTAGCCCAAAAACCCTGATATACTAGTCATCTCAGCACCAAGGAGGTGGAAGCAGAAGAGTCACGGGTTCAGGGTTATCCTCTGCTATAGAGCAAATTTGAGACCAGCCAGAGCTATGGAGACCCTGTCTCAAAATACAAACTATACAAAAATAATGTATTGTTACAGATTTTATGTTTATGAGCTCTGTAACCAGGTTTTCTAACATCATTTTATGATATGAAATGATGAAAATGATAATAGCTAACTAGTAAGTAAGTGGGAACTTTGTGACTTCGAATAGCATACATAAAAGGATTGTCCATTTATTTTCCTTTCCCTGACCTCTGATTTTTCCTTAACTGAACCCTGTGCTGCACTCACCACTAATGCCACGTCTCACAAATCTAGCAGTTTGCATTTAAGACAGCTTCAAAGAACATTTTCTAAAAGGACAATGTGAATAACACATTGATTTTTTTTTTTTAAGGAGACAGACAGAGAAAGCAATGGTTACAGTAAGGGAACATGCTGTGATGGCCGAGAGCATACTGGTATCTTTGGCAAGCACAGTTAAAGTCTGAGAAAGCAAATTAAAAACCACAAAAGATCTTGAATTATGAGGATAAGAAAGTGACATTGTAGCCAGTTAGGTTCTGGAGACGTTAAACTCCTGCCATCTCGGCTCTGGGCAGTACAGCTAAATAGTCAGGAGAATAATAAAGCCACAATGATCTGGCATCTACCTTGTAACAACATTCCCAGTGAAATAGAATGAATCCCCTCCCATGCTCTACATCTGAAACATTGTAATGCATCACTAGAATCCTGATTTTCCCAAGACAGCAGGCTACCTGTTGCTCATGCTTGTTTTTTGCAAAGACTTTGTGAAATGCTGGAAGACAAAACTATTGTGGTGAATAGAAACGGTGCTGTTTATTATTTTGAAACAATATTCAAGGAATGGATGGATAACTTTGAAAACAAGAAAACAAACATGTTTTGTTTTTATTAATTTTAATTGTGTGTGTGTGTTTGTGTGTGTGTGTGTGTGCACCTGTGTATTCTGGTTTTGGGGTTTTTTTTTTTTTCTGTCACATTGACACAAGCTGGAGTCATCAAAGAGGAGAGAGCCTCAATTAAGAACAATGTTGAAATAAGATTGTCCTTTTGCCAGTCTGTGGGGCAGTTTCTTGATTAATGACTGATGTGGGAGGGTCTGGTCCACTGCAGGCCGTGACACACTTGGGAAGGTGCTTGCAGGATAAAGCAAGCTAGAGAGTCATAGGCAGTACTCCTTCATGAACTTGAGCTCTGGGTGGACTGTCCTCCATGGTGACTGTGAGCTGTAAGGTGAAATTAACCATTTCTTCCCCAGGTTGCTTCTGCCATACTATTTATCACAGCGATAGAAAGCAAACTGGGACAGGCGTCCCTAATCCAAACATCTGAAACCTGGAATGGTCCAAAATCCAAAACTTCCTGAATGAGTGGTACAGTGGCCCAAAGGGCCACCTGCTCACTGACCCCCTAGTTAGACTGAGAACATTTTTTCCACCATCAGATTTGCAGTAAACATGTGAGGCCCTGCCCTGGACTCCAGGGTTTCTGATATTCTGTGATCTCCTGTGTGGGAGAATGACCCAAATGAGCTCATCTACATGCACTTGAAAGGCATGTGTGTTCCCTCACCTCACTGTCTTCTGAGTGTGAATAATTCTGAGAGTCCATAATCTGAAAGAATCCCACTTCTCTGACGTCATAGAAGAGCCAATGACTTCAGAAAACAATGTCAGCATTTAATTTAACAATTTTGTTTTGAATCCTAAAGTAAACTATTAGACTGTGTGTGCCTACGCACATGAGTGCAGGTGCCTGAAAAGCCCAGGGGGAGGCACTGTAGGGCTGGAGTCACAGGTGGTTGAGTCACCTAACTGTGTATGGGTGCAAGGTACAGAACTCAGTCTTCTGTAAGAGTGCTTAACCTCTACACCATCTGTCCTGCTCCGAGAATATAGGGTTAAAGTCCAGCCAAAGAAACACACTTTGGTCTTGAAACCAGAGCCAAAGAAATATATTGTTCTCCCATCAACTCAGTATAAAAACTAACCAGTCCATGAACAGGAAAACCAGTCAGTCCTTGAGCATGAAACCAACCAATCCCCGAGCATAAAATCCAGTCAATTTCAGGTCTCTAAACTCAGGGATTGAAATTCGACCAATTCCTAGCCTGAAAATCTTCACCCTGGAAAGCCTCCATCCCTAAGAAACCCTATATAAGCCTTGTACTTGTTCAGTTGGCTGCTGCCCTTTCCACCTTGGCAGAGGCAGCCACCCTTCTGGATTCTTACCTCCCGATACATCTCTTGAACGAGGCTTGGTAAGACCTTCTTTGGGGGGAATGGAGTCGAGCAGGGAAGTAACATTTTAGAGATGGAACACAGTGGAGAAGAAATGTAACACTTTCACTGGGGAAACCTTTCAGTTGCAGAGCAGAGTTGTTAGACTCTGGAGAACCTGAGGAGAACTGTAACAACTTCGCTTGGGAAACCCTCCCCTGCAGCAGGGCTATGAGCTGCTACGCTTGCAGTAACTTTCTGATATTCCTTGACTTGCCAGGTTCCCTTTCCACCCGAGCAGCAATGCTTGCACAGAGCGCCTTATTTTAAACTTTAGAAAGAACCACATGACTTTTTCACGCGTTCATCACACCACAATCCAAGCCAGTTTCAAAAGCAGAGAGAGTAAGGTTATGGCTTAGCGGGTGACAGTTTAGAAGCCTAATCTAACCACAGAACAAGACGCGACTTACAAACAGTGTGAGTGAACAGACGCAACATGCCAAATGAAACCTCACATGGCAGGCTCATCCTAAGGCCCAAAGTGGCCCGAGGGGCCGAGTTCCCAGAGCCCCACGGTCTCCCAGCAATGCAGGCACGCCGCGGCTAGACGCCGCCGCTTCCGCTGCCATGGCAACCTCCTGGCAACAGACTCAATGCTTTGCCCTGGCGCCTCGCACCCGCTGTGCCCGCCGAAACTTTTCAAATCTCCACAGCAGGGACTGTAGGGCCATCAAGTCCTACTACAGTCTTCCTTGCTTCAGGAAATAAAATGTGTCACAGGATTTCGCCTACACGCTGCGGGGGAGATGGCAGCCGCCAGGGAATACTGCTTACCTTGCTTAGACTTTCTCCGCGTTAGCAGGGAGTCCTCAGAACCACCGTGCGTTGGGGAAGTCACCAGCAGAAGATGGGCACAAACTTCCCGGGCGCGCGCCGCCGGCTGGCCACTCGCCCTCCTCCTCTGTGCCACAAAGGCGGGACCCGCCTGGTCACTCTGTCCCGGAGCGGTTCAGCCGTGGCTGTTGCAACAGTGGCTGGAGTTCAGACGGACTACGAGAGGGCCAAGTGGCGTGGCTCTCTGAGGCTCATCCAGATCTGGGTCTCGTGTCTGGTCTTCTAGGAACCAGCCCAGGGTGAGATGGCCTCCCGCTGCCCGCACTGAAGTGGAGTTTCTCCAAGGGTTTTTCTTCTTCCTGCAACCTCCCAGACTTGTTGAATATTCATAAGAAGGTGTGGTCACCGTCCTTTGGGATTCTCGGGGGTTTCACGTCCAGCAGGAAAAAACTGGGGAACATTTGTGTCTGAAGGGACCACTAAAATGAGGGTGGAGAAGGCACTATTGCTGACACATAAACTCAGTTTCTCCTTCACCGATGTACTCACACACTACCCTCCACCCCTACCTACCCTATGCTTGAGTTGAGCAAAGGAAGCTTCAAGGAAGTCTTGATTAAAGCCCTTAGTATTAGATGTAAACTGAGGATTTTCTTTTCTGGTCCATGATGTAACGATGAGCTTGTCGTGCATAAGAACAATTAAAGAGGTACACAAGCAGAACTCGGTAATTGCATGAGCTCAATTGGCTCATCATGCCGGATTGTCTCTGTTTTTTAAAACAGATGCAGCCTGCCGCCATTTCAATTCATTCCAGCTGATGCCCAGTCAAGTTGCTGATTCAAGTGGTCTTTGCGGCGGCGGGGGTGGGGGGTGGGGGGATGAATGTGGAAGGGTGTTAAGAGAAATGGCAGGGCCTGAGGACCTTTATAGGTGCTAACTGGCAGCGACTGAGGGCATTTATAGGCTCTGGCACTGGACTTTTCTAAGTAGACTGACTTAGCTACTTTTCTATCGCTGTGATTTTAAAAAAACAAACGAAAAAACACTTTGACGAAGGCGGTTAAAAAAAAAAAAAAGTTGAAGGAGACGATGAGCTAGGATGGCTGCAGTCTTTGGAGTTCCAGAGCCCACCCTTAGAGATGCACTTCTTCTAACGAGGCCACAACTCCTAAACCTTTCCCAAACAGCACCTTCAACTAGGGACCAAGGGTTCAAATGCCCTGGACCGGTGGTCTTAACCTTCCTAACACTGTGACCCTTTAACACAGTTCCCCATGTTGTGGTGACCCCCAACCATAGAACTGTTTTATTGCTACGTCATCGCTGTAATTGGCCACTGTTATGAATTGTATCTGATATGCAACCTCCAAAGGGGTCACAACCCACGTGTTGAGAATCACTGCCCTAGACTATGATGACATCTCTTTTGAACTACTACCACATAGACCAAGTGATCTTCCAGGTGTTTTTCCTGTCACCCTGAAGCACTCACCATGGGACTTGTCACTAGCTTACATCATGGAATTCAATCTAGTTGGCCACTTCAGATTCATGGGCATTAACCAGAGAAAGGCCAACTGAGGCACCTAGCTGTCACTCAATTGTGCGTACTTTACTCATACTTTTGGGTCCAAAAGGAGCTCCTGGAGGTAGACTGTCTTTCCAGCAATATATAGCACACTACCTGTGGAGCCAAGATCCCAGCCCGCCCCCCCCCCCCCCCCCAATGCCTCAATGCTTCTTCCAGTTTTGGTCTCCTTCAAGGTGCATGCTGGCCTGGACAACATAATAGTTGTTCTTCATTTTAAACTTCACTGGATTTAGAATCTCCTAGGAGACACACCTCTGAGTGTGTCTGTGAGGGTGTTGGGTGGGTTGACTGAATATTCATAGGTGACAACATTTCAAACTAGGGTGATAGACTGAATAAAAAGAAAGCAGGCTGAGGCTCAGCATTGATCACTGCCTCCTGTCAGTGGACAGTGTGACTAGCCACTTCGCCTGCCGTGACCTCCCCCCACAAAGGGCTGTGTCCCCATGAACTTAAAAAAGGAACACTTCTCTCTTTAAGTTGCTGTTGCCAGACATTCTGTCATGGCAGTGAGAAAGGGGACTAACCCAGGCAGCAAACCCCTCCGTAGCAAATGCAAAGGCTCTGCTGCTGCCAACTCGGTGATAAGAATAGTATTGTGTGATGGCCTTTCCTTTGCAAAGATAATAAGGAAATGACCGTGGCCCCTGTTCCCGGGTCAGTATATGGTCACAACAATGAGTGACAGAGACTTGACATTCACGAGCTTCCGGCCTCTCTGTCCACAGTCCCCTGATTGTAAGGGAGAGTCACTGCTGGCTCTGAACCCGAGATGCCCTCCGGACATTGGCAATCGGTGCCAAGAAAGATATGCCTTTCTTCCTCCCTGGCAAACTAACTGCTTTCCAGAGGTCCCTGTCCTGTCCTTGAACAGACATCTCCTGAAGGCCACACCCTTTGCCCATTTTCTCAACACAAGAACAAAGAACCACATGTCCTTGTACCAGACACTGTCCTCATATCAAACATTGTTGGCTTTCTGTGCCTAGAAACAGGTCTTTCTGAATGAGAAGTCAGCAAGGGAAACCACTAAAATATGCTGCGGTTCTGAAGGCAGTTCTCAGAGTAGTCCTTAAAAGTCACAGCAGTAGCTGATGCCCATATTCCAGGGTGAAGGGAAAAATGAAAAAGCCAGGCAATAAAAGGAAGTGTAAAGGCCAGTTTTGAATTGCCCAGAGCAATGGTTGGGTTTAAATAAATCTATGCAGACCTAAAAACAAACCTATTTAAACTCCCCTTCAATTGCAGCAGCAAGAGATGCTGACTTCTCTAAATTGGATGTCACCCTGTGGTCCAGAAGAGAGGCTATGTAAAGTGTTTAGCTCTCTGTGAGTTCCAGGACAGCCAAAGCTACACAGGAAAACAAAAACCAAAACAGAGTGTTTTGTGTGTATAACATAAGTGTGCCATAATGCAAGTGTGGAAGTCACAGGACAAATTACACTGGTGCTGATTCTCTTCTTCTACTGCGTGATTCCTAGGGATCAAACTCAGGTTATCAAGCTTGGAGGCAAAGCATCTTTACCCACAGAGCCATCTTGCCAAGCCAAGATATAGGACTTTTGTACCATACATACTGGAATTCACTCTTACTTTTAAGTTTTAGAAATAGTAAGTTGCCAACATACCTTTATAAATAAGATTATTTGCTTAGGATCACAGCTTGACCCAGAAAGAATGCCAAGGGGCAAATATAAACCATAAATCTAATAGCCAAAGAAACAAATGTAGGCAGATGAGGAAAATAAACTGCTGCGGGAACCAGAATGGGGTGGGTGAGTGAGCATCCAAGCACTTATACACTGAGATGGCATCTGCTTATGCCTTTTGTGGTAGTTAGAATGAGACCCTTATATAGTCCCAGTTGGTGGAACTATATGGGAAGGGTTAGGAGGTGTGGCCTTGTTAGAGGAGGTGTGCCCCTGGAAGTAGGCTTGGAGGTTTCAAAAGCCCAAACTTCACAGTTGACCCTGCTCTCGGCTACAGCTGCTCCAACACCATGCCTGCCTGCGTCATGTTCCCAGTCTCGATGATCATGGATTACTATTGAAACTGTAAGCAAGCCCACAATCAACTATAAATTTATTGGCCTATAAGTTGCTTTGATCATTTTATTTCTTCCCAGCAGTAGGAAAGTAACTAAAATATCTTTTTACATAAGACAGTTTTGTGGTTTGAATATGAAGTGTCCCCAGTAGGTTAGTGCATTTTAACATGGGGTCTGCTGATGGCTCTGTTTTAGAAGGTTGTTAACACTTCAGGAGAAGTGTCACTGTAAGAAGAGGGTCACTGGGGGTGAGCCTTGAGGTTTTATAGTCTGACCCACTTTCTGTCATTTTTGACTTCTTACTCTGCCTAAATGTAAGATAAAGGATCCCAGCAGGACACTCCTGCCACCCTGGAGCCACCTGCCACCCTGCCTTCTCCACCATCATTGATTTTTAACCCTCAGATTGTGAGCCCGAGTAAATAGTCCCTGCTTTAAAAGTCAGATGCTGACATACAAGAAAAATAATATTCACAACACTGTAAAAACTATTGCTCAAAGTAATTTTATGAATACCTTAAAAATACTTAGCTGCATCTTTTAAGGGAGTTGGTTATATTTGAGAAATAAAAACATAACAGGCTACTTCATAGACTTCTTTCCACAATAAAATAGGAGAGAGTAGCATCAGCTCAGATATCCTCACAGTAGCACCAGGAAGGCAGCTATGACAAGACCGTGTTCCCACCATGATGATAATGGACTAAACTTCTGAAACTGTAAACTGCCACCTCAATGGAATGTTTTCCTTCATAAGAGTCGCCATGGTCACAGTGTCTCTTCACAGCAACAGAAACCATAACTAAGTAGTTGGTACCAGGAGTGGACTATTGCTTTGATAGGCCTTTTGTTTGAAGGATGATGGACCTTGGGGCTGTGGATTAGAAAAGCAGTTGAATGATTTAGTGCTGCTCAATGGGCCATCCTACTAGGAACATGGAAGACAGCAGTGCTAACAGTTACTTGAACTATGGGGGCTGGATCAAGGTGTTCCAGAGGAGAAGAATTTTAGTATGTTGCCTAGAGAGCATTCTTGGGATATTTTGGTAAAGAGAGTCTGCTGGAGACTAAAGTGAGGAGTTTTAGATTCTACCAGCATAGGAAATCTCAAAACAGACTAACATAGATTTTGTTGTGTGGTTATTAGTAATAACTCTAATGAAGACATAATGAAAAAGAGCAAGCTGAGCAGAATAAGTTACACGATGTAAAATTTAAGGAGAAAAGGATGCATCAAAAAGTGGAATTGAGCTAAATCCTATAAAGAGATTAAGACATGAATACAGGGAGTGGTGACCTCAGAGCAAGATCACACCCAGCTAAGCTTCCAATTTAACTAAAGAAAAGTTTAGAGTCAGGTGTGGTGGGGAACACCTTTGATCCCAGAATTGGAAAGGCAGAAGCTGGCAATCTCTGAATCTGAGGCCAACCTGGTCTACAAAGCAAGTTTCAGGACATCTAAGCTTAGGCAGAGAAGGACAGAAATCTGATAAAGATGTTATTGGAGAAGGGAGTCATTTTCCATCCCCAGTAAGCAGCTTCAGCCATGTGGTTCTGGATTTAGAGGTAAGGATAGAAAAAAAGAAAAAAAAAGTTATGAAATAAAGCCCCTGAGGCCAGGAATGTGTCAGTGGCTCTCTAGATTGAAACCTTGTAGAGGGACCATTGTGCGAAGCTGTGAAATTGAAGCCTGGATTGCCTTGGAGAAGCCAAAATGTTGGAGATGCCAGAGCCATGGGATACCTGCCAAGGAGAGCTGCTAACAGGGAGTGGAAACAGCCCAAGAGAGAGAAGTGTGTTACGCTTACCAAAGTTAACAGAGTTGGGGATCTGAAGAACATTTTAACATCAAACATGGATGTGCAGAGTTTGGAATTTGCCCAGATGGTTTTCAGTCTGGTTTTGGTCCAGTATTTCTTCTCTAGACTTGAATCAGGCTTCTTCTTTGGGGTCGCCACCAACCAGCTTCCAAATCATGACCCAGAGACTTATTATTAGTTTTGAATACTTGGCCTAGCTTAGGCTTGTTTCTTGCCAACTCTTAATTTAACCTGTTTCTGAGTTTTGCCTTGGGGCTTTCTACCTTTCTTGCTGTATATTTTATTGTCACTGCTTCTGGCTGGCAATAGCGGCCTGGCTCCTTGTCCCAGGGGTCTCCTGTTCTCTCCTCCTCTCCCTCCTCCTGCTATTTTCAAGCCTAGATTTCTCCTATTTATTCTCTCTGTCTGCCAGCCCCACTTAACCTTTTTCTGCCTAGGTATTGGCCACTTAGCTCTTTATTAGATCAATCAGGTGCCTTAGGCAGGCAAGGGAATCAGGTGAGGCACATCTTTACAGAGTTAAATACACATCATTACATCATTAAACAAATGTAGCACAAACAAAAGCAGTACACCTTTACATAGTTAATATTCCACAGCATATGCTTCCTTCAGTGCATTTTGAAATGGTAATATATACCTTGTGTCATTATATGCTTAAACTTTGAAACAAATTTGGGACTGTTATAGATTATGGGGACTTTTGAAGTTGAGGTAAAAGAGGTGTGTGTGTGTGTGTGTGTGTGTGCATGCATGCACATGTGTGTCTTCAAATAGTATTGCATTTTTAAAAAAAAGAAATATGGAAAATGAGGGAAATAGAGATAGATGTGACTTGGAACAGCCTGACCAGTGGTTCTCAATATGTGGATTGAAATCCTTCAGGTGTCCCATATCAGATATCCTGCATATCAGATATTTGCATTAAAATTCATAACAGTAGCAAAATTACAGTTAAGAAGTAGCAACAAGATTTTAAGTTTGGAGGCCACTACAACATGAGGTCGCAGCCTTAGGAAGATTGAGCTAGACCATTGATTGGCAGTTTCCAACCTGGCTCTAAAATTCCCCGAAGATGCTTCTTTTCTGCTTCAATATTTGGTGGAGAAAAAGGACCATTTTGCTCGTATTAAATTGAAGTCATTGGAGGGGCTGGGGAGATGAAAATATGTTCTGTTCTTGAGAGGACTCAAGGTCAGTGCGAAGCACCCATGTCAGGCAGCTCACAAACATCTGTAACTCCAGCCCTAGGGGATCTGATGCCCTATTCTTGCCTCTGAGGGCACCTGAATTCACGTGCACATACCTACAGCATACATTCACACACACATACATACAATTAATTTTTTCATGTTTTTTAAAATTTTTGGGGGGTCTTTTACATCATGCCTCCAATCCCAGCCATTTCCCTCCCCCACCCTGCCCCAGGATAAAAAAAAATAAAATTTAAGAGAAACAAGAGGAGAGAAGAGTGGGAAAATATCATGGCGGAAGCTGCCCACGTGACACAGTGAGTCACACAGTATAGCCTTTTTATCCAAGCATCTTTACATGCAGGTGTTCATTGCAAAGATTCATTGGTCTGGTGTGAGGCCCCTGGTCTCTTCTACACCATCAACAGTGGGCCCTCACTGATATGGCTGCCTGGGGGACCAGCCTCCAGCAGCACAGAGTTCAAAGGGAAATCCACTGAGTCGGCATATCGAGACGTTTTTTAATCTGAGCGAGTTAGGGAAAAAGCACACACTCTCTTCATGGTTTCCTTCAGATTTTCTTTATTCTTTTTTTTTTTTTGAAGTCTCTCTTTCTTTTTTCCTGGGGATTTCCTTCTCTTATTTTTGATATTTATCTCCCATTCTCTTTTTTGATATTTTCCTTATCTTTCTGAATAATTCTATCTTTATTCTTCCCTTTTCTCCCATTCTTGATGTTTTCATTCTAACTCATAACTCTATCTTTATTTTTCCTCTTACAGATTATATACCCAGCAAAATCTTTCAGGCAATATAATATGGTTACATTCTGGTTTTCAAATGAATGATTACAATGGACAGAAGTATTTTTTAAAAAGTACGTTTTCCATATTCCTTACCTGATTAAACATTTTATGTATTACAACCAAAAACCAACTTATCCCAAGAACCCATGGACATACTCAAGCAACTTGTTATAGATTAACAGTGTAAGGAAGCCGGGTGCTCTTTTACTGGCAGGCTGTGTTTTGCGGTTACAAAGAAAGGAGTTAACCACTTTATTACTTATCGTGAAATGTAATCTTATAAGAAATCTTAAAGGAATCACAAACCTAAACTTTTATTCATAAAAAACAGTCAGCTTTACTTAAAATCTTTAGGATACATACCCATTCTTCAATTTATATATATATCAGGAGATTGAAGATAGAAATGGGTACAAGGAATTAACCATCACCTTTTGTTACCGACCAATTCTAGCAGAAAATAATAAATCAGCCAATGATATTTGGGCTGCTTTATTCTCGTTCCCTGACCTTAATGAGTTCAGCACTCAACTGTGTTCCTTTCTCAAGCTTTAAATTGTCTTTGTGGGTTTTTCACCTCAAAGCTATTTGACAAAAACATCATCGTCTAACTTTAAGTTATTTTCTAGCTTTGTTTCCGCCATGATGCATTCCAAAGCCTGTAAACACACCTCCCAACATTAAGATTAAAAGAATCTAATCTCAACAATCATCTTTTTTTTTTTTTCAATTAAGTAAGTCATAGTCCCTATGGCCCCTCAATAGAGACTCATGTGTTCTAGTTCTGTGACACTTCTGTCTTTTATTTTAATCATCAAAACTCTGTATAAGCTCACATTGTTATCAATTAGACAGTACAGCTTATGGAAGAATCATCTTCATAATAATCCACAGGTAAAAATGCCCAGTAGAATAGGATGTTTCCATGAGATAAACGCACTACGTTACAGGCAGTGAGAAACTCCACACACCCACTCACACCACGCCAGATACCAGAGAAAGATAATAGCGGCAAACATGTAAAAGCACAGCAGAAGCAAAAGACATTCCAGGGTCTCAGGGCCTTGCCTATCTGAGATTAACCTATCTGGTTTTCCTCCTGGTAGGCTGACACCTTGAACTACAATTGACATCCACTGCTCCTCTGACAGGGCCACTGTCACACTGGAGCTCTTCTTGGACATCATGTTGTTCTCTTGTGACATGGAGAGCCTGCAACCCTGGGTACATAGGACTGACACCCCCTTCCCTTGTGCTCCAGCAGATCACAGATGGGGTAGGTGCTGGGATGGGCTAGCACTTATCCCTGATTCCAGGCCTGGGTAATTGCAGGGTTGGTCAGCCCGCCAGCTCTCTCCCGTCTTAATCACCTGGGTAAACTCCAGAATATAGTATTTTATTTAAAGTTTAATTATATTATTTACCCTTTTGTAACAGTTTAGGTGTGATTGAGCAAGACCCAGAGGCATGGCTTTGAGTTCTTGAGGATCCTTGTATGGGGTGTGGTGAGCCTCTTTGGAAGACTAGTTGAAAGCTGTTCTTCACATTCTCGGAGGGGGGATTGTCACCTGCTGCTCTGTGGGACATTTTAACCTTTTAAGAACTGCCCCAAGTTTCAATCTTGTATCAGTGAGTGTTTCATATAGACTCTTTAATAAGTATTAATCCTTTTTTATGATCAATTGCCAGTAAATAATTCCTGCAACACTTGGTGCCCGACATTACAAAATAGCTTTCTATGATTATCCACCATATCATATCTCTAACAAAAATTTCAGATTGCCAGATGGCCTTACCAAGTACTAAGACCAGGTATAGATGTTTATGGTCAGTTTTTTAAGACCTAACCACTGTCTTAGTTCTTACAAGACCCCACAAAGATACTGTCAGCCACAAAAAACACAAAAAAGTCAACAAAAAAACACTCCTATAAAAAACTAAGCCCCTCTCCTGATAAGTTTTGTCCTCTAAAGTTTATAAATAATTATCATTCTACTAAAATGTTATATTTAACTTAAAAGTAAACCAATAACATAGACCCAAAAATTGCTTTTAAAGAAGAAAATGGGGAGCAGACAAGACAAATGTAAATCATTATATCTACCTATTAAAAAATTATAAGTAAACATAAGCCATAAACAGTTTGCGCTAATGTAAACTTTTATATGGTTATACAAATACAAAATTATTCTATATGTTTGCCTAAGATAATTTATATATTAATACAAATTCAAATGTTAAACTATATGTCTAAAATAACTTATGTATTTATACAAAATTGAATCTATAATTGCAATATTTTACATGTGCTTCTACCTCTGTAGAAAATATTTTACACATTAATACATATTAAACATATTGTTGTCATTTCACTACACAATTTCTACCTCTGTTTAATTATATTAATCATAATATATATTATATTTATATTTAAAATATTTTATATGTCTATGTTTTAATGTTTTATATAATAGTATATATAAAATATCATTGTCATTTTACACTATACATTTACCTTTGTTTAATATTTATATGACTGTCATACTTAAAGTCATTATTCAGAAACTATACACCCATTTATAGATTGCCTGTTTTCACAATGTAAGTTTCAGTCTTTAAAATGATAAAAATTACAAATCACAGTTACTTAAGTTTGCCATATGCTAGTCATGATGTTTAAATTTCTCAAATATATAATAAAATGTATCAGATAGATGAAAGTCTTCAAACATGTCATAGACCTAAAAAATATGACATTTAATATTTTATTATCCAAAATTCAGCCATGAAAGACATGATAACTCCTGACAGCACCATTCCTTTCCCAGTAAATAATTCCTACAATACCCTCTCTTTGTCTTTAATCCTTTCCTGATCCTTCTGGAATCCATGGCCTCTTTCTCTTTAATTGTGTGTGTGTGACATATATGTGTAATAATATATTTATATTATATGGCCATCTTTGTGATTCATAGGCATCATCGCTTGGTAGGATTATTGGTTGCATCCCTCTCCTGGAAACTTGCACAGTACCTTCTAATACTATGGAAGTTAGTTCTCATGGAGAGAAGAAAGTTTCAAGTTACAACTACGTGGGTATTCCAGGTCTTGTGTCCAAGGTGCAGGGTGTCTTCAGCAATTGTTATCTTCAACCTCCGGGAGACATCCAAGGTGCAGGGTGTCTTCAGCAATTGTTATCTTCAACCTCCGGGGGACATCCAAGGTGCAGGGTGTCTTCAGCAATTGTTATCTTCAACCTCCGGGGAACATCCAAGGTGCAGGGTGTCTTCAGCAATTGTTATCTTCAACCTCCGGGGGACATCCAAGGGTAACTGCAATAGCCCATGTTGTCTGTAGGGGGTGGGGGTGTCCAACCCAGGGTTCATGGATGCCAGTCAGCTCCTTGCTACAGAACCACACCGTGGCCCGAACAGTCTTCATTTTAATGGAGACTAGTCTGTAAGTCTTTCTGGCCCTGCTTTTGGATTGTGGGGCTGTTTCAAAAGCCTTTGCCTATTGTCTTGATAATATTTGTTGTCCTATATAGCACTTTAAATTAGATGGTCTATACTCCAGTTGTTACATTTGTAATATGTACATGAGGTAGAAGAGAGATTTGGTTGTACAATACAGATCCCTATCTCTAGTCCACCACACACCCTCTGCTGAGAAACCTACCTTCCATCTCATAAGTCAAGTCACTGTGGTGTGTGTGTGGTGTGTGTGTGTGTGGTATGTGTGTGGGGTGTGTGGTATGTGTGTGTGGTGTGTGTGTGTGATGTGTATGTGGTGTATGTGTGTGTGTGTGGTATGTGTGTGGGGTGTGTGGTGTGTGTGGTATGTGTGTGGGGTGTGTGGTGTGTGTGTGATGTGTGTGTGTGGTGTGTGTGTGGTATATGTGTGGTGTGTGTGTGTGTGTGTGGTATGTGTGTGTGGTGTGTGGTGTGTGTGTGGTATGTGTGTGTGGTGTGTGGTGTGTGTGTGGTATGTGTGTGGGGTGTGTGTGATGTGTGTGTGGTGTGTGTGGTATATGTGTGGTGTGTGTGTATGGTATGTGTGTGTGGTGTATGTGTGTGGTATATGTGTGGGGTGTGTGTGTGTGTGTGTGTGTGGTATGTGTGTGGGGTGTGTGGTATGTGTGTGTGGTGTGTGGTGTGTGTGTGATGTGTATGTGGTGTGTGTGTGTGTGGTATGTGTGTGTGGTGTGTGTGGTGTGTGTATGTGTGGTGTGTGTGTGTGGTATGTGTGTGGAGTGTGTGGTATGTGTGTGTGGTGTGTGTGTGTGGTGTGTGTGTGATGTGTGTGTGTGGTGTGTGTGTGTGATGTGTATGTGGTGTGTGTGTGTGTGTGGTATGTGTGTGTGGTATGTGTGTGGGGTGTGTGTGATGTGTGTGTGGTGTGTGTGGTATATGTGTGGTGTGTGTGTATGGTATGTGTGTGTGGTGTATGTGTGTGGTATGTGTGTGGGGTGTGTGTGTGATGTATGTGTGTGGTGTGTGTGTGGTATATGTGTGGGGTGTGTGTGTGATGTGTGTGTGGTATGTATGTGGGATGTGTGTGTGTGTGTGATGTGTGCGTATGTTCTGACATTCTAATTTGTTTGTTGTCTATCAGTCTGTCCTTCACACATAGCTCAATTTGAATTACTGCTGCAAGTTTGCTGCAGACCTCAATGTCTAGCAATCCAGATCCTGTCCCTTTTCAAGGTTACTTCTAAATTTTCAGATAATTGTTTTATTCCATTCGTCAACTTAAGGAAAGCATTGAGATTTTATTTGGGATTTCACGAGCTCTATAGAAATTTGGGGAAGAACTGCTAATTTGTTGCAGGTGGGTTTCTGGACCCACAAGTGCAGAACAGTCCCAATGGGCGATCTTTGAAGACTTTATACAACCCTGACTCCTAGCTCCAGTAGGCTTGTATTGTTTATGAGATTCAGTCTAGACACTTAGTGAGTGTATTTACACTCTGGTGTTAGAGGTTGAAGTCAGGGCCTAGTGAGGTCAAGTGCTCTCTACCACAGAGCTACACTCCCCAACTCAGGACTTTAAAAAATTCTAGTCTAATTTACTATGTAGTTTCATTGTAACTATTAGTGCATAAGAATTCTCCACATTAGTGGCTTTTACTTTACGTTTTTATACATATCAGTGTATTCACCAAATCTACTAATTCCAATTATCCTCTTATCTTCTCTCTCCAATTTCCAAGAATGTGATTCCATCCTCCTTTATAGGTGAATAAATGCCCTACCATATATGTGCACCACATTTTCATCTCTGGGAAGGTAACTAAGCTGGTTCCTTAGCTTTGATGTTGTGAGCAGTGCTGTGACACGTGCACATCTCTGCCATAAGCGTTAATTCATTCCTATCTACCCAACATTATAGGATTATTCTTTTATTTGTCTTTGAAGAAATGCCCATACCAGCTTTCCCAGTGGCTGCACTAAATTATATCCCCATCAACAGTGTGTCAGTGCTCCCCCCTTTTGGGGGGGTGTCATTTTATTTTATGTGTATGGATGTTTTGCCTGCATGTATATCTATGCACCACATGCATGCAGTATTGGATGAGGTCAAAAGACGGCATCGGATTCTCTAGGATTATAGGGAATTGAACCTTTGTCATCTGGAAGAGCAGTCACTACTTTAGTCCTTTGAGGAACTAAAAAAAAAAAAAAATTGTTCCCATCAATCATTGTTTTTTCTTTACAAAAAAAAAACAAAAACAAAAACCTTGAAGAGCTTTACTGACATGTTCTATCCTGTACAAGGGGAAAATTTAGTAAGTCTTAGCATATACTCCTACAATAAAATCACCACCACAGTTAAGATAATGAACATATAAACATATCTGTCACTTAAACTTTGCAGTGGGAACACACACACACACACACACACACACACACACACACACACACACACACACCAAACCTGGGGTGTGTGATGAGCTTGAAGAAAAGGAAAGTTGCTATAAACAAAAGTAAGGATGATTGCATCCCATGCTAGAGCAACAAAATTGGGCCACTTGATCAGTGACATGCATGGTGTCAGCCCAAGGCTAAGCAGACAGCTGCAGAGTAGATGTCTACACAGAATGAGAACTGTGGTTACTGTGCCTTCATGTGTGAGCACTTGCCTGTTGCCTTCATGTGTGAGCACTCTGCCTGTACAACTTATAACTTTGGATGGATGGCTTTTTCCAGCAGTGACATAAGTGACTCCATTTTTATTTGAATAGATTTCACATCTCTTTTATATACGTCATCTATGAATAAGCACAGGATTTTTCTTTCTCATTTTTATTCCTTAATTTCTTCTTCTTGCCTGATGGTGCTAATTTTTTTTTTAACTGCTACATGGAATAGAAATGTTAACAGCAAAGGGCTAAAGAAGAGTTTTTCCATCACTTGGAATGAGGCAAAAGAAATAGTAAAGAATTGTAACACTTGCTCTTTCTATAACCAGCCATCTTTACCTGCAGGAAGTAATCCTAAGGGTACACAGAGAAATGAGATCTGGCAAATGGATGTGTTTCACTTTCCGGAATTCGGAAAGATGAAATATGTACATCATACTATCGATACCTACTCTGGAATGCAATGGGCAACTGCCCTGAGTTCTGAAAATGCTGATGCTGTACTTACTCACCTTTTGGAAGCCATGGCCATAATGGGAATTCCCACTCAGATTAAGACTGACAATGCTCCAGCTTACGTTTCCCGAAAAATGAAGATAATTTTTGGATACTATAATATAAAGCATATTACAGGGATACCACACAATCCCACAGGACAGGCAGTTGTGAAGAGATCTCACTGCACATTGAAAGAGATGCTTTATAAACAGAAGAAAGAAATGAGAAAACCCAGGGAGAGGTTGCACAGTGCCTTATTGACTTTAAATTTTCTTAACGCTGATGAAAAGGGAACATCAGCTGCTGAGAGACATTGGGTGATAGAGAAATCCTCTGAGTTAAATCAACCCATCTACTTCAAAGATATGTTGACTTCTGAGAGGAAGCCGGGATATGTGCTTCGATGGGGTAGGGGTTTCGCTTTTGTTTCAACAGGGAAAGAAAAGATATGGGTACCGACATAAAACTAATAAAAGTCCACTTTGAAAAGGAGCCCCTTCCTGAGGAGGAGAAGTAATTGCTCACCCCTGATATGACAAATGGATACAAGGTAAGGAAAACACATTTAACAAACCTGGGGCAGGGTCTCAATTTTGTCTTTACAGGAAAACGGATACAACTATTTTTAAGACATTGACTAATTACTCACCTGCAATAGAAGACAGACTGATGATTAAGGAATGTACATGACAGACTACGAGACCAACTAATACACATATGCACTACTGGGTAATCTCTCAATATTTACTGCTTTGCATCTTGCATCTACACCTCAAAAAAAAAAAAAAGTGGTCCTGATTTGACTATTAATAGGGCTGGATTTGGATTGGGAACAAGTGGCTTTCTCCCTCTCTAAACCCAAGCATATTGGTAAAGAAAATGAGAAGTATTCTGTCTCTTATCAGAAAAGCCACCTGGTGTGAGACAGAAGACAGAATATTTAGGGACCAATATTATTGTGACTTCATCTTAAACCTCGTTTCTCTCTGTTTCTGTACCTTTCAAACATCCTGTCTGCATACAATCTCCTGAAGTCATAGAAGATATGAATATCTTTTTTGAGTATCAACAACGCTTAAGTTTTCCATTGTAAATAACATTTCCTCCTATCAGCTATCTACAAAGAATCTGGAACCGAGATGAGGTCCCCACCACAACAACTCCTACTAGTGAAACAAGAATAAAAGGGAGAGTATGAGAGAGAGAGTAAGAGACAGGTAGACAGACAGACAGAGGCAAAAATAGAAAAATCAAGAACCTGGTGCACACCAATCAATGATTGTTTTCAGAAAATAGACTATTCAAAAACGGCTGCAAGATAGCTCTCTATGATAATCTCCAGATCACACTTCTAATTAGAATTCCAGATGGAGTTAACCACTATTATGAGAATGGTTATAAATGTATACAGTCAGTTCATTAAGATCTAACCATTGTTTTAGCTTTTACAGGATCCCAAAGAGATGCCATCGCCCTTAAGTCAGCAGGAAGCAACCTTATGAAAGACTACGCCCCCTTTCCCAATAAGTTTTGTGTTCTGAGGGTTGTGGGTAATTCTTATTCTGTTATAATAGTTTTAAGTGAAAATCGGGTGGAGGATAGAACTATAATATAGCATTAAAGATCTCTTCTGAAGAAGAGAAGAGGGATAGATACGATAGATAAAGGTAGATTGTTCTGCCTAACTATACACCATTTTAGCTAAATGTATGGGCTAAGTTAAAGACAATTTGCATTGGCATAGGTATTTGTATATTGATACAAATGTGAAATCATTTTATATTTTTAATTGTGATAATTTGTACATTGGTACAAAGTTTAATCTGAAATTGTTTTATATAACCAAAGCAACGTGTACTTCGATATAAATCTGAATCTGTAACTATTATGTAAAATTGAATCTGTAATTGCTATATTTTATATATGCTTCTATCTGTTTAAAATATTTGCACATAATTGTCATGTACACTATGCAATTACTACCTTCATTTAACTATACTAGATATAATGTATGATTGCACTAGTTATGATATATGCACAGGATGTTTTATATACCTCTGTTTAGATGATATATATATATATATATATATATATATATATATATATATATATATGTACATGTCTAAAATGCTGTGGCCACTTTACATAGTAATATACCCCTGGATAATGTTTGATAGTCATACTAAAAGTCATTGTTCAGAGATTGTACACCTCTTATATAGGTATTCTAATTTTAGTACAGGGTTTATTCCTTAAGACGATAAAAACTACTGTCAACATTACTTAAGGTGCCATATCCCAGTCATCTCAGATACAGGTTAGAATATCACAGATAGACAGAAATCTTCAACCATTTCATAGACCCAGAGAATATGGCATTTAACATTTGAAATTTGGCCACGAGAGGCAAGACGACTCCTGGTGTCATTGCTCCTTTCCTGAGATGGTGTTGAGCATCGAGGATACTCCATTGGAGTTTGTCCTTTTGGCAGAGAATGGCCAGTTGAATAAGGATCTGTCCTTACCTTGATTGCTGACAGTATACACATGGTGTCCAAGCTGGATGAACAAGTTGATGGATGGAGACTGACGAAACCTGCCTAGACAGAATAAGACAGTCCCTTCAAAATTGTTCTGCTTATAAAAAGATCTGTCAGATACCATAGGCCTATAGCCAATCCGATAGATGCTCTAACGGTACACAAATCCAGAGGTGATTGTCCAGGTAGCTGTGTTGCTGTCCTCTCCCAAATTTTGGAAGCCACTACTTCCATGTACTTCTGACTTTCAAGTGATATATCTTCCTTCTCAGGTCTTGAAGGGGTTGAAGAATAGGTATTTACGGTTACTAACTCATAATAATTCCCATTGTACATAGTCTTAGTTTAGAACCTTCTTAGTTAGACAAAAGGGGGAGATGTGGCGGGATTAAGGTGTCAGCCATAAGGTCTGAAGACGCTTATCCAGGAGCCTGGGACCCTGGAGGGGGTGTGGTCAACCTGGAGGGGGTGTGGCGAACCCCATTGATAAGTGGCTGCTGGGACACGAGGATGCTCTCTCTTCCTGGTTCCTGGCTGCTGGCTGCTGGAGAGACAGGATTGGAATCCATCGTCCTTCCATCGCACATCCATCGTTCGTCCATCGCTTGGATATGCCAGTCCTTGTTCAGGTGCCACTATAAGCTGTTACTAATATCATGTTGATTTATATTGTAATAAATATTAATTTTGGACTGGTGCCTGGTAAGTAAAACTCTGCCTACAATGGAGATCTCTCTCCCTGCATCCCGTTCTTCTTGTCTCCCCTCCCTCTCTTCCTGCAGCCCCCTTTCTCTCTCTCTTTTGTTCTATACTTAAAAGAATGTGTTTCAAACTTTAAGAAATGCTTCTTTAAAAATACAAGAACATAGATGATCAAATTATTTCTCTTCTATTAATACAACAAAATACAATAAGTTATTTTCTAATGTTAAACTAGCTCTCATTCTGGAATAATCCAACAATGATGCTTCACTTTCAAACTTTTCTAAGAAAAAGAGGTTTCCATATAAATAAATTTGATTTTTACCATAAGAACAAAGCATTGCTTTGAAACCTTTTGCCTCTTGTAGTGTGTGTGTGTGTGTGTATGTGTATCTTTGTGTGTGTCTCTGTGTGGTGTGTGTGTGTGTGTGTGGTGTGTTTGTGTGTCTCTGTGTGTGGTGTGTGTGGTATGTTTGTGTGTCTCTGTGTGGTGTGTGTGTGTCTCTGTGTGTGTATATGTGGTGTGTGTGGTGTGTGTCTCTGTGTGTGGTATGTGTGGTGTGTTTGTGTGTCTCTGTGGGTGGTGTGTGTGTGTGTCTGTGTGTATTCCTAGCTTTTGTTTTTGCTCTTCCAATCATTGTATTGAAAACATCCTCACTTCAGTTGCCCTGGGTTGTCACTGTTGCTGACATTCACTCTGTATTTGTCCCCTGACTCTCCCTGCACTGGGAGATGAACTGATGGTTGCTGGCTGGATACTGTGAAGTGAATTTGGTGTTAGGATGCTTGCTGTTGCCACTGTTGTTTCTGCTGAGCACTCATATCCTTTCCCATGCTTCTTTCCAAGCATCCCTATGCAGGAGGATTCTTGTTTCTGGTGTTCTTTGCCATTCACTGTTCCTGGGTCTCTAGCTCAGATTCCCTTTGTGTATATGGAGGTGGAATAGATGTAAGTTACCATAATGTCACCACCCAGGACTTAATTCAAATTTGAATAACTATACCATTCAATTAAAGCACAATATACATATTTAATGAAATATGTAACATGTAAAGTTCACTATGAGAATTCAATTTTTTTTTTAAAAAAATGTATGTGCCTACTTGTCTGTGTGCTACATGAATGCAGTTCTGGAGGAGACCAGAAGAGGACAGCAGAACTCCAGTTCTAGAGGAGTTGTACTCCACCATGATTGATGTCAGGTTTCTAACCCAGTCATTTCCCAACTTTTCTTGTTTTTACCCCCTGGTCCAAAGCATTGTAAAAACACCCTCAAGGACTTCCATCTCGTTTGATGACCAGCAGATGGGCAATTTTATGTATTCTTTCTTCTGTCCTTGGGGTCCTTAGCTATGTCTGGAGATGTCTATGGTTTTCACAAGTGGGATGGGGAGGGGCATGTGAATGTTCCAAGCATCCAGTGAGTTGAGACCAGGGATCCACCTAGGCATGTTGCTCTACTTGTTCCCTATTGCTGTGATAAAGGGTATGGAAAAATGCAACTGAGGAAGAAGAGTTAATTTTACAGTTCATATTAAGTGAAGTCAAGGCAGGAACTCAAGCAGGAGGCTGGAGGCAGGAACTGAAGCTGAGACCATGGAAGGATCCGGCTTACTGGCTTTCTCTCTCTGGTTTGCTCAGTCTGATTTCTCATACAACCCAAGACCATCTGCCCATGAATGGCACTGCCCATAGTGGACTGGGCCCTTCCACACCAATCATTAATCAAGAAAATGCCCCCACAGACTCGCCTACAGGCCAATCTGATAGAAGCAATTTTGGGGGGTTGAGGTTTTTCTTGGAAGTTATGTCCCGGTTTATGTAGAGCTGACATTAGGCAATGCAACACGTGCTATGTACACAGGACAGCCACACTGCGAGAAGGATCGACATCAGATGTCATCGTCCGCACTGAGCACACTCCTCTTAGTAGGTGCAGACTACATAGAATACAGGGCTACTTATACTGTACTCAGAGAGTCCCAGTGTACACTGTACCCAGAGAGTACCCATGAAAGACTGTTTCTAAAGATATCCACACCTCTATAGCTACATCAAACCATATTTTTATCATGGAAGTTTATTAACATAAAAATAGAGATGCTTTAATAAACCCATGAACCTCACTTGTGTTTTATCCACTCTATTTCACATATCCATGACCCCAAACCTATTTTATTGAAATAATTTTTTTTCATACAATGTATTCTGATCATGGTGTCCTGTTGTATTAAGATTCTGGCCTGGGTTTTCTGGCTTAAGCTCGAGGTGCAGACCCGCAGACCCACAGTCCCGCAGAGATGCTTGTATTAATTTCATGCTGATTGACCTGATATAACTTGCTAACTCTTTACCTTTAAAATAACCCATGATTTTTATCCTGTTCACCCATGTGGTTTGGTACCTTTTCTCAGAGCTGTATAGTTGTTCTCTGTATCTGCTGGCTTCTCTGGCATCTCTGCTCTGCTCTTCCTGTTCCCAGAGTTTTCCCAATCTGGTAGCTCCACTTACACTTCCTGTCTGCCTTTGGCTAATCAGTGTTTTTATTAAACTGGTAGGTGAGACAATTATTTACAATGTAACAATGTTATCCCACCACATTTCCCCTTTTCTCTATTAAAAAAAAACCCAAATTTAATATCCTTTTTTTCTATTACCTATAATGTCTTATAATTAACACTGTAAACAAACAGAAACATCCATAATCCATTTTTTGGGAATGTGGGCATTGCTCTCTAAGCTACTTCCTGCTGGAAGGGGGTGCTGGCAATGGGGACCCAAAGAAAAATTTAGGATTATGGACAAGTCCTTAGTGAAATAGCCTGTAAGGCTGAGTCAGCTCAGCCAGTCTCCTTGGAGTAGTTTTGGATACAGAGCTCAGAGGAAACTTCAACAGAGGTGCTCTGAAATACTGAATCATCTGGGCTATCTATTTCTACTGGAGACTCCTCAGGGGGGTCTTCCTCTATCAAACTTTTATTTCTTTAACCAGGAATAAATCCATAGCCTTTCATTTTCTGTGGAAATAAAAAGAAAACCTCTTCTCCAATTGATTTCAATTTTAAAGTCAACTCATTTACAAAACGTATAGGTTGGATTAATCTGGCAGCATTTATAATCAAATGTCTTCTAGCAGCTTTTACTACTTCATTTACAGTCAAAAAACTACAGTTTCCCCTCCTGGGATCTCCCTGCCCATCCAACTCCATGCTTTCTCTTGCTCTCTAGAAAACAGTCATAAAAAACCAAACCTCATGCAAATGGGTCAAGAGAGGGTCAAGCATGCAAGTGACCTTGGTCTCTGCTCTTTGGTAGGTGTGCCTGGGCTATGCCACAGCAGAGAGCTCTGAAGGGGACTTACAGGCTATCTCATAGCTCTGGGGTGTGCGCTGTGAGATCTCACTCTTCCGTGCTCAAGTGATCTCCCCTTGCTTTTGTTTATTCTGTCATATGTGGAGACATAGCTCCTAGGTAAACTAGTTGAGAGGAAGAAAGTAGGATGCTTGTTCTGGTACCTGTACAGGAAAAGGTTGATAAAATACTGACTGTGTTCAGAAAGGTATTTGTGTTTCTCCCTTCTAGTAAAATGAGAAAGAAAAGAAGATGTGTCAGCTTGTGCTATCCAATATGGTGACCACCAGCAACAAGTGACTGGGGGGGGTGGGTATGTCTCCACCTGCAGAATGATGATCCACATGAGGCAAGAAGGGAATCCAGGTCAATACAACTTAGTGAACCAGTGTTGGTTCAAACTTTTAGTCTGCACTGGGCAGTTTATTGTAGGCATATTAAGTACAGTACAAGCTGGAAAAAAAAATTTCCTGGTATAAAACAATCTCTTGTGCACAAGGAAGAATAATTACATCAAAACTCTTCTCACCAGGTGGTGGTGGCCCACACGTTTAATCTCAGTACTGGGGCACAGACACATACGTATTTCTGTGAGTTCGAGGCCTGCTTGGTCTACAGATTGAGTTTCAGAACAGGCTCTAAAGCTACAGAAAAACTCTTTCTTGAAAAACTAAACAAAACAACAAAAAACTATTCTCAAAGTACATGTCACTTCTATGATTTTTTTTATAGAGATACATATTATCTTAAGGGCCTAGGGGAAGATCTAGTGTGATCTTAGTCATACAGAGTATAGAAGTCATTTTGGCTATTAGCCACCTCTGGTCTTGGTTGTGGGAGCTTGGGGGAGCCCCTGACCATACAGATAACACAAGGATCACCCAGACTTCCTCTTGTCTTGCTTGTGAGAACTTGGTACGGCCTGGCCCTACAGACAGCACAGGTCATCAGGCTATTAACCACTTCTATTCCCAGCCTACAGGAGATGTTGTAAATTTCTTCTATAAAAGAGATAATCCTACATGTTTAACATTCTTGGTTTTCCTAGTGCTTATTGTGAGGGCAAGGGCCTTTGTGCTCCCAGCAGGTGACCATGATGCTTAAAATGTGGCCCCTCAGCTTTGAAATGTGTTGTAAATATAACATTTCCACCTGATTAACAAGTCTTTTAAAAAGAACTTATATCATCAATTAATTTTATATTGACTACCTGATAAAATAATTATCCTTTGAATATATTCATTGAGAATGCTATAAATATTAATGTTGATTGTTATAAATGATTAAAATTAAATTGACCACTTTTAAAAGTTTTTACATTTTTATTTATTTGTGTGTGCACGTGAGGTGTTCTATACCTGTGGTGGTCAGAGGTCAACTTGTGGAAGTGAGCTCTCTCCTAGCA
Source organism: Phyllotis vaccarum (assembly GCA_033318265.1). Taxonomy (NCBI): domain Eukaryota; kingdom Metazoa; phylum Chordata; class Mammalia; order Rodentia; family Cricetidae; genus Phyllotis; species Phyllotis vaccarum. The sequence continues at coordinate 61,204,131 of JARWLC010000005.1, forward strand.
TCATTTGGGTTTCCAGGATCAAATTCAGGGGCTAAGGCTCAGCGGTAAGAACCCATACTCACGGAGTCATCTCACTAGCCCTCTCCTCATTTTAAAATAGAAAACGTGGAGCAGAAGCTGCAGCTGGCATTGTCTCTTTCAGAAGCCCTGGAAATTCAGGCATAGATAGAGGGGAAGGAGGGAGAAGTCACACAGAGATGAGCTGCTGCTGTCAAGAGAGCAAGATGTAAAGCCACTAGCCAAGTGGCGAGCATGCCCATAGACTAATAGAAATGGATTAAGTTGTAAGAGCTAGCTGATGATGAGCCTAAGCCATAGGACAACTGTTTGTAATTAATATAAGACGTCGTGTGATTATTTGGAACTGCTGGTCCAGATCCCAGGACTAGATTGGGCCAGAAACTTCTTACTACATAGCTGAGATGATTCAGTTTCACTGACTGTTCTAGCCAGGACTTGAGACAAGCCCTGCAATTCCTATTACACAGAGATTGAATAACAAATGATACAGCTACTAATCCAAGAACTTGACAATTAACCCAGGTTCTTTCAGGATCCCCTAAAGATGTCATCACCCTCAGAAAGCAGTAACTAAATTTAAGAACATACGCTCACATTCCCAAGAGGTGGGGTGGGTGATTTTTGGTCTTTCAGTGTGTTATAGATAATTGTCATTGTTTAGGGTGGTTGGTTACAAGTTGTTAGTGGTATTGGTCAAGAAAAAAAAGCTAAACAAAGATGATTAGATTCAGGGTTCTTATTTTTAAAAGAAAAAAGGGGGATATAAATGTACAGAATAAAAGAGTAGATTATTGAATTTACTCTAAAAAAATGGAGGATATAGATAGGATAAAAAGGTAGATGATTGAATCTACTTTTAAAAACCAAGTACTTGTTTTAAATATTTTACATTAGATTGTATTTTTGTATATTGTATACAAATTTTATATATTGACACAAATTTGAGAATTTTGATAGAACACACTGTACACCCATTTCTACTCTTGTTCAAGGTATTGTACCTGTACAGTTCATTTAAAAATGTAATGCAAATTTCTAGTCCTTAAAAGCTATTATAACAAACTATTTAGGATAATATGGAAATGCAAGGTTAGTAGTTAGCCACCTATTACAATAAAGTTATAGTCAGCTTAGGTATGTTTTCAAGGTGAAACATATATTTTAAATAGACAGGCTGTCTTCAAATACTTTAGAGATCTGCAAAATATGGCATTTAAGATATTCTAATATGTAAGTTTTTTTTTTTTTTTTTTTTTTTTTTTTTTTTTTTTTTTTTTTTTTTTTTTACGGCAATGAGACATGTCTGTTCCCAGAAGAACCAGTCTACTTCAGAGAAGATAGTGGGCATCAAAGAAACTCCATGTGGAGTTGACTTTCTTTGTGGTAAAAGTTAGCCACTTAGGCAAGAAAGCACTCTTGCTGCAACTGCTGACAGTATGCTGACAAAATTGGCAAGCAGGACACAAAAGAAAGTGAATGTAGAACTTTGCAAAGACAAGGTAGGACTGTCCTTCAGAATATTCTGCTCAGAAAAGCCTATCATATATTCTAGGCCTGCAGGCTGAAGATGGATGCCCCAATATTTCAGAGGAACCTTGGGTGACTGTCCAGATAGCCAGCTAGCCAGATGTTTCTGACATTTCTCAATTTATTTTTGGAAATTGCTTGCTTACACTTTCTGTTTACTTAAGTAATATTATTTCCTTCTGGAGGTCTCTGATGGGATTGAAGAAATTATAGTTATAGGTTTTCTTGTTAACGGATTCAGATTAAAAAATTCAATAAAGAGGTGTAAAGTGTGTAAGTTTGAGAGATATCAAAAGATAATTTTGGGTTGGTAATGCAAAGTAAGATAGAAAGTGAATTAGTTACAACACTTTGGACTCACCAAAACAGGAAAGTAATGGAATATTTTCTCTGAATTTATCAAATGTTAATGGACTGGATATTGTTAATGTAATTCTTGACTGTATATTTGTTTATAGTTATTGTACTTATTGTGTATAGTTTTCTTATATTGGTTATAACCTTTTTGAAATTTTAGACAAAAAAGGGGAAATGTGATATTTTGTTTGTGCTCTAAGAAATAAAGCTTCCCTGAAGATCAGGGGGTAGAGTTAGCTACTAGTTAACCATAGAGGCCAGGCAGTGGTGGCACACACCTTTAATCCAAGCACTTGGGAGGAGGAAGCAGGAAGATTGGAGTTCAAGGCCGCCCTGGGCTACAGGAGAGTAAATCTGTCTAAAATCGAAACAGAGCCACGTGATAGAAGCTCATGCCTTTAATCTCAGAACTAGGGAGGGGAGACAGGATCAATCAAACTCATTCAGTCTGAGGATTTGTAGGGACATGATCTCGCCTTTTTGGCTTGAGAATTCAGTAGAGGTAAGAAATCTCTCTAATGGCTTGCTCCTTTGTCTCTCTGATCTTTTAGCGTTTACCCAATATCTCACTCTAGGTTTTTATTAAAAACCAATTAGAATTCACACTACAAAACTGAAGTTACCATTTTTCACTGTTTCTAAGTATGGATTTTGAGGCAATAAATGCTTCCACCTTGTGCGCCATCCTTCACACCATCCTCCTCACCACCATCCTTGCCACTGTTCTCCTGAACTAGAGCTATACACATTAAGCAGAACACACACACTCTTTGATCCCAGTGTCCACTTTCTGTTTCCTTTCACCCACACTAGGCACCTGATATCTCTCTCTCTCTCTCTCTCTCTCTCTCTCTCTCTCTCTCTCTCTCTCTCTCTCTCTCACACACACACACACACACACACACACACACACACACACACATGTTTAATGCTTACTAACTTGGCTCTTCCCAAGTCTTTATAGTGGAGACTGCTCCTCAAAACAGCAGTTAGGTCAAGTGGGAGCTCTACACAAATTCTCACACACACCAGGGTACTTTATTTTGCTTGCTTGACTTTAAAAAACAAAACAAAGTTTTGCAATATGTAGCCTAGGCTAGCCTCACACTTGTGATCCTTCTGTCTCAGCCTTTAATAGGTGGTAGGTAATGATTCAGATTTGTGTATGATATGGACAGTATTTACTCAGGACAGTATTTACTTAGTGCGCACACGTATGTGTGTGTGTGTGTGTGTGTGTGTGTGTGTGTGTGTGTGTGTGTGTGTGCAAGCGCGCGCTTATTTTAGCACTGACTGAACTTGACAGCTGACAGAGAAATGTTAACTGGTTAGTGTCAACTTCAGCAGGGGTCTGTGATGTGATTGCATGTGACACCCACTCTCTTGACTGGGCCTCAGGCCTCTCTTTCAGATGCTGCCCTGATACAACATGGACTGTGGCTTCTTCCAGCTGCCTAATTGTGTCCCATCACCTACCAGCTGCATTCTGTGAGGACAGGCCCTGGTCAGGATAGCTCCAGAAAGGGGCCATGGTAATACACACTAAAAATACTGACAAGCTCATCTGGGCACCTGGAGAGGTGGTGAGGGAAGGATAAAAACTGGCCTCATCTATCAAAAGAGGAGGTCCATGGTGGCTAATTACTGGATAAACCAAGAATTAACACATGCAGTTATCACCAGAGAAAAACAATGACCAGGAATGGTGAAAACCACTAAGCAACAGCCTCTGTGGGTGGGTCCAGGGCTTTTGTCCAGTCAGATTTTTAAGACTGTGAACTTTCTTATCTTGGACTCACCTAACTTAAAATTAATAACTATCATATAATCATTAAATATTACTGGATTCATAGTAGCTATCTTGTTATGTATTTCTTATAAATATGATTCTGCACAGGCCTGGCATCATCAAGGAAAAAACAAATTTCTACATTAAAAGTTATATACTAAGAAATACAATTGTAGCTAAGAAAAGGTAGAGACATGTTTAAGAAAAAAATTAAAAACTATTTCTCATTTCTACTTTATTAATGCATACTTTATGTGTGTTTTAATATACTCCATGTGCTATTTGATATGTATTTCTATATATGGTATTTCTGTATTTTTATTATCTTATAATATGTAATACTTATAGTATTATTAATGAAAAGACAATAACTAATTATGCTATAATGTAGCTGTATAAAATACATAATAAATGTAAACTTTGTTAAGCATAAATGTCCTATTAATAATAGATTATAACATTTGATATATTTCTAATAAGATCAGACTAGAATCCCCATGTTCACTATGGGTCTTATACTTAACTACTCAACCTTAATATTAGAACCTAATATATCTAACATCTTTAAATAACTGACAAAATAATTCTGTCTAGGCAAACCTTTTTGTGAAAGTTCAGTCCTACAAAGAGTTTAAAAATTAAATATATGCCTAGCTTTTCAGGAATGCAGCCATCATGTCAAGGATGTGTGCTTGTAAAAAGCACTCCCTAAGGAGTGTGTGATTACTAAAAAATGTGTGAAGAACTTTCTGTTTCATTAACAGATGCAAACTGTTCTTTCCAAGACAGGCAGCAGAACGAGACTGTTCCCATGTATAAACTTACAGATTCTGAGAGGTGAGCAGAGCCTCCTCCCCTGCAGATGCTGCTTCTGGATTATACACTTGTAAGAAACAGAATGTAGAGAGACTTGCCAAAGCTAGATTTCATGAAGACCTGGATTTTGAATTTGTGGTTGCATCTTCCAGTTGCAATCCTGTATCCTGTGACAATCAATGAGGTGTGGTGGCACTTCCCTTTAATGTATGGCACTTCCCAGTATGCATGAAGTAGAATCTGGTGGATCACTGTGAGTTTCGGGCCAGCCTGATCTCCACAGCAAGCTCCAGACCAGCCAAAACTACAAAATGAGACCCAGTCTCAAAAATCAGTAATAAGAGTCTGGAAGGATGGCTCAGCTAAGAGTACCATCTGCTCTTCCAGGCTAGGAGTCAAGGAAGAAGCATCACATCTACTTGGCTAGGCTGTGAAACAGGTCCCTGGTTGGGGCTCTCAGTTTTCCCGGCTGGGTTGAAGACAAATGTTCAACAGATACTCTGGGTAACAATGTGACAAACCCTTTTGACTTAGGAACTATTTCTTAGGTAACACTTGCTTTTAATGTATGTTTACATTTCTCTCTCTCTCCCCTCCCCTTTCTCCCTCTCTCCCTCCCCCCTCTCTCTCTTAAGAAAACAAAAACCACAGATACTATACAGTTTCAGGGCCCAACATCCCCTGGAACACAAGAAAACAATTGCCTCCCACTTTTGATCCTCACCCACCCAACTGTTCCCACCTTCACCTCTCTCAGGTTGTTTCCCCAAATCTCTCATTTTCTGCACACTGTCCAATTGTGGGTCTCTGTGTTTTTTCCAAGCCATTTTAAGAAGAAGCGACTCTGATGATGGCTGAGTGAGGCACTGGTCTAGGGTATAGCAGATATAATTAGGATTCATTTTAATGCTATGTTTCTTTAGCAGAATAGTTTTTTTAATTTTCCCTTAAGCCACCCAAGCAGTGTCAGGCATGGGTTCCATCTCATGGAGTGGACCTTAAATCCAATCAATGTTGTGCCACTACCACACCAGTGTATCTTATGGGCAAGTCACCATGTTAGATCTCAGGATTTATAGCTAGTTTGGTGTTTACCTTTCTTACCTAGTGTGCAGAGAACCTTCTAGTACCATGAACACTAGCTAATAGGAGTGAAGGCTCTAGTTAGGCTGTGCGCACGCACACACACACACACACACACACACACACACACACACACACACACACACACACACACACATGCACGCGCGCGTGGGCATATCCAGGAATAGAGGACCCAATAAAAATGAAAAGCATTTGGGGTTTGAGTAGATGATGTCACCAGCCTTCTTTGCCTTCTTTGGGGCTGGTACAGTTCACAATCTGATCGGCTGTGTGACATAGTCACAATGTCACTGGAAGTTCTTATGATATTCCCAAGCCTCCCTGCTCCAGAGGGGAACATTCTCTCTGATTGAGACTCATTGAGTATCTTTCTTTATGCTAAGAATTCCTTTATCTGTCCTTTTCTGTACGCTCTTATGTTCATTGTTCTATAAGGTTGCTGGCCTTTGGCTTGTGTATTTTTATTCTTAGTTCATCTTTTGCCATTGCTTACGGTGCTTGCTGTGATACAGGCTTTAAACACTTCCTTCATGGTTTAAATTATGGCTAGAAATCTTTCCACTACATGGCTATGACAGATTTTTTCATATTTACTTCTGATTCTATGTGTGGGTGTGAGGCTCCCGTGGAACCTGGGGCCTTGTGGGCACTCAACAGATGGAGTTAGGCAAGAATAAATTTAAAGGATAAGTAGTATGTCCAACTTGATATCCTTTTCCCCCATGAAAACTACTATATTTTATATTTGAAAGACATTTATTTTTATGTGTTTTAAGGTACAATTTGCATCCAATAAAACTCAGATTTTAAGAGAATAGTTCAATGAGACTGACAATGTATACAGCTATGAACACCCCACAAAAATGGAAATTCATCTGTGCTCCTTCAGGCCATCTGTTTTTCCCAACCTGGGTATAAAAAAATGACTTACCAGATCCTTTTCATTATAATTTAGACTTTTATAAAATTTCATATAAATGCCTTTGGAGTCTGGCTTCTTTCATCTTGCATGAGATTTTTGAGCACTGACAAAGCTTGTTGCATGGATTTGTGGCACATACTAAGAAGGTTCTCAGCCCTTGGGAGGCATGGACAGATGGATCTCTATGAGTTTAAGACCAGCCTGGTCTATGTAGGGAGTTCCAGGATAGCCAAGACTTTATAGTAAGACCTTGTTTTAAACAAATAAATAATCAAACAAAGGTTGGTACATGCACCAGCGTTTTACTCTGACATTTTGCTAAGTATCTCTCAATATGTGGTATTTGACTCCTGTATTCATAGTAAATAAGATTAAGAATTGTGATTATCTGAATTGTTTCTAGTTTGGAACCAATAAATTATGCCAATGAGTCCTTTCTTCAGCGTATTTATGTGGATACATATAAACTTTCTCTTGGCCACAGAACTAGTGATATTGGACATTTTCTATTACTTAATGGCTACTTAGTATGTTCTTTTAGAAAATGTATGTTCAAATTTTTGTCCAGTTTTTGGTTGAGAAATTTGCCTTCTTATTGGAAATTTGTTGTAGCTCTTCATATGTAGGACAAGGGCCTTTATTGGATACACGCTTTACAATTCTGTTGCATGAATCCTAATTGGTCTTAGTAAAAACCTTCAGAGGGATCAGAAAGCTTCTGCCTGTAGCCATCATTTGGCTGAGGACTCAGAGGCCTTCAGCCTCATAGCCTGGATTTTCGAGCCTAGCCTCAAGGTTTGGATCCACAGACCCACAGACCCACAGTCCCACAGTCCCACAGAGACATACAGATGCTTATATTAATTGTATGCTAATTGACCTGGGGCTCAGGCATATAACTTGCTAACTCTTTACCCTTAAATCAACCCATGGTTCTTATCCTGTTCAGCCATGCAGCTTGGTGCCTTTCTCAGAGCAGTAGAGTTGTCCTCTGCATCTTCTGGCTTCTCTGTGGCATTTCTGCTTTGTTCTTCCTGTTCCCAGAGTTTTCTTAGTCTGGTAGTCCCGCCCACACTTCCTTTCTGCCTTTGGCCAATCAGCGCTTTTTATTAAACTCATAGGTGGGACAATTATTTACAATGTAACAACATAAATCCACTACACATCTGTCTGCCTAACAGTCACCTGAAGTTCCACTACATTGTTGGGGTATTGATGTTCAGCCTACAAGTCAAGAACTTCTGGCATCTCTCTCAGTGAAGTAAGAAACTCGAAGGACTGCCCCACTCATTCTAGCATAGTCAGTCAGTTGCTTCTCTCTGTGTCCTGCAGAATATCTGGAAGTCTCTGAGAGGCAGAAACTTAAAAGGACCATCTTTGTTTGTTTTGGTAAGGTTCAGTGGTCATTTTCCTATGGGTCCTGCATGTCCAGATTTTTAGCATACTGTCAAGTAGATGAGGCAAGAATACTTTATTGCTCTGTGGCTAATTTTGCCACAAAGAAAGTAAAGTCCATATGAAGTTTCTTCAATGCCCATCATCCACTTGAAGTAAATTGGTGCTGTTAGGAACAGACATGTCTCACTGTCCAGAAAAGTCTAAGTTTTAAAACATTCTAAATGCCATATTCTGTAGGCCTTTGAAGTGTTTAAAATATTACCTATCTAATTGAAATAGATCTTTGTATATCTTTAAAAAACATACTATAAGTTTGATTATCATAAATGATTAACTATCAATCTTTATTTATTAATTATATATTATAATTTTAAGGGAATTGCATAAACATAACACCTTAAACAAGAGTAGAAATATACATACAGTATAGCTGAATTAACCTTAAATCTGTATCAATAAACTAAATCTGTATCGCTGTAAGGTATTTAAAACAAGTAGCTGCTTTATAAAAGTAGATTCAATAATCTCTCCTCTTATCCTATCATATGAGTATCCTCGTTTTTTTAAGAAAGAGACTGACAATGACCAATAACCAAACAAAGATAAACATGCACAATCTATATTTTGGGAATGTGGGCATAGCTTTTTCATTGTCCCATGCTTGGTAGTATTTATAGCCAGAAGTTTTTTGACTCACAGCCTGGATGAATTTCTCCAAATGGGGTCCTGCAGCTGCTCATTAAAAAATTACTCAGAGGCTTCTATTAATTACAGACTGTTTGGTCTATGGCTCAGGCTCATTACCAACTGGCTCTTATAACTTATCTCAACCCATTTCTATTAATCTATTGTACTGCCACATGTTCTGAGGCTTTTGTGTTCCATTGCTCTTGCTTTGTGGGAGGCAGCTTATAGTAGTGCCTCCTTGACTCCGCCCTCCTTCATCCTTGTCTCTGTTTGGATTTCCCGCCTGCCTCTAATCCGCCCTGCTATAGGCCAAAAGAGCTCCTTTATTAACAAATGGTAACAAGCATATTCACAGTGTACAGAAAGACATCCCACATTAGAGGGCCAAACTCCTGTCTCCTCCTGCCTTATATTCCTGTCTCTGCCCAGCCATATCACTTCCTGTTTCAACCTTCCTAGTGCTAGAATTAAAGGCATGTGTATTTTCCAGGTACTGGGAGCAGAGGCATGAGATCCCAAGTTCTGGGATTAAAGATATAAGCCACGACTGCCTGGCTCTATTTCTCTTTTAGATAGGAATCTTATATAGTCCCATGTGGTCTTGAACTCACAGAGATCTATCTTCTGTCTGCCTCCTGAGTACTAAGATTAAAAATGTATGCCATCGTATTTGTGGACAGGTGTTGTTTAAATCTGGTTTTGTTATGACATAGCTTGTTTATTCCATCTATGGTAATTGCTGGGTAGAGAAGCCTGAACTAGTAGCCTTTTTAGAGCTGTATAACATCTGACCAGGACTTTCTTGCTTTCATTATTTTCATTGAATAGTCTGGTGTTATTCTGATGGGTCTGCCTTTATAGGTAACTTGGCCTTTTTCCTTTGCAGCTCTTAGTATTCTTTCTTTATTCTGTAGGCTTAGTGGCTTCATTATTATGTGTTGAGAAGACTCGGGGGGGGGGGGTCTAGTCTATTTTGTGTCCTGTAAGCTTCTTGAATCTTTATAGGCATTTCTTTCTTTAGGTTGAGAAAGTTTTCTTCTATCATTTTGTTGAATATATTTTCTGTACCATTGAGCTGATATTCTTCTTCAATTCCAATTATTCTCATTTTATCTTTTTGTGGTATCCTAGATTTCCTGGATGTTTTGTGTTATGAATTTTTTGTTTTCGTGTTTTCTTTGACTGTCTTATCTATTTACACTATTGAATCTTCCACTCTAGAGATTCTCCCTTCCATTTCTTGCATACTGTTGGTTATGCTTGCATCTGCAGTTCCAGCCCTACAGAAAGTACTACAGGGAAAATTCCAACCTAATGTAATTAGATATAACCATGAAACCACAAGCAATAAATAATATCACAGAAGAAAAACCCAAAGAAGGGAAACACACACACACACTACCACCAATAATAACAGGAAATAACAGTCACTAGTCATTAATATCCTTTAATATTAATGGACTCAGTTCATCTATAAAAAGACACACCCTAACACGATAGATACAAAAACAGAAGCCATCCTTCTGCTGAATATAAGATATACACATAAAATTCAAAGACAGACACTGGCTCAAAGTAAAGGTTGGGAAAAGACTTTCCAGTTAAATGGACCTAAGAAACAAGCTGGTGTAGCCATCCTAATATCTAACAAAATAGACTTCAAACTAAAATCAATCAAAAGAGACCAGGATGGACATTACTTATTCATCTCAGGAAAAATCCACCAAAATGACGTCTCAATCCTAAATATTTATGCCCCCAACCCAAGGGCACCTACATATGTAAAAGAAACACTACTAAAGCTTAAATTTCATATCAAGCCCCACACATTAATAATGGGAGACTTCAATATCTCACTCTCAACAATGGATAGGTCTACCAGACAGGAACTCAACAGAGAAATAAGGGATCTAACAAATGTTATAAACCAAATGGACTTAATAGATATATACAGAACCTTCTACCCAAACACAAAGGAATATACATATTTCTCAGCACCCCATGGAACATTCTCTAAAACTGACCACATACTTGGTCATAAAGCAAATATCAGTAGATAACAAAAAAATGGGAATAGCTCCTTGTATCCTATCAGACCGCTGTGCTCTAAAGTCAGAGTTTAACAAAAACAAAAATAACAGAAAATCTATAAATTCATAGAAACTGAACATCTCTCAATTGAACCACCTCTAGGTTAAGGAAGACGTAAATAAAGAAATCAAAGACATCCTAGAATTTAATAAAAATGAATCCACAACATACCCAAACTTATGGGACACAATGAAAGCAGTGCTAAGAGGAAAACTCATAGCACTAGATGTCTATATGAAGAACCTAGAAAAGTCTCATACAGGAGACCTAACAGCACAGCTGAAGGCTTTAGAACAACTGGAAGCAAACTCACCTAGAAGGAGTAGACAGCAGGAAATAATCAAACTCAGGGCTGAAATCAATACAATAGAAACAAAGAGAACAATACAAAGAATCAATGAGTCAAAGAGTTGGTTCTTTGAGAAAGTCAACAAGACAGATAAACCCTTATCCAAAGTAACCAAAAGGCAGATAGAGAGTATCCAAATAAACATAATCAAAAATGAAAATAACAAGGGATACCCAGGAAATCCAGAGAATCATTAGGTCATACTTTGAAAACCTATACTCCACTAAATTGGAAAACCTAAAAGAAATGGACAGCTTTCTGGACAGGTACTACTTATCAAAACTAAGTTAAGACTACATAAATGACCTAAATAGACATATAATCCCAAAGGAAATTGAAGCTGTTATTAAGTCTCCCAAGGAAAAAAAAAAGGTCAGGAGCCAGGTGGTTTCAGTGCAGAATTCTACCAGACATTCAAAGGAGAACTGATACCAATACTCTTCAAACCATTCCAAACAACAGGAACTAAAGGAACATTGCCAAACTCTTTTTATGAGGTTATAATCACCTAATATTGTAACCAAGCCACTCAAAGATGCAACAAAGAAAGATAATTACAGACAAATCTCCCTCATGAGCATCGATGCAAAGATATTCAATAAAATTCTGGCAAAACCGAATTCAACAACATATAAAAAAGAGCATCCACCATGATCAAGTAGGCTTCATCCCAGAGATGCAGGGATGGTTCAACATATGAAAAACTGTGAATGTCATTCATCATATGAACAAACTGAAAAAAAACCCCCACAAGACCATCTCCTTAGATATTGAAAAAGCCTTTGACAAAATCCAATACTTCTTCAGATAAAAGTCCTAGAGAGATCAGGAATACAGGGGAAATACCTAAAATACCTAAACATAATATACAGCAAGCTGACAGCCAACATCAAGCTAAATGGAGAGAAACGCAAAGCAATTCCACTAAAATCAGGAACAAGACAAGGCTGTCCTCTCCTTATCTACTTAATATAGTTATCAAAGTTTTAGCTAAAGCAATAAGAGAACAAAAGGAGATTAAGGGGATGCAAATTGGAAAGGAAGAAGTCAAACTATCTCTATTTGCAGATGATATGATCATATGCATAAGTGATCCACAAAATAAACCAGGGAATTTCTACAACTGATAAACACCTTCAGCAATGGGACAGGGTACAAGATTAACTCAAAAAAAAAAAATCAATATCCCTCCTATACACAAATGATCAAAGGGCTGAAAAAGAAATCATGTAAACATCACCCTTTATAAAAGCTGCAAATAGCATTAAACATCTTGATGTAATCTAACCAAAGAAGTAGTAGACCTGTTTGACAAGAACTTTAAGTCACTGAAGAAAGAAATTGAAGATCTTAGAAACTGGAAAAGTCTCCCATGCTCCTGGGTAGGTCAATGTAGTAAAAATGGCAGTCTTACCAAAAGCAACCTACAGATTCAATGCAATCTCCATAAAAATGCCAAGACAATTTTTTACAGACTTTGAAAGAACAGGACTCAACTTCATATGAAGTAACAAGAAACCTAGGATTGTCAAAACAATCCTGCTAAATAATAGAACATTGGGAAGCATCACCACCCCTTACTTCAAGCTATATTCTAGAGCTACAGTAATTAAAACAGCCTGGGACTGGCATAAAAACGAACTTGTGGATCAATGGAATTGAAACAAAGACCCCAACATTACCCCACACACCTGTGAACACCTGATTTTTGACAAGGAGGCCAAAAATACTCAATGGAAAAAGAAACAGGAATAAGCCACAACCAATTCTCACCCAGCCAACACCTCAGGCCTGTTTCTAGGAATCCTCCGAGTGCAAGCTTTTCCCTCCTCAGCTGATAATGGAAGTGGCTGGGGAAACTGAACTCCTATCTGCCCAGTCAGCTCACTTTCCGATTCAACTTTCCTAGAGCTAGGATTAAAGGGGTGCCACCAATGCCTGGCTGTTTGGCTAGAACTCACAGAGATCTAGACTGATCTCTGCCTCTCCAGTAATGGGCTTAAAGGAAGGTGTAAGTCACTCCTCCCTGATATTCATGGCTTAGCTGTGGGAGATTCTGTTCTCTGATATTCCGGTCCAATTTTATTAAATGTACAAGACATCACCATATACTTCAGGTGAGGTTCATATAAAATGAAACTCAAAATTGTCTGTATTTTAGAAAATACGTGTTCTGCCCCACCCCCTGCCTTGGCATTGCATCAGCTCCCCACTGTGCAGAAGTTTGCTTTCAGTACTATTTCTCACTAATGAACTTCGATCAATAATATTATGCTTGATACCATATTATTTGTGATAAGCAAATATCTGCTTATCTGATCTACTGTCTTTTCCAAATTAGTGGCTATCCTTCCAGAAAGTTCCCAGATTCACCATGATGTCTGGATATGTTTATTTGTGGTTTCATGTGTGTGTTTGTTTTATTTTTTGAGTCAGGGTTTCTTGGTGTAGTCCCCCTGTTGTCCCTGAACTTGCTCTGTACACCAGGCTGGCCTTGAATTCACAGAGATCTACTCACCTCTGCTGGGATTTAAGCCAGGCTGGTTCCCAGTGTTTTAATAGTATTTAAATTCACATTTTTAAAACCTTGTTTTAATACATTTTAATTTTATACATTTAATTTTAATACATTTGTTTTAATACAAAAACATTAATTTTTTTTTTTTACATTTTAATACTTAATAGCTCTTAAATACACACTTAAAAAGTTGACTGGTAAGTTTCACTTACTTTTCACAGAGTTTAAATTGCTTTTTCACTAAAACTCAGCCAGTTTCTACCACCACCCCCCCAGCTTCACTGGTCATCAGGTACTCTTGGTGGACCCACTGTCTGTAGGTTCCTAGGATGCTGTTTCAGAGAGTCCTGGTAAGCTTCACATTCCTGCCTCTGTCTCTGTTGCCATGGAGACAGACTCCCTCCCACTACACAACTCATGGTGGGGGAATCTTGGAGACTCTTCCCTACCCTGATTCTCTGAATCACATTAGCCCAGGACAGTAGCAAAACTTCTAAGCCTGAGGTGACTAGACTTTAAGAGAAGCTTTTTATTGAGGTTTCCTGAGCCCTGTGGCCAGTCAGTCACCTTTCTAACGTTTCTTCCTAGGTTGCTCAGTCCAATGGCACCTGTTTTGGGCAGCCCTGATGTTCACAGACAATGTTGGGCAGTTTAACTGTCTATTGTTTCGCCTTTAGTTTTTGTGTGTGTGTGTAATTTTCAGGAGAGAGAAACCGTACTAAATTACACAATGCTCATCTCAGACAGCCAGGACTGGGTTTATGAAGGAAACTTGACAGTCACACACAGCCTTCCATACTCAACATCCCACTTCCCGTTCTCAGTCCTACACATTGCCAAGAAGCTTCGTAAATTTCCCCTGAGGCTTCCAGGAGCCGGTCTTCTGAGAGAAGTCGGTGTAGCACAGGAAGCAAAAAGGTGCTTCCTGCTACCTCCATTCAGAACTGTCATCTGTTCTGATCCCGCCTTTGACATCTTGATGATGTTCTGGGGCTTCAGGGTGTTTGGTCTCCGTGCACTTTTCCTTTACTCAGATCTGCATGTTGGACACGGCTTATTTTACCAATCATCTCAGGGACAATAATGTTCTATTGAAATCTATCGAAACTAGCTTCATATATATTTATTTTCAGAAACCTCCCTCCCTCCCTCCTCACACTCTTCTCTCTCCCTCACTCCCTCCCTCCCTCCCTTCCTCCCCCCCTCCCTCCCTCTTCCCCTCCTCTCACTCTTCTCCCTCCCTCCCTCCCTCCCTCCCCCCTCCTCTCACTCTTCTCTCTCTCTCCTTCCCTCCCTCCCCCTCCCTCCCTCCCCCTCCCTCCCCCTCCCTCCCTCCCTCCTCCTCCCTCCCTCCCCCCCTCAGAGTTTCAGTCTTTCTCAGTGTGTAGCTGTCTCCACTTGGGATTCATCAATTCCAACTCCCACCATGTTCTCACTTCCACAATCTGATATGACAGGCCAGGCTAACAGGCTTACCTTGTCCATGGGTTTTATCTTTCTCTCAAATGACAATTGGATGCAGATGGCCTTAATTATCAACAATGAGGAACTGAACCCAATAATTAGCGCCAGCAATTTTGGCTTTGAATATTGCCAGGAAATTAGTGACTGGGCAAAGACCTTTTGTGACTTCTTTCCATGACCTCCATTGTATAGAGAGAATAAAATCACTGCAAACACGACAGGGTAATATTTAAATACTCGGGAAGATATGAATCATGGCACAGCAGAGCCTGCTAAACACACCAGCCATCCTTTTAAGAATGATTACCAAGGATCAACAAAGTACAGCAAGTGTATGCTGCACACGGTGGAGGCATCATCAAGACGCCTAAGCAAAAGAAAGCTTGGCTTTATGAGGGCATCGCACTGGAAATGTTCTGGGGACAGCAAACCTTTGCAAGAGAACCTCTATGCTTGACAGGTCATGTGAAACTATCATGTCTGGAGGTTGACAAACTGGTTTTGACTAGGCTGTGTGAACTTGGCCGACCTGAGACTGTGATTTTCTTTCACTAAACCAGGGGTAGCAAATGTTCTTGCTGGGTCTCTGGGTGAACTAGAGCTGGTGTGCAGAACAAAAATCTTGTCACTGCTCTACAGGTGCTTTGTAGCCTGTGTGGCAGCAGCTGTGTGAGGCAGAGATTCACAAGCACTTTGGTATCTCCCAGGATGCTTTCTGCACACTGTTAAGGATGCTGCATCCTCTTCCTGCGTGGATGCAGGAGGGGGGTCAGCCCAGGTAAAGGTGGAGCATCCTCTCTATTTCAAAATTAACTGTCCTGATTCCATCCAGTCCCTGCTAGGGGATCAGTCTGATTTCTCCCCACAGGGGGCCAAACTTTTTCTTTGAGATCCCTGTCACTTGGGCAGCTCCCACAGTTCTCTTCAGAGTCCTGGGGTCACCTCTCCAGCTCAGTAACTTAAACTACTCTGAGGCTCAGCTGACTCCCTTTGTTTGCTTCACTTTCGACTATATTCAACATATTTTACATTGTCATGTTCTGCAGCTTTTAAAGTATCGTAACACTTAAAGCTTATTCAAAGTATCACCTGCCTTACATTCTCTAGCAAAGATTGTATGAACTCTTGCAGATTTTATGAAAGGGCGGGCTGCAAAGGTGGCTCTAGGAGTTTGATCCTGTTTTTTAGGTAGGTCACAAAACTCCAGAGATTATTCCTTGATACCTGAGACGCTCTAGTAACAAACCTCTGTGCTTAGAGCGACTGGAGCGCTGCCAAGGAACAACAAATTACAAATTCTCAACTTTCCAGACATTGTAACAGTCTTTCCCCATCTGATCCACCTGGGAACATATTTAAAGACTTTAGTGGATGCCTGAAACCACGGATGGCCCCAAACTCTTTATAGAAACTGTTTTTCCATGTATATGGCATGGCAGTGGAGCAGTAGCTGAGTGCTTTATATCCCAATCAACACACAGTAGGCAGAGAGTGAGACCCTGGCCTGGTATGAGGTCTGAAACCTCAAAGGACACCCTCAATGACACACCTTCTCCAGCAAGGAGATCAATTTATTACAAGGGTAAGGGTGCTGAGTGCTCATCCTGGTGAGGTCAGAGCAGGAGTTCAGCTTTGCAGGGACATGGGGCACTGTAAGGTAAGAGACCCAACAGAACCTTCTCAGGCTAGTAACTGTTGTATGAGGTTTCTGGCCCAGGCTTTCCGGCCTAGCCTGGTGGCCTGGACTTTCAGGCCTAGCCTCAAGGTTTGAACCCACAGACTTGAAGACCCACAGTCCCACAGAAACACATAGATGCTTACATTAATTGTATGCTGATTGACCTGGAGCCCGGGCATATAACTTGCTAGCTTTTTACCCTTAAACTAACCCATGATTCTTATCCTGTTTAGCCATGCGGCTTGGTACCTTTTCTCAGAGCAGTAGAGCTGTCCTCTGCATCTTCTGGCTTCTATGTGGCATTTCTGCTCTGTTCTTCCTGTTCCCAGAGTTTTCCTAGTCTGGTAGCCCCGCCCACACTTCCTGTTTTGAAATTAGGGTAGTCTGAAAGTAACATGGGCTTCTCAGGCAGCCCAGGCTGAACTTCAAGTTGATGTCCTTTGGTCTCTATCTCCTAAGAGCTGTGATCACAGTCATGAGCTACTCTAACAATCTTGGACATTCTAACTGCCCCAAAATGTAGTACGTTTATGTTTCATAAGATGATGAGCTGAGCAAAGTAGGTTGGTTGTAGGTAGAGAAAGTCTGGAAGGAGGAGAAAAAAGACTAAAACAAAGCGATCCCGGATTACTGCTCAGGGTGCGCTGTGACACTTCCATAGGCTCGGGCAATATATTTTAGTCATATTCACCCCGTCTAGGGCTGCTCATTGAATTACTTTTCTAAGGTGGAGCAGAGACAGAACTCTACGTAAATAACTTATTGGTTACATCTGGTCACCTCACATCACCCTTTTTATGGAAGGATGAAGGCTGCATTGTTACGTCAATGACACACTGTTTGAGACGTGGGATCCTTCCCTCCCTCTCTCCCTCCTTCCCTTCCTCCCTCCTTCCCTTCCTCCCTCCCTCTTTCCCTATTTCTCACTCTGATATCTCAAGTAAATAGTTAAGCTTGTGACTGTGAGGCAGTTTAGGATGAGTGACTTCATTTTGATTTCCCACGTGGCTCATTGGGGCACTATCCAGGGGCTCAATTCACAGATAATGCCCTCATGTTAAGTTCTATACAACACCAGGATACATGATTTTTTTTTTTTCAGTTAAAAAAAAAGAAAAGGAGAAAGAGTTATAGCCGAGGCAACACCCCATTGTGACAGTCACTGACGGTCACCTGCCCTGGCGGCAGTTAGATCACACTTGCTTAGGAGGGTGACCAGGTGCACTGCAGAGGGCAGGCATCCCGGGGTGTTGTTCCACACACTGCCATTCAGGCTCATCTTGCCAGAGGGAAGAAAGAAACATGTGAGTAGATTCTCCCCATTCCAAAATTAGTAGTTTTGTTTTTAACATCTGTGTTTTGCTTCTGACTCAAGTTAGTTTGCTGTTGATTGGACATATCAGGAAATACAACATATGCTGGTTTAAATAGTTGAGAGACTGAAGGCCTCACAGAAGGGGCTTTAAGATCGTGATTCTTAGTGGGTTAACATGGCTGTACTATTGCTGCCCCAGGACCTGCAGCCCTGCTCTGTAGACCTCCATGTGGGATTTGGTTTAAGCTTGAGGCTCTTGTGGGGGAAATAAATTGTAGTGGGTACTACATCTGTTCCCATTTCTTCAGGGAGAAGCTCTGGGTCATGCAGACTGTCCCCTTAAATGGCAGCAAGCCATTCTGTGTCTTGTTTGTCCTGGTTCTAGCAGGCTGTATCACTGAAGTTGGCCATTTGTATGTTTGGTTTTACAGCTGAGGAGCCACTGTCTAATTCGGAGTAATAATTACTCATGGATTTTCTTCAGAGTTTCACTTCTAACATATAGAGTTGTCATCCATTTTGAGTTTATTTTGTGTCTGTGGCATAAGGCAGATGTCAAACTTGATTTTCTTTGTATGTGTAGCTAGTTGTCTGTTGGAGGCCGCTGGCTCCAGCTCCTCAAGGTGGCGCTATTATCTGGTGCTGGCCAACCCGCCTGAGTCAATAGAGAACACATGCGCTTGATAATCTCGCGAGACTGGTTTCTCAGCCTCTTCCGTGGCGTCATGTGGGATACTGAACTGCAACCTATAGGAAGATATTACGTCTAAAGCGGGGGCCGTTTGGTCGACATAAAACCGGGTGCTTCCTACCTCGTGCTCTCTTTCTCTCTTGCTCCGCCCCGCTGTGCGCACAGACGCCGGCCCGGCTCCCGGGCGCAGGCTCTAGGCCATGTGGCGGATGGCCCGGCTCGGGCCACGCCGGGGCCTAGCCTAGCTCTCTCTGGCCTTCCTTTTCCCCGCTGGGGCCCGCCGCCGCTGGTTCCTGCGCAGCGGCCCCTGCCTCTCTGCCGGCCCTCTGCCGGCTCTCTCTTTCTCCTCCCCTCTCCATTTTCCATAAGCTAAATGCTCTCCCCCAAGATACATTAAAACTGTACTGCAGAAGGATCCTTAATGTGTACTGCGTCTTTCCTTGCGGGCGAGAGATAGGCGCGGGACAGTTGTCTCCAGATCACCTGATGGGGGAAAAATGTGTCACTCTTTCTGGGCTGATATGAATGTTTATTCACTTCAAATTGGGTTCCAATGACAGCCCAAAGAAATGATTCCACCAAAGTCCAACTTAATGAACCAATGAGCTTATGGGCTAATTTACAGGAGCATACCCTCAAACAGCGGCATCACCGGAAATCCCACCTCTGCAGGAAGATCCACAGCCTAAAGCTGTCCTACGAGAGTTGCTTATCCAGTTAACCTTCCACCATCTGTGTACACCAACTCTCCAGAGCCAGCGCAGCTGTGGCTGGGTACTGTCAGCTGGGGACAGGTGTGGTTAGTGCAGCTGTGGCTGGGTACTGTCAGCTGGGGACAGGTGTGGCTAGTGCAGCTGTGGCTGGGTACTGTCAGCTGGGGACAGGTGTGGCTAGTGCAGCTGTGGCTGGGTACTGTCATCTGGGGACAGATATGGCTCTAACTCAGGGGCTGTAAACTCAGCTGAGGATTTGTTGCCTCTCCCCCATGCCTTCTTAGAGGGAACACTAACAGTCCTGATTCGGGTGGTGGGGAACAAACAACTGCTCTGATTTCAGGATAGCACCTTGGTCCAAAACCAACCAATCATAAATGCAGAGTTTTGTTTGTAGACAGCCCCACTGATGTCTGTGTACACATATATGTAACTCTTACACTGCCGGATTATGGGAGCTTTAATATAAAGCTTTACATTTAGGAGTTGTGGGTCTTCCAACTTTTTTTCATCTCTGAAAACTTCGTTCCATATTCTGAGCCCTATGAATTCCTATGAGTTTTAAGATGCACATGTCCATTTCTGTCAGAAAAGCAGCTGGGATTTTGACAGGTGTCATGTTAAACCTATTGGTCAACTCAGCAGCCTAGAAATGTTAAATCATCCAATCCATGAGGTAGAGATCTTTCTTTTCATTTATTTTTGTTTTAAACTCAACAAAGTTACATAGTTTTTAGCACACGGGTTAGTTTTTTGGAAACTTGGCCCAAATCACCTGGAATCATCAGGAAAGGGCACAGATTGAGGTCTTCCTTCTATCAAATGGTCCTGTAGGCAAGAATGTGGGACATTTTCTTGATTAATGACTGATGTGGGAGGGCCCAGCTCACTGTGATGGTGTCACCCCGTGGTCCTCAGTTGTAAAGATAGCAAGCTGAGCAAGGCAGTAAAAGGCTTCCCTTGTGGCCTCCTGCCTGTAGGTTCCTGTCCCAGTTTCCCTTAGTGATGGACTCTAACCTATTAGATGTAATGATCTCTTTCCTCCCATATCAGCTGTGCTTAGTGTCTGATCCCAGCAGCAGAAAGCAGCTAGCACACATGACTCACTTTAGAAAAGGATATCTGTAAGCATTTTATTCTTTGTATCTATTATTGTTTAAACTGCATTCTTAATTCCATTTGCTCGTTTTTAGTTGCCAATACATAAACATGTGATTGATAGTGTATGTGCAGATGCACTCATCTGGAAACCAGTGGTTGACACAGACTGTCTTCCTCAATTGCTTTCTACCTTTTGTTGAGACAGGATGTGTCACTGAGCTTGAAGGTCAGTAACTGCTATATTTGCTGGCCATCAAGTCCCAGGGATCCTCCTGCCTCAGCTCCCTCAGTGCTGGGAATGCAGACATGTACTGCTGTGCCTGTATTTTTAGTTGGGTTTTTATAGGGTGTATTGTTAGTCACTAGAGGAACAGAACTGATTGTGTGTGTGTGTGTGTGTGTGTGTGTGTGTGTGTGTGTGTGTGTGTGTGTGTGTGTGTGTGTGAGAGAGAGAGAGAGAGAGAGAGAGAGAGAGAGAGAGAGAGAGAGAGAGAGAGAGAGAGATCCAGGTGAGTTGGGGGCAGGTTGAGTGAGTAACATAACCCCTTGTATACTCTGTTCATGATTTCTATGAAAATCCATGACTCCATCCCCACAGGATGCTTTCTGTGCTTCCCAGTAAGTACAAAGCAGGGCCCTCTGATAGGGATGGACACACAGAGACAGGGACAGACAGATTCATAAGACAGCATTTAGACAGGCACACATTCAGAGTCATGCAAAGGCCGACAGGAGAAGAGAGAATGCTCTAAGGGGAAGCGCTTTTAATTCTTTCTCTCACTGTTGCGGTGGGCGGCGCTCCACTGGAGACTGAATTTTCACTAACACATTCACGCCAATGCACCCTCATTCTTTAGACAACTTACAGAGGTCCACGCGCTTGTTAAAATTCATTGGCTATTATACTTAAGAGTATATATAAAGTATTCCTTGGCTAAAGAAACTAATGCATGGCTTAAAACCCTGAAGAGGAGTAATTATTTTTAGAATGAGAATTTTATAATAACAAAAAACGCTCTGTTTATGTAATCAGACAAATTTGTCATTAAGGGAGAAAGAAGAGGTGGTATTCAACTAACAGCTAACAAACCACTATAAATGGAAAAAGAAAGCCATTCAAAGCTAACTAGCTCCCCTCCCTCTCCCCTCCCACCTCCCACCCCTGCCAGAGTCATGTTACCTTACTGTTGGTAACTATGGTGACGGAGGACAGTGTAGGCTATAACTCATATTACACTGACATTTAGCTTGTCAGAACAATTTTGCAAACAGACATTCATTTCTCTTTTAAAAACAATACAATGTCTTTGCAAATGCTTATTGAATTTATCTCCATCATAGTCAAAGAAGGGGCAAGTTCACAATCAAAGAAGAGGCAAGTATACTCAGGCTCAGCAGTGCTGTTCACATCTGGATGCCCCTAAGAATGAATACTATGCCATTTCAGCCACACCTCAAAGTCAGAGACTGTAGTTTGACACTTACTAGTGAGATGTGGCTCCAAGTGTATAGAACTTCTTGTTGAAAGGCAGGTTTTCCTGACACCAGAGGTTGACAGGCCCTTCAAAACCTACACTGTGTTTCTTCCAGAGAGCTCATGATTGGAGGAAATCTAGGGAACATTTAGTGTGTTGGTTAGTTTTTGTCAACCTGACACATGCCAGAATCATCTGAGAAGAGACAATCCCAACTAAGAAAATTGGGATTCGTCAGATTGGCCTGTAAGTTAGTTTGTGGGGCATTTTCTTGGTTAATGATTCATGAGCTCACTGTGTATGGTGTCACCCCTGAACAAGTGGTCCTGGGTAGTGCAAGAAAGCCAACAGAGCAAACAATGGAGAGTAAGCCAGTAAGCAGCATCCCTTTATGGTCTCTGTTTCGGTTTCTACCTCTAGGTTCCTGCTGTGAGTTTCTGTTCTGACAGCCCTTCACGATAGACTATAAACTTCAAGGTGAAATAAACTCTTGCTTCCCCATTCTGGTTATGTTTCTATTGTAGTAAGACACTATGGCCAGGGCAACTTATAAAGAAAGAGTCTATTGGGGACTTACAGTTCTAGAGGATTAAAAGCATGGCAGCAGACAGGTAGACCATGAGCTCATGTCTTGATCCACCAGCATGAGGCAAAGAGGTAACTGGAATGATGTGAACTTTTGAAATCCCAAAGCCTTCCCTAGAACAGACCTCCTCCAATGAGGCCACACCTCCTACTTCTTCCCAATCAGTTCCACCAACTAAAGACCACATATTTCAACATATGAACCAATGGGGAGCATTATCATTCAAACCACCATACTATCCCAAGATGCTTTCAGTCATGGCGTTACCAAAGCATCAGGGAGTAAACTAAGAGCTGCTTTGACACTTCTGAACTCACCAGGCCTTTGGGTGTTTCATATATATATGAAATGAAAGAAAAGAGCCAGATCTGCCTTCTCACAGGTAGGGTAACTTCTCTTCAAAACTATAAAGCTCATCACACCTGGGCTAAAGCAACCCTGAACTCAACCCTACCCAGACAGTAGTCACTGACAGCAACTTGCTTGTCACATGAGCTGCCACTGGGGAAATAACAAAGATGGTTTCAAGATTTACTATCAATAATCACCCTTTAAGAACATACTATCAAGATACTGTTGATAACAGGTGAGGCCCTGATGCCTTCACATATGGTCTTAAGTTTAGTAATGAATAGTAATGCTATATAGTAATAATAATTATTTTAATGAAAAATGAATAGTCCTTTAAGTTATTTTTAGTAAAATTCATTAAAATGTTCCTCAGTGTTATGAACTAATCCTGTGAATAGTTTGATAATTTAATTAAATAATATTTTTAGAGATGGAGGAGTCTAAGCATGTCATCCTGGCTAGCCTGGAACTGTGTAGACTAGGCTGCCCTGTGCCTCCTAAGTAGTACAATTAAAGATGTATACCACCACACCTAGCCAAATCATCTTTTAAAACCATTTTATGGTTCATGTCTTTAATCTCAGCACTCAGAAGGCAGAGGCAGAAGGAACTCTGTGAATCTGAAACTAGCCTAGTCTATACTCTGGTTTTTTTTGGTTTTTGTTTCTTTAAATTATGTACCAAAGTGTTGGCTTGCAGGTGAAGGCACTTGCCACCAAGCCTGATGTGATGATGACCCGAATCCAATCTGCAGATCCCACATGATGGAAGGAGAGGGCTGACTGATTCCTAAAGATGTCCTCTGATCTCCACACATGTGCCATGACATGTGCACGTACATAAAATAAACAAATGTAAAAAGTTTTAAAAAGCACTTTGCATCCCAAATAAGCTCAATAAATGTATGTTCACTTAACAGACAAGTAAAATATCAAGCATATATATGTGTGTCAACATTTTATTTCATGAAATAGTTATGAACTTTCTCCTTCCAAAGTGATGATATCAAAATCCACTGCAATGCTGTGCCTTGCATTTTCCTGCTGAAGGATGATCCTATCTGTCATCTCAAATCTATTAGGAACTACTTAGGCTGGGCCCTGAAACTGAAGCTGTCATATATCAATTACTTGGGATTGAGCTGATATTTGCTTCCTGGCAGCGACCATGCGAACAGATCCAGAGAATCACCCTTTGAACACAGTTGGAGAAAATCGAAGTTGACCTTGGTAGGAAGCAGGGGCTTATGAAGCTCGGAATAAAAGGCGTGTGCAAAAATAAAAACTTAAGATTGGGGAGCCGGTGGCAGCCTTAGGCTCCCTCTGGATGGTATCTTCAGGTGGTCAGAGTACACTGATGCAAAGAGAAAGCCTCCTCTTCCTCCTAGAGTTGAGCAGAAGCAGAAGGTGGTCATAAGTCCCCTATTCTCCCCTGAAAACTACACAAAAAGTAAAACTGAAATATTAAAACTAGAAGATCCTACCAGCCATGTCTTCCAACAACTGTTTTACAGACCAGAAAACTGGGCTGAAGGTTGACTGACGCAGGTCCAAGCTTCTCCGCTCCTTGACTTCTCTCCTCCTCTCCCATGTGACATTTACAGATAATGTCCATCTAGGGAGATGTTGCTGGTGGGATGGACTTGATCTTTGCTGTTGAGTAACAATCAAAGTCAAAATAATTTTTCTGATGCCCGATAGACCCTAGCACAGGTCACTCAGAGGTCTACAAGGGTCCCAGCCCTTTAAAAAACATTGGGCACATGCAGAGAAACCAGAATTTACTCTAGACCTCTCCCTCAGGACAAATAGTTGACAGAGATGCTCTGGGCTTCAGCATTAGCCTCATTATAACTGCTATCAACAGTTACAGATAGCCTGGCATGCTTTAAAAATTGCTACCTACAGTCCCTTTTAAATTATTTTTTAAAATTTCACGTGCGTTGGTGTTTTGTCTGCATTTTTGTCTGTGTGAGGGTGTTAGATCCCTGAGGACTGGAGTTTCAGGCAGTTGTGAGCTACTATAGGAGTTCTGGGAATTGAACAGTGCAGTCAGTGCTCTTAGACACGGAGCTATCTCTCCAGCTCAAAATACATAGCCCAGGCTTGCTTCAAACTCATAATCCTCCTGCCTCTGCCTCCTTCAGAAAATCCTACCTGTGTGCATGCATATATGCATACATGCATCATCACAACTGGCCGCGCTTTCCTAATAGAAAGTGAAATTAAGTTCAAAGAATTTGTGTGCTATGCAGGATCTGTGACTCACATTAATACAGCAGGCATTTAGGCCAACACAGTCACCCACAGGCTCCAGGACTCCCAGAGGTGCTCAGATCCCTCCTAGAAAATCCATTTGCCTGGAACCTCCATGAACTCTTCAGTACATTTTTCATCATCCCTGGATAATATGAAGCACATGTTCGGTGCCTACAGAGCGCTGTATCTACGTGGATTCAGCCAAGGGCTCAGGCAACTTCAAACCTTGCTTTGGGGAGTTGTCTGAGCTTGCTTTTTGTTACAGCGATAAGCACCCTGATCAAAAGTAACTTGGGGAGGAAAGCGTTTATTTCGCCTTGAGATTATGGTCCACTGTCAAGGGCAGCGGGAAAGGAACTAGGGGCAGGAACCTGGAGGCAGGAGCTGATGCAGAGACCATGGAGCGTGCTGCCTACTTGCTTGCTCAGCCTTCTTTCTTCTAGTACCCAGGACCTCCTTCCCAGGAATGGCACTATCCACAGGGGAGCTGGATTATTCCATATCAATTATTAACCATGAAGATGCCACACAGGCTTGCCTACCAGCCAATCCGATCAGTCATTTTCTTGACTAAAATTGCCTCTTTTCAGATGATTCTAGCATATGTCAGGTTGACAAAAATCTAAATGATATAGGAACATTTTGGATTTTTTTCCCACAAAATATTTTTTATCTGTGGTTCATTGACTGTAAAAACCATGAATTACACATTTTATCCTATCTCAAATACTATATATTTAAGTACACATGTCTTAAGTGTTCTTTGAATAGAAAAATATGCCAGACTTTAAATGACTGCACTTACACACATATGCATTTTTGTATAATAGTTAGGTTTGTACATTAGTTTATTTATATTAATGCAGAGCATGTGCAATTATATTGAATAGCATGGTTCTAGAAAATAAAATGAACTCTTGAACTGCTGGCAGAATATAAAGTAACCCTTTTTTGTCTAAGAAAAAAGGCTGGCGTCATTTCTGAGACACCAAATTATTCAGAGACTCCCTCCTTTACCAATGATCTGCATTAGTAGACACCCCAGATTTCAGTTCCACAGAAACTTCCAGAAGTCAAGGGGTTAGATTAGCATAGGCTTCCTGGAAACTGGGTGTAAACACACAGCGCTTGAATTAGATCAAGACTCAGGACAAAGTGTGGCGTTCATATTTCCCCACATTCTGATTCAGTCTTTAACCAAACACCACTCCTGCCTGACTGTTCTACCCAAAAGGAGCAGTTTTATGGCTTGTACAAAGTCACGCCCATCCCAGTTAAGTGTGAGTCCTTTGCCCATATTTCTGCCAGTGACCACTGAGCAGCCTCGCTGCTGCCATCTTCTGGAGAGTCCGAGCTGAGCAGTAATGAGACAATGACTCATGTTCTAACCACGTGTGATGGTAGAAAGCTTGGTGCCCTAAAGAGTCATTCTTGGAAGCTCTTGGTGGGCGGGAGCGACCAGGGAAGTGACGAATAAAATCCAGTCTGAGATCTCAAGACATTGTTCCCTCGGTCATTCTGGAGAGCTCTGAGGACAGCTTGCAGGAGTCAGTTCTTTCTCTCTACAATGTAGGTTCTGGAGATTATCAGCAGACACCTGTACTTGCTCGGTCCTCTCTGGCCCTCCACTTGGCCTTTTCAAAGCAGTAGACTGGGCACTCACACCATCATTTCCTGGAGCCCAGGTCTACCTCTCCCCTCTCAAGGTCACCAGTAGACATATTCTCACTGTCCTGGTTGGGTGTTCTCAGGGTGAGCGATATTCTCTATCAGAGCTCTGGTCAAATAAATTAAATAATAATAAGTAATTATTTTACTGCCAATTTCCTTTTTTTTTCTTTCTAATTGTGATGCTCAGAGGTTCTTCCAAAGAACTCCCTGGCAGAGATTCTGCAAGGGGTGACTCGCCCCTTCTCTTGTTCATCTTCTTTAACAGTGAAAAGACCCTAGATGTTACCCTCAGAATCCAGGCCACAGCCCAAACCCACCTTGCAAACCCTAAACAGAGTGATCAGAGGTCAGACTTTCTGCAAAGTTAAGTATTGGGTCCCAGCAGGATGGCATTACCTGGAAGCGATAGAAATGAGTCTGTATCCATCACAGTGTCACTCCCAAGGTTCAAGACAACTGTGACCTGAGTGAATTATAAAGGGAAATAAGGCATGGGAAGGGTGTGGTACTCTGTGTCTGTGGTGTGTGTGTGTGTGTCCTCTACCTTGGAACTGAATGCTTGCCTACTTGGATGACACATAAATGATTTCTTTAATGGGAAACTCAACATTTTGAACAAGTAAATTTGAAAGTAGGAAATTCATCTGAAAACCAAGGGGTCAAATCAGGGAGACAGGCTGGAAGAGGCCATGTAGCAGATTCTACAACCTTTCTTGAAAACTAGACAGACCTGTCTAGAAGGACATTTGAGTACCAGTGACCTTTCTGGACCCCAGATCTGACTTTGGGAACACTTCAGCTAAAGGAGATGTGCAAACAGTGGTTTCTTTTCCCTGTGGCTTCTCTTAGCATCCACAGGTTAATAGTGTGACTTGTCACATGTGAATATATCAGAATCAAGATTCTCCAAGTGATTTTGCTTTGAGGTATACTGTATGAGGTTTCTGGCCTGGACTTCCGGCCTAGCCTCCGGGACTTTCAGACCCACAGTCCCATAGTCTATTAATTGTACGCTGATTGACCTGGAGCCCGGGCATATAACTTGCTATCTCTTGCTCTTAAACTAACCCATGACTTGTATCCTTTTCAGCCATGAGGCTCAGTACCTTTTCTCAGAGCAGCATAGTTGTCCTCTGTATCTTCAGGTTTGTCTGACAACTCTGGCATCTCTTCCCTGTTCTTCCTGTTTCCAGAGTTTTCTTAGTCTGGTAGCCCCACCCACATTTCCTATCTGCCTTTGGCCAATCAGTGTTTTTATTAAACTACTGGTGGGACAATTATTTACAATGTGACATATCCCCCCAACAGAGATAGGAAAACATGGTCTTAAAAAGACTGGCGAGGAGGCTTTATAAGGCTTAGTGCTCAGATCTGAATCTACCATCGCTCATGTTGTGGAGGTTCCAGTATAACAGTGTTGAGGAGAATCACTGAAGTCACAGGAGATCCACCCTTGTATTAATCAGGGGTTTCTAGAGGAACAAAACTGATAGTATATATATAATTTATATCACATATATGATGTGTATGCTTTACTATATATAGACAAATTTTCCGTTATTAAATCAGCTTATGTTAAAATGGTAACAAAAGTCCTCTCACTTTTGAGAGGCCAACAACCCAGTAGCTACTCAGTCCAGAAGGCTGAGTGCTGCGGCAGTCCCAAGCTGGTGTCTAAAACCTTGAAAGTGCTCAAAGAACCTCTGGTCCTTCTTTACTCAGTGGTGAAAGCCTGGACATGCTGGTTGTGATGTCAGCGAAGGAATCAGCAGCAGCAGCAGCAGTGGCATCAGCAGTGGCATCAGCAGTGGCATTAGCAAAGGAAATCAACCAGAGGTCAGAAGTGAAGGCATCAAGCAAAAGGCACACGATCTTCCTTCTGACATTCTTGCTCTCTCTCTCTTTTTATTTTTAAATCTGGGATGTTACCAGAAAGTGCCACCAGCCCTGGGGTGAGCCTTCTCACATCAATGGGATAATCAGAACAACTTTTCAGGTGAGAGTACGTACTCATCCTATTCTAATTTGTGATAAGTTGATACTGAAACCAACTTCCCTAGCCCCACCTCCTGGAGAACGAGTGGATTTCTGTCCTTTATAGAAACTGGATTAGCCACTTAAAATCTTCAATTTATTAATATCAGTATTGTGTGTACTCTTATAGGAGTGGAAGTGGGCATGTGCATGCCACATGTACATGTAAAGGTCTGAGGACCTGCTGGGAGGTTGGTTTTCCCCTACTACCTTATGCTAGTTCTACTTGGGGTATTGGGGTATCAGGGTATCAGGCTTCCAAATAAATGACAAGTTACCCTTTAGACTTCTGCAGGAGTGGATCATGTCAGTGGACAAATTTGAAAGAACTAGTCTTTATTGTAGAATTAGACAACATTTTATTTCACAAGAGAGAGTGTGGTGATATATATATTTAATAAAATTTGTCTGGAATATCAGAGACAGTCACCAACCACCGACAGCCGAGCCATGAAGGTCAGGAAGTGGTGACTTGCACCTTTAATCCCATCACTGGGAGACAGAGATCCAGATCTAGGCCTAACAGCCAGGCAGTGGTGGCACACGCTGTTAGTCTCAGCACTTGGGAGGCAGAGACAGGAGGATCTCAGTGAGTTCAAGTCTAGCCTGGTCTACAGTGCAAGTTCCAGGGCAGCCAGGATGACTGTTTCACAGAAAACTCTTTCTGGGGAGGAAAAACAAACAAACAGACAAAATCCGCCCCCCCCCCAAAGAACCTGGAGAGATGGTTCTGTCCTCTGGTATTCCAGACTTTTTTTTTTTTTTATTAAATATACCCTGTGTTACCACGAGAGAGATTGTTCCTCTGAGGCAGCCAGTGTGTATACAGACAGGAAGGAGCTGAAGAAAGCAAAGGCAAACCCCTTGCACTTGCCTGGGGGAGTGGCTGGGCTTACTTTCCCCATTGAGATCTGTGTGTTCTATCCTTCATAGCAGAGACTGGTCTGGTTTCCAGGAAGGGATGGGGGAGAAGGGAGGGAGGCAGAGAAAGAGGTAGAGAATACATGACTTCATAACTAAGAACTGAGTGTTAAACCTTCAAGAGAACACAGAATGAAGCTCATGGGACAGGGCTAGTCCTGGGGGAGGCCATTACCTCCCAGTGTTACCTGACCGTGGGGCCAGCATGACACAGAAGTGCTATAATGACCTGCAGAATGCCTTGGCCCCCAACTATGGCAATGAAGTACTGTAGAAAACACAGTGACCACCAGTTCTCTGGTAATCAGATGGTGGCTCTTAATGTCCCTCATAGAAAAGGGTTCTCATTAGACCCTGGCCTGAGGTTCCAGCCATTGCTTTTCTCTGCCCTATATGGTCTTGGAAGTGTTAGAATATGTAAAAAGTAAAAGGGTGCCTGGGGAGAGGAACCTTGGAGCTGTTTCCACGAACCATCACTATCTCAGTGAGGTTTCTATGCCTGGGATTAAACACCAGGGCCAAAAGCAACTTAGAGACAAAAGAGTTTATTTCAAGTTACATTTCTGCATCACGGTCATCATTTACGGGAGTCATGGCAGGAACCTATTAAGTAGGGTGGGAGCCTGGAAACAGAAGCTGATGCAGAGGCCATTGAGGAGCAATGCTTACGGTTGCTGGCTTGTTCCCCATGGCTCGCTCAGCCTGCTTGCTTAAAGCACCCAGGACCACCGTTCATTTTCTATGAATTTGTTGCCATTATCTTGAACATAGGTGAAGTATGATTGCCACGTCTTCAATTCCCATTACCGTAACATCGAGGCTATTTTAAATTCCATTCTGAAGTGGGTTGCTGGGATGAAACATGGATGGTCAGGCAAGCATCCTTATATGTGGCGGCATCCCACCAAACCCAGGTGTCTTACTTACTTGATATCTGATCCATCACAGTTTATACTCTAGAAATCAATGTAAAATAATGTTTTTTTTTTTCTTTTTTTTTTTTTTTCACAGAAACAGGGAGGGAGTGGCACCACCCAGAGTGAGCTGGGTCCTCCTCCCACACTGATTCATCATCAGTCATGAAAATGCGCCATCAGCTTGCCTGTAGGCCAATCTGGTGGGGATATTTTCTCCACTGAGGTTCCCTCTTCCCAGATGACTCTAGGTTACAGTAAGTTGGCATAGGAGCCATCTGGCACAGTCACCCATGCTCCTGTAAGTGATTCCAATAAAGTTATTGGTGCACCCAGGTGAGCTTGGATGGAAATGTTATTTTTGCTTATCATTGGTGGCCTGACTGTGGTAACATGTTTCCTTAAACCTCAGAAGGTTCAGCAAGGACTCTTCCTAGGGCTGTGCTGGGACCTCCTATAACAAGACAGTTCAGGATGAGAGCAGATATCAGAAGTTTTTAAACATTTATCCAGGAGATGAACCAGAGGAATTGACACACATAGAAAGCAGGCTTCAGGCAGGTTAAGCTTTGAATGTTCTGTTTGTCCAGAACAGAGGAGGAAAGGCATAAGCAAAGGCCTAGCTGACTGTCCAATGGGGCTAGCTTTTTAGGCAGGTTGGTGTAGGTGCCTTCGTGTGGGCTGGTGTACCAGTAAGGGATTGTCCCTGCCCAGGGGTGGAGGTGGGGCCACTCTGATACATAGAGATTTCCTATGGTGATGCTAATCTCTCTTACAAGAGGGTTATTCTTCCATAGTTGTATTCATTAAGGTTTCTATTGCTGTATTAAACACCAAGACCAACTTATAGAAAGAAGGAATTTGGGGCATTAGGGTTCCAGAAGGATAAGAATTTGGAAAGTGTGGCAGCAAGCAGCAGGTATGGTGGCTGAAGCAGCGGCTAAGAGCTCACAGAAAACAAGCCGTATGAAAATAGCCAAGTCTTCAAGCTCTCAAAACCTGCCTCCAGTGACATCCTTCCTTCATCAAGGCCATACCTCCCAAGTCTCCCCAAACAGGGCCACCGACTGGGGAAAAATATTAAAATGCCAGACACTATGGTGAATTCTTTCAAACCACCCCACCAGTGCCTGTCATTTCTGAAAGTAAATGTTTCCAAGTAATCTTCAGTCATAATGGCATGTTTTAGAGCGATGTTTTCTACTCTCTTGAGGTTGTGCTTAGGGCAGTGGATCCTGAACCCTATCACCTGGGCTGGAAATAAAGGTCAGCAGAACTTATCCGCTGAGTGTGGTGGATGACACTGAAATACATGGTGTGAGGTACAGGGACCATGAGTCATGGATGGGCTTGAGTCAAGAACCACAAGTCCCATTAGGGAGTCACTTGGGAACAACTGTTCTGAAGGCAAATTAAGATGGAATGGATGGAGAAGTCGAGAATCATGCTCCAGGCCTGAAGCAGAGGGGGAGCATGGAAAAGCCGTGTCAGGGAAATCTCTATATGAGCCCCTCCAGGTTGAGAAGGGAGGTTAAAGAAGAAGGACAGAGCACAGGGGGGATGTGAAGGAACTGGAGGGGAGGGCAGCTTTCTCCAGCCTCCTTCCTGGGACCCTGTGGCCAGTC
The DNA here is from genome assembly GCA_033318265.1 of Phyllotis vaccarum. Taxonomy (NCBI): domain Eukaryota; kingdom Metazoa; phylum Chordata; class Mammalia; order Rodentia; family Cricetidae; genus Phyllotis; species Phyllotis vaccarum. The sequence goes on from JARWLC010000005.1 coordinate 61,236,507, forward strand.
TTCTTTTCTGCTAGTTTAGCAATGGAGAAGCCCTAGCTGCCCAGGCTAGTGTAGATCTACTAAAGTTAACAAATACCTACAAAGAGGACACATAGAGTATGCTAAAATCAGAATAACCTTTTTAATATCTTTATGGCAAAATCAAGACTTTGAAATTTGTTTGTTTGGTTGGTTGGTTGGTGCCCCCCCATAGTGTCCAAACTAAAGCCTCATCTGCTTCCTAGAGAGCTCAGCTCTGCTTTTGAGTCGGGGAATTGTCTCTGTCCTGTGTCTAGTTCTCTCCTGTCGCCCCAGGCTGCCTCTCATTACTGGGTCAGGCTTCCCAGCTCTGCATCCTTTCCAATGCAATCAGTGCCAGCTGAATGCCTGAGCAGCCCCAGCATACAGGATGCAGCACTGCTGATGGCCTTCACGCCTGACAATGCTGCTGGAGTCCCCCACCGTATCGTTTGTGACCCTACCCTGCCCAGCCCCCATACTTTGGAATAGGGTTGGTGGAGCAGAGCAGATGTCCAGGCAACAGCAAGCCCCCTCAGTGCAGCCCTGCTCCAATCGAGAACACAGCTGTCTCTGCATGGACCCTAAACAAGGACTTCTAAAACTAATATAGTCAGTACCCCTCAAATCATAGACTAAATACATATGGGAATATTGCATCTGTACAGATTTATTTTCTTTTATTGTGATACCTAAGCAATACAGCAGCCACATTGCTGTAAGTCATGCAATGGGAACTTAATGCCTGTAAGAGAAAAAGAATGCTCACAGGTTCTGTGCACATACTGAGCACATGAGCAGGCACAGGATGAAGGACCTGAGGGAAACAAGAGACCAATGACCCTGTGCTGATGGATGACACACTTTCTTTCAGAAAAGGTCTCCATTTGCAATGACATACAGTAGATGAAGTCACCCAGCTATGCATTCATGGTAGTGAATAAACATGGTTGACCTGACTGGATTTGTCACCTGGTGTGTCATCAGGGACCTTTCTGGAGAGATTTGACTAAGAAGAAGAGTCCCACCCCAAATGTGGACAGCACCATCCCATGAGCTGAGGTCCCAAGCTGAATAAAAAGAAGAAAGTTAACTGAGCACCAGCATTCACCTCTCTCCTTCCTAGACTGTGGGCGCCATGTCACCAGCTGCCTTATGCTCCTGCCATGCCTTGCTACCATGACAAAGCTGTGTCCCCTCACCCCATGTTCCAGAGTAAACTTTTCTCTCCTTAGGCTGTTTGTGCATGGTCTTTGGTCCCAATGAGGAAAAAAGCAACTAATGCAAAGTCCTGAGTCAGACTCGAGTCTTGTCCTGGAAGAATTCATTAAACAAGTGTTTTAAAACTACAGCCTTATGGGGATATCTAGATCTATGTTTAGAAATAATCAGACAGATATTTTGCTTTTTGACACTTTGGGGAGAGGCAGATGCACAGCAGGAAGAAGCTGAGCAAAGCACTCTGAGCCTGACTCTGACTAACTGGGGACACTGGATGGTGTCTCCATGCCTCCACCTTCCTCTTTGAAGGTCAAGGGGGTGAGCTCTACATCTCATTCTCTATTTCCTGTTGGCATTCCAATGCTAATAATGGACACTCCCCCCAAGTCACTTACAGATGCCTGTGTCTGCAGAGATGTCAGAGCAGGCAGCACCTTGTAGGATGCTGGCCCCTTTTTTGCAGAATTAGGGCACTCTGTGATCTCCTGTGGCGGCATCATCTCACAGCCAGAAAAGTCGGCTGGTATTGACTTCAGGGGGGCTCATCTTCATTGACGAGTAAGTTTAATTTTTCCCATGCTCCCTCCTGGTAAGATATGAAGATTCTGAAAGGGGATGCTCAGAAAGAATAGAGGGCAGTAGTCAGACTCCATCCTCAGCCCAGAATCCTCGGGAGCTTGTGGATTCTTCCCGAAACATACATAGTGGGCCTGATGGAGGCAGAGTTTACCCTGGCCTGGACAATTGAGGTATCATCTAAGAGCAGGCATCCCAAGAGCACTGCCACATGTGCTCTCTTCCAGCAGCACTGTTCCAGCTTTCCAGACAGGGCGGTGCAGGGGTGAGTGAGCTGAACCCCAATGCCAGAGCAATTTGCTAGCAAGAGATTATTTACAAGTCCCTGTGCTGTCAATCTTATCATGAAAATGTCATCCACTCGGCACTGTTACTAACACGTTTGTAGTAGATCTGGGACATCACAGCCATCCTCAGCACCCTCTGGGACTTTATTCAGGCCCTGAAACTTGCTCCAGCTTTGCTTATTATTGCTTTTCTCCCAGACTCCTCTCTTCTGTGTCCACTGCCCTACCTGATGCCTTTGCTAACAGTCTCTTTTGAGACAAGGAGCCACAACCTCAGGCTGTTTTCTGTCACTGTCCCCACGGCGTATCTGCGGAGAATGAGGTACACAGTCTTCATCCTTTCCCTCCTCAGTTTCCATGATACGTCCTTCCATATTGTTTAAAGCAAATGGCTGTGTGGCCCCATCTGCTCTGGTGTGGCACCCAGTGACCAGGCTGAAATGGATGTGAAGCAGTGACTGAATAAACAAGGGACATAGGTGTGACAGATAACCCCTAACTGTGGGAGGCGGGGTGAGGATGGAGCCTCCTAAAGCTACATGGACACTAGTATAAATGGGACCAGAAACCACCTATGTGGAATTTCTGAAAGACTATGTAACATGCCTATACTTTAAGTTCCTGTCATTTTCCATTAAAAATATATTCATAGCTGAGCATGGTGGTGCAAGCCTTTAATCTTAGCTCTTGGGAGGCAGAGGCAGTCGGATTTCTGTGTTCAAGGCCAGCCTGGACAACAGAGGGAGTTCCAGCCGGGGCTACACAGAGAAACCCTGTCTCAAAAAAAACAAAACAAAACAAAACCCCAACAGAAATGTATTCACATTATGCCCATTTTAGTAATAGAGTTCAGAGAAATCATGTCCTATGATAGACCAGTTATCCTGATCTAACCATTGCACATAGTGTACATGTATTGAAATATCACACTACACTCCATAATATGTAAGATTATTATGCACCAATTAAAATGTCATGGGCTGGGAATATAGTTCAGTTGTAGAACTTGCTTAGCATGGAAAAGACATTAGATTCTATCCCCACCACAGCAAAAATAATAATAATTAAAAACTACTATAAAGACATACAGGTGTTCCTTTGTATCTACAGGGGATTCGTTCCAGGACCCATGTAGGTATCAAAATCTACAGATGAAAACCTTTATATGAAACTGTGGAATTTATCTATATAATCTATACATAGCCTCCTGTGTAGTTAAAACATTCTCTAGGTGAGCTATACAGTGTACTGGTTAGGAAATGATCACAAGATAAAAAGTTTCTTAGAATTCAGCACCAGTGCAAAAACTCAGAGTGATGAACGGTCTCATTGTGCAGACAATGGCAGCATCCTCACACACTAAAGGCACCTTGGAACAACATATACCTGGAATTGTAGACGAATGGCTTGTGTGGTGTGTAAATGCACTTACTTCCTCTGCCTACACCTCTTGAAGATCAGTTGCACATGGAGATCACACAGAATAAGGATACAGGGAGTGAGACAATGGACACTCATTCTTACCTCTGTGATACCATTGTCCCCTCAGAAAAACAGTGAAGCTGATACTCAGACACAATATACTGTACGTGGAGGTTCTGTCTTATTGGTTTAGTCTGGGGGAAAATGACTGTTCTCTCGGTGCATCTGTGGTGCCATTAGAAAAGAGCTTTGAGACATCTATTCACGTCAGACACCTACTAGAACACACCCTCTGGGGGAAGTGTGTTCCTGAGTCACAGATGTGAGGAGGAAGGAGAGGAGCTGAGAGCAAATAGAACATCCCCATAAATGCAGGGCCCATTGCTCATCATTGCCGAATTAGTAGGATGAAGAGAGCTTATATGTTTGAATCCTTGGCCCCTAGTTGGCGAGACTCTGCCTGGGGAGGATTAGGAGGTATGGTCTTGTTGGAGGCTAGTCATTGTGGAGGGGCTTTGAGATTTCAAAAGCCCATGCCAGGTTCAGTTAGGAGTCTCTTTGCTTCCTGCTTGTGGATCAAGATGTAAAGCTTCAGCTGCCTACCCGCCGCCATGCTCCCTGTCCTGATGGTCACGGATTCATGCTCTGAAACCCTAAACCTCAATAAACTCTTTCTTCTGTAAGTTGCCTTGGCCATGGTGCCTAATCACAGCATCAGAAAGTGACTAATACACTGAATTGGGTTGCTTGCTACTTTTCCTGGCATGGTTTGAATGTGCTCCTCAGACAAGGTCCACATATTTGGGGGGACTTTGAGAGATGATTGAGATTAGCAGTGGTGCTAATGTCCCCATGGTGGTATTACTTATAAGAGGAGTTGAGCAAAGATAGCTAGTGCATGCCCTGTCTTTTCACAGGATGCCCTTACCGTGTTATAATGCTGCTAAGGGTCCTCTCCAGCTGCTGGACCCTGGGTACTGGGTTCTTCAGCCTCCAGAAGAGTGAATCAAGAAAACTTTTACTGTTCAACATCTGCTGGCCTGCAGTGTTCTATTATGGTAACATAAAAAAATCACAGCATGTCTTACTAAATCTGGTAACAGTCAACACTGGTACAGCACTCTGCACTCTCCCAAAAGCCTTGCTAACATCGCGTTATCATCCAGTCAGTGACACGTAAAGTGACTTCTAGAATTCTCTCAGCACTAGGTACTAGTGTGAAATGACTTCCCTGAAGCTCACAGAGATAGCAAGCCTCAGAGTCAGGACTCCCCCTCAGGCACAGTTGCCCCAACTCTGGGGTCTTTTCCACTCTGCTCTTGGGATTTGCAAGATCTAGAGTTGTTTGCATGTGCTTTTTGTTCTGGCTTCCCTTAGAGTGTTTTGCTCACTCTGTTTCATTGGCATGCTGCCCCCCAAAAGAAACAAGAGCCTGCTGCGTTTGGGGCTCCCCAAGTTCCTGTCTTCTCACCTTTCAATGGAGCATGCAATCCGGAAGCGCAGAGCCTACTTCAGCTCCTAATACACCTTGCTTCTTTATAAGTATCTTAAAGATGAAAATATTACACAAAAACCAAAATGAGAACTAATCCATTACCCAGTTCTAAAACTCTTGGGTATATTCCCAACATACCATACTACATGTCTGTTACTTATTGCTGTGTTAGTCACCATAGCCATGATATGGAGCAGGTCAAGATGTACATAAACAGATAAATGGGGAAAGAAAGCGTGGGGCTTATAAGATGTGATGCCATATATAAACAATAAAATTTTACTCAGCTTCAAAGAAGAAAGAAATTATGACCCACGCACAGAGATATGGAGCACCGAAAGAGGGCTGTGTGAAGAAGAGGTGAAAAGCGAGGAGTTTGGAACACGAGAGAGAAAAGTGATATGTGTGCACTCTATAGCAATTTTCTCCAAATGGAAACATTCCTTTCCGGAGTGAGGGTGGTGGTGGGAGACGCCCAGGACTCCAGTTCAGGCAATTACAATTATCAAGACCCCTCCCCACAATTCTGAAGGGGTTACCAACTGTGGGGAGAATGAACTCTGATGGCCAAGCTGCCTGCAGGTGTTGCTGGAAGCTCCAGGGATGTGGCTTTTGTGCATCATCACTCAAGCTGGAGTGGGCTTTTGGTGGTGAATTTACCTTTGGATAGCCAGTAAGCAGCTCCTCACCCAGTCCCTGTAAGTTCCCTCAGTAACCTCACTGACTCACCAAACTAGACATTGTGTCTTTTGTCTGTTGTCTGTTCCCTATTGGAGATGAATAGACATTTGTTCACGACCCTCCAGGAAAAGTCACACAACAGACATGAAAACGGAAGATCTATGTGAATCCGGGAAGGCAGAGAACAGCAAAGGGTAGGGAAGAGCCAGGAGGAGATAGATCAAAACAAAGTATGATGACACGTTTGCAATATCGAGATGAAATCCATTCCTTTGCTATTATAGAAAAATTAATTTAAAAACTTTACGCAATAGTCTAAACATTCCTATTTGCTCCTTCTGGCTTTTACCACAGACCTCTCATTCCCAGGGGCTGATTTCTGGCTGTTACATGGATTAGGTTGTCTTGTTGCAAAACGATGTCTTCCCCCATTTGTTTCCCCTTGTTCTCCAAGCTGCAGGAGAATGCATGTCTTCCATGACTCACCTGCATCATTGCAGCCCAATCTCTTGCTTGAATAATTAAATGGACTGCTGATCCATACTTATTACCTTCTTTAAAATACAGAGGAGGAGTAAAATGTCCAAAGTAGGGTGAAATAGAGTGCCCAAAGAAATGACCACCCAGTGTAGTGAGAGTTTCTGGCCCAGACTAGCCTGAGATCTGGACCAGCAATCCCAAATAATCACATAAAGTCTCATATTAATTATAAATGGTTTGACTTATGGCTTAGGCTCATTATCAGTCAGCTCTTACAACTTAACCAATTTCTATTAATCTATGTCTTGCCACATGACTAGTGGCTTTCTCTGTGTTCCATTATATCTTGCTCTCTTGGGCAGCAGCTTGTCTCTGTGTGACTATACCCTTCTTCCCCTTTATCTATGCTTAGATTTCCTGCCTGCCTATAAGCTGGTTTGCCATAGGCCAAAACAATTCCTTTATTATCCAATGGTATTTCACAATATACAGAAGGATATTACACATCACTTCCCTTTTTCTGTCTAATCAAAAAGGAAGGTTTCAATTTCAACATAGCACATCACATATAACAAAACAGCTATCAAACAAGAATTATAGTTATAATATCTAGCCTATTTGTATTTAGCAAAATTAAAGAAAATATTCTATCATCTACCTTACCCTTGTGAGTCCAAAGTTTCATATCTAATTTACCTTTTATTATAACTAAGGTCCAAAGTTTCATATCTAATTTACCTTTTATTATAACTAAGGAAAAATATACTTATAACTATATAGTCTTCAACTCCATCAAAGACCACAGAAAAAAATATTACTTGAGTAAGGAAGAGCATTATAAGCAACTTCCAAATTCTAGAAATGACAGAAACACCTGGCTACCTGGACAGTCACCCACAGTTCCTTTATAATGTCAGGGGGCATCCATCTTCAGACTACAGGCCTAGAGTCTCTGCCATATCTTTTGGTGATGCTAGAAATTTGAAGAATTTTCTCTGCCCATTTTGGCATAGTTTGTCAGTCACTTTACCCCGTGTCCTGCAGAAGGTCTATCAGTCTCTTCTGTGAAGCAGGAACCTGAAGGACCATCTTGGCTTGTTCTGGCAGAGTTCTAGAGGTCACTTTCCTATTGGTTCTGCATGTCCAGTTTATACAGCATACTTTCAAGCAGTCAAGGCAAGAATAGTTTCTTGCTCGGTGGCTAACCTTTGCCACAAAGAAAGTAAATTCCATATGGAGATTTCATATGGAGTTTTTCGATGCCCATCATCCTCTTGAAGTAAATTGGTGCTGCCAGGAGCAGACATATCTCATTTTCCAGAAAAGTCTAAGTTCTTAAAACATTTTAAATGCTATCTTCTGTAGATCTTTGAAGTGTTTGAAGATTACCTATCTAGTTAGAATATATATTTGTATCTAAAAAAACCTAACTAACATGACTATAAGTGTGATTATCATAGATGACTATTAATCTGTATTTCTTAATTTTACATTCCAATTTTAAAGGAATTGCATAAACATAATATCTTAAACAAAAGTAGAAATATGCATATAGTATTACAAAATTAACCTTAAGTTTGTATCAATAAACCAAAATCTATACCAAAGTAAAGTATTTAAAGATTAACAGTTGTTTTTTGGATCAAAGTAGATTCAATAATCTATCTTTTTATCGTTTCTGTATCATATGTCCCTTTTTTTCCTAGAAAGAGGTTGACTATGACCATTAACCATTTATAAACAATATTTTGGGAATTGGGGCATAGCTTTCCATTACTACTTCCTACTTATCAGGGGCACTAGCAATCTTATGGGGATCCTGAGGTTGAATCATCTTATTGGCAGCTTTGAAGCTGATATGGCCATCTCTTCCATCAGATATTTTTCAGGGGGCATCTTCCTTGATCAAACCAATTTATTTTCTTTAACCCAAGACATATCCACAGCCTCTCATTTTATGTGGGAAAAACCTCTCTTTTCCAAAGTACCATTTGATTTCAATTTTAAATTCAACTCATTTACAAAATATATAGATTAGATTAGTTCAGCAGCATTCATAATCAAGTGTCTCTTAGCAGCTCTTGCTCCTTCCTCAGCAGTCAAGCAATTCAATGACAACATAACATACAGTGTCCAGACTTAGTGTATTTTCCATCTTTACATGGCATATATATATATATATATATATATATATGTAACTTTATTTCTTTGTAAAAGGACTTTCTATGTCCTTTTTACGTTTTCTTTTCTCTCTCAAGCCTACATATATTTTGAAACACATTATTAACTGTTTAGAGGTTTTTTCCTTTTGTCTGAATCTGTCTTTACTGTATTTCTCTCTCTCTCTTTCTCTCTCTCTCTCTCTCTCTCTCCCCCCCCCCCCTCTCCTTTAATCTACTAAGACATGGCTAGGCTTGGCTTGGCTAAGGTGGCTGGCTGGCTCCACCCAGCTCCTTAGTCTAGCTTCATAGAGAGTTTAGCTTTTTAGCAGAGTATTGACAGAAGCCCATTTACCACACCAACTCTGGGGAATTTTAGAGTCCACACTGCTGCCCACTGCTCACGAACACCATTTAGCTATTTGGCAGCAGGGCCTCTTAAAAGAGCCACACAGTTTTTGCCACTAAGGCTGAGTCAGGAAGCCTCACTTTAAAAATCCTCACTCTGCTTACCTCCAGCAAATAGAGCTGACCCTAGAAAACACTGCCACTAAGAAACAGTTTTTGACTCTGTTCCCTTTTTGTCTGGGAGAACAGAAACCTTAAATCCTTCATATATAGCTCATGTTTATACTGAGGCTCTTGTGAGACTTTTGGAAACTGGCCTTATCGCAGCTTTAGCTGCACCCTGCAAGCCCAGCATTTTGTAGTTCAAGCTCACAAGCCACACGAGGACATCTCTGCATCATAGCCCCCCTGAGAGACAGAACTTGGAAGCTGTTTTTGGCTCCATTTCTGTAATCTAGAACCCCTTTAAGCTTTTTCAGGCTTTATATGGATGTAAATAACCCATGCTGGAGCGCCATTTGTAGTAAGAGTTTCCAGCCCAGATTAGCCCAAGATCTGGATAAGCAGTCCCAAATAATCACATAAAGTCTTATATTAATTACAAACTGTTTGGCCTATGGCTTAGGCTCATTATCAGCTAGCTCTTACATCTTAATTCATTGCTATTAATCTGTGTCTTGCCACAAGGCTCTAGACTTTACCTGTGTTCCATTACATCTTGTTCTCTTGGGCAGAAGCTTATCTCTGCATGACTCCACCCTCCTTCCCCTTTATCTATGCTTGGAATTCCGGCCTGCCTATAGGCTGCCATAGGCCAAAACAACTCCTTTATTGTCTAATGATATTTCATAGTGTACAGAAAGACTTCCCACATCCACCCAAGGAAGGCTCGGGGCTTCTGAAAGTCACTGTGACTCATAGTGCTCCACAGAGACAAGCTGCTGGGAAATCCCTCTAGTTTTTTGAATTGAACCCTAGTTCCAAGTCAGTGGAAATGTGCCACATTATATCAAGTAGCTGATTTGCTAATAAGCTAATTCATCTCTTTTTCACTGTAGCACTTTCTTGCCTCCATTCGCCATCTGTTCTTCTGAGTATGTTTTACTGGAACCCAGCCAAGACGTATGCAGGTTCTGAGTGAGAAGCATGTGCACAAAGGCTCCAGTGGTACTGTTCCACGGCCCAAAGCCAATAAAGACACTTCCCTTGTCCTCTTTTCTCAGAGTGTAAGCATTTGTCACTCACAGAGACATGGAAATAAACTTTTTTTTTTTTTTTTAAGGGAATGGTACTGCACTCACTGTCTTAAAGGACAATGCAGATAAAACTGATGTCTTTGTGGTTTTCTGTTGGAAAGACCTAGGGCTCCATGTTTCTATTTGGAGATTCAATTAGGGAATATCGTTACAATCATAAAGAAAGAAACATTTGGTTACAAGAGCTTGCTTCAAAACCAAATCTCCATTTAAAGCAAGAGACTATTTCTGGCCACTTTTAGTAAGTAACAAGTCTTTTTTTTTTTTTTTTTTTTTATCTACTGGGAAAATAGCCAAGAAGAAAATCAAAGCAGGGAATGATTTCTGGGAGGCAGAGATGAGTCTAAGATTTTACTGAGCATGAAATAGTGTGAGGGCCCTTCATTCTTTCCCTCTCATGACCCATTTCTCTCTCAAATGTTTTATTTGGTAACTATGATGGTTCATCTTCATGTACAATTTAATGCAATTTAGAATCATCATGAAAATACCCCTCTGATGTCTATGGCAATTTCCTGTGATGTTTGACTGGGACAACACACCTTGACTATAGACAGCAACACACCAACAACATCGTGTGGAAAGCCAGGTCTTTGAGCTATACACCAGCATCCATCTCTCTTAGCTTCCTGATTGTGGATACAGTTTCTACCACAGAATCTCCCTAAGTGTAGCCTCTCTCCATGAAGTCGCTACTGTTGGCTACTTAGTCTCAGCAATAAGGAAAGTGGCTAACACAGCAATGCTTATGCCACTGAGTCTAGCCTTTTCACAATCCCTCGCAGTAGCTGTAAGAAGAGCCTCACCTGCAATTTGCCTTCTGTTGTTCCAGTTATTGGCTGTTAACCACAATCCAAACGCTTTATATAGCCAATTCCAGGAATAAATAATTCACTAATTTCAAACGACACTGTACTTGGTAGCATGATACAGTCCATCCACTCGGGAGAGAAAGCATCCGTTTATCCAGTCTATCCACATAGTACGTACCATCTAACCACTGTGGGAAGCTATCCTAGTTTTCAGACTGTCTTTTGCAGTTTCAAAGGTGGTGTTCAAGAACTTCTGTGTAGTGTCCTAATGCTGCCCCACACTGCCCTCCTCATTGTCTCACACAGTACTATCCCATCGAATGTCATCACAAGAAGAAGGGTGGGTGGAGTGTGCTGAGGTAACAGCATCACACAACTTAGAGAAAATTGTTGTATTCTGTTTTAATTTTGGAATATTAGCTTTTATGTATCTGTTTTACTTTTAATTGTGTGTGTGTGTGTGTGTGTGAGAGAGAGAGAGAGAGAGAGAGAGAGAGAGAGAGAGAAAGAGAAGGGAGAGGGAGGGAGGGAGGGAGGGAGGGAGGGAGGGAGGGAGGGAGTGATAAATCCAGTGTATAAATTAGGCAAAGGGTGGGATTAGCAATAATTGCACAATAAAGTGGACAGTTATAACATTATGCTGCAATGTAATCGTTGGCATCAATACTCTTGGGTTTTGACAGCGTTGTTGGAGAGTTTTACAATTATTTTATTATTTTGTGTATTGTGTTATGTGGAGGAGAGTAGTCAGTGCCTCAGCACTGGTGTAGAGAACACAGAAAACTTCCAAGAGTCAGCTTTTTTCTTCTCTCAAGTGGGTTCTGTGTGTGTGTGTGTGTGTGTGTGTGTGTGTGTGCGCGCGCACGCGCGCGCGCGTGTTATTATGTGGTCATGCGTGCTAACTCAGGTTATCAGCCTTGGTGGCAAGCTTTTTTATATACTGTGTCATTTTGCCAGCCTTTCACCATCATTAAGCAAGGTAATACTTAACAGAAGGGCTGTGATAACGATGTGATAATAACAGAGCTTTTTCAGGCTCTTAGGGGACCAGGCTTCTGGAAACTCAACAGCCACCAAAGCCACTCAAAGCCAGTGGCTTCCAAATTTGTTGCCTCGTATCCCAGAATAAGGACCCACAGACAAGCAGTGAGTCAGGAAAATATGTATTTATTAAGAAAAAGTGAGAAAACTAAGTATGAGAGGGGCTTCAAGGGATATGCAGTCTTCACTGGTGGCCCTTTATGGGGTTTTTTTTTTAGGTGTGAAGTGGATGGAGAGTGGGTGGGTGATCTTTGTTGTGACTGAACTTTTTTTTTTTTTTTAAGTGCATTATGGGCCAAACCAGTAAGGAGAACACATATCTTGACCAGGTGGAGAGTTATTTGCCTATTCCAGGGTCATTAGTGCCGCATAAGCAGCCCATGATCAACTATCAAGCCTAGTTCCTGTCTCAATATTTCAGCAGTGGCTCTAATATCTGAAATGGCCGGCTATTATACACAGTACGGGACAGTAGGCAGAGATGATTCGCTCTCCATCCCAGGCAGGACATTAGGACAGTGTGATGTTTCAAAATGATAATCAGGCCACTGTGCCATTTAAGATGTATGAGTTGTTTATTTCTGGAATTTTCCGATTACTATTTTAGAGGCTAAGACAATTCTTTGCCATCCTAGCCTAAATGCCAAGGTCTTGACTGCCGTCGCCCTTGCCTTTACTTACTCCCACAAGGGACTCACTTTGCTGATCAGGTTTTGTCTACTTTAGTCTCTCCGAGGTGTTTAGAAAGCAATATAAAGGTATTAATGTCTGACCTCCTTTGGTGATATATGTTCAACTCTTTGAAAAGAAGTTTACTTTTGAATAGTAATGTCAGAGTTGGGTAATCAAGCCCTTAGGAAGCAGAAGCAGCAGAGTTAAGGCCAGCCTGGCTACATGGGATGTTGTCTCAAAAAATAAAAACAAGAACAAAATTTTATCAATACAAAATTCCTCAAAATAAAATGGTGTTTTATAGTTGCTCTTGAGCAAGTGTTTTTGAATGCATAATCTAGTTAAATATGAATAATTTGAAATACATGAGTTCTTGATCACATAATTTGGAGAAATGTGAATAATTTTGTAATCACTAATTTAATTTTGTGTAGATTTTGCTGTTTTGTTATCATCCTTATTTTATTTTTCCCCCCCAGAAACAGTCATGGCTGCCATCCCCACACACTCAGTCACCCAGAACATCAGAGTGTATACAAAGCTTGCCATATGCGTATCTTCTAATGTGGTCCTCCCAACCACTCTGTGAAGCAGTGCTACAGGCTCATTTGTGCATCTTCTAATGTGGTCCCCCCAGTTCTCTGTGAAGCAGGTGCTATTTGAAATGCAGAACCAAAAGGAAATGTACATGAGATGGCAGAAGCCCAGGCTGAGATTGGAAACTGCCCTCAGGCTAGCAGATGGCTCAGCTGGTTAAGGCACTCGCTGCCAAGTCAAATCTGATGACCTGGGTGATATCACAGGAACCCACATGTTGGAAAGAGAGAACAGATTTCTGCACAGTGTTCTCAGAATTTTACATGTATGGATGGCATGATATACATGCACCCACACCCTTTCAGTCCCCCCCACCCTCATACATGGCATGGTACATACATACCCACATGCCTACAGCTCCCTGCCCCCAACTAAACAAAAGAATTTTAATACAATTTTTAAAAACGTAATTTTTTTTCCATGAAAACTGACAAACCTCCTTTGAGCTTTCTTCTCCCATAGCATGTGGGGTTACAAGGAAGACTGTTTAGATTCCCTGGATGAGAAGTCTGACTCTGCAATCTGTCCCCCAGGTAACCTTGGGTTTGTTACTTACCCTCTGTGCCTGGCTTCTCACCTGGCATGGAAACAATAGCTATATCACAGGGTCCTCAGAAGGCTAAAAGAAAGGAGCACACTGCACACAGTGCCAGAGAAGACTGTTCCATCCAGCCTTCCTGTGGGCATATTTACTACAGGAGGATGACTGTCGTGGTTCTGGATATGGAGTTCCCTTCCCTGCCATACTGGCAGCTGTGGTCTGGAGTCTTCTCCCACACACATGAAGCAGTATCCATTACTTTAGGCTCTTATCTCTGTGAGGCTCAGACGCTCAGCCTCCCTGCCTCATCATCAGATAAAGGATCACAGTGACTTCATTCCCACCTCAGTCTTCCCACAAAAAAAAAAAAAAAGAAGAAGAATCTGGTAAGACAGAATACTAATACACTTCAAAGTTCCTGTTATATAATTTAAAGAGAGTTTAGAAGCTTGCTTTATTTATTTTAAATTATTCATAGCATAAGTGTTTAAAATATTTAAACTCCTATACAGTCAAAGGAAAATGCTGATGGAGTGTTTTCTCTGGAGGAAAGAAAGAGGCACCAAGGATGCTGAGGCTAGAGCAGCCGTGGTAGAACAGCCGTGCAGGCTTCAAAGAGATATTTCTGTGTGCTCCACTTTCTGGACCAAGGAATGCTTTCCTTTGGAGAATCGAGGTTTTGCCAAATGGGATTAATTTTTCAAATGTTGCTCCCACGGAGGAGGCTTTAACAAAACATGTAAAGATGCGAAGTAGTGGAAATGTCCTTCCTTCCATAGCTAATGAAACCACTCATTAGCAGAACACCGGGGTGCTACTAGCTAGACATTCGTACAGCTGGCACTCATTCTGAGAAGGATGATTCATTACCATGGTTACTGATGCTGGAAATATTACCTTCTGCAATCAGCAGGCACCCAGATCTTTTAAGAGTGTAAAAATTAGAGCATTGTAAACAATTCATGAAAACTGTCAGCTGCCCTGGGCTGAGCTTACACAATGATACCTTCAGGGCATAAAAGCAGAGGGGGCAGTGGCTGGAACCAGGGAATCTTCAAGAGGTAAATCAGAAACACAGGGAGTGAGCAATAGGTTCCACCCCTCCCCCATTTGTGTGTGTACAAGCTTGTGATGAAGATCCTGGTAGAGTGACATCTGCCTCCCTGATTAGTGTTTTATGAGTGAATTCTGGTTTGCCAAATGCACAGTCAATGCACAGTCAGCCTTGAAAATAGTCTTGGGAAATGACTGCACATCATGGTAAAGTATTGCTAAAGTCTAACATCCAAAGGTGCCTCAGGATTGGAGTGCTTTCAAAGATTTGATCCGCAGCACACACAGAATAAACAGTAAAAATGATTAGATCCCTACGATCACAGAAAAAGTAAACAGATTTTTAAAAGAGACAGAGGGAAGAAGAGGATGGGAGGGGAAGGGTTGGGGACTGGAAGGAGTAGGAATGGCGGGAAGGGATGGGCAGGGAGAGAAAGAAGACAGTTTTAAGGAAGAGAAACTTATTAAGTGCATGCAAATTTTAATTTCAGCTTCTCTGGATTATTTCCCAACTTTAGGAACAGAAAGAGAGGCGATCTATTTCTGAGACATCTTTGTGAATGAATTGCTCCTATGTACTTCCAGTTCTTCTGCAAGAATGCTAGCACCTGAAGGCACTCCTTGCTAATAAGGAACCTTCCTGACTCCATTTTGAAGGCAGGAGCCATTATGCTGCATTGTTAAAAATAAGTCTCTGTTTACTGAACTGCTCTCTGTTTCCTGGAACCTGACCTTCCCAAACCTATGACTTTGACTTTTCCCCCCATATTTCCTTATGGCTCCATTATCTCTCTTCTGTAAAACTACTCAGGGTTTTACTCCTTAAAGGGGCCCAAGAAATGGATTCACTGCTGCCCTCTTTATCCTGACTTATTAGGCAGTCTCTGGCCAGCTCTTAGGTGCACTTCAAAAATGAATGAATGAATGAATGAATGAATGAATGAATGAATGAATGAATGAATGAATGAATAAGTAAATAAAGCTTGCTTCAAATTCAGCTCAAACTGTGGTAATGGTGTTAATCTCATTGTTGGATTTATCATTTTCTGGAGGCCTCAGTGAGAGTCAGACCACTCACTGAAATTCTAAACCCAGACCTTCCCTCCGGAACTCTGGGGAGTAGGCTGGAGGACTGCCTTAGGGGCCACGTGACTTGAGGGGTTCCAAGGCTCCGAGGCTGCCTTCATTGTGCTGAGAAAAGCAGCATGCATCTATGGAGGACTCCTGGTGAATTATAGCCTGCTTCTGTTTTGGGGAATCCCTATAGGGGATGTGGAGGGGGGTTCACAGAACCCCAATATTCTTCTGTCCAGGGCAAAAAGTGAGATACCACACTGCCCACCTGAGGTTATTGGTCTGTTTTTATGCCCTATTTGTCTTGTTATTTACATCTTGTCTTATTTTTTCCTGTCCTCTTTCTGTCTTTTATACTTTTCTGTGTTAATTAATTTAGGACTTGGGGAAATTGAATTGATGGACAGTAAGAATAATAAGACTAGCAAGCCCAAAGAGGGACTTGTGGATTACCTTGGGAAGGGAAGATGGGTAAAAATGGGTAAACTGGGGGTGGGGGGCTACAGAGGGGAACGTGAGGGACGAGAACAAGGGACTGAGATGGTCAAGCTGGGAGAGGGGCTGAGGAGAAGCAGTGGGAAATATTGTGGGGTCAGGGAGAAGCCTGGTGCCAGAGAAACTCCCAGGAATCCACAAGGAAGACCCCAGCTAAGACTCGCAGCAACAGTGGAGAGGGTGCCTGAACTGGCCTTTTCCTGCAATCAGATTGGTGACTACCCTAATTGTCATCATACGTCCAACCTACATCCAGTAACTGAGGGAAGCAGGTACAGGGATCCACAAGCAAGAACTGGACCAAGCTCCAGGAGTCCAGTTGAAGACAGAAGAAAAGGGAGTTTGCACGGGACCGACCTAGGCCCTCTGCATGTGGATGACAGTTGTGTACCTTGGTCTGTTTGTGGGGCTCTAGCATGGGATCAGGATCTGCCCCTGATGCATGAGCTGGTTTTTGGAAACCTATTTCCTATAGTAGGATCCTTCACTCATCCTTGATGCAGGGTGGAGGAGCTTAGTCCTGCCCCAACTTGATATGACATGCATTGTTGACTCCTATGGGCGGCATCATCTTTCCTGAGGATTGGATGGGGTTAGAAATGAGGTGGGGAAGGAACAGGAGAAGAAGATGGAAAAGAAACTGTGGTTAGTATGTAGAATAAATTTTAAAAACTTAAATAGATTAGCAAGCCTAGCATCCCTCTAACTTGTGTTCTAAAGAATTTTGATAAACTTGACCTCTATTCCCATAGTTAAGGGGGGTGGTTATGATTATCCTTTCACTAAGAGTTGCCTCCAAACATTTTGTGAAACTGAATAGCCCACGTTCTTGGTTGACTGGCCCTCCCAGGGCACTACTGATTAGATAGCCTGGGTAGTAGTGAATATTACCCTTGATAAGCCTGGCTACCCAGATTAGATTAGGTGCATCTTGCTTTGGGCTAACACAACTTCCAACCCATCCTCCTGGATAAAGGTCTGTATGGTTTGCAACAGGCAAGGTGGCCAAGCCCAGCTTGTTGGCAGATGGACCTTTTGAGAGCCTGTACTTCTTTCTGAAGACTGGCCGGCAGAACTCACAGGAGAAAGAACCCTTTCTCCCTCTGTATAACTGTCTTTATCCCATGTTTCCATCTCAACCTCCACCCTTTGCCACCCCAGTCCCCACCACCGAGGCCTCACCCTGCTCCGCCGTCTCTACCTACCCCTACTGCACCATCTAGTTCTTCCATACCTCCACCTATCTTCTCCCTCAAGCTCCTCCCTACCTCCCCTGCCTTTTCCCCTTCCCACACCCACCAGGGAGTCCCGTACTGCCCTTCTGACTTCTCCTCTGATCCTGATTCCAGGGTGACACCTTCTGATCCTGATTCCAGGGTGACACCTGATCCTGATTCCAGGGTGACATCTTCTAATCCTGATTCCAGGGTGACACCTTCTGATCCTGATTCCAGGGTGACACCTTCTGATCCTGATTCCAGGGTGACACCTTCTGATCCTGATTCCAGGGTGACACCTTCTGATCCTGATTTCAGGGTGACACCTTCTGATCCTGATTCCAGGGTGACACCTTCTGATCCTGATTCCAGGGTGACACCTTCTGATCCTGATTCCAGGGTGACACCTTCTGATCCTGATTCCAGGGTGACATCTTCTGATCCTGATTCCAGGGTGACACCTTCTTCAGTCCTCACTCCCCTAGAGTCATCTCCTGACAATCATTACCTGCATGTCCCCTTCTCTCCCACAAGTCTCTACAACTGGAAGAACCAACCCTCCCTTTCATCACTAGCCCCGCTTCCTTAATTTCTCCATCTCTCTCTCCCATCTCTCCATGTGGGACAACTGTCAGCAGATTCTTTATACCCTCTTCACTACTGAAGAAAGGGAACAGATTCTCATGAAAGCAACTGAAGCACTCCCTGGAATAGCTCCAATGGCTGATGGCCAGAGGGCAGAGTGATTGACCATGCTCTGCCAAGAAGGAGACCCCAGTGGGACTTCAACACCGAGAAAGGTAGAAGGTCACTCAGTGAAGATCATCAGGTACTGCTAGCAGTATTAAAACAGGCAGCCTGAAGTCAGCTCACTACCTTATTCATCTAAGGTAACAGATGTGAAACAGGGCCCAGAAGACCCACCTTCAGTTTTCCTGGAGCGCCTCCTCGATGCCTATTGGTTATATACTCCTGTAGACCCAGAGGACCTGGAAAATCTCAAAGCCTGGACTTTGCTACTTAGTTGGCCCCCATTGGCATTTCCTGCATCCTCTAGCCACTTCTGGGGTCCCATGGCTGTGTATGTGCCATCAGCGTCAGCATTTCAGCAAAATGCATAGTCAGTCCAGGAACTTACATCCTGTGTAATCTATGCACATGTATGGTGTGTCATGGCTGTGGAAGCCCTTATACACACGTGCTGAGCTACTTTTAAAAGCAGATTATGCCCATTTCTCTTTTTCTCTCTATTCCCACGAAATGTGTACCTCCCCCCCCTCTATCCACCACATCTCTCTCCAGCAGGTCTGCTCACTCTTATCTTCATTATATTTTTGTGACTTGTTCTCATCCAGCAAATACAACAGCCCCAAACCTAGGAAGATACAAAAGATGGCTGTTTTCAGGAAGAACAGGCCAAGATTATTAGCGCTATCTCAGAGAGTGTTTGACGGCTGAGACTCTAATAAAGAAGATGGAGCATGCCAGCATGGCTGCACCACAAGCCTGGGATGTTCTAAATTGTGGCCATGAACACCTCAGTAAAAGAGGAGACATTTATGCTGTAGATAAGACTCTTGTACACTGTAAAGATCTGTCACTCATTGGTTTAATAAAATGCTGATTGGACAGTAGCCGGGCAGAAAGTATAAGCCAGCAGCCAAACTCGGAGAAGTCTGGGAAGAGGAAAGGCAGAGACACAGTCACCATCTAGATGCAGAGGAAGCAGGATGAGAATGCTGCACTGAAGAAAAGCACCCAGCCACAGGGCTACACATAGATAAGAATTATGGGTTAATTTAGTGTAAGAGCTAGTTAGTAGTGTTCTTGAGCTACTGGCCCAACATTTACTATAATATTAAGCCTTTGAGTCAATTATTTGGAAAGTGGCTGCTGGGTATTTGGGAGTTTTTGGTGGGACAGAAACTTCTGACTACATCTTTTAAAAAAGACCAATACACCTACAGTAAAGAACTGGGTCATTGAAAAAAAAATGTCCACACCCAAACTGCCAAACCCAAGCCAATTCTAACTATGGGTGATTAATGAGGCTGAGGCTCCTTCGAACTAGGCCCCTAGGATCCTATGCTAACTTCCACTATAGAGGGACAATCTGTAAAATTTCTAGTGGACACAGGGGCTACTCATACAGTGTTATAGGAGCCCCTGGGACTCCTTACCAACCAAACATTGGAAGTATAGGGGCCATAAGGGGCATGTCAGAGAATATGAATGAACCCCTGACACCATTGTTAACCTAGGTCAAGGAACAATGAGCCATTCTTGTATCATTATTCCTGAATGTCCCTACCCTTTACTGGGCTAGGAACAAGCTCTAGACAACAATATCATCCTCATGAGACTTTTCTAGAATGCAATTGGGAGGCCCTGCTAAGGCTTTAACTATAACCTGCCCACTAAGTGAGGAATATCTGCTCCTCTAAAATCCAACCTATTCCCTGGAAGGGGAGTGGAAAAATTTGCTGATCCAGGAAATTCCTCTAGTTTGGGCAGACAATCTTCTTGGCTTGGCAAAACATGTGCCACCCATTCTAGTGCAGCTAACATCTGGGGCAATGGCCATTCAAGTCATGCAGTACCCCATCAGTCCAGAAGCCAGGGAAAGGACTAAGATTCACATCCTTGAAGCAGGCCTTACATATTCCTTGCCAGTAAACATGGAATACCCCCTTGTTGCCTGTCCAAAAGCCTGGAATTTGAGACCAGAGACCAGTACAAGATTTGAAGGAAGTGGATAAGAGAGTAGAATCCATTTACTCAGCTGTTCCAAATCCCTATAATTTGTTCAGTTTATTACCACCAGAGCATAAAGTTTGCACTGTATTGGGCTTAAAAGATGCATTCTTCTCCATTTCTCTCTCAAAATTAAGTCAGGCCATCTTCACATTTGAGTGGGCTGACCCTGAATATCAGGACAACTAACCTGGACCAAACTATTTCAAGGGATCAAAAATTCCACCATCTTTGATGAAGAACTCAACTGGAATTTAAGTCTCTTACATGGTAAGTACCCTGAGGTAACCTTGCTTCAATATGTAGATGATTTGTTATTGATTGCTAAAGATGAGGAAGCTTTTTTGAGACCCACCAGGGGGCTTTTGGAAACTCTAACATGGTTAGGTTATAGAGTTTAAAAAAAAAGCTCAAATTTGCTCCCCCATGTTACTTACTTGGGATATAAGCTGATAGAAGGGAAAAGACTGTTGTCCCATGCCTACATAGCAGCCATACTGCAAATCCCAACTCCAACCAACAAGAAACAAGTTAGAGAACTTTTGGGAGCTGTTGAGTATTGCTGTATTTGGACTGAGGAACATGAACAGGCCATTTAATAACTTAATAGAGATCCTGGTTCAGGACTATGCATTAACTCTCCCTGATATCTCCAACCCCTTTTATCTTTATGTTCATGAAAGGAAGGGTATTGGCAAGGGAGTCCTGACTCGGTTCCTGGGTCCCTGGAAAGGGCTGATAGCTTGCATTTCAAAAAGACGAACCTATACCCTTTGGATGAGCCCCCTGTTTAAGAGCCATTAAACTCACTGCAAAAAGAAGCTGACAGGCTCACACTGGGACAGATTCTAACTGTAACAGCTCGACACACTGTGGAAGCCCTGTTGAGAGATGCCACCAACAGATGTCTAATGCTCATGTGACCCAGTATCAAGCCCTACTTTTAGATAAGGATAGACTGACTTTTGATAAATCCTTGGCCATTAATCCTGGCACCCTGCTGTGAAATGACAACTCTGAGGAGCCTCTCCATGACTGCCTGGGAATGCTGGACAGCATCCAACGTATGCAACATAACCTGACAGATGTTCCTCTCCTACCAGAGATGCAGATCTTTATACAGATGGCAGCAGTGTCATTCTAGAAGGAACCAGGTATGTAGAGGCAGCAATGGTCACAGGACAGAAAGAGGTCATTTGGGCACAAGCCTTGCCCAGAGGCACATCTGCCCAGAGAACAGAAATAATTGCTCTAAAAAAGACTTTACGATGGTCTGAAGATAAAAATAAAAAGGTGACTATTTACACAGACAGCGGATAGATTTTGCCATTGCTCATGTTCACGGACAGATATATAAACAGAAGGGGCTCACTCACCTCCGAGGGCAAAACTATTACAAATAAATATTAAATTGTCCAGTTTCTAGACATCTGGCTACCAGCTGAACTGGTCATTATTCACTTGCCAGGACACCAAAAAGATAAAAATCCCGCCCCCAACCATGTAGATCAAGTTGTCAAAAGAGGATGCTCTTGGGGAACCCAGACTCCAGACTGTCCTGGAACTATCCGCTGTCCCTAAGACCCTATCAGTATCTGTAAAGATGTTTCCAGGGATGACCCGGAAGAGACCAAGTCATATTTTGACCTGAGAGCTCAGGATGATGGGTCTTTCCTGACAGGAGAATCTGCATAGCAAAGGCACTGGACCAAAACTGGCTAACTGCATCACACCATGAACTTGTCACCTGAAGATCTCAGAACGCATCTCCCCCGATGCCTGGATACCTGGACACCAAGAAAAGCTTCAGAGCCTTTCCGATCACTGCCTGACCCATGCCTGGGTAAATGCAAAGAATAACATGCTTCCCCCAGGCCAACAGAGTCAAGTATAGTACCTGGTAAATTTTGAGAAATGAGCTTCACTGAAGTCAAGCAGGACTGTATGTCTACAAATATCTTCTGGTCTTTGTTGATATTGTCACAGGAGGGGTAGAAGAGGTCTTCCATCCTAAATGGAAAAGGTAAGTGGTAGCTAGGGAACTAATAATTAAAATTATTCCCAGATTTGGCCTCTCCATATCTCTGGAGTCCAGCAATAGCCCAGCCTTCATGGCCAAGTTATCTCAATTACTCTCTAAGGCTTTTAACATAAATTGGAAACTTTGTTGTGTGTATCATCCTCAGAGGTCAGGAAAAGTAGAGAGAATGAACAGAACTTTAAACGAAATTTTAACTAAATATACTCTTGAAACTGGTGGTGATCGGGTTGACTACCCCCCTCTCAAGAAAAATTAAACCCATATGAAAGAGTCTATGGGAGACCACCTTCCATGGTCCCTCATGTACATGCCAGACTGTTATCAGATTGCCCCACTCCAATATCTGAGTCCTTAAAAGGATTGCAATTAACTTTGGAGAAGATTCTCACTCAGGTACATGCTGATCAACCCTTTGGGTACCATCCTCCTGTTCACTTGTTCCAGCTTAGAGATGCTGTATTAGTCTGAAGATTCAAAAGTGAATGGCTTGAAACTCAATGGGAA
Organism: Phyllotis vaccarum; assembly: GCA_033318265.1. Taxonomy (NCBI): domain Eukaryota; kingdom Metazoa; phylum Chordata; class Mammalia; order Rodentia; family Cricetidae; genus Phyllotis; species Phyllotis vaccarum. The sequence goes on from JARWLC010000005.1 coordinate 61,259,230, forward strand.
GCACCTTACATGGTGAGTCTCTGGATTGCTACTGCTGTTCAAGTTAATGGTATTTCTTCCTAGAAATCCCAAGCCTCTGCTCCCAGTACTTGAGAAGCACATACACCCTTAATCCCAGCACTAGGAAAGTTGAAACAGGAAGTGATATGGCTGAACAGAAAAAGGAATATAAAATGGGAGGAGACAGAGTTCCCCCCTTTGCTTCCCCATTCAGTCTGAGGATTTCTGGAGACAGGATCTTTGGCTTTAGGCTGAGGAGTTGGTGAGGTGAGAAGTGGCTGTGGCTTGTTCCTCTGTCTCTCTGATCTTTTAGCATTTGCCCCAATATCTGGCTCCAGGTTTTGATTATAAGATCAATTAGAATTCCTGCAATATAAAGAAGCATTAAGAATCCAACTTTCTGAGGCCTGACTGTTTAACATAGTGTTATTGCTGTTGAAATTGGCATCATGGTTGTCCATGGCTAACAGCTTTATTTTCATCCTATGCAGACAGAACCAAAATGCATCTTGATGGGGGAAGTAAGACACACCCTTATTGTAGGAGACACCCTGATACTGCCTTGCCAAACAAGAGATTGCTTTATTCCAACAGGGCTGGTAGGTTGAACAAAAGAAGGGAACAGATAGCCAGATGGATGGAGGATACTTGGGATGAGCTAATATAACTGACCAGTCCCAACATAATAACACAGACTTCAGCATCATCAAATGTTCCTTAGAGGGTTCTGATGATGGAAATTACGGGTTACTGAAATGAGAAGGGAAGGAGGATTCGTTAATCACTTCAGTTGAATTTAACATGCCCAGAGTAACCCTGTCTGTAACTAATAACGTAGAATATAATCTCTGGTCTATCTAACACTAAAGAGCCAATGAGTACTGCTGTCTCAGAGGAGATTCCTCTCTCTCTTCCCTATTATAAGAAGAAATCTGTGTGTAACTGGGGTACTTATGAAAATTGTACAAGGACAATAGGGGGCAAACTGGAACATATCCCCACTGATATTTTAAAGCTCTGGCTGATGTTTTCGTTAACGTCTTTTTCCTTTACTGTCTGTTTCTATTTCACAAATGTCCCTTCTTATTGTAATTCTGCTCCTTATCACACCCTCTGCTTTGGTAAACAAGTGTCTTTAGGATGGACTTTTTTTTTTTTTCCTGTGAAAATAACACTTATTCTGTACTCCAGGCAGGAGATAAGGGATTATGTGGGATAGGATGTGTTACACCCATTTCACTCAGTAAATCTCTACAATCTGTTAATAGAGCTACAAGAGCTCTACCTGAAATTTGCAGTTCCTTACATCTATTAGATTCCACTGTAGTTGCTGCTTCCACAGCCTTTCTGTTCCTGTCTCATCTCAGGACTTGGACTACAGAGAGGTTTCTAAAAATAGCCTGTCTAATTAAAAACTACTGATATTTCAGCAAAAATATTGGAAGAAATTAATCAAGATGAGAGACCTGAAGACAGCTGTTCTTCAAAATGGAGCAACTGTGGGTACCTGTCACTTAAGCATACTCTTGATTGTCAGCGATGTTCTGAAATGTGCTGTTTTAGTATCTCCAATTTCTCTCCTGTCATTGACAACCAAACTGATAGTCTATCTAAAGAAAGAGACAAAATCTCTCAAACATCGACCAATATGGCTAAGATGGGTCTCCTCCTTCATTGGCCTTTTAATACTATTTCTATGGGCAGATGCCCTCCAACGTGTCACCAACTTGATCACCCATCAGATAAACAATTCCAGAATCATCACTGCTCGATGATGTTATTAGGACATCTTCTTATCAAAGATTTGATGGAGTAACATAAGGAGGGAGGTGACAAGGAACCTGTCTCACTCCATTTTGAAGGCAGGAGCCAGTATTGTTTAAAGCACTGTTAAAAGTAAGTTGCTCTCTGTTTCCTGGAACCTGATCTTTTCCGAACTCATGACCTTGGCTTGTATTTCAGAAAACCCTTCCCTTCCCTGACTCTCCCGGAACTTTCCTAATCACATGGTGACCACATGGTGGTTTTTTTGTTTTGTTTTGTTTTGTGAGTTATTTTTCTGTATTTCCTTCCTGTCCCCTTGTCTCTTTTCTGTAAAACTACTCCTCATTTTACTGCTTCAAAGGGGCCCCAAAAATTGATTCACTGCTGTTTTCTTTAGCCCAACTTACGAAGCAATCTCTGGCCAGGTCTGGGGTGCACTACAATAAAAAAAAGAAAAAACTTTCCTCAAATATTGCTCAAACTGCAGTAGTGGCCTTATTCTTACTGTTAGGGTTAACACTGCATCATAAGGTCTTATCCAGACTCAAAACAACCCTTCATTCAGAACCCTCTCATTTGTAATTCACCCTCATTTGGACATCCTCTGGAGGAAGTCTGTATCCTGTGCTGGATAGTTGGTCAACTTGACACAAGCTGAAGTCATCTGAGGGGAGGGAGCCTCAGTTAAGAAACTGCCTCCACGATATCCAGCTATATGACATCTTTGATTGATGAGGGAATGTCCAGCCTATTGTGGGTGGTGCTAACCCTGCACCGGTGGTCCTGGGTTCTCTAAGAAATCAAGATGAGCAAGCCATGGAAAGCAATCCAGTAAGCAGCACCCCTCCCCTGTATCAGCTTCTGCCTCCAGGTTCCTGCCCTGTTTGAGTTCCTGTCCTGACTTCCTTCAAAAATGAACAGTGATGTGGAAGTGTGAGCCAAATAAACCCTTTCCTCCACAATTGCTTTTTGGTTGTGACTTTTCATCAAATCAGTAGAAACCCTAACAAGACAGTCACTGAGTCAGTCAGTGTCCAAACAAGAGCACAGCAAAGGATGGTTCCTCTAATTACAGTACAGTGCTTTGTGCCTTGCTGCAAGGCCATAAGGCCAAAGAGAGTGACCTTGATCTCACGCTCAACACCACCATCATTATCATCATCATCACTTTGAGACAAGGCCTCACTCTATACCTATTTTTATTACCCACAGTGGCCTCAGACTTGCAACAATTCTCTTCTCAGACTCCTGAATCTTGATATGACTAGTCCCACAGATTTTTTTTAAACATATATCCTTATTTATTCCTTATTTATTTGTGTGTGGGAAAGCATGTGTATTTTATGACACACCTGTGTGAAGGTCAGAGAGCAGCTTTTGGGGATTCAGTTCTCTCCTTTACCTTGTAGGTCCCAGGGGTTGATTGAACTCAGACCACCGGGTGTGGCAGCAAGCACATGTCCCATGAGGTCTCTGTATTTGGAATTTGGGATGTGGTTCTTTTTCTGAACAGTCTGGTTCTGTCTTGCTGCCAGGGGGCAGCAGCAGCAACCACAGCTCCCAGCCAGCCCCACATCCGTAAGGGCACAGCTCCTGCTCTAGAGTGCACTGTGTTACTGAGATAGGTAGGATGTGCCACAGGTCTTGAAAATTTGGTGCAATTTTGACTTGTGATGCTTTCATCCTGCAGTGGGTTTGCAGGAAATCAGGCCCAGTGTAAGTAAAAGAGCTCTTCTCAGAATGTATTCGGCTGCATGTCCAAGCACGGTTGTAGAGCCAGGGACAAGTTACATTGGTAAGTTTCACCCAGTAGCTCCTAAGCAGATTTCACCTAAAGAGATACATATAGCAGCGGTCAGCGGTCAGCGGTCATGTACCTTGCTTTTCTTTCCTGGAGAATTCCATATCCTCCCGAGAACAGGCCTTCGCCAATGATGTGTCTACGCAGAGTCCAGAGGAAACCCGGGGAACTGAAGACGACTCAGGAACACAAAGAAGCTCGTTTCTTTTAGGGTCTGTTTTGTTTGGGGGGGTGGGAGTGTGACGATTTTACAGATCCTCATTGCTCCCTTCCATGTGACATCCCCGTGTCCAGTAGAGACCCTGAGGACAAAACGGCTCTTCTTTGGTAGGGACTGTGACAGATAAAGTAGAAGCATGTGCTTGTTATCCATTCCAAGTGGACTGTGAGTTCCCCTCTGTGGCCAACTTCTTTCTGACTAATGCAAAAGATGTGTCATGTCTCTGAGCTTTGGTCCCTGGCAGAGGAAATCACCTATCTAGCATTGGGAGGAGGAAGTGAGTCACTGAGGTGGGTATTAAAAGCTACAACCAGCCTGCCTCCTGCTTCCTGCTTCCCAGATAGCCACTTAGAGGTGAGGAGTCCTACCACAAGTTCCCCATCATTGAAGACCACACCTGCTAGGTCTGTGTGTCAGAGTGTCCTTCCTGACCAAGCTCCTTGTTGGGAAATTCACTGGCGGTAATTAAGATATGTACTTAACATCAAGTGTAGTAAGAAGTTTCTGACCTATCCAGCCCGAGGTTTGGACCTGCAGTCCCGCAGCTGGTTAGTCCCAAAGAATCATACAAAGGCTTATATTAATCACGTGCTGGTCAGCCTGTAGCTCAGCCTTTTGCTAGCTAGCTCTTGCATCTTAACTCAACCCATTTCTACTAATCTATGTTTTGCCACATGGCTCATGACTTACCTGTACTTTAAATCTTGCTCTCAGTGGCAGCTCGCAGCATCTCTCTCTGATTCTTCCCTCCTTCCCCCTTACCTAGGCTTGGATTTCCTGCCTGCCTATAAGTTGCTTTGCCATAGGTCAGAACAGTTCCTTTATTACCCAATGGTAATTCACAGCACACAGAAAGACATCCCACATCACTTCCTCTTTTTTGTCTAATAAAAAAGAGGACTTCAATTTCAAAAAGGCAAAAATTACATATAACAAAACAGTGATCAGGCAAGAATCACAGTTAAAATATCTGGTCTGTTTGTATTTAGGCAATTAAAGAGAATATTCTAACATCTACTTTATCCTTATCAGTCCAGAGTTTCATATCCAATTTACCTTTTATTATAACTAAGGAAAACCATAACGATAACTATAATGATCTTCAGTTCTGTCAAAGACCACAGAAGGATGTAATATTACTGAGTAAACAAGAAGCACACTACAAAAAACTTCCAAATTCTGGAAGAAACAGAGATAACCAGGTGATGATGGGACATGAATATTTTACTCAAGGCTTCATGAGGAGTCAGTAAGGAAGACTCACAGCATTCAACAGTCAGAAGAAACAGTGAATGCCCTCATTAGACAGCATAGTTCTTCCATGGTCTTCCTCACCACCATCAATCTCATGTTTCTGCTTTCTTCCCCCCAAAAATTTAAACATCTCATTGGATGCCCCCAGGAAATTCAGCCTCTACCCATAGTGGGATTATGTTACATTGTAAATAATTTCCTGCCTGCTGGTTTAATAAAAACATTGATTAGCCGAAGGCAGACAGGAAGTATGGGCAGGGCTACCAGACTAAGAAAACTCTAGGTACAAGAAGCCAGAGATGTCACCGATGCAGAGGACAACTATGGTGCTCTGAGAAAAGGTACTGAGCTGCATGGCTGAACAGGATAAGAGTCATGGGTTAGATTAAGAGCAAGTTATATGCCTGGGCCCAGGTCAATCTGTACAATTAATATAATTGTCTATGTGTTTCAGTGAGACTATGGGACTATGGGACTGTGGGTCTTGGGGTCTGGAGGTCTTGGGGTCTGGGCCACGAGGCTAGGCCAGAAAGTCCAGGCCAGAAACAAAATACAACATCTACCCTCAGCTTTGTGCTCTGCAGAGACATGGGCTGAGAATGCACAGTCAAGTTGGACCTAAAGCCTTTCAATTTCCTCTGACTTCATCTCTCTGGTACTTTCCTCAGAGACGAAGGCAAACAACAGTGAGTAAACAAGATGACCCCCAAGTAAGAAGTAAAAGCCCCACACATTTCTGGGGCTCTGACCCCAAGGCCTGACTCCCTCAGTTCCCTATATGTGCTACTTCTGGTTTGTAACAGATGGCTGATGTTCCTATCCCATCGTGCCTTGGGGGAAGTTTAACAAGAATATTAGAAGTGTGAGGTCAGCAGCTTCCATCTGCCATAGGAAGTGAACCAGACATGTAGCCTTGGCATCCTTTGAGCTTTCAGACAAGAGGCTTAGCGTCCTGGCAGAATAGCCACCCCCACCACAGACTTCATTTCCATCCATAATGGGTGTGTATTGTTAGTTTCGCATGTGAGATGTAGATGCATATACTACCAGATGCCATACTGAGACTTTATTTAGGGGAGTTGTCTAGAGAAAGAGAGAGGGGTAGGGGAGATAAAGGGGTGTAGTGGGATTCAGGTGTCAGCTGATAAGGTCCTAAGATGCTTATCCAGGGTCCTGAGCTCCTGGAGGGGATGTGGCCAACCCCATTGATAAGGGGCTTCTGGGACAGGAGGACTCGCTTCCTGGTTCCTGGCTGTTGGAGAGACAGGATCAGAATCCATCATCTGTCCATCACTCGTCCACCATTCCAGGCTCCAGTCCCTGTTCAGGCTCTGCTATAAACTGTTACCTGTACCGTGAGTGTTGGTTTATATTTTAATAAATATCTATCCTACACTGGTGCCTTCTAAATAAACTTCGCCTACACCTGGCACCCAACATCTCCTGGACCCAAAACCCCACCCACCCACCCACAAAGAGGTAGGGTGAAAAGAGGGGGAGGGGAGAAGGGGGAAGGGGAGAGAGATTCACGTGGTGGCTCCTTTGAAGAGAGCAGGTGGGCACAGATTTATGTAGCCACGCCTAGGGGTGTGGCCTCCGTTCAAGGTGTAAGTGTGGCGCCATGTTGGGTTTAGCACCTGGCTACTATGTGCTGGGAATCATTACATGTATGGCTTACCTGTCAGCTGCATTCTGCTCCCACCTGAAAGTCTGGGCACATACTCTTCTCAGTGTGATGTCAAAGATAGAATTAAGCTTCATCTACCAATGCTATCAGTCTGCATCTTGGGTAATGGCAGGCTATTTACTATATGGGCCGCATTTCTCCATTTGTAAAGCATACTCTAGTAGTTTGAATAAGAAAGACCCCCATAGGCTCATTGTCTTGAGCCCTTACTGGGAATTATCCCAGGAGGAAATAATCACTCATCCTGCAGGCCGGCTTTTCAAGTATTTCATTGTAACACTCAAGAAAATGTAACCCATTCAAATAGATATAGGGCTGCCTCAGCCAAGGCCTGGGGTGGGTACTCACGCTCAGGATGCTCAGGACGCTCAGGATGCTCAGGATACTCAGGACGCTCAGGACGCTCAGGACATGTATTCCTCTGGATTTTGCCAAGGTCTTGTCTTGTCTGGTGGAGGATGAGATCTGGACCAGAGGTATCATGTCTGGGACTGGCAGCTTCTTCTTCTTCTTCTTCTTCTTCTTCTTCTTCTTCTTCTTCTTCTTCTTCTTCTTCTTCTTCTTCTTCTTCTTCTTCTTCTTCTTCTTAGGTCAATGGAGAAGAGTCTTGAGTCTGCTCAGGCATCCGGCATCTCAAGCTCTGACTCTGATTCTGTGGTCATGGCTTATATAGCAATCCTAGCCTGTTTACATTATGCTTATCTATATTTCACACTCGCATATGTATTACCTCACACCCTCAAACTTTATCGGTCTTCCACCATATGTTCCCTTCCTCCAGCTGCTTGCATGCTCCTTACACTCATATGTTCAAATGTCTGGTCTCTAGTTAGTGGAGCTGTTCTGAAAGAATTGGGTATGGCCTTGTTGGAGGAGGTATGTCACTAGGGGTGGGGTTCAAGGTTTCAAAAGTCTGGACCAAGCCCAGACTCGCTCTTTCTGTGCCTCCTGCTTGTGGATCAGATGTAGCTCTCAGCTACTGCTCCAGTGCCTGGTCTATATCCATACTCTCCACCATGATGGCCATGGACTCACTCTGAAACAATAAGAAATTCCCCAATTAAACACTTTCTTTTATGAATCGTTTTGGTCATGGTGTCTTTTCACAGCAATAGAGTAACTGATACACACGTGTATTTTTTTCCTCAATGGATTTGTAAAGATGAAATTTTCTTGCCTAACCTAAGATTTGACCTCTTCTGCTGTCATGCTAACTTTCTGTTTGCTAAGAAGGTACATGTTCACCACCCCCTCCTGAGAAACAAAGGATGTGCTTCCTGCATTCCTGAGGTAGGCTGCTTGGCCTGACTCCCTGTGCCTGCATTCCTGATGTATCAACCTGGGTGGGGCCACCCAGGAAAGCCCTACCATGAGAACTGTTAACCCATGTGCTGTTTACCGAAGCAGGAACTTTCTGAAGCTTGCACAATGTGCCCATTGTGACCATTGCTCCAGGAAATGAATATTCTCCGGTGGACCCCAGCTTGCCCAAGACTCGCTATAGTTTCACAGGAAATATGCCTACCTGCCTGCCTGTTGCATTCCTCAACTCCATCCTAGGCTGACCTTTGGCTCCGCCCTGTTGTTACTTTCCTATCTCAGGAGCCCAGATGTATCCCCTCCCCTACCCAGAGTGCTGTATAAAGGTTCTGCCCTAAAAATATTTGGGGGTCTTGGCTTCCACAGTGCCTCGAGCCCGCACATGTGTTTATCAGTGTTTCTATCATTAAACTCTCTTTTTCTTTAAAGTTAACAGTGGTCATTAGCCATGGTTTTGGGGTGTCTAGGGGCGCTAAAGTTAGGGGTGCCCACCCGTTACAGATTGTGGGTCAGACCCCGAACCTGACACAGCAGAGTGATGACCTCCTTTTCGCTGGTCTTGTCTGGCTGACTGTGGGTTTCCAGTCCCCACCTGATTAGTTTCATTATGGAGGACAGTGGAGGAAGGCCACATGCCCCCCTAAGACGCTGGCTCCTCTGCCACTTTAATTCACTTTCCTCTTTCCTTCTGGGACCACAAAACCATCATTGTTTTTCTCAGACAAAACAAGGCAGTGATCATCAACTGGGAGGATTTTGCCAAGCCTCTAGTCCTCAAGGGGGTCCTAGAGATGCCCACAGACATTTTCTACTTTATAGCTTAGCTGGGGTGATAATTGATGGAGGCTCAGGATACTGCTAAACATCCACAGTGACAAGGACAGACCACCCCAGCAAGGGATGCTCACTTCAAAATAGTGAAAGCCCTGACTAAACCTACTGAGACTTTGGGTGTCATCTATATCTCATATGCATATGCTAGTAGATAAGCAGTATGAGTTTTATTAAGTGGGTAAAGTTAGCAGAGGTAACCATGAGAACGGTACCCTGAAGGACAAATTCTCTGAGGAAAAAAATACCAGTTGTTATCAAGTGAGTACGTTCTGAGATGATTTTCCATTTGTTTAGTGGTTGTCTGTCTGTCTGTCCATGGTGCTGGTGAAGGAGCCCAGGGTCTTTGGAACACTAGAGAAGAACTTTACACTTTTACACTGAGCTATATTTCTAACCCTAGATTTTTTTCTTTCCTTTTCTTTTTCCTTCCTTCCTTCTTCCCATCCTCTTCCTCTCCCTCCTCCTCCTCTTCTCTCTGTAGCTTCCACCTCTACTCCCCAAGTGCTGGGATTACAGATGTGTCCCACTCCAGTGGAAGGTTCTCTTCTAGTTTATACCTCACTATGATTTGGGCAGTAAAGATAAACAAGTACATTTGGCTGGAAATGTAAAGCAACAAGCCAGCCTCTGCCTACCAGCTGGGCCATTTACCCACACCCAGGACGCTTTGAAAATGCATGAAATGAAATCATACCAAGGGTGATCAGCACGTGGAGGGTAAAAACATCCATCTATCTGAAAATAATTTAAGTAGAGTTTTTTAAAATTCAGTTAGTTTTTACCCTATTGTTCAAAATGCCGGAAAATTACAGCAGCGACATCCATGAATAACAGTAGATCAACCAAAAATTTATAGTTTGACTCATTCTTTTTCTTTAAACTTCTTTTTTGCAACAAACTATTTTACTCTGTCAAGTCATTAAATATTGTCAAACCTGTGTATAAACAGAGTCTAGGTAGAGCAGTAGAGCATGGGAGAGAAGCCCTTACAATCCTCCCTATATTGTAGGACATGTAGCTTTCTTAAGAGCAAAGGGGAAAAAATGACATTTATAATGAAGTGAAATTGTGATAAAAATGAAGTGGAAAAAGACTCCCACAGAACACAGAAGGTTCACCAGCTCAGGATACTTAAAAGTCCTATTCATTCAAGCCATTGAGAGACTTACATCCCAAAATATTACTAAAGGACTAGTCACTCCCCACAATTCTTAGCTGAGCATGTGGGATACAATAAACGCTGTTAGTCACTGTCAGCAGTGGGGGTAATTTGCATGTCATTTCCATACAATCTTTTAGCAGGCAGATTAAGGCATTCACAAGTGTAACCTTTTTTCTGAAAGGGGATCCATTGACAAGTGGATTGTTTTCATTGTGTTAGATTTACATCAGCTCTTGCCCCTGCTTCTGACCACTGAATATTAGCAAGCTCATAGACTGTCTTTTTTTTATCTGTATATTAATATTCTGATCAGGAAAAGGAGGTGTGACAATATTTTATCTCGATCATGAACTCTGCAGTGGTCAGAGAATAGAGGGCTGAGTTTGGTTCTTCACTCAAAATGTCAATGATAAGAAACTAGAAAGCATGTTATTTATGAAGGGGAAACATGCCCTGCCATGAATTAGTGTCAGTGAAATTCTCTAATGGACACAATTTATTTGATGAGATTATCTTAGCCCGTATATTCTTGCTGTAATCATCTACTTATGTACTCCTTGATTCATTTATTCTGCTTCCCACGAATGATTCTGGGAGGCACTCACGCACATCTAATGTATTAGCTGCTAGCTGAGTACTTTTAGGGGCAATTCTCTTATGCTTGAAAGAAGAGGGGAAAAAAAAAAAAAAAAACCAGCTGCCTCTTTACATGACTGGTAATGTGCCTGCAATGTTGTGTTTGTTTCAAATAAGACCTCCAGAGAAGCTGTAGTGAGAGATAAGTTAGCAACATCGATATGGCTGTATATTTCCACCATGTTGGGATTTACTGAATGACAATAAATCATTCTATATTGATTTTTTCCCCTCAGATCTCACTCACCGTGTATTCACTATCCCCTTGGAACTTGTAACCATTGACAAACACAAGTTCTTTTAACTCAGTTAGCTACTAACACCAGCAACTATAATCACATTGAGTTTCACACAATTTATAGGTATAGAGCAGCTAAGGAGGGGTTAAACGCTTTTGCAATTTCAAAGGAGTTGATATATAACATGCTCTGCACTGGTCTGTGACTAAAGTCAGGGCATTGACTGGATGTATCTTGCTCACATGAGTGAACCTCACACTCACTGGAAAGCTCATCTACAGTACCACTGAAGCATTCCTTCACTGGTATTAGAAGCTACTTCTTTAGGATTCCAACATAGTCTGAAGACCAGCTGAGACATGCAGCCTTGTGGACTGAACAACTACTGGATTCTTGGCCTTCTAATTGGGAGACAGCACTGTTGGACTAGCCAGACTGTGGCCTGTAAATCACTCTAAGAAACCCCCTTTAAAATATATTCATTCTGTCTGTTGTATTTCTCGAGAGAACCCTGACTGATACAATGGGAGGGTGGGAAGGATGCATGACTTTAGGATAGGGTATCCCTGGCATGCAGTAAAGACAGGAATGTGGTGGCCATGACATTGAACTCTAGATGGGTATGCTAGGCATCATATCTGTAAGACTTTCCTCAATAGAGCTTAGAATCAAATATGAAGACCAACTCACATTCTAACATTGGGGATGGGAGCCAGATGCCTGTTATACTCTTCTCCAAACTTTTCAGTGTATAGAACTATTTCATGTTTAAATGAAAAAACTCAAAGTGATGAAAAGGAAGGTTGAGGACTGACTTCCCCCCTGGACTCTCTAAACCAGTGACTCTCCCCCTTCCTAATGCTGTCATCCTTTAACACAGCTCCTCATATTGAGGTGACCCTGTTACAATGTGGTTTTTTCAGTCCCAGGCAGCCAGAGGTCCAGACCCACAGACCTGCAGCCTCAGACCCCTTATCCGCCCGCTGCTGCTCAGGCCCCCAGGAATGACTCAGACGCTTATATTAACTTCATGCTGTTTGGCCTCTGGCTCAGGCACATTGCTAGCTAGCTCTTACATCTTAACTCAATCCATTTCTATTAACCTGTCTGCCACGTGGCCCGGGGCTCACCTGTGCTCCTTACATGTTGCTCCTTTGGGCTTCTGGCTCGGTCTGTCTCTGTACTTTCTCTGGAGCAATTTGTAGTCCCCAATCTGGCAATATTTTCTTTAGTTCTTCAAACAATGTTTCTAATGTTTTTGGGTTTAAGTGGATACTTGGTCCACCCAGGGATGCCAAAATGATTTATCTCGGAAGATTTCTCTATTACCCAATGTCTCTCAGCAGCTGATGTTCCCTTTTCATCAGCGTTAAGAAAATTCAAAGTCAATAAGGCACTGTGCAACCTCTCCCTGGGTTTTCTCATTTCTCTCTTCTGTTTATAAAGCATCTCTTTAAAGTGCTGTGAAATCTCTCTACAACTACCTGTCCTGTAGGATTGTGTGGTATCCCCGTAATATGCTTTATAATATCCAAAAATTAGCTTCATTTTTTAGGAAATGTAAGCTGGAGCATTGTCAGTTTTAATTTGAGTGGGAATTCCCATTATGGCTCCTCCCCCTTCCGGAGCCCGGGACCCTGGATAGGCGGACCTTATCAGCTGACACCTGAATCCCACCACATCACCCCCAACCATAAAATTATTTTGTTGCTACTTTATAATGGTAATGTTGCTACTATTATGAATTATAATGTAAATATCTGATATGGAAGATATCTGACATACAACCCCCAAAGGGGTCATGACCCACAGGTTGAGGCCCACCATATAATAATGCTGCTGCTTTGACAGAAAAATTGCTTTCCTAGCCTCATAGGTAAGAGCTGTCCTAGGAAACTGTAATAAACTCGCTTGTGAGCTAGCTGGTATAATCTACTATACATTTTAGAACACACGCAAGCATTAGCTTACAAAATAAAACCAACGTGCTGATCTCCTTGTTACTGCAATGCATAGTAGACTCTAGCTCTGCACTCAGAAGCTGTGATCCCAGATGCTGTTCTGTGGGTTTATTTGATACTGCTGGCCTGGTTCTCCAGGTTCAGGGCTCTCTCAGATTTAAACAGGGATTTGTAGAGAAGATCGTGGGGTTACTGTAGAAAGTGAATAACAAAAACAGAGGCTGGAGGAGGGAGGGAAACAGGGATCAGAAACCAAGGGATACTGCTGCTGTTATTAAGAATGTCCATGGGAACAATATACAATTAAAACCGAGAGTGGATTTGGGGCAGATCATATGGCAGCCCCCACAGCCATCTCTTCAAAGACTTGCTCAGTTGACTGAAGATGATTAACCCGAACACACGCAATTCAAGAAGGCTTTGGACTCACACTCTTCCATGCGAGGCTATACGTTTTTCTCTGGAGTCCATTTACCTTCGTGGGAGCTGGTGGTGGTGTCTGCTCCGTTCTCCACAGGTTGGACATCTCCTTCCAGCTAGACCTTTACGAGGCAGTGGGTCTAGTTCTACAAACGTTTCTGCTCTCCTGACTCACATGCCAGGCCTGGCTACTAAGTGCTTTTAAAAATGAAAATTAAAAGGCCTCAAAAGTGTTGTTGATGAACTGAAGAACCCTGTGTTTGTGTTGTCTACTCCCAAGGCCCTCATCAGAGCCCTCCAGTCGTATTTAAATATCTCCTCTTCTAGGTCTCTACAAGGTCTTTTTAACTGTGCCAAACCCTAAGCCCTCCTGCACTCACTAAGAACCCAGAATCCTTTGTTCCGATGCTGATGGCCCACATATCTCCTACATCTTTGGGGTTCTAGGAAAATCATTTGACTGTGGCTTAGCACATGCCTGAGGGATGGAAGCTGTGAACAAATCTGGCTCAGTCACTTCGGGAAATCCCAACCCCGATTGTCTAAGAGCCAATCACATGTCCCAAAGGCTGACCAATAAGAACAATGTAAATTCCTATTCTAAACTTTGGTGTAGTACAGGTTTTTGCCTGGTCCCTAAGATGGAATCTCTTTATTTATAAATGTTCTGTGGTCTCCCCCTTTCCCCAAACCCCTGAAACTTGAATGAGCTTTGTATAAGGTTTAATTTAAAATTTAAGAAGGACATGTTGGCACATGCCGGCAATCCCAGCACTCCATGAGGCTGAGGCAGGAGGATTGTTACCTATTAAAGGTCATCCTGAACTGCATAATGAGATCTTGTCTCTAGTCGTGTCATCAAATAAGTAGATAAAAAAACCAAAATTTGGACAAGTAAAGTATTATAAAAAATTATTATAATAATGTTATATTAAAGTTTAATGAAAGCATTGGAATATTTTTGAAACATCCCATTTGATATTTTTACAGCATAGTTGAGCACAAACTGAAGCTTTGAAAAGCGACATCTTCAGAGCTGTGGTCAGGGACTGGGCAGTAGGCCTGAAAGCTAAAGGGAGTCAGGATCTAGCACCCGAAGCATCATGGGACACCGTGCTGTAACCAGCACTGGTGTCTTTTGCACTGTAGAAAGCAGTGGCTTCCCACTCCAACCAGTCAAGAAGCTCGTTCTGTCCTTCAACTGGGGCATTTGCAAAGGTCCATTCCCACTATCCACATCAGCCAGGACGGTCTTGCTGTCACCTCCATCCACGGTCTGCCTCCTGCTCCACAGGGAACACAGAACCCCAGGGACCAGGTCCTCATCTCAGCCTCCCTCTGCTGCTGTCCCCCTACCCACACCCTCAACCACTAGGATATCACGAAAGATGTCCTTTCTCCCGCGGGCAGAGTCACCTTCTCTGGGGCTTGTCCTTGTCTCTCGCCCTCTTCCTTTAATGTCAGTCTATTCTGCTCAGATGTATCTTCATCCTCAACATACGAACTTAGGAAGCAAAAGAAAGGAGGGAAGACTTCCTTCCGGAAAGCCAGCCCTCCCCTTCCCCCTTCCTGTGCTCTACAGCCTGCCTTGTGCAAAAGCAGACAATTCTTGGGTTTTTTTTTTCTTTCCCCCATTATCCACTCAACTTCCCAGCCTGCTGCAATTAAGATTCTGCCCCTTCGTTTTTTCCGAATCTGCCAAGTGCAATAGCCTACTTTCAGAGTTGTCTTCTTTCTTTCACAGCGGGCCTGGCAGGCAGCCTCCTCCCGGATTTCACCGCTTCGGCTCAGCGGTTCTTCCTTTGCTTTACGTCCCTCAGACCTCTTTCAGATCACAAAGCCTGTTGACATGCTGGCAAGATCCACCCTCGGTTTCCCTAGAAACAGCCACTTTGTATGGTTCTGGTCCAGATCCTCTGCAGAAGACTGCAGCATCCTGAGAAGATAGGCAGTCTGTATAGTAGTAAGTGGAGTGGAATTTTCAGAAATTCAACCCACTCAGCAGCATCTCCTACTGGCCTGCATCTTCCCAGGAAGAAAGCTTCCAAAACAGAAACTACCAGTCAGCTTTTGACACGGAAAAGCTCTTTCTCTCTAGAATTTGTGGGCCCATACCCCACATCAGCTCTACGTGTAAGAGGTTTCCTGGTTTTATTAAGTAGACGCCATCTACCTGAAACCTCCTTAATCTCATCTCAGGCGAGGCATAGCTTCAAAAGAGCATAGAGTGAGCGTTCAACCTCTCTAACCTCTTCCATTAACCTTTATCTCAGTGCAATCAAATTTCTTTTGTTTTTTAAATTTAAGAATTTTTAAAATTTATTTTACATACCAACCACAGAGCCCCCCTCTCATCCCTCCTCTGCTCCTCACCAAGCCTTCCCTGGCCCAACCCCCATTCCCTTCTCTGAAAAGGTAAGTCTTCCCATGGGGAATCATCAAAGCCTGATACATTCAGTTAAGACAGGTCCAGGCCCCTCCCTCTTGCATCAAGGCTATGCAAGGTGTCCCACCATAGAGTGGTCACCAATCTGATTACTGGGGCAGGCCAGTCTACTATTGCTAGTAGTCTGAGCGGGGGACATCCTTGTGGATTCCTGGGAATTTCCATAGCACCAGGTTTCTCCCTAAGCCCACAATGTCTCCCTCTATCAATATGTCACTTTCATTGCTCTCCCACTCCGTCCCTGTTCTAGCTCAACTGTCCCATTCTCTCCTGTTCTCATGCCCCATCTCCTTCCCTCTATGTGATTAAATTTCTTGTCATACACTATTTACAGGAAGAGGCATTTACTGGAGTTCATGGTTTCAGAGGTTCCTTTTCAGTTCATCATGGCAAAACAGCTCAGTTTGCAACTGCAGGAGTGTGTGGAAGAGGCTGATCACATTAGAGAGAATTAAAAGGTAGAAAGCAAGACAGGAAGTAGAGTACCCCCAAGGACCCATCCCCAAGTGCCCTTCACGCTATGTTCAGAATTTCCGAAGCAGTACTTACCCTTTAGATCAAATGTCTAAACAGAAGCCTCGAAGGGAGACACATTTCCAATGTTAACTCTAACACTTTGCCTGATAAACATCAATTGGCTATGCCCGACAAACCAAATTTTAGGAGAGAAGTTTTTGCTATTTGGGTTATAGTTCTTGGAGTAAAGAACTCAAAAGTCCTGGCAGCGGACTGTGGGAGAGCCAGCCAGTCAGGTTGTGCCCACAGTTGCATTACAGAGAACCTCAACTACTGGTCCAGATGATCCTGTCCTTGAGTGTAGATTTGGATCTGAGCTAGGAAATGGTGCTGCCCTCTGCTGGGTAGGTTTTCCCACTTCGTTTAACCCAGGTCAGACAATTCCTCACAGGTGTGAGGAGAGGCTTATCTCATCTAGAGAATCCTTCACAAGAGTGGCTGGAGGTGTGTCTCCTGGGTGATTTCAGATCCCGTTGACAATCAACCATCATATTCACAGACAAAATTCAGAGATAAAGCTCATGAACAAAGTTTCACATGCTAATTTCCCAAGGGCCAAAGCATGCTTTAGATTACCTTTTCTCTCTATTTTTAAAAAGGATTTAATTTTATTGTGTGTGGATGTTTATCGCCTGTGTGTATGTCTGTGCACCATGTGTGTGCCTGGTACCCTGGCAGGACAAGTCAGGAGAGCCCATGGAACCAGAATTCCAAGTGGTTGTGAGCCACCCTGTGTGTGCTGGCAAAGGAACCCAGACCCCCTGAAAGACCAGCCAGTGTTCCTAACCCCCAGCCATCTCTCTAGCCCCAAGATCACGCTCAACAGTTACTCATTGGTTCAGACAGGCCGAGAATGGTGCCAGCTAGGAAGCTTGAGAGAGGGAACACTGGGCTTTGGTCTTTGCTCTTCCCAGCCCAGTTCAGAGGCTGTACTCCCGTGTCAGACTCCCACTGCAAGACTAGATAGCGGGTGGCAATTTTCAGTTATAGCCTGTCACAACACCAGCAAGCATAGGGCTCTCTGCACAAGTCCTCCTTGCAAAGAGCACAGAGGGCTATCTCCCTGGACCAGGGTCTTAAGCCGACTGGGTGGGTTACTCAGTGGAGACACTCTCAATGCAATCAAGACATCGGTAAAAGATGCTGTCTCCTGTCTACAGTAAGCCTTATGTTTTAGAGGCAGAAGGTGAGGGTTCAGAAACACAACAAAAAGTGTGTGCAACAAACACACAAACCAGGTGCGATTGTAGCTTTCCTTGTTGATTGGCATGTACCACCCACAGTTGTGTGCACTGTGCTTGTGGTGGGTCTGTGTCCATCATTATCACCACATGCACTTTGCCACATCGTCCTAAGGGCTATGACTGGGCCTTTTCAGTTACATTGTAATCTTATAATGTGTCCACTATTACATAGATGGTCATTTTTTATTTTTTTAAAAAGTAATCATGATGTGGCCTGTGGATGGACATGTGGTTTTAATAAGTGGCATTGCATATTCTTTAAACTGTGTCATATAATTTAGGAAGAACAGATACCAGGCAGACATTGTGGCTAACACCTATAACCCTAGCACTTGTGAGGCTAGGTAGGGGGAATGTGGTGAGTTTGAGATCAGCCTGGACTACAGAGTGATGATACTCTTGTCTCCAAACAAAGAAAATCCCAAAATGAAATTCTGGAAGTTCCCAATCAGAATTCAATGCGGTCTGCCTATAGAGTTTGAGCAAAATCATGTTCACACAAATAGGTGATAAAATACTGAAACACCACTTTGTGAAGCTTTCAAGCATGTATAACAGTTGAAACTAGGTTTAAAGAATGGAGCGGCTCTTCTCTCCTCTTCATGGGAGTTCTTATGATGAGGGCGAATGGATTTTGGGTTCAGTTGGATCTTGACACTGAGCTTTTACAGTGGAGGCTCTTGGCTTTGTATTTCTCGGGTGTTTCAGAGTACCAGCCCACACACAAGCAGAGCTCGGTGCAGAGCCTGATCCATAGACATGAAGTCAGATTGGGGTGATGCCCCCCCCATTTCCAACAACACAGCCAAGCCCTCCC
The DNA here is from genome assembly GCA_033318265.1 of Phyllotis vaccarum. NCBI lineage: Eukaryota > Metazoa > Chordata > Mammalia > Rodentia > Cricetidae > Phyllotis > Phyllotis vaccarum. Next base: position 61,277,551 of record JARWLC010000005.1, read on the forward strand.
CTCCTCAATGCAGGCTGCAATGGCCCCCCTCCTTAAATGTTTCTAACAGACTCCATCGCCAGCCCTACTTCTCTGTCCTACCTAGAGGTAGGGTTTTAAGTACTGTATCATCGTGTATGCCCCTCCCAGCCCTACAGGAAGTCCTGGGTGCTCCCTTCCCACTCATACAGGAAGTCCTGGGTGCTCCCTTCCCACTCATACAGGAAGTCCTGGGTGCTCCCTTCCCACTCATACAGGAAGTCCTGGGTGTTCCCTCCTTCCCACTCATACAGGAAGTCCTGGGTGCTGCCTTCCCACTCATACAGGAAGTCCTGAGTGTTCCCTTCCCACTCATACAGGAAGTCCTGGATGCTCCCTTCCCACTCATACAGGAAGTCCTGGGTATACTCTTCCCACTCCTACTGGATGTCCTGGGTGCTACCTTCCTAGCCCTGCAGGCAGATCCAGGTGTTTATTTCTCTGTCTGGCTAGCCTCTGCATACCCTGGATGGAATAGGACTAGGTAGATCTCTACCCCCTTGGAGCCCCATCTCTGAAAATGTCCAGCTGAGTGCTATGTAACCACTTGCAGAGTCCCGTCCTGGATGCACATCTTTGAGAAATCTCCAGTTAAAGCTGTATACAGGGTGGAGAGATGGCTATACATTGTTTGTTTTACATCCTGACCCAAGTTCCTGTCCCTTCTCTCCCCTCCCTTATCTTCTCCCAGTCTCCCCCCCCCACTTTCCTCTCCTCTTCCCATCCCCCATGCCTCCATTTCTCTTCAGAAAAGGGCAGGCTTCCCACAGATGTCAACCAGATGGTTATACATCTAAGAGCACTTTCTGACTTGGAGGACCCTAGCTTGTTTCCCATGGACCCATCTTTGGCCCCCAGCACACATACTAGGCTGCTCACCACTGCCTGTGATTCTAGTTCTAGGGGAATCTTCTACCCACTTCTGGCTTCCTCTGGCACCTACATACACATGGTGTACATACATTCAATCACATGAAAAATAATAAATCTTTTTAAAAAACTATACATATAGATTAGAAAAATAATTCTCAAAGATTTGGAGAGATCCAGCCTTGCAGGAAACAAGTGTAGCTATAGAGCAATTGCACATGCAAGTTGTGAGGAAATAGTAGCTGTATTTATTTATATTGTGATAAGATTAAACATTTTGTTGCTGTCTATGGGTCTGATAAAGTCAAGTTTTCCTGTGTCCTTAAATGCTGCAGTTCAACCCTGGTGATAGTATTACCATATGACCAACTGGCTACATGTTTGGGGCTCCCAAACCCTCTGTTGAGCTTTGAAAATTAACCAAAATGACTGAGAGAGCTCTGAGGGAGGTATATATTCTACTGTGCTTCTTCTTGTAAAGGATACGCGTGGTGCAGCCAGATGAAGAGGCACACAGGGAGAGAGATCCATGAGTCCTAAGTACTCTCATGGAAGAGGGGTACAGAACCCCAGGATACCAGAGGGCTTCCTAGCCCAGAAGCTCAGCTGAGGCACCTTAGTGTCCAGTGATTTTATAGAGATTTGGCACCCAGGCAAGGGGAATTAAGTCACCTACCATGTGTTTTGTGGTAGTTCACTTCCCATCACTATAACTAATCCTTGAGACAAATCAACTCATGAAGAGAAGGAGGTGTAGGCTGGCTTACAGTTCTGTAGGCTTTAGGCCTGACTGGGTGGCCCCCTTGCTTTTGGGCCTGTGAGAGGCAACTCATCTCGGTAGCAGAGTACTGCTGAGTCATCTACAAAGATGCAAAGAGGAGTCCAGTGCCAATATCCCCCAAAGGCATGCCTCCAACGACCTCAGGCCTTCCCACTATGCCCTGCCTATTAAAGGCTCTACCATTTAGCTGTGGCATCATGGCTGGGATCCACACCTAACACAAGGGCCTTTGGGAGAGACTGAACTCAATCTGCACCTTTTTTCCTTTCCTGGAGTTTGGAGGTCAAGAGTTGAAACTGATGACATTTGGCTCAAAATTCCACCCTCCAATCCCACAATCAGCCTTTTTGCCATAACCAGCTTTATCCTAAATCACTCATGAACTCAGTGTGGCCTCAGGGTACACCAGGAAGCACAAAGATGCTCCTGAGAAGTTCCAAAGGCATTCTTCTGGGTTCTCTCTGAAAAGCAGAAACAAAGACCATACAAATACTTTATTCTGCCAAAGTTCCCAAGAGAGTGTCAGTTTATAAGTATAATACAAAAAAGAAGATAGAGCAGTAGTGGTAATGTAAAATAAAGCAATCAATTAAAATGTGCCAGCCCTTGAGCTGTGAGCACTACAGACCCTTTGTCATCATTTAAAGATCGACAGGCTGGCAATGCCACCATCAGAAGGCCAGTTTGCCCTTGAACCAAACATTGGGCTTATACTTGTTGGCCAATAGGACTGTACTCACTATAGAGAAGCAGAAATCCCTGTGGACTCCGTAGAAAGGCACATGAAGGTGGGCACAGTCAACATGTCAGGCCTCTGGCATATCTGAGAGGCTGAGAAAGCAAGATGTGAAATGAGGCTTCTGAAATTCAGTCCATTGGGCCAGAACAGGAGCTGGGAGCTTGTTAAAAACATGTTTATATCTGGGTAAATGCATGAGACTTGAGACTGAGAAATTAAGGTCTTCTGGGAAATACTGAGGTGTCAGTCACTGACAGAGAAAGATGACAAAGTGGACTCTCTAAGCTCGCCTGCCAGCATGGGAAGGCAAGGTGTTCAGCATGCAAACCATTTGCTTGCAAGTGAGGAGTGCGTAAAATAACCACATGTACATTCCTGTTTCTGTTTGTGTCCTGATAAGTGTGCAGTCCTGACAAATAGATCACAGTTTTCCTGAAGGCTTGAACTAAATTTTAAGTTGTTTCTAATGTCTGGTCACTTAGTACGTATAAATAACTATCTTTTCCCACAGAGACTTTTACTCTCCAGATACAGAAGAATATTCTAATTAAACTTTTAACAAATAGGGTCAGAGGAAATAGCTCAGTCAGTGATGTGCTGGCCTTATAAACATGAGGACCTTGGTTCAAACCCACAAACCCACATTTTAAAAAGGAGAAAAGAGAAAGGCTAGACATGGTGGTACATACTTGTAATCTCAATGGTAGGAAGGTGGAGACAGGCAGATCCTTGGGGCTCATTGGACGTCATTCTGGCCTGCATGGCAATTTTTTAGCCAGGGAGACACATGTCTCAAACAAACAAAAAGGTAGACAATGCACAAGAAATGACACCCCAGATTGTCTCTAGGCTCCATGGACACTTTCACATACATGTGCATCCACACATGCAAACACACACACTGTTTTGAAGAAATGGATCTTTCTAAGACACACATTTTACAACTCGGTATTTTTACTTACTTTATACTAAATAATCATATAGCATTTTAGATTTAAATGAAATAGAAGCAATTGCTGCTTTAAAATTGTTAGGAGACAAAGAGTTTGAAGTTTAGAGAGACTTTATTGTCCTGAAGTGCGCTGCTGTCAGAGCACAAAGGAGCGAGGAAGGCAAAGGAGCTGCTACGGTTAAAAAGAGCACACTCCTGTCGGCAGCCACTGCTGTAACCCACCACAGTTCCCCTCCTCTCTCTTTAAAAGGCGAATTCTAATAGGGCTTTTAAAATGGAAAGCCATTTTACATTTCTGGATTTAGCCCAACCTGGTTATGATGCAGTGTTATCTTTATGGACAGTTTGGTTTCATTTTTTTTTTTTATTTTTAAATCTTTGTGTGTGAGTGTATGTGTGTGTCTGTGTCTGTGTGTGGGTGTGCATGTGTATGTGTCCGTGTGTCCGTGTGTCCGTGTGTGTGTGTGTGTGTGTCCGTGTGTCCGTGTGTGTGTGTGTGTGTGTGTGTGTGTGTGTGTGTGTGTGTGTGTATGTGTGCATATGTGTGTGTGTCTGTGTGTGTGTATGTTTGTGTGTGTGTATGCAAATGGTCATACATACATTTGTGTTCATGAGTGTGATCAGGGTTGCACAGGCGTGCACAGAGCATGTATGGAGGTTAGACACGCTTTGGGTGTCAACCTTTTCTTTCCACTTTGTTTGCTAGTTTGTACAACAGGGTAACTGGCTCTCTAGCCTCTGGGAAGTCCCCGGTCTCCAGCTCCTGTTTCACCATAGGAGCCCTGAGATTACAGACATGTTCCATCATGTCCAGCTTTATACGTACATGTGTACAAGTGTGCACATTTAGAAAGTATCCAAGCTACTTTAAAGTCCGTTTGCATAACTATGACCATCTTCCATTATTCTTTATCTCCCACGACCATATCATTCTGAATTTTATATTTCTTCTTTTTCTTTCTTTTAATTTTTTCCCAAGACTGATTCATATATGAATCAGAGAGACTGTGGCATCATGCACAAGGCCTCTAGAGTCTGCATCAGATGGGGTCCTAGAGCTGAGAGGGGAAGTGGACACAAGCCCCCACCCCAACCCAGAAGCTGTCTCCAATTGACAGGCACTTGTAAATGGAAAACTAGTTTTCTCTAAGGGAGTCTCACTAAGAGTGGCTCCATGCCCTGCAGTAAATGGCCAGCACAAAGACACTCCAGTGGTAGTTTTGTAGTTTTTCTCCGTGTGATTTTTTTTGTTCATTCTTGTTGTCTATTACTAGCTTTTTGCTTGTATATTATAGTTTTGGATTCTGTGTTTTTTGAATGGATTTTGTTTTGTGTTATAAGTTTCTTGTAATTTTTGTCATTTCTTTATGTTTCTTGTTTTGCCTGTTCGTTTTCTAAAGAGGGAAAAATGGTGTGGAGGATCTGGGAGGAGTTGGTGGAGGGCAAACTGTGATCAGAATATATTATATGAAGAAATTTTTTTCAATTAAAAATAATTTATGTTAAAATTTCTTTTCAAAGGTTAGTTCATTTTTATTTTACACATGTTTTTCCTGCATGCACATCTGTGCACCATGAGCATGCCTGGGTCTTCAGAGCCAGAAGAGGGTGTCAGCTTCTCTGGAATTGGAGTTACAGATGGCAATGAGCTGCGATGTGGGTACTAGGTATCGAATTCAGGTCCTTCAGAAGTCAGTGCTCCTAACCAGTGAGATGTCTTTCCAGTTGTATGGTGGGATTCAGGCATTATTGAGAGACCTGGAGGCATAGCTTTGTGGTCTGAGGACCATGAATGGGGCGTGGCCAGCCCCAATGAGAACCCTGCTGTATGCTGCCTGCCCTTCCTGTTCGTTTCTGTGTTCTCAGAGAGGAGATTAACACTGTCACTGCGCAAGACAGTCCACTCTCCAAAAATTGCCTTAAACTTCAATTTTATATCAATAAGTATTCGTATAACCCCTTAATAAATATTAACTTTTAATATAGTTAATTGTCAATAAATGATTTTTATAATATCTGGTACCCAACATGGGGCTCAAAGCCTGAACCCCATCATACAGCCGCTTTCTTTTCTTAATCAGTGTTGTTAAGCATTTTACCAAAGAACTAGTTTTTGTTATTTTTGACTAAAGTATTTCTGCTTTATTTTATTATTTTCAGATGTTACAAATAGTACTTCTTTAAAACTTTTATTTACTTTATGTCTATGTGTGTATGCCTGAATGAATACAGGTATAGCACATGCATGCAGGTACCCAGAGAGTTCTGAAGAGGGTTTTGGGTTCCCCCAGAGTTTGAGTTACAGGCAGTTGGGAGTTGTTTGGTGTGGACGCTGGGAACTGAACCCAGGTCCGCTGTAACAGCATCAAGAGCTTCTAACCACTGACCAATCTTTCTAGTCCCTGTATGACACTTTTTACATGTATGCCCATGAGTTCATTTTGATGCTCTTTGTTCTAGCTGGTCTACCAGGCTGGCCTTGAACTCTGGTGATCCTCCTGCCTCAGCATCCTGAGTGTTGGGATGACATCTGTGAGTTAATGGGCCCAGCCTGGATCTGTCTTCTGCATGCTCTGAGCTGTTGTAAAATATTACTTTAATTATGTAAAGGTGTGTTGTATTTGTTTATGCTGCAGTTTTTTTTTTTTTAATGATGTAAAGATGTGTTGCTGTTTCATCTTGCCTGCCTAAGGCACCTGGTCTAATAAAAAGCTGAAAGGTCACCAGCCAGGCAGGAGAGGGATGGGCAGGATTGGTGGGCAGAGAGAATATGTAGGAAGAAGACTCTAGGCCCTAGAGAGGAGAGGAGATGATGTAGGAGAAACAGAGGGAGATGCCCAGGGCCAGCCAGCCTGCCATGGAAGAAGCAAGAAAGGTAGGACACACAGAATGAAAGAAGGGCAACATGTCGATGAAGAGAAACAGGTTAAATTAAGTTATAAGAGCTAGTGGGACAAGCGTAAGATAAGGCTGAACATTCATAATTGATAATAAATCTCCATGCTGATTAGCCATCCAAGAAAGCCTGCTACACTGAAGCAACATTCTTGCACACACCTCATTCATGGGAGGCTGTTCACCATGAGGCTCTCAGCAGAGCAGATGTTGGCTGTGCTCTACACCTCTAGACAGTGAGCTAACTAAAAGTACCCAGCCTCAGATACTTTGTTACAACAGAAGTAAGATGAATAGATTTGTACCTTTTACTCCACTGTTGTTTCCAACCCTTGAGAATATGGTCTTAGCTTTAGATCCCTCACTCACTGCCTTATTGTAGGGACGAGCCTACCAAACTACTTCCTGGAAAAAGACAAAAGACAATGGGCTGAGAGGGAAGGGAGGGGCTGATGGAAGGTGAGGGATATTTGTAAACTGGCTATTATTGCTCTTCTGTTGTGTATTTACTATGAGTATCAGATTCTCCTTCGAAATTATTGATGCATTATGTTCTGCAGATAAGCATCAACTTTTCTTGTTACTTAAGAAAATTATAAGCATCCATGGTACAAACAAGCCTATTTTAAAGGCTTCAAAACAACATACGTGGCCTTCCATTCTTATTTTTCAAACATACAACACTAAAACTTCACCTTCCTTCACAGAACTTCTGTGAATTTCAGTCTGTAATATACAGGAACTGGAAATCTGCCACCAAACACAAAGTAAACAGAAAACAATGAGGAAAGACACCCATGCTCTTATTTTGACTCTTACCTAAGAATGACACAGATTAACCTGTCTCAGGGGATTATAGGCAGGAAGAGTACCCTAGCAAAGGGTTGGGAACCAAGACAGGATAACAAACACATTTTCAAAAGGCAGCTGCCTAAAACAAACAATTTTCAGAGGTTTACAAAGTGTAGAACGAAACCTGAGCCTCCCATTGGTGTTTACATTCAGTTACACATTACACACTCACACATCCAAATCACACATCTTACACACAAATCACACATCTCACATATGCAAATCACACATCACCATACAAATCCCAGGCATACCACGTACACAGAGGTACATCCAAGACATGCACACACATTCACACATCACACACAGCTATCACTCACATGGCCTCACCTGCCCTTGCATGCACACACATTCCTCACCGTCATAATGTACGTCCTACAAATTTTAAAGTCTAGGGGGGAAAAACTGGTCCTGGAAAAATAACAGCCAATAGAATTTTCTTTAACTGCAAAGAAGCAACAGAATTTATTGACAGGAATTTAAACACAACAGTTAAAATGGCAACATTGTATTTTCAGTGTAATATGAAGGAAAGGAGAGAACCGATTAGTCCAACCTGTTTACATTTGTTAAAAGAGTGGCTATCAAAACCAGCAACATGCACAACAGTACATATGCACAAAATGTAATCATATCGACAAATATACAAAATATTCAAAATAAAAATATTTACAGGTTTAAAAATATAAACATTGATTCATCTATCCCATTAGACCATTGGAGTAGCGAAGGATAAAGGACCCTATTGGTGTTTAGAACCCTTCTTTGAAGTAGGTTTGGAAAGCATAGAGTTCTTTCTAGGAGACTAATTTTTTTATCTTTTTCAGAGGATTAACATTCTGTTATAAAAATAATATTATAAACCTACCAGTTAATAGAAATTTTCCTCCTGTGCACAGAAGTGATGCGGCCAAACCCTGTCCTTAAAGGTTCACCTGTCAGGAAGGCTCTCCTGCCAGGAGTTTCTGCTTGAATTTCCTTAGTCATTGCTGCCAAACAGCCTGAATTTCTTATATCACACTGAGATGCTGCATGGAAGTCGGACAGGCAGTCTGAGGTTCATCCAGGGCATGGTGGGCCACTGATGACAAATGAAACCACAGGGCTTTAATGTCAGAATCATTTTCACTCACTTTCTCCTAAAATTCACTACTATCAATCAGATCAGCTCTGCTAAACTTATTCTGGAAGCAATGAAAATTCTCAGTAGTTCTTTATTAGGCAGTGAAGAGCTTCATTGGTTCTACCTGGCTACCGAGGCAGTGGCATGGGAACCAGCATTGTACACATTCCTCCATGCCCCTGTGCTATTGGACCACATAAGTTCTAGAATTTCTACTTTAGTTTATTAAATGACCCAGATTTGAAGATGCCTAGAAAACTGGATGCATCTCAAAGAACCAGGAACCATGACAGAAATGTGTGTTTCCTTATAGAGCAGAAAGTTATTAAACACACTTCCTGATGTTTCCTAGTTTAAAACAAAACAGGATAAGAAGGGCCAGCATTGATTCTCCCACTACATCCCATTACACGGAGTCGGGGGAAGGTTGACCTAAGGTAGGAAGCATGTATATGAGGAAAATAATCTTGTTAGTTGTGATATTGAGGCAACTTCAAACTGATTCCCTAAATACTGAGAAAGGCCTCTCCCTGGGATCAGAGAGGAAGGAAACAAGGTCAAGCCCTAACAGCTTCCCCCGCTGAAGTTACTTTTCTGGCTATATCATTGGCAAAACAGAGATAAGATTATATAGTCCATAAGAACAATCTCAATAACTAGGGGCTATGACCCCCCCCCCCAATTTTAACTGACCTAGATAGGAAAAAGTTTGCTGGTCCCTGAATTAACCTTTTAAACTTAACGTAGATTTTTATAAAGGTCATCAATAGCTACTAAAAAATCAAGTTCAGTTTCAATGGAAAGAATCATTTAAATGATACCATAAAAATGGAGTTAGATTCTTAGAGTTGAGAACATCAACCTGTTTCTCCCTTAAAATGAGTAATTCAAGAGGTGTGTGATGGCCTGAAAAAAGATATCCAATTAAAGCTTGAACTGTAGGGTCAGTTTCAGATGCTGCCCCTGTTATTCAAAGTGTGACTTGGGCCTCAATGATATTCAGCCTTCTCAAGAATCAGTTTCTCCCTCTGGAAAATGTAGCCAAAACAAGCCTTATTTGGCTCTTGTGAGCTATCAAGATGACGTTGTAAAACAAAGTAGGACATCTCATTTCTAATAGTACAGAAAACTCAGAGCATGGAAGTTAGTAGAATTAGCCATAAAATGATAGCATGTGTTCAGTAAATACTAGTTGAGTGAGCTAATGAATCAGAAAATGTAGATCAAATTCCAGAGCCACTGAAGAAGCAGGATGGATGGTTTGTGACAGCAGGTACTTTCATCTGGAATTCAGAGTTGGACCAGGGCAAAGGATAACTCTGCTGCTTCCTTTTTAAGGAGACAACAGACAGCTAGTTGTTGGTGGGGAGACTGGACCCTGTGTACTGATGTTAGGGGTGTAAAATGGTGCATCTTCTGTGGATAAAGACATGATGAAATAAAATGATTGTACGGCCCAGAAATTCTGCTTTGGGGTATTTATCGGAAAGGCTTAAGGTGAGGATCTTGAAAAGATATTTCCATCCTCATGTAGACTGTACATTCACAGTATCCAAGACACAGTATCCTGTCTGTTGGCAGGTGACTGGACAGATAAAATGCAGTATACATGCAGCACAATGGGATGGGCTTCCAGAAAGGAAGAACTCCTGACTCCTGAATATATGACAAGGTGGACATTATATCTGAAAGATGCTATGCTCAGTGAAATAAAGTCACAAAAAGCACAAAATCTACCAGATCCTACTTCTGTGAGGTATTCAAAACAGTCTAGCTCCTAGAATCAGAGCAGAATGGTGGTTATCAGGGCTGGACGATCAGGCATGGCTGATCGGTGAGCACTGAAATGTCCATTACTCCAGTACGCATAGGTTCTAACGGTCTGCTATAAACGGTGTGCCTATAGTCATATGTCCTGTGTTGTACATATAAAAACTGAAGAGGTCGGCTGCATGCTGAATGTTCTTATACAGTGAAAATAACACAGAATACTCAAAACAAGGCTAGTCTAGGCTTAAGGTAGCAAAGCAACTGAAGCGTGCCTGGAATGGCCAAAATCCTATCAGGGAAGAAGTGTTGCCATGACAACAGAAAAAAGACTTCTGTCTGTACTTTCCATGTTAATCTCTGGAAAGAGAGGGTGGTTCAAAGAGAAGGAAGTCGATTGTTTGCCTATGGACCACAGAGGAACAGGGAGCTACAGGTTTCCTTGTGTGTGACCCAAGCACCAATGTCTTAGATACAAAGCTAGTTTCATCAACTTGGATGTGAGTTAGCTTTTCCTGTTAGAAGTGAAGTTAGGTCAATGACTTCAGCAGCTCCTAGACTCTGTGTTACCAGAGGTCACTGAACAGTTACAGCCCTGCCCCAGAGGCTAGAGAAAGAGGGAGACACAGAGAGAAAGCCTGAAATGACAGGGTCAGAAGGAACAAAAAGTCTGAATTAAGATTCTACCAGGAAGCCAGTGTCACCTCATATGGCTGAGAAAGTAGAGTTCCTCAGTAGTGCTCCCAGGAGCACCAGCACACAGAAGAGTTGAGCAAGGGCTGACCACTGTCAGAAGTTTTAGAAGCATTTGTGTGACTTAATCTATCACCATTCTGCTCCAACATACAAACTATAAGCAATACATACAAATGTAAGCCCCAACTGGATTTTTAAAATGAAGTATCAGATACATTGAATATCCTGGAAGTATTCATCTCATTGGCTTCAAGTCAATATTCATAAAAACTGTTGTCTATCAGCTGGAGGCTTTGTGACACTTTGATCTTCCCCGTTTCCATTCAAGAAAGAACTCCTCTTCCTAATTAAATTTCAAACCACTTTTTGAAGGCTTCATCTGTCTGCAGGTGGAACATTCACTTCTGTTCTAAGAGACTATTTTTGGAACAAACAGTAGAGTGGAAGGCCCAGGGAAGCACTCCAGAGCTGACAGCCACTGAGAGGTGATACAACCAACAAGAACTCTGAGGACACACTAGCACCCTGAGGTACTCCTGAGCAGTCCCCTTCTGCCACACAGCATCTAAGGGATATTCTGCTGAGACCTATTTATCCCTCGCTGGTTCATAAATATTTTTGCATAGTGAATCAAAATTTCAAAGCTGAGTTTACACAAATAAATTGAGTCCTCTCTTAGTAGGCCGAGAAGGGGAAGGACCAAGGATAGCTGAGGTGTTTTGATTCTCTTATGCAGAGCCTTCTCACTGGCCATCCTGGTGACAAGGAGGGGCAACTGGAAAGTGTTAAGTTTTTTAGCACTTATGAGGGAAGCAGAGTGTAGGTGACTGGTTTATGTCTCAGTAGAGGCCAAGCACAGAGAACCAAGTCCTCACATTTCCAGTGCAAGGAAGACAGGTTAAAAAAAAAAAAAAAAAACCACAAACAGCGAGGAAGTAAAACATGCTAACATGGTCCAGGAGGTCAACAGCATGGGGGTGTCGTACTTTCACTATCCCAGGGCTGCAGGTAATATGAGGAAAACAGAGGAAAAGATAAAGCCACAGGAGTCAACCTCTTCAGATAACGCTCTTAGTAAAGACCTTCCCCAGATGGGTCAGAGAGAGGTGGGGAGAAGAAAACTCTTAGTTTGGGCAAAGAAATCTTAACACTGGATATAGCCTTTGGCCTTGACAATTGAGTCAGCAAAGGATTCTCCGCATATTAACATTAATGAATGAAAAACGACAGAGATGAGTGAGTAGAGCCCTTTAAGCTGGACAAGACATCACCTGCACAGATTAAACACCCAGTGTATAACTTGCATGTTAGTAGGCAGGTAAGTTTTGTGCAAAACGCATCTCAAGGGAGTCCTGATGATCCATATTGCATTGTGTTAGGCGAAATAATAAACATTTATTTCCTCTAGTAATTATTTGAAATGCTGTTGCAAATGAAGTGTCTTTCACTGGATGATGGAAGAGAGTAAGAGCCTCTACTGACGGAAGTGCCAAGGCAGTACTAAACTGGCTTTAAGGAGTGTGTGTGTGTGTGTGTGTGTGTGTGTGTGTGTGTGTGTGTGTGTGTGCATATGTATGCATGCATGCGTGTGGGTGTGTACATGTGTGTGTGCATGTGTGTGTGCATGTGTGTATGTGTGTACATGTGTGTGCATGCATGTATATTTGTGTTATAAATATTAAAGACAGGCTGACTTTGTGCAGAGCCATTAAACTGACAAATTCCTACCCAGTAACTGATTTGGCTTTTTGCTCCCTTGTTTTAGACAGTTCTTGACCCAAAGGTGGCAACTCCATGACCTTAGACCGGTATATACCAAAAAATCATCATTTACTCATGTCTGACCTTTCCCCAACAGAGTCAGCAAAGAAGCCTGTCCAATTCTCAGAAGACTATTAGATAACACATTCATAAACAGTTGCACATAAATCCAGATATTCCTTGCAAACACAGATAAGACAAAGTAACCCTTGGCATAAAAAAGCAACTCTGATCCCTTTTCTGTGCTTAGAGAAGGCCAACCACTGTCCTAACTACTGACAACTCAGGACAGTTTACTGCCAAATCATTCACTGGACTGGCATGGGTGCTGTTCTTAAATGTGAAGGATAAAAGAGAAAAATCAGGGTGGAGGGAGTATGGTGAAAATAAATTTATAAATAAAATATTTTAAGTCTTTTGCAACTGATTAATTGCCAGGGAAATTAAGGTAAATATTGCTAAAACTTTTCCTTCACTTAAAGAGTGAGGATGGCATAGTGGGTGGATGCAGAAATAAGCCTCCAAGCTGGGAATGCTTGGAGGAGTGGCTTCCGGAGCATCAGCACCGCCTGAGCCTGCCATTGCTCTGACAATGTCTGAGCCCATTCTTCATATGCCCTCCACAGCTGAGCAAGCGCAAACAAAACCCAGCCGTGGGGTTCTGCAAAGGTGAGTACAATCTTTGCAGGGAAAAGCACAAGAAAAAAGTTCCTTTGTTTTCTCCCGCTAGAAGTAAAAGTTATATTTCCTCTGGTTCTAGGGCGAAACAAATGCATTTTGGAGTCTGAGTATTTCTATCTATATTAATCAAATTGAAAGTCTTTTCTCGGGGCAGAAGTGATTTTTCAAAATATTGCCAAATCTTAACTATTTTGAGATGTCTTCTGTTAGTTCTTAGCCAGATGAATTCCTGAGCATGTATGGGATGTTTGTATGGTTTTTGATAGAGTCCAGAATGCTTAGCATGATGAGTACATGGAGGGCCTCATATCTAGATACAAGGAAAAGAAAAATTAAAGCATAGCTTTGCAGTAACATCAAAGACCTGAGACAATACAGTAAAAGTCAGTACTCTAGAGGTGAAGCAGACCTCTGCCCCCTCTTGCAAGGGAATCACTACAAACTGAAAATGGGGATAGGTTCCTTTATGCTTTATCAAGCTCTCCTTGATACCCACTTATTTTTTCTTCCTTCATACTATTAAAATAAATTTTCATATATTTAACTTCTTTTTTTTTCCTTTTACAAAATATAACTAAAATCTTAAAACACAAAATAGCAGACCATTTCTTAGTCATCTCTCTAGAATGCAAATTACACTGTGATCAAACCATTCACACACATGCAGGGTCACTGGGGTATGTGCCATCTTCCTGATGTGCCACAGCACCATGGGTAGAGGCTCTGGCCCTTTGAGCTAAATGCATCTCCAGAGGACATCAGTGTAATCAGCAGACACTAACAGCATTCAAGAAACCCCTTCACTGTATTGTTGAAAATGCCAAGGTCTCAGAGTTTCAACTGCAATAATAGAAAGCGTATATTGAATCAAACTACTTCTCAAAAATAATTTAGTAGAATGATTACATATTTAGGTTTCTCAGGGTCACCTGAGTAGCACACCTGTCCTGGGCATAGGCTTATATAGCAAAAGTCAAATGGATAGCTTTAAACTTGTATTCTTAGGCTATTTCTTGGTATGTTCATTTTGGACTTTCTAACCTTCAGGAAATGGGTAGACTCAACATTTTATAAACAAGGTAAAATCTCTAGTTTGGGCTGAGAAATGAACTCTTAACCAAGGTCATAAAACTATTGTTTAAAGGCAAAGAACCCTCATAAATTGAGAGCACCCATGCCCCAGAACCACGAGGGTTTGTCATCATATCCAGCTCTAAGACCAGACTCTAAATTCTATATCATTGACAGGTTGTAAAATGTTAACTGTGAGACAAACTGTTAAAATATGCAATATCTACATGTAAGAAGGTTGAAGTTTACAAATGACAAAATACCGTGTAATTAGCATTTCATGAGATCTTTCCCTGATCCTGATTTTTGCACCAAGAGGGAGGAATGGATCAAAAAAAAAAAAAATACAAAAACAAAAATCCCACATAAACTAATCATGAGCCTTTTATTTCTCCTCAGACAGGTGATTCTGAACCAGCCAAACTAAAACCTGTTTCTGTAGAGATAGATCTTTACCTATTTGCATATCTGGCAACTGGACGTTGGGGGGTTTCTGCCAGTCAGCGGTCTCCTCTTCTCATCACATAGCTTTACAGGTGTTTCCCCACAGTGATAAGCAAAGGGTCTTTTAAATTTTTTTCTCCTGGAAAGAGGGGCAAGAATCCTGTCCTTTAGTGATGCCTCAAGGCCCTCTTTGCTGTAGAGCAGCCTGATATCCTGGTGTAATATTTTTGTTAGATTTGGTTAAATCTTATTTTCTGCAAAAGCAAGGGAAGGCGATTTCCGAGTAAACCATGAATTAAAGAAAAATGGAACACTCAGATTTTTTTTTTTTTTAAAAAAAAAAAAGGTTTAAAAAAGAAGAAGAAGAAAAAGAAAGTGCTAGAAGAGAATTCTCAGGAACTTATCTGAACTCCAGGTGTAACAGTCCCCTTCCAGGGTGTCCTGCCCCTGTCTCCAACAAAGACTTGTAGGCCGAGTGGAGAAGGGTGGGTCCTTAATTGTTTGTTTTAGGGAAAACAAACTTCCTTCAGTGGTTTCCAGGGGAAAGTTGTACTCCTTAACACATGCCCCATCATTGACCTTGGAGACCTCACAACTTTTTGGAACTATCATGGCACGCTGCTGCCCTGATGGTGGTCCCAGCCAGACCCCGGTTGCTGACTCTGCGGACCAGCACTTTGGAAACGGGGATTTTTGTTCTGGGCACTTCACTCCTGGCTGGTTGCTGGTGCACCACAGGATGACTGGCCTGAAGATTGGAGAGATGCTTGATGCTAATGGGGATTTTAGAGTCCTTCAGCAAGCTGCCTGGTGTTCTCAACGGACACGTGATGGTGCCTGGAGACACTGGCTTTAGCCGGGACAAACAGGGTGGGTCCTCAGTGGCAGGAAGGGCAGCTGGGCTTCCCTCAGGTTCAGCGTAGGGATCATAGAGAGCATCGCCACTGTTGCTATCCCTGGGGATGACTGCCTTCTTACTGTTGCTGGCGTTATCTTCTTCTGGGCCAGGAGTGGTGGGGTCCCAGTAGTCTTCATCGCTGTTAGGGACGCCTTCTTGAAGCTCCTTCTCTGGGTGTTTGGGCTCCTCCTTCTGCTGAGGCTCAACGGGGATCCTGTGGAGCCTCCTGCGCTTGACAGAGGACACGTCCTTGGCTACTTCCCCACACCGGGCATCATTGGAGGTCTCAGGGATCAGCTTGGTGTCCGAAGGAGTGGTCGCCTTCGCTGCGCCCTCTTGGGGCCCTTGTCCTTGGTCCTCAGTCTGGGACAACATGTCCCAGAATTCCGGGAGATAGGTGTCGTCCACCTCATCCGGGCTGGCCATCTCCTCCCCTCCTCCTTGGTAGGCCACCACGCTGGGGTTCTTTTTAGAGAGCACTGGCTTGCCTGGCCCGGGGGCATGCTTGTCACAGCTGGGGCCTGCCTCCTCTTCTGCGTCTGCAATAATATCTCCACAGCCTGTAAGAGAGTCAAAGCTTTTCAGTGAAGTCACGTCAGAAAACATCAAACAAATACGATCTGCCGACGGGTCTGAGGGTGGATCAACAGAGGAAGGGTCAGGGACGGCAGACGCCCGGCCGCTGCCACCTTCGGAGTCGACAAGGGGGACGGTCTTTATCGGAACGTCACCTGTCCTGGACGCATCCTCGGCCGCCTGGACCTCACCAGCTCCCGACTCGAGGGCTGCCCCGGGCTTCTCCGCGCGCCAATGCCCCTCGGCGTCCTCTCCCCGGGCGCTTTGGTCGCCAGGGCCGGCGGGGCTCGCGGCCTCGAGGCAGGTCCGCGCCGGGGCGCGCTCGGAGGACGCGGGCGCCTGCTCTCCCCCTTCGGGCTCACCTGCTGCGTGTCGCGGGGCGTCCTGGCCCGGGCTGTCCGGGCGGCGCGCGGCTCGGGGCGGCTCCTCCTTGACGCACTCCAGGCTGGCAGTGAGCGAGCCGGGCAGGACTAGGCTGCCCGGGCCCGCAGCGCGCGCAGCCTTCTCCTCTTCCTCCTTGCCGCGCTTGTCCCTCCGGTGCCAGCGCATGCTGCTGAAGATCCCTTTCAGCCCCCTCTTTTGTTTGCCGCCAGCCTTGCTCGCCTCGCCAGGGTCCCCCTTGCCGGTCTCGGATCGCCCGTTCTTTTTCAGCAGGGAGAAGAAGCTGTGGGACTTGGCCACCGAGCTGCTGGCCAGGGAGCCCAGGCCAGGCCCGGCGGCTTTGGGGGGTCCGGGGTTCGGCCGGGCCCCGCCGTGATCGCCCCCGCCGGGCGGCTCCTCCTTCTTGCTGCCCTCCAGCACCAGTACCTCCGCTAATCCGTCGTGGGTCCTGCTTCTCACCATCCCCGCCGGCCCCGCGCTCTTCCCATCCCCTTTGTTTTTTACCCCAAAAATGCTAGGCATGGTGCCCCCCGATTTCCTCTTCTTGAATAACTTGAAAGCAGCCTTATTGATCTTTCCCGACGGCGGTTCTGCGGCGGGCGTCTCCGCGGCGCACTCACAATGCGAGTCCATGTCTGCGGCGAGGGCCCCGGCCTGCTCCTGCCTCCTGCAGACCCCCGCGCGCGCGCCGCCGCCGCGCTCGCTGACAGCCGCGCCGCCGCCGCCGCGGCTCCTGCCCGTCTCCATGGAAACCGAACGGGATCAGCCGCTGTCGTCAGCCGTAGGCTCGCGCCAGGCCACTGTCACCCGCGTTCTAAATCAACCTGAGCGGCTCTCGCTGCTGCGCCGTGGTTGCTGCCACTGCGGCGGTTGAAGCGCACAGACCCGACTATCTCCCCCTCCTGCCAAGGGCTTATATAATACCCTGGGCACCACATAGGTTTTTGTGTAGCTAGAGCCCTCATCACACACTCGAGCTCAAAGAAAAACAGAATGAAATGTGCAGTTATGGGCTTCGGATCCCAGTGTGTCGACTCTCACCCACCTCAGGTTCCTGCTCTATCCTAGCTTTTCCTCGGAGTCCAGTTTCAGACATCAACATATGCTTGCCCACGCCCCAAAAGAACAAGGCCTATCATTTATCTTCTCATTCATGTAGTCTCCTGTCTCTCGGCTCCTTCACATAGGTTTTAATGTATGAGCATTAAGCCCAGGAGGCATCATGCCAATCTGTTCACGCCTGTGTCCGATCCTGCGTTAAGAGTGTTCTTTGGGATGGTACTGTATTCGGATCTTGTGGATCTGATTCCTATTACAGAAGCAGCAGCCATCCGTCAAATAGCAATTAGCGGCTCTCGGCAACGAAAGTGCAACAGTCCCCTGGGGCAGAGGTTCACTGGTCTTTGGGCAACCATGAAGCTTTTATCCCACACTCCAGTGACATGGGGCTTAAGTCACAGAAGTCACTATCGAGCCTGCAGTTGGTCACAGTAGACCGAGAAGACTACGTCACTTGGAAAGCTCCAGTCTCTCTACAAGTAGGCCTTAGACACCAGGGTTCTGTCTTCCTCTTCCATTCAGGGGTATGGTAAGTATGTTCCTGCTGTGCCCACCCCGCCCCTGACTGTGAACACCCCAGGACTTACTTGTCATCTTCCCCAACAGGACAGGAAAAAAACAGACTGGGGTCAGAGGTTCCTGAGGCTGCTCTGACCAAATGGTCTAGAGTCAAATAAAACTCCATTCCTGAGAATAACTGGGTCTGGGGAACTTTCCTGTGTTCAAACTTTGAACTTGATCCATAATATCGTAAGTTTTCCTAATCAAGAACTTATCAGCAAAATATGGAGGGATTTGGAAAAAATGTCTTATGTTTAATAACATTCTTAAATATTGTTTGATTATATGTATTATTTGCATGTGTACACAAACTCCAGTTTTTTCCAGCTTCTCGTGTATTTATCTTCTGTGTTGCTTATATTAAGCAGATTCCATTGCTGGCCATGGCAGCTTCCATGGTTCATGTTTAGGCTGTGGAGCTCAGAGCAGTACATTGCCCATTGATGAAAAATGTTTAAAACTGAGATTGGCTTCAATGCAACTTTTGGCTCTCAAGAGTTCAAACCCCAGCAGCTCTCTCCACTGATTAACAGGACTCTTCAAGAGCAGGGATGTGAGACGGAGTTTTCTCAATATCCCCTTAAAAAAAAGCCTTTTCTTTTCAAAGTATTTCTTTGTTGTATGTTTGAACATGTGTGCCACAGCAAGGGGCAACTTGTGAGCGTGTTCATCTTCTACTCTATGGGCCCCAACCACGAGTTTGTCTGGCTTGATGGAGACAGTCCTAACCAACTGAGTTATCAGACCATTTCCTGATACTCTAATTAACCACATGATGTAGTGGTATAGAACTCCATTTGCCCTACAAAAGACAAGGTGTAAGGAACTATAAAGAGAAAGTCATTTGTTATTTCTTTGAAAGCTTTGGAGGACAATGGGAAGTCTGTCTCAGTTTTTTAAACACACACACCTCATGCTGGCTAGATATGTAGGTTACTATAGAAGTAACTGTCAGTCTGAAATTGCTTCAGATCACAATCGGGAAGAACACTCAGTCTAGAAAAATCACTGAACCTTTGGAGTAGGTGGCCTGTTTATCCAGTAGGGCACTATCATCTACCAAGAAGGGCCAAATGTAACTCATCTACATAAGAATTCTTCAATCCCCTGAGAGAAAACTGACCAAGGACACTGGGGTTGCTATCATTCCTTTGGGACATAGATAGAGCAGCCTTCAGTGTGAAGAAGGCAGCTTGGTGCCAAGTCATCTACCTGTGGAGGAAGGAAGGACACTTAGAGCCATCTGTTAGCCTGATGCAGCCAACAGGCAAGGAGAGCTCCAGGCTGACTGAGGACTCCCAACTTCCTCGCCCAGGTGGGAGAGAGCAGCCCACAAGGAATTCATCAGAAAAATGACCGCCCAGTTTGGACCAGGGCCAGAGCAGTAAGATGGCCCAAGGGTTAGGGTTAATGGCATGCTGTTGAGTAGCAGAATGAAGGGCCAGGGTTAGGAATCGGGGCAAAGATTTCTAGAGACCTGAAAGTCTTTGCTCTTTATAGTTAAGAGATTGGGCCACAGGGAGGCTTGGTGGTGCAGGCCTGGAAACTCAGATACAAAGAAGTCTGAGGCAGGAGGGTTGAAAGTTGAAGGCCTGACTGGGCTATAGAGAGGGGTCAAGACCAGTCTGGGCAATGTAATGAGACCCTGTCTCAACATGAAAAGTAAAAAGAGGCTCAGGATATAACTAAGGAAATTTTCTAGTTTGCACAAGGCCTTTAAGTCAACCCCTGTCCCCACCACCACCTCAGTGTGCAGCAGAGACTCTATTTGTACATAACAAAAGCATTTTTTTCTAAAGACAAGCACGAGCTATTCAAGATTATTTCTATCAGAAGCACCCCAAGTTTTCTGTTCTTGTTCTTGTTTTGTGTGTGTGTGTGTGTGTGTGTGTGTGTGTGTGTGTGTGTGTGTGTGTGTGTGTGTGTGTGTATCTTTCATTCTTTTCCCCTATGGAGGCTGGATTTAGAGAGGGAAGTTGGGGAGAGAAACAGTGGAGCTGAGGAAAAATGCCCAGCAGCAAAGCTGTTCTAAAGCAGTGAGGGTCTCCACAAAAGGAGGAGCAGAAGACTTTACTGGAACACTGGTGTGAGGTTTGCTTTTTGGGGGGACAAAGGATGATTCATCATTGATCTAGGACTTTTCTCTTTGGAGGAGGACACTCAGAACAAGAAAAAGGTTGAGAAAAGGATGTTTTGAGATCTACCATCATCATGGTCACCATCATCTCCTTGCAGAGTATCTTCTACACAGCTGAACCCCTGTCCCTGTCCCAAGCTTGCCAAGTGGAATTTTCTGTCAGGTGAACCACTCAGAGTACCACATGTGAAGGGCTGGCTGAGGGTTCCTCCTCAAAGTCCTTGTGTGGCTGCTGCTGGGGGACAATGCAGGTCACAACATTTAGGGTAAAAAAGAGCTCTCTGGCTCTATGTGCAACTGGCCTTGAACCTTTAAAGTGTTTAATCAAGGAGGTTTGGGGATGATTCCTGGATTAGAACCAGTGCTTGCCTCCTGAAGACCAGTTGGTCAGTCTGGGTCCCACCCGAGGAGGAAACGCCCAACCTCTGATGTGGTCCATTTTTGCCTATGATGCCTCTCAAAGGTGTGCTCTGGAAGTGAGTCATTCCAGTGAAGGTCAAAGTGTTTATGAGGGATGATATCAATAGCATCCATAAGTCCAAAGGCCAAGATGTAACCTGGGTCCAGTCCTCACAGTTTTGTGCCTGAATCAAAGGTCTAAGTGACCCAATACAAGCAAAATAAGCAGTTCCCTGCAATGCTACTGGGTGCCTTAGGGACAACAGGCCCAGGCAGTGGCTGCCAGGCCTGGAATTTCTAACAGCAGCAGTTTCTTTCCAGGGGCTACTGTAACAGACTATCACAAGCTTGGATCTTAAAACAGCAGCGATCTATCATCCTGTAGTTCTAGATGTCAGATGTGCAAGCTCAGGGTGGCAGTAGGGATCACTCTAAGTGTAGAGATCCCAGGAGATACTCTGTCCTATGCCTGTATCCTGACCCTGGTCATTGCTCAAATCCTTGTTGCCGCTTGGCTAGGAAACATTTCATTCCACTCTCTGCTTCCATTGCCACAGACATTCTCTATGGTACTTCTTTTCTTGGAACTATGCCAATTGTATTAAGGTTCTACCCTTTGGAGGTGGCAAGACAGCTTGGTGGTAACAGCATTTACTGCACAGGCCCAGTATCTATGTAAAAAGTCAGGCAGGATTGTAACCCCAGTGCTGCAAGATCAAAAGGATTCCTCGGGGTAGCCAGTTGCCAGCTTAGCTAGTTCCAGATTCAGCAAAAGATGCTGTATCTAGGAATAAGGCAGAGAGGGAGATAGTAGGATACCTAAAATCCTCCTCTGGTCTCCACAGCCACATGCATGTATGCACATACACACACTGGTATATATGGTCCTTCCTACCCTGATACAATCTCATCTGACCTTATATATTAGTTAACATACACAAAGACTCTATTTTGCGATAAGGTTCCATTCACAGATGCAAGTAGTCAGGATTTCCCCATATCTTTTGAATGGATCCATCTTCCTTCAGTCCTTCAACACAGTCACAGATTTCTTTGATGCAGACATCATTGTTTCTGGTCTCAGGCACAGGTAAATTTATGATAAACAGGCTATTCTGATATAAAGTTCCCCTGGAAGATATCTGGGCTGTAGACGGCCTTTCCGGGGGAGGGGGGTAATCAGCAAACTGAAATTGCACAGTGGTCAGCCCAAGTAAACAATAGAGAAAATGATGACCAGGAAGAGCAGGTACCTCTCTGTCCACTGTGAGACCCATGAGATGCCCCAGGACTATCCAGGAGAATCATAGTGGATGTGAGCGTTCCCACACAGTGGGGAGAACAGAACAAGGAACAGATTGCTGGGAACCCTGACTGCTCTCCTGTTCATGCACCTCAGCCTGAAAAACACCTCACAGAATCTCCAGAGCTCTATTCTTTCACTCCTGCTCTGTTTTGTCAGAGACCTTCTCAGACAAGATTCCATCTTAGAATGCAGGGTGGGGCGGGGTCTCTTCAGCTGTCAGCTCCGAGCTGAAGCCAAAATCAGAGCAAATGAGGTCAAATAGCAGAGGGTGTGCAGACAGGATGCCAGGGTCCTGACTTCAAGCGGCCACAGGGACCTGGGAAATCAAGAAGTCAGTTGATCCTGATGGAGGCAAGTAGAAAGCCGGACAGGAGAGCCCACAGCCAGGTGTTGGGAAGTGAGGGTGGAGGGGGCAGTGTCTACAGAGTCTGTGCTCTTGCTCCTTGGGGTTCTTGTGCTCATTTTAGAAAAACTCTCATCTATATATTCTCTTCAGCATCACACAGAGACTTGATCCAACTTGCTCAGCAGATATTCGAACATGGGTCACTCTCAGGGGCTAGAGTAGGCCCTTTGTTCAGGTTTCTCGACTTCCAGCCTAGCATCCAACTATTGCACCAAGTAGCTTTGACATCCTAATTACAATCCTGAGACCCTTCTAAATTACTTGTCCCCTTTCTCAATCAGTGGTATATAACTCCTCTGCTCTCAGGTATCAACATTCAGGGAAAGAGATGGTCCCCTCCCTACTCTTTTGCAGCTTACCAAGGCAGAACAGGGTCTTCCTAAAGACCCTCAGCTTGGTTCTCACTCCTTTCTGTGAACCAGTCTCACTGCATGCGGAAATAAAGTTCAGGGAGAGATTTTGTACTCTGCATCTGACACCTGGAACATATCACTTCCCCTCAGGAGACTATGATTTTTATGCACCCCATGTGGCAGTTGGGAGCACAGTTGTCCTATGTCCTTCTGAAGCCCTGCAGATTTCTGTAATATGTCACATATGAGTGCCAGTCAACTTGTTCACTTCCCGCAGACTGACTCTGACTGGCCTCCACTGGTAAATGACAGGGCTACTGTCAAGGGATTCTCTCACTTCCGTCAGGGCCTGATGGGTAGTCTTCAGAATAGTGAGCTCCACCAATCTTTTGGTGGGACATGGGCTGCTTCCCTTGGTAGTTCGATATGTAAAGTTTTGCTAGCTTGTGTATCATATAGCCCCAAATCACAGAATTCTGTCAACCCAGCAGAGGCCCATTTCTTACTTTCTTGGTTTACTTGTATCATGATAGCAAAATACCACAGGACGAGTTGTTGGCCAGTTATATTTATTATTATCTTATTTGTATTTACTTATATATACTATTATTGTTGTTGTTTTTATTTGTGTGTGTGTGTGTTTGTGTTATGAGCAAGTGTGCATATGAGGGGCACACATAGAAAAGTCAGTTCTTTCTACCCATTGTGGCTTTCAGGACCGCAATAAGTTCTCTAAGCTCCTGCAGCAGGTGCTTTATCTTTCCAGCCACCTCACTGGCCCCAGGTCATGCATAAAGAACAGAAATATGCTATATTCTTCAGGAGATAAAGAAGTCCAAGATTAAAGCACCAGCAGATTTTCTACGTGATGAGGGTTTGGCCTTGTGGTTCCTAGATGGATTACCAACATGTGTCTTCACATGGTCCCCTTCCCTCTGGCCTCTCTTATAAAGGCACTCATCTTTATCACAAGGGCTCCACCATCATAACCTAAGCATCCCCAAGGGCCATCACCTTGGAGGTTAGCATTTAAGTAGAGGAGTTTAAGGAGTGTACACATGTTCAGACCACTCACCTACCTGTTCTAGACAGGACTACAAGAGAGGGAAACATGTACTGACCCAGCCAAATACCAAAGTCCAGGGAAGGAGAGAGCATGCGAGAGCAGACCCTGATAGACCATCCCACTTCCTATCTCCTCAGGAGACGTACTTTTTTTTTTATTCTCTACATTCCTCAATACATATGTTCAGTCTCTCCCACCTGCCAAAAGCAAAGCTCCCCCCCCCCCAGAAAAAAACCCCAAAACACCTATTCTCAGCTCCCAGATAAATATGGTGGCTTCTCCCTGTAGTCACTGGCTTTTAAGTAACACAATATACTTAAAATTCATAATACATATGAATATATATATAACATACATAATATAATATTTCTTTTCTCCCCCTTCCTTCCTCCCTCCCTCTTTCCCTCCCTCCCTCCTTCCTTCCTTTCTTCTTTCCTTCCTTCCTTCTTTTTGCTTATTTAACTAGCAGTGTTTAGGATCAAAGCAAGAGCCTTGAACATACTAGGCAAAGTCTGTAACCCTGACTTTAGCCACTTTAAAAAAAAAATACAGAGTCTTGTGTAGCCCGGGCTAGCTTCGAACTACACACACACACACACACACACACACACACACACACACACACACACACACACACACATACATATATATTCATCTGGGAATAACCTCAAGCTTCTGAAGCTCCTGCATCTACCTCTCAAGTGCTAAGATTAGGCGTTTTGTTAATTGACTCCAGGGCCATACATGCTAGGCAGGTTCTCTACCAACTGAGCCTGACTATAGCTAGCACATCTGACACATGGGTCACACTGATGGCCTACCAATGAAATGTGACCAATACTCAGTCTAAAAACAGCCCCAGACTTTACCTAAGAAGACCTACTTGAGACTTGCTCGCCTGTGCCACACCCTTGGTCCCCGTCATGAGTGAAGCTGTGATTTTTGCCAGACTCATTGTCTCAGTGGCTAGCCTGTTCCAGGCCTGGCTCAGGAATTCCACCCCCAGCATGGCTCACCATATGAGTTTGCCTTTTCCTTGGAGAAGAATATTTTGGGTTAAAGTAAATGCCTGTAGTACCTGCACCATACACTTGGCTGTGGTTACACCACCTCTGGATTATTCTGGAGAGGGCTTCTATTGAGTCCATTCTTTCCCACAGCCTGCTGGATGCTGCTCTTCACAGAGCACCTAGGATGTCTGTGGCTAGCAGCTGAAGGACTCTGGCCCAGGTAAGGGAATATGCCACCCTCCAGCTCGCTAGGTGGTGACATCTTTGTTCCTTCCCAGACACTAGGCCAGGATAGCCAGGCTCAGCAGCTTGGGAGTGGGAGTGGGGTTTGGAATCTGTTTCCCTCCATGATGGGCTAATCCCCAAATAGCCAGGCTTCCTTCTGTTCCACATCCTAACCACCTACTGGGCTTTCTTCACAGGCTCTGAGGGTAAGACCCTGATCTTGATTCGCTGGTCTTTCATTTGAGCTTCCCTGGTGTTTACCCAGCAAGCTTACTTTTTTCAAAAGGCAGAAATCTCAGCAGATGTATTCACTTTGGGTTTTATCCTGGGCTCACACCATCGAGCTCATTAGCCAAGTTAACGAGGGCTTTTTTTTTCTTTCATTTTAGTTGGAAGCAAAGACCTGGATCACATGATCTGCCCCCAGCAGCCCTCATTTCTGGATGTTTGGGGAAACTGATTCAAATTGCCACCTGAGCAGGAGAGCTATGCTTTCTAAGCTAGCTCCCTTCTTACAAGTGTCTTGGCTTTGTAGGTCAGCTGTACTTTACGCCAAAAAAAAAAAAAAAAAAAAAGCAACTCCAGCCAAAAAGAACAGCAAAGCTATGGCCTGGGCTTCTTGGAGTGTCCTGTCTGATTACCCAATTGTTACGGCATAGATTAGGAAGGATTAACCCCGGAGGCCGGCCGGACAGATGGAGAGCACTATTAAAATACCCCATGTGGGGCTTCAGAGTAAGTAGTAGTAACCACCTGTCCCCATTTTGTAGGTCAGTCTGTCCTCATTTAGAGCCTTAAGATCATTGGCTTTGGTGCCTATGTCTGGAGAAACTGGATAGCCCAGGTCAGCCCTGTCTGGCCTTGCAGCTCTGTTCTCCTTCCCTCTTCCTGTCTCTCACTGTGTCCTAGATTAGAGCGGTAGAGGAACACTCTGCTGAATTACAAGCAACTTTGGGGTTATCTCCCAGGGCCCTGGGGAACAGATCTGGGCATGTTAGGAGACTGTAACAGACAGGGAGGTTTCATCTCTAGGCCTGTTTTGCTTCCATTAACTATTAAACGGTTGGTATCCCTTTTTTGAGTGTCAGGAGTGGGCCTCCATCAGAGTTAGAGTTGTGATTTCAGAAGCAGAGGAAAGTGTTCCGTGAGAGCTTGTTCCTTTTCAACCCCACACACTGGGAGACGGGTAGGGAGGCACAACAGCCTGGGCTTGCATCTCTCTTGACTTTTTTTGGCAGAATAATCGAGAATGGTCTATTCTCAATATCTGCAAATGCACAGGCCCCTCCACTCCCAAGTCTTTTATCTTCCAGGGTAAGAATGCTGACTTCCTAAGAATGTATTTGGCGGCATTAATGGATGACGAGCGAACAGGCTGAACACAGTAGGCCATCTCCAATAGCAATGATTTAGCCAGAGAACTTCTTCCTTCCAGATCTATCTCAAATCAAAAATAAAGTATTGAGTACTTTGAAGGACAGCTATCAAGATAGGCCCCAGTGCCATCAAAACAGAGCCCATGATAGAGGATTCACAAGTCCCAAGGTCAGTGGACCATCTACTTATGATCAAATATGTTACAGCTACTCTATATTCACCGATTCTTCCAGAAATGTTTAATAATTGAAATAAGTTTTGGTAGATCTTCACAGCTTCCTCCCTTGATCCTCGTGGTCTGAGTAAGAATGGCCCACACAGGGTCATATATTGGAATGCTTAGTCATTTGAAAAAATTGCAAGGATTAAAAGATGTGGCCTCTTTGGAGAGGAGGCGTGTCACTAGGTGTGGGATTTGAGGTTTCAAAGGCCAAGCCCAGTTATCTCTGCTTATGGTTCAGCCATGATGATAATGGACCAAGCCTCCGAGAGAATAAGCAAGCCCCAATGAAATAATTTCTTTTATAAGGGTTGCCTTGGTCTCTTCACAGCAGTAGGACAGTGACTAAGGCAGTTCTGGGTCTAAGAAGATTGGGTGGCATATGTAGGCCAGGGTTGTTATGGATAATTCTCATGGATTCATTCGGCCACACAGTAGTCACAGGAGATTGGATTTCCCACATCACAAATGATAAAACAAGAGCACAGAAATTATGCTTTGTCCAAGAATGAATGGCTAGTAAGCAGTAGATCAGAGGGGTTTCATAGCCTCCCTTCAGAATCACTGGCCACGGACTTCCAAGATTCAGACTGTCACTG
Source organism: Phyllotis vaccarum (assembly GCA_033318265.1). Lineage (NCBI taxonomy): Eukaryota > Metazoa > Chordata > Mammalia > Rodentia > Cricetidae > Phyllotis > Phyllotis vaccarum. The sequence continues at coordinate 61,304,774 of JARWLC010000005.1, forward strand.
TCTGGGTTAAAGTTCATCGGCATAGCACTAACATCTTCCCAGCATTAAGGAGGTCCTTACTCCTAACTCCTACATCACTATGTGGCAGAGACATTCCATGACAAAGTAGGACAAAGAAAGGAGCCTAGGTCTCTCCTTCCTCGTATGAAATCAGTAATGCCGTTATGGGGTCCCCCAGTCTCACATCTTACCTAATTGTTTCCCAAAGACTCCTGTATGAGAATCTTCCCTGGAACAGACATAAACAATGTCTACTTCCTCCTTACAAGGTCCCATCTACAATCCATGATTTTACCAGAGTTCATCTTTGGGGTTTATCACAGAACATGAATGAAGGGTTACTGACAGGAGCCTGGGTGACCCCAAAGCAACCATACTACAAAGTCTCCTCCTAGCATTGATGATGGCTTCCCCAAGTTTATATAGATGGAGGCCCTTCAGCTAAACTTATAGCTTCCACACTCTATACCCTTCAGAGACCCCAGGGGCCATGTGTAACAAGGACAGAAGTGCATACCAGTGGCCTGAAGAATGGCCGGAATTTCAGATGAGGATTCAGACCTTCATCGTGCACTGGGGAACATCAAGTGTCAACGGTCCTGCTTCTGATAGCCTCTTACAGGGAGGCACAGTTGTTCTGATAAATATGGCAGCTGTCTTGCTTGAAGTACCACATTCAACAACGGCACCACAATATCCTACATTACCCAAAAACCTCTCTTCACTTTAAAATTCATCCATGGATCTGCACATTTTGAAAACTAATAAGGATGTTGATGTAGGTCTGAACTCACCAACCTACCTGCACCCTTTCATGCCTTGCTGTACTGGCTAATTTTTGTCCATCTGAAAGAAGGTAGAGTCCTCTGGAAGAAGAAACCTCAATTGAGAGAATACCTACATAAGATTGCCTGTAGGCAAGTCCGTGTGGCACTTTCTTGATTAGTGGTTGAGATAGGGTGACATGCCCAGTCTCCTGTGGGTGCTGTCATATCTGGGCTGGTGGTCCTTGGGTGTATAAGAAAGCAGGCTGAGCCAACCATGAGCAGTAAGTCAGTAAACAGCTCCCCTCTATGGCCTCTGACCACACCAGCTTCTGCCTCTAGGTTTCTGTATCCTGTTTGTACCCTGATTTTTCTCAATGATAGACTGTGATGTACATGTTTAACCCAAGTAAACCCTTTCCTCCCCAAGTTGTTTCTGACCTTGTTTCACTACAGCAATCGTGACCTTAACTAAGACACTTGTCTCAGGAGCTCTGTGACCAAAAGTCACAGACTCAGATGTCAAACAATGCTGTTTTCGGTTTCCCTGTATGCCTGCACCCACGATCCTGGCAGTAACAGTAAGATTATGTCTGAGTGGCTTCACAGAACTCTGGATTTCTGGGGAAGACAAACCGTGGCTTTAGCACTTCAGGTTAGCATCTCACCTCACTTGCTGAGTCTTTCACCATGTCACTGTCCACACACTTCCAGCCTTCCCAGTTCTCTAGAGACTGGCTCAGTGGGGGCGGCCCCCAACCCGTCAGCCTGTCTTTGAACTTGATCCTCTTATGAATCTGGGTCAGACATGACATCATAGTGACAGGGACTATCCATACTTTTCTTCTCCCTTGTCTAACATAGTGTGCCAAGCCCAGAGTTTCAACAGAGGATTCCAAGCTACCCACTGTAATTCAAATCCTTGCCACTAGGGGCAGTTTGCTGGTAAATGGGAAATTTGGGGTGGGGGTGGGGGGTAGAAAACCTTCTATTTCCTTTGTATGAGTCACAAAAGGCTTTGTGGCAGCTACAAGATATGAAAAGGATCCTGTAGAGTAAGCCAGCTATCTACAAGACTATGTAGACCCACACATTCCTGATGACATTCAGGAGTTCACATGGCACATTTATTAAAAAAAACTTGAGCCATCTCACCTTTTTGTTCCAAAGTCCAAAGAAATAATCCAAATATGAAGTTGTTCAAAGTGATATTTATATGCAATGTGTTGTATGTTCAGTGGAACCCAGAGCAACTATCAAAAGCCTGGGACTATCAGCCTGATACCAGCTGAGGCGTCTGTGAGGCCTTTCCTATGCTCTGGTTAACACACCCTATTTCTCAAAATCACAATTTATGAAAAATGCATATCCTCTCCATTAACTTTGTAGATCACTGAGGGTTCCTCCTCCAGGCTCTTTATGGCTCTTCCCTGCCCTGCCCAGGGCCATTCAGATCTCTGTTGCCCTCCGGTTTCTCATGATGTGGTAATGTACTGTGGTGGTGAGGACCCACAAGGGGCTGGGACTGTTGTTTCTCAGCTCCATGGCTCATAATTCCCTGGAACAACTAACAAATTATTCCCTGTGCTTCTCCCCAGAGCTTTCCTTATGTTTTTTTAAAAAAGCTAAGTTTTGCCCTAAAAGGAATTCTTGTATCAGTTGCTAATAATAAACATTTCACCCTTGTATTATCATATGAAGAATTTTTTCGTGACATGGGAAAATGCTTATGATAACATGAGCTAAGCAGGAAGCAAGGGAGACCATCTTAAAGCTATACAGATATAGTCTTAACTATGAGAAAAAAAACACGCTTCAGATGGAATTTAAATCACACATCACCAGGTGATTTTTGTTGTTCTATTTACATGCTACTACTTCCTGGACCTTTAGTCATCATTGGAGCCAAGGTACCTGGGAAAATTATAATACCACTTACGGGGGGGGGGGGGGGGGAGAGGCTAAACTAAACATCACAAAGTGGATAGAGACAGTGTGGGAAAGGTGGGCGTGGCTTCCTTTCCTCTCCAGGAGCAGATAGTACCATGCTTTCCTCCTGCTTTGTGCTGATAATTCCCGGCACCAACGTGGAAGTCAATTCAAATGTTTGTAAAAGGCAGAGCGATCTAGCTTCCTGATTCCTGATCCTGCTTCTACACTGCCTCTGTGACCACCAGCAAGATTTTGTTTAGGAGAACCTTGGTAGTCAACCAGGAAAACCGTTTCTTAACTCTGCTAAGCATTTAGCTTCTGACTAATGCAAGCCCATTGCCCCAGCTGCAAATACCACATGACAGTGCAGGTGACAGCCATGAATTCAAAAGAACCTGAGAGAGGGGCTACCTTTCTGTCTGAAGTAATTTTCCTAGAGTTTTAGAGGCAAACCTTGGAGCTCGCGCAAGCCTTAAAGAGAGCTTGGAGTCAGATAGAATAAACCTCTCCTCCTTTTCTCTCCAATGTGGCGGGATGGAAAATGGCTTGCTCAACAATAGTGTGCCAGGACTTCCTCATAAATGGTATGTGCAGACACTGCTCTGTAATGTCTTTAAGCCACTAGGAGAGGTCTGTTATCCCAACACATTAGATGGATTTCTTTTTTTCATCTGAGAAAATAATGTTATGTCATTTGGAATGAGAATATTCCTTGTTTGTAAATGAGGAGTAGTATTTACATGGGGATAAGCCACCAGATCCTCTCATTTTCCTCACAGATGCTGGAGACACAGATGCTGCTCACTCCCCCTTTTACTCCAGCAACACAGAAAGAAGTAAGAATTCCATGTTCATAGAAGGCTGGAGCATTCCCCTGAAGGAGGTTGCCCTGGCTAGTCTAATGCATCAGCTCCACACAGGCTAGAAAGGAGGAAACCTCAGTATAGAAAATGCTTCCATGAGATTCAGCTGTAAGGCATTTTCTTAATTAGTGACTGATGGGGGAGAGCCCAGGACCTTATGAGTGGTGCTGTCCTTACACTGGTGGTCATGGTCCATAAAAGAAGGTCCGGCAAGCCACAAGGAGCAAACCAGTAAGCAGCACTTCTCCATAGCCTTTGCATCATCTCCTGCTTCCAGGTTCCTGCCTTGTTTGAGTCCTGTCCTGATTTCCTTCAGTGATGGGCAGCAATGTGGAAGTGTAAACCGAATAAACCCTTTACTCCCCAATTTCCTTTGGTCATGGTGCTTCATCACTGCAACAGAAAGCAAGCTAAGATAACTCCCCAAAGCTATGTTCTGTAGAGCACAGACGGGGACTATGCAAAGGAGGAGGGAAGGATGCAGAAAGAAGTCCCTGTTTGGGAAAATCCCAGCCCCATCTAGGGTCCACAGGTAAACACACTGCAGGTGAGAACCCCCTAGCAGAGCCATGCGGGGGGCGGGGGGATGTGTGGCTTCTTCACCAGTAATCGCAACTTCTTATACACTGTGATGGAAATGTAGACAGCATCAAAGCACTTAATCTCCCTTTCCAATCAGATTACAATTTAGAACCCTCTAGAAGGCTCTAAACAGAGGCAACAACAACTGACATAGGTTTTTAAGAAGGTTGTTTGACTGCTATGTAGAGATTGGAGCTGCAGCATAGAATATATAGAAAGGGAGCCACTAAGGTCTGTTTTGGTGGCCTGGGGACAGCTCGAGCAGGTGGCAGCATCCGAGGCAGTGGCATGCCTGTGGACCTTGTTTTCAGCCTCGTCATTAGTGACAGCTCTGCCTAACATTCAGCCTGTCAATAGAGCCATTTAGAGAGCTCCATGTGACCGCTGTGATTGTCTCTTTGACACTTATTTGTTAATATTCAAAACAGCTTACTGAGCCCAGTGACATAAAATATGATGTGTGCTCCCAAGTCTGGAACCGGGGAGTGTACTTATGATTCCAGATACCTGGGAGGCTGAGAAAGGAAGATTACAAACCCCTATCCAGTCTGGGATGTAAAGCTTACAAAATTTAGAATGGAAAGTTTTTCTATGACTACATACCAGGAGCGACAATTCAGAGACACATCCGAAGGGCTTGAGCCCTGTAGGTGTGATGACTATAGGTACTTTCTGAGGACAGTTTTACTACCATGAGCCGTGGAAGATGGAAGGGTCTTGCTGAGCTATGGTGGGAACCAGGCCTTTCTAGACCCAATATTGGCATGTGGGACAAGACAGGAGGAAAAAGGTAGGACATGTGTTCTGAAGTCAGGAGTGACACTCTGGATTGTGTGAGAAGATTCACACAAACAGATTCTAGACAGAAGCTTGAGCATAGATCAAGACATGCGAAGGAAGGTATGAATGATAGTAGGTACATCACATTCTGAGGACGAAGCAAATGGAGGTAAAGGATGCTGGGAATTTTTCACGAGGACAACCAGGAATCTTTTTCTGATTGGCTTTCAACTGTGTCTCATCCACAAGAGGAGATGTGACCTGGAGACATGAGGAGACATATTCCTAACTGAGGGAGGTTGGGAGGGATGTCTTCCTGAATATTCTCCTTAGAGATAGCAGTCAAAGTAAGGAAGAATCATGGACTGTGGAGAATGCCAGAGAACCCACCAACAGGAGAGAAGGAGAGAGGCTGTCCAGGACTCAGCCTGGAGAAAGCTTACAGCTGAGGAAGATGGAGAAGCTCATGTCACTGCTCTGTAGACCTCAGATGCTCTGAGGACATGCTGCCCCCCTGACAACACAGATGGCCTGTGCTTTGCCTGTTTGGGTAAATTGTTACCTCACTGGATGTGATATTACCCAACAGGATCTGCTGCCGCTGAGAACAGCCTTCCATGAGGATTTCTGTTTATGTACATCTTCATCTTCCAGTGTGGCAGCAGAACATAGTTCTGCACTTTCAGGATTGCAGAACTCAGTGCCTAGTGTTTAAGTCTTCATGACTATCTCAGACACAGTCAATGATGTTGCTACCCTAGGTGGGTGTGCCTTTGGTTAGCAAGAGTACATCTCTTTCTGTGAGTGGCTATTTTTGTGAGCTACATTATACTGTCAATGCACATCTAGGTAAATAGAAAGGTCCTCACCCAGTAATAACCCTCTTATCTGTTCACGGCTGTACATCCACCACAATGACCAGGGCGTAGATGGTAATTACAGTTTAGACTGAAAGCCGGGGCAATTACACTTTAGACTGGAAGCCGGACTGGCTTCACCGCAGATGGCAAGTTGCTCAGGGTCAAAAATTGACTGATATCCTGCCGTTGTGTTTTAAAATGCTTCATACCTTTTGAACAAGGAGCCTTGTATTTGTATTTTGCACCAGACCTAGCAAATTATAGAGCTGATCCTACATAGAGCTTAGCACATGTCAAAGTAATAACAGAGAAGGTCAGTGGGGGGGGGGGGGTTCTCCTAGAAAGACTGTTTTAAGTGGGTCCTTGGGAGCTGGGACCATAGTACATAGTCTCAGGGGCTTTCTAAAGTCACCCAGGAGGTCAGCCTCGAAGGGGCAAGGACTCAGCCACAGCGGTTCATGGACCATCTCCTTTGAGACCTGAGTCTGGGCAGCAGCTGTTGGTTTGTTCAGCTGAAAATTTTAGCAGAAAAAAAAAATCTAATTTGGATCTCTCTAATGAAGTTAATGGAGTCAGCTCACTTTAATCTGCTCTTGGTCCAGCTCTGTCTGGTCTTAGAATGAATAGGTAATTATAACACAGTGGCACATGTATCCACATGTTTCCTTTTTCATTACGATATTTGAGCCAGGCAACAAATTGTGTGTGTGTGTGTGTGTGTGTGTGTGTGTGTGTGTGTGTGTGTTTCCTTAAAGAAATGTGGCAAAAGAAATGAGTGATTTTCCTTAACAAACTGTTTAAATACAAAAACTACAACACCTTGAAACTAAATAGTCCACTCTCTCATTTTACAGCCCCAGGCCTAACTACTACCAAAATAATGCACACTCAAATGTTTTATATTCTACAAGGTCCTGTCTGACTCTTGTTTTAAATGTCACTTACGGATTAGAAACACTGCCGTGCAGAGATGTCCCCTGAAACAGGCTCCGGTTAGTGAAGTTCACACCAACCCTTTGCCTCCTCTTCTGGGCTCACACTCAGTACAGGAAAGTCACTGGTTAATCTTTAAGCTACACCAAACCATTGCCCAGAGATTCATCCACCTCTGTACTGTCGGAAAAGCCTGTCAAATCTAACACTGCAGAGTGACTCCGGCCTTCCCTCTGTGTTGATTGTGGTTTAGGAGATTTTTCTACTTTCTTCTCAAGTAACTAAACCCAAATCACTTCTGCCTTCAAAATTTATTTCTTCTGTTATTGAATCTTAAAAATGCCAATCCAAATGTCAGGCTTCTTCAGTATAATCTTTTGTCCTCTTTGTTTTATCTCCTTTAATAATTCAATTTCTAACCATATTATAAAATCCAAAAAGCATTTCCTACTCTCCCAATTGGTAGTAATAGTAGCAACAGTAGCTAGTGTTTTTTTAACTTAAAAATATTGCTTGATAGTAGTTGTACACATTAATGGGGTACAGTGTGGCGTTTCTATACATGTAACGAACAATACTGATAGACTGCTTACTATGTATGTCAGACATACTGCTAGGGCTCTGCATCAATCATAGTTTAATCCCCCCAGAATTATGAAGGGAGTAGCACTGTTACATGGGAGGAAGTTGAGGCACATTGGCTCTGCTTTTCCCAGGAGTGCTGGGAAATGAAGGGGAGACCCTGAGCTGGAGCACTTGGTCTTTGTAACTGCTGGCAGGGCTCAGATTCACTTGCAGCAGGAAGAGCTCTAAGCCTTGGACTAACCTTCAGCTGGGCCACGTCCTAGAAATGATGTTTCTATTCTAAAGTTATGCTGGGGGAACTCAGCTCAGTCAATTAAGCTCTCCAGCCACTAAAGAAAACCTTTTAATTGTGTATGAGGTTGGCTGTCCCATCTAGAGGTTCACCAGTTCGCAGCAAACAAAGCCTAATAAAATGTGGATATTTTATGCATTTTCTTGGTAGATATAACAGCTCACTCCTCCTGATTGCTAAGGATAAGGAGTTTCCCATGGCATAGGACTTGCTACTCAAAAATCAGGGAAAGTCCCTAAAAAACCAAAATTTGCTGTTTACTCAACTAAAACAAAAGTAAGTTGCATTGTTATGTGCTTGGAAAAAAATGTAGAAGGTGTTTGAACTAGGCAGCCTCAACCTTAGATCTTTGACTTAGGAACATATAAAGAAATATACAGGCTTGAAAATATAACTCAGAGTTTTGTTTCTATTTAACAATATGGGGAATGGAACCTAGGTTCTTCAGCATGCCAGACAAGGGCTCTATCTCTGACCTATACCCACAGACCCAAGGAATTTGGAACTAGATCCTATCTGGGGCCAGCACCACATAGTCAGGTCCTCTCTTGGAACATCAGGCAGCATCAGTGATCACAGTTCCGCCATTCCCTGACAAAGAGATGCTACAGCACCAGCAATGTGCTGCACCCCTGAGCTGGAGTGTTTGGAGGTCAAGTTAACTAAAGGCAAGTTTATCATATGAGAGATTTTCAGCTTAATACTTGGTTTACCGGGACGTAACCCCATAGCAGGAAGAGACATTTGTATGTACAGAGGCCTCTTCTGAGCACACTCATGTGCACACACTCACATGAGCACTAAGAAACACGAAGGCGGGATGTGTCAACTACTTAACATGTTCAAGACCCTAATCTGAGACTTATACATCCCTAAGGACTCCAAAATGCTAGCTGTAATGAAAGACATAGACACTATAGGTGAGGACAAGCTCATCTCCCAGGAAGACCCAGGAAAGTTCCATGGTTGGAAAAAGAGACCTGTATCTGAGCTAAAGTCAGGGAGAGGCTTCTGGGAATGCTAACCTCTTCCCTCTCTCATGAACTCCTCTGGGCCTTCTGTAATTTCCACGATAACATCTGATTCATCAACAAAGGTCAAGGACCACAGCTCAGCCTCCCACCTCATCACTCCTAATCTTGCTGATGACATAGTAACATCATCTTTACACTGTTCTATTCCAGAGCTACAGTGGCTGTTCAAGGGTCAGCATGGCAGCAAGGGAATGCGTTTTCTTCCACACAGACACGATAGCCTCTAACCAAGAAACCCTTTGCCCATTGAGGTGGGAGCCGTATGATTGACAAACCTGGAGGGTTTTCATGAAGTTGCGTAAAGAATTTAAAAAAAAAACAAACAAACCCACACACAGAAAAAAATCAACAGCTTTTCTTTTATTATTTTGATACTTCTTGTTAAACAGACTTTGTTTACAATCCTTTGGGAACATATTCAATGCCCATGATGATGCCTGTGACGGAGTCCAAATGTGAAATGAGACCATTGTGGCCACAGATGTGCTGCTGGGGGCTGGGCTGGGCTCCTGAAAGAGGGAGACACATCCACTAAGCAACAATGCCCTTCTCTGTGCTATTTGCCATTTCTACCACAGTCCAGATGGAGAGCTGTTCACTGAGGGTCTGAAGCCCTCAGTAAGGTCTGGGGGGAGAAGAGGGAAGAGCCATTGCATTTTCGTAGATGATTGGGTTTATGTTTAAACAGGCAGGGAACACTTGACTGCGGCATGTTATATTATATTTATATTGAGCATGATACTTAAGTAGCATTTCTTATTCCTGTTTTATTTTGAGGTTAGAATGGAATCAGTTCTGAAGACAAGCAGGAATCTCACATCCTTATGATCTCTCAGCGGGAATATGGCATCAACATGAGAGCCCACATGACCAGGCACTGTCAATCTTCTAGAATTAACAGAATAATCACATAGTAACTTACAAGGAACTTCTCTGTAAGAAAGCACCCCATCTCATTTTTATCTCCTGCTTATTTCTCTTCATTTGTGATTGAACTAAAATTCTTATAAGAAGGATGGAACCCATCTGTTTTCTTTATAGTCATGTAGTATCCAGCAGGCACAATGAAGTGTCTCTAATCACTTGTTGAATGTATAACTACATGGTGATCATAGTTTATTTGAGGCAGGAATCCCAATTTTACATTACAATTACACATTATTATATATGTCCATGTAATATATATATGTCATATACAAGTTACAGTAATTGATAAACAGCAGTACTAACATTCACTGGTGGGGAATTGGCTCTAGAACCTTCTTTGGATATAAAAATAGTGAGTGTCTCAGTCTTTAAAGAAAACTGTAGAATTTGCAAAACAAAAACAAAATCAAAAGAATTTTATTTTCTAATAGTCTCCAAGGCAGCTCTAGATAACATACTACTTAACAAAAATGCTGTAAAAGTGGCTTTCATACTATATTGTTTCCTCAATAATGAAAGAGGAAAAAGTCTGTACCTGCTGGGTGCAGATAGAATTTTAAGAACATTCTTGGTCTGTGGTTGGTTGAATCCGTGGCTACAGAACCCACCACTGTATTCACCGGGAGCTAGAAAGACCAAAGTGTTGCTTTTAGTCATTTTTCTTTGCTGTGACAAAACGTCCAGGAAAGTGCTCCTCATCCAATGTCTACTGGCTGCATTCTTCTTCACCATGGAAACAGAGGAGGCAGCATTAAGATTTACTTTGTAAACTAGGTATAGTAAAAAATCACAGCAATAAATAGTACTATGTGGGGCAATTTTAGCAACATACTGTAATACAATTGACAATGTAGAGACATTGTTCTTTGGTTCATTATTAAGTTAAAATAAAAGTTACTTGAGCATCAGCCCCATGGCACTGGCACAGTTTGTTTGCTAACAGAGATAGCTACTAAGGGACTAATGGACAAGTAGCTCTAGGGTGTGGCTAAACCAGACATGTGATAATTCTCATTCCAGTACAATAGAGCAGGACACTTTAAGATTTTTTTTTTTTTTAACCAGGCCTGTTTACTGTCTTAGGTGCCACTGGGGATGTTGGGATGTGGATCCTTAGAGTGACAGATGACTTATGCCTTTAGTGAAGAGATTTTTTTTTTATATATATAGGTTAAACTAACACTAAAGTTACCAGGCTTGGGCTAGGAAGATGGCCCAGCTAGTAAAGTGTTTGTACATTAGTGTGAGGACCCAAGCTTGGTCCCAGGTATTACAAACAAGCATCGTAGTACACACTTGTGATCCAGCACTAGGGAGGGGAACACAGTGGGATCCCTGGGGTTCAGTGACCACGTTAGCCAACTAGCCAACGTCAGGCTGATGAAACACCCTGTCTAAAAAAACTGCTGAATATGCTGCTGACATATGATACCCAAATTACCCAACACATGCAATACACCTGTACACAGATATACACATATCATCTCTATGATGAGAGTGGGCCTATATGTCTCTCTGTGTTTATATATGCATACAAACAACTTTCTGAGTCTGTTTTTGTGGTGTGTGTATGATTTTAGCTGCACTGGAGAATCAGTAAGGGAAATCACTCTTGAGAAAGGTTAATTCTCCTCTCTCAGTAGTCATTAGTCAACCGTAGTTCTTTGTATATGATGCGACCCCACAAAATTGTCCCCCTTCCATGTTAACATATGCCATCTATTGTGACGTATCCACCAGAAAAGATCACTCAGAAACAGGTTTAAACCAATAGAAAGGTTTTATTAGAGAGTAGGCAACTACACTGGGTGTTTGGGATCCCAGTGTAGCCCCAAGACTTTCTCAAGGTAAGCTTTTAAGTGCGTGCCGCACACACACACACACAAACCCAAACAAACAAAACAAAATCCCACATCCTGACATCCTGGGTTTAGCATACCTCACTTAGCCAGTAGCAGAACTACAGGAGCCAAAAAGTAAGATTAGTTCATTTAGGGGCTTTCCAAGAACTGTGGACTTTGATGGATTAGGTCTTTGTTCTCATTTTGGCAGATGTTGCTGCCTACTTGCTGGGTTTTGAGGCTTGAATGGTACTTCCATCATGGCGTCAGTTGAGCTAAGGTCTGAGAGCCTGCATTGTTCCTGGTCTTGTTTTTGCAACCATTTTTAGCACAAACTGTTTCACAGCAAACATATTGTCAACCCAGTAAGTGAGCCTTCTGTTTGAGATAATGTCACCAGTACTGCCATTTGGTGTGGGGGGTGGGCATTTGGAATCTAACACTGGCTATAGAACAAATTAATATTCTTTGGGTTTTTGTTGTTGTTTGTTTATTTCTTTGAGACAGGGTCTCACTATGTTGTGGGAGATTGTGATGTTTCATTGTAACACCCACTGGTTTAATAAAAAGCGCTGATTGGCCAAAGGCAGGCAGGAAGTGTGGGCGGGGCTACCAGACTAAGAAAACTCTGAGAACAGGAAGCACAGAGCAGAATGCCAGAGAGAAGCAGGAAGAAGCAGAGGACAACCATGCTGCTGTGAGAAAAGGTACCGAGCCCCATGGCTAGACAGGATGAGTCATGGGTTAGATGAAGGGTAGAGAGCTAGCAAGTTATATGCCTGGGCCTTAGGTCGATCAGCCTAAAACTATTGAAAGCATCTGTGTGTCTCTGCGGGTCTGTGGGTCTGTGGGCCTAAACCTTGAGCTTAGGCCCGAAAGTCCAGACAAGAAACCTCCTACTACACTATGTAACTCTGGCTGTCTTGGAATTCAGTGTGTAGACCAGGCTGACCTTGAACTCACAGAGATCCACCTGCCTCTGCCACCTGATTGCTGGAATTAACGTGGACACTACCATGCAATATTTACTCCTCTCAAATTCATTGTCTTTGGAGACTCTTCTATGTTTTTTATGTATGTTTACAATGGGAGTATTTATTCACTGTTGTAAAACGGCACCATGTAGCAGTGAGCTTTATTGCAAAAATTCCCAGTAACAAAGAACCCCAAATCTTAGCAGTCCACAACCAAAAACATTTTTCTATCCCTCACAGCCATGTTTATTTTTGAAAATATGTTTTTTTACATGTAAGTATTTCTAGTATCCATGACTCCTTTGAAAGTCTCAAAGAGTCTCTCGGTAAAAGCCAGAGGTTTGGCTCCAGGTTCATGGGAAGAAGCAAGCAAAACCACAATCTCTAATAGAATTCCAGACATGTGATGCTTCCTCCTTTTCCTTCTCAGTATAATGCCATGTTCATTCTTCTAAAAGTCTGTTAATCCAGGTGTTCTCAGGGTTCCAGTATCTCCTAGGTTGAGTTCATGTGTGATCACCAAATGGTTGATAGGCTGTCTCACTGGGTCTACCCTAGATGGTGGAAGCCCCGCCACAGACATGGTTTGTCCACAGAAGTAGATGCCCACCTATCAGCCTATGCTCCTACCAGCAACTGGTCAGCTGAAGAATTTTGGGTGCCACTCACAGCTGTTATTTTTGAACTCATTATCCCAGGACAATTTCTTATTCCACATATGTCATGGTGTCCTACAGGACAGTCTTTTCTGGATTTCAGAGAAGAAAACACCCAGTTCTACAACCCCACTTGGGCAAGCATGCCTTAGCATGATGTTTTGAATTGTGAGCTCTCTTACCTCATTTCCATCATAGGTATCCACATTACAAACAAAAGCCCCAAGGCTACATGTTCAATTCACTTGCCTAGAGCTAAAAGTGAATTAGGATAGGTTCATCTACTGGAAGTATTTCCACCAGCATCTCGTTTTTGTAATTAAATCTGTCTGTTTTCATTGACATTCAAAGCTCCAGATTCATTGATAGGAAACTGCTTCTCCATGGAGAGTTGGCCTTTGGATATTTTTCACAGGGAAGAATTAGGGCTCCCAGGAGAAACGACTCAGGAAAGCTTTGGGGCAGGGAGTCTATGAGGAAAAAAACCCAAGGCATCTTGAGAAAAGCAACAAGGAAGTTGTAGACAAGAGGTTTAAACTCCATAGAACCCAAATTAGAGGCTCGCTGGCATACCACAGACAGGACTATGTAAGCATCTTCAAACAAACGAAAAGCTAGAAAGATGGATGTCTATCAGATTGCGTCAGCTGCTTTTCTTATGTGCTCTTGGGCTTAGAGGTTGAGAGGGTACAGTCCACCTTGGATCTATAAGTGGCTGATTACTTCAAGTCTGCAGTCTGGAAACAAAGAGTGGACAGGAAAAGGGTCTGAGCTATTAAAGCCCAAGACCAGTTTCTAGTGAACACTTCCTTTAGCAAGGCTCACCTCCTTAAGGTTTCACAATCTTCAAAAGCCATGCTACCAGCTGTGGGCCAAAGTAAACACACAGGCCTATGGGAACCATAGGCTTAGGCTAAAAGGGCCCGTGTTACATGGGAGGCGCCATCTTGTCTGGAGACTAGGCACCCTAACCCCTCCCACCGAACAATGCCATCATCCTGGCTTTGCTTCTGCCTAGACCTCCACAGCTGGAAACCTGGGTGAGGTGAATGAATGGAGAAACTAGACCAGCTCTGGCTTGATAATCAAGACAAAGCATGTTGAGGAGGCGTGCGTGGGGCACCACTTAACACAAGGCCAGGACGCCACCTCACCCAGATGGACATGAGAGAAGTGAAGGGAGGAAAAGAGGATGGATGCAGGAAGCTGAGGAAGTCAGAGAGGCTGAGAGAACAGTGGACAGAAGTAGAGAATGGAGAACAGGAGGCTGGGGAATCAGGGAAGAGGGTTGTTGGCCTTGGGTTTGTACGTAGGTTGGTTCCTACTGGTGTCTGGTGTACAGCTGTCGTGGGCTGCAGCAGTTGTTGGTTTATTTTAAGTGTCCAGGAGCAAGCAGGATGCGGGGAGTTAGCTTCATTTTACCTGTGATAAAGACAAGCCAGATTCTTTTCTTAGGAATTTTGAAGTCAGAACACAGAATTAGAAAATAGCAGAAGAGGCCATGAAGACTAGAAGGCAGTAGGGGCCAGAGCCAGTGAGTAAAGGCATGGAGAAAACGTTGCATCAAGGAACCCTGGGAAAAGCAAGCACTCCCTCAGAGCCTGAGTCTCATTCCAGGGCCTTGGGTGATACAGGATACCAAGACAACACAGAGGAACATGACCCATATCTGCTTCAGAGCTACACATGCTACAGCCCAATTCTTCTGTGACAGCCCGCCCCCCCCCCAAACAAAAACAGCAACCCACTCTTGCTACAGTCAATTCCTGCCATGAGCCACTGCTACTGTGGAGTCACACAAGCTGCTGCCTAGTCCCACTGCTACCCACTCACACAGGCTGACTTGTGCCAAGGAACCAAACATGCTGCTTGAAGAGCTCCTCAGCATTCAGTCAAAGAACCAGCCTTCCGGTTTATCCTCTTAAGGGTCCTGGCATACAACATATTCTTCACTAAGACCCTCTCCCTACCTACCTAAGGCATTCAGACAAATCTGTTTCCTCGCTCAGTGCACTGAAGAGTTACTTAAGATCGTGTCCGGACACTTAGATATACTTTTACCTTCAGTTTGCCATGGCCCAGATTTTGAGCCTGAACCAATAATAATGTGTTTTGGGTAATGATGTGTTGTCCAGTTATGAATTCCCAAATGCTGTGATTTCTGGTGTTGGGATTTGTGGGCAGTGTGTGTCTGGAGACAAAAAGAAATTCATTCATGGACTCATCTACTGCACACATGGGATATGCACCTGGACACTTCCAGAGACAGATGGGCATTCCAGTCTTTCATGTCTCCTCAGGAAAGAGCTAGGGAAGCTGAGGAAAAGTGAGTAGAGACAAAGACATTGAGAAGATGCTCTGTGGCTTGAAGAAAAAGGGAATAAGGAAGCCTAGTTGTGGTGGTTTGAATTAGAATGGTCCCCATAGACTCATATGTTTGAATGCTTGGTCATTAGGGTCTGGTACTACTTGAGAAAGATTAGGAGGTATGGCCTTGTTGAAGGAAGTGTGTCATACAGGGTGGGCTTTGGGGTTTTAAATGATCAACCCAGGCCCAGGGTCTCTCTTTTCCTGATGTCAGCAGGATCCAGATGTAGAGCTCTCAACTACTTCTCCAGCACTGTTCTGTCTGCTGCCTACCATGCTCTTTAACTTGATAATAATGAACTAAAACTCTGAAACTATAAGCCACCCTAATTAAATGCTTTCTTTTATAAGAGTCACTGTGGTTGTGGTGTCTCTTCACAGCAATAGAATACTACCAAGACATCAGTCCATCTCCCACTGGAGACAGAAGGGAAGTGTAAGAACATGCAGTGCAGGTCATGTGATGATGGCATTCCTCAATACTATTCTGTTCTCTTCAGGCCAGTCTCCTCTGTTAGCAACCCAGATGTAGAGTCCTGCTTGGCCCTGGATGTTTCTGTCATATGGAGATCAAGCCAAAACCTAGTTCCAGCTGTCCTGGAGGCCCAAGGCTGCAGAAGAAGGTCAGTACCCTTCTCCAGATGGTGACTGCAGTGCACTCAGCCTAAAAAAAAAAAGTGTAGAGTGCAAGGCCAGGGTCATCTAGCTGAGGGACTTTGGGAAGTCAGGATTTCAGCATCTTCCCAAGAGAGGAAACAGAACTTCCATGCCAGATACAAGCTTTCCTCTTGAGACCTTGAGCTGAGTGTGTGGTGGGAACATTCAGAATGGCACCAAAGCATCCACTGTAGCTAAATTCCTGGCTGATTCAAGTCCCAAATTAAAGACTGCCTGCCAAGCTTGTCATCCAAGTTATTTTTAAAGGACACTGCAGCCCACAGAAAACAAGCTGATGGTCTTCAGTCTCATTCCCTGCACAGGAAGAATGTGCTCCAAGTGAGTCAGGAATGACTTTTCCTATCTAATGTATCTGCTGAATCCTGCTTGACCACTCTCTGCTCAGTTACTATTCATGTCTCCACTTCCCAGCTTGCACATATCACAGAAAGGCTTGTAAAAGGCCTTATTCAACACTCTCTTCAATAATACTCTTTTCAGGACCAGTGCAGATCAAAGTTCAAGCCTACACCTAACCAAATAAAGGAACACATGGATGTGATTTCTAATAAAGGAACACCCGGGATGAAAAAAAAAAATCCTGGCAAGAAACAAAGCCTTGAATTACAATTTCAAAGATCTTAAAATAATTCAGTCTAATAATGTGAATAAGGCTGAATAAAACAAAAAAAAGGATAAAGACTTTAAGAATTTTTATACTGACAAAATTCTCAACATTCTAGTTGACTTCACCTGGACTCACAGACTTCTTATTGTTGTGGGATAATGCTCTCATACACAGTAAAGATTTGTCACTCATATTGCTTTAATAAACCACTGATTGGCCAGTAGCCAGGCAGGAAGTATAGGCAGGGTGACCAGGGTAAGAGAATTCTGGGAAGACAAAAGGCAAAGAAAGAGTCACCAGCCAGATGCAGAGGAAGCAAGATGAGAATGCTGAACTGAGCAAAAGTACTGGGCCACATGGTTAAACATAGATAATAATTATGTTTATTTTAATTAAATTATCTAATTTAATAATTTAATTAATTAAAATATTAAGTATAAGAGCTAGTTAGTAAAATGCTTGATCTACTGGCCCAGCATTTACTATAATATTAAGCCTCCAAGTCAATTATTTGAGAAGCAGCTGCTGGGTATTTAGGAGTTGTTGGTAGGATAGAAACTTTTGATTACATCTTATTTCACATCTTCTAAAACATTCTATGCACATGGGGAAAGGTGTTTTCTATGTGCAAATAACCTGTATCCTCTTATATTTTGAGATCCATTTCTCCACACTAAATACCTTTCTCCACATGCACAGAAGGTTCTAGAAGGAAGTAAAGCAAAGCTACACAACACCTATGATTCTCCCTACTCCAACTCTGGCCACTATTCTATTCACCCCTCTATCACCATGTCTGCCTATGTGCCACCATGCTTCCTGCCATAATGATAATTGATTAAACCTCTGAACTGCAAGGGATCCCCAATTAAATGGGTTTTTTCTTTATAAGAGTTTTTATGGTCATGGTGTCTCTTCACAGCAACAGAACACTAACCAAGATAGGTCCTCTCTGCTTAATGACCACAGAATCACAAAAATGTCACAAAAACTCATCATAAACCCCACCATGACTTACCTTGTTTATGCCCCCTGCTCCAAAGAAATAGTCAATTGCTCACAAAGATATGCAGGTTTCACCATCTTTTTTGTTTGATATATTCACATTTTTTGTTTTGATTGAGACGAGCTTTCATTATGGTAGCCCAGGATGACCTCAAATTCTGATTACCTTACCTCTTACCTCAGTCTCTAGGTGTTGCCATCCTTGGGAAGTCCCATAAAAGACCATCAGTCACATATGCGATCAAAAAGAATATTTCATTAAAAAATCCAGCATGTCAAACCATCTGACAAATTAGCAAAATGGTGACCCCAAGAAAAGTTCACAGCCTCCTTTTAAGCATAATTATGGGAATTCCAGTTGTGGTTAAGTGTTCTCTCAAGTGATTGGGTATAGACTCCTACTGGTACAGGAATCATTTTATGGTTGGCTCATGACATCTGGTCAGTAGCGGATGTTGCAGTGTCAAGGGTCTGTGTGTTGTGTCAGGGGCCTGTCTGACTGAAAATAGTAAAAACAGTTCCTGCTTGTGGTCAGATAGGACCCTCATTGGCCACCTCATTGAACGTACTTTCTCAGAGTCTGATTGAAACCAGACATGAGTCAATAAAGCATGGTGGGGTAATATGGAGCAGAGGTGCAAACTGACCCCTGGGGGGGGGGAATTGGCCCTTTTGGGTTCAGTCCTATTATAAGAGGGGATGACCACTTCACCTCAGGCTCCAGGGTATTAAAATTGCAGCTACACACCAACCACACTCAGATTTGGTTTTGCCCTCTTAACATGTCCGTGTTGCTCTATATCGAAAAAGCTGTCTTCTCACACAAGAACAGTGTTGTCTTAATTGCTTTTTATTGCTATGCTAAGACACCATGATGAAAGAAACTTAGAAGAAAGAATGCATTGGACTTACAGTTTCAGATTGTGAGTCCATTGACCATCATGTCAGAGAGCATGACATCAGGCAGGCAGGCAGGCATGGAGAAGTAGCTGAGAGCTTACATGTTAAAACAACAATCATGAGGCAGAGAGAAAGCATGCTAACTGGAAATGGCATAGACTTTTGAAACTCCCAAGCCTTCCCCCACTGACATACCTCCTCCAACAAAGCTACACTGTGGCCTAAGCCTTCCCAAACAGTTCCACCATCTAGGGACCAAGCACTCAAATATAGGAGCCTATAGATACTGTGTCTTTTCCTATACACACACACACACACACACACACACACACACACACACACACACACACACACACACCTATGATAAAGCTTCATTTATAAATTATGTACAATAAGAAATTTATAATAATAAAACAATAGTTATAGCACTATAGCATAATAATATTTAATGATAATTTACAAACTACCTAAAATTTTCCATTAGTATTCTCAGACTTTGACTGATTGGATGACTGAGGAGCAGTGCAATTACCCTGGTACTTCTGCATGTAGGGAAGTAGGAAAGAGATGGTGTCCTAGTTCATGGCCACTGTTTTAGAGCCTACCTGGGGAGGAAAGGGTTTATTTTAGAGTCCATCCTTGAGGGAAGCCAGAGCAGGAGATTAAGGCAGGAACCTGGAGGCAGAAACTGAAGCCCAAGGAATGTTGCTTACTGGCTTGCTCCTCTGGTTTGCTGAGTTAGCATCCTTATCAAGCCTGGACCACCTGTCCAGGCTTAGCACCACCAACTGTGGGCTCATCCCTCCTACTATTAACTCTTAACAATTAGTAAAATGACCTACGGACACACCCACAGCCTGGTCTCACAAAAGTAATTACCAACTGAGATTCCCTCCTCCCAAGAGTGCCAAGTTGACAACCGAAACTCAGATGACAACTTATAAATATTATAATCACCTATACATTTTAAGGAGCTGCCCAATGTGAGTCTTTGCACTTCTGCTTTGGTCTGTCTCTGTGTGTTCTGAGAAGCAGTGACACCTCTAGTTTCTGTATATTGACCACAGGACCTTGGGTCAAATCCTAATTCCTTTTTCTTGGACCATTGGCACAGGCTAGCCCATCCCTGACCTATGAGGAAAAGCAAAGAAGAAGGACTGTAGGGTACTCCTCACACCAGAAAGCTCTGCCCAGGTATAAAACATAACCCTTCCCTCTTGAAGGGAAAGTTTCCTGGTTTTCTCTGACAGCTGGTGCTTTCTGTTGCATCACTGTGTGCTACAGGGTGATCTGGAGAACTGGACATATGCAGTATGTCCTGTAGCATTCCAAGGCCAGGGAAGCAGAGTGGGAGACAGTGTCTACATTCTGTAGCTCTTGGTAGAAACCCTGACTCCCCTGAATGCATGTCCTGTTCATACCCAGCTCTGACCTGAGAACACTGTGTGACTGATAGACTATTTCCTGAACAGCGTTTCTTCACATCTCCATATAAAATAATATTTATGGAGTACTTTAAGCTTTTGGTTGAAAGTGAAACATGATGGTCATAAATATACCATGGAGCTCATTAGGCAGGTCCCAGGCTGCATAAAATTGCTCTGTAGCTTCGGGCTCCATTCATCACTCTGTGGCTATTCTGACATCCATAGAGTTCCCTACATGGGGTGGTGAATAAAGATGACACTTCTCTTGGAAGCATGGCAGCAACCTCTACTACAGATATGAAAATATGTGCGGGGAGACCCAGAAGCCTCCTGGTTCACAGCTGACTAAGAGGTGAGTAGTACCCTGACCCTCAGGCAAGCAGAGACTGTAGTTTCTGAACCCCAGCTCAGGAACAGAGCCCCCAGTACCCCAACCACACCCAGCTCCACCCTATATCAAAGAAAGTTGGGAGAACACCCCCCCCCCAAGCCCAATTCCCAGATAAACATAGCTGGAGGGATATCCCATGAGCCAAACAGCAGTCTACATTATCACTCACTTTGATAATTGGAGACCCCAAAGCCTCCTGGTCCACAGCTGACTAAGACCCAACTAAGAATGACCCCTGTCCTTGGCCTACAGTCAACTAAGAGACACACAAGTCCTTGGCCTACAGTCAACTAAGAGCAACCCCTGTAATTACTGGAAACATTCAGCCCCTGGGCTCACAACTAAGATCTGACCAAGAGCTGACTAAGAGTGAACTGAGGAAGCAATGGGCAGACACCAGTGCAAGAATACATATAACAATATAAAGAACAAGACACCACTGGAAGAAGCTGGTGTTCTACAACATCAAGACCTGAACATAACAATGAAGAGGGAACAGAAGGAAATGACCTTAAAAACAACTTTATGGAGATAATAGAAGATTTAAAAGAGGCTATAAGAAGCTCCCTTAAAGAAAGAGAAGAAAATAAGAACAAAAATTTGATGAACAAGTCCCTGAAATAAAGAAAACAAAGAAAAAGAAAACAAACATGTGAAAGAAACATTCTGGGAATTAAAAATTAAAATAGAAGCAATAAAGACGGTACAAACCGAGGCAAAGTTGGAAATAGAAAACCTGAAGAATGCAAGAGATGGAAGAAACAGTCTCTGGAATGGAAGAGTCAATAGTGGAAATAAATAGGTCAGTCAAAGAAAACACTAAAACCAAAAAAGTCACAACACAAAATATCCAGGAAATATAGCACATCATGAAAAGAACCAAACCCGAGAATAATTGGAATCGAAGGAGAAGAACACCAGCTCAAAGGCACCAAAAATATATTCAATAAATCGTAGACGAAAACTTTCCCAACCTAAAGAAGAAAATGCCTATAAAGATACCAGAAGCTTACAGACCCCCCCTCAAAAAAAGTCTGCTCACCACACAATAATCAAGCCACTAAACCTACAGAACAACAACAAAAAATACTAAGCTGCAAAGGAAAAAGGCCAAATCATCTATAAAGGCAGACCCATCAGAATAACACCTGACTACTCAATGGAAACAATGAAACCAAGAAGGTCCTGGTCAGATGTTATACAGACACTAAAAGAGCATGGCTGCCAACCCAGACTACTATACCCAGGAAAACTATCAATCACCATAGATGGTGTAAACAAGATATTTAATGACAAAACCAAGTTTAAACAATACCCATCCACAATTTAGCCCTACAGAAAGCACTAGAGGGAAAAGTCCAACCTAAGGAAACCAGATATACCCATGAAACCACAAAGAATCAATAATCCCACAGAAGAAAAACCCAAAGAAGGGAAATACACATAAACTACCACCAAAAAATAACAGGAAATAACAATCACTGGTCACTAATATTCCATAATATCAATGGACTCAGTTCACCTATAAAAAGACACACCCTAACACGATGGATACAAAAACAGAAGCCATTCTTCTGCTGCATACAAGAAACACACATCAACTTCAAAGATAGACACTGGGTCAGGGTAAAGAGTTGGGAAAAGACTTTCCAATCAAATGGTCCTAAGAAACAAGCTGGTGTAGCTATCCTAATGTCTAACAAAATAGACTTCAAACTAAAATCAACCAAAAGAGACCAGGATGGACATTACTTATTTATCTCAGGAAAAATCCACCAAAATGAAGTCTCAATCCTGAATATTTATGCCCCCAACACAAGGGCACCTACATATGTAAAAGAAACACTACTAGAGCTTAAACCTCACATCAAACCCCACACATTAATAGTGAGAGACTTCAATTCCCCACTTTCACCCTTAGATAGGTCAACCAGACAGAAACTCAGCAGAGAAATAAGGGATCTAATCGATGTTACGACCCAAATGGACTTAGTAGATATATACAGAACCTTCTACTCTAAAACAAAGGAATATACATATTTCTCAGCACCCCATGGAACTTTCTCTGAAATAGACTGCATACTCGATCATAAAGCAAATATCAATAGATACAAAAAATGGGAACAACTCCTCGTATCATATCAGATCACTAGGGTCTAAAGTTAGAGTTCAACAGCAAGAAACATCACAGAAAGTCTACAAATTCATGGAAACTGAACATCTCTCAATTGAACTACCTCATAGTCAAGGAAGAAATTAAAAAACCAATTGAAGACTTCCTAGAATTCAATAAAAATGAATCCACAACATACCCATGTGGGAGATTATGTTGTTCCACTGTAAATAATTGTCCCACCCACTGGTTTAATAAAAAGCACTGATTGGCCATAGGCAGACAGGAAGTGTGGGTGGGGCTACCAGACTAGGAGAACTCTGGGAACTGGAAGAACAGAGCAGAATACCAGAAAGAAGCCCGAAAAAGCAGAGGACAACCATGCTGCTGTGAGAAAAGGTACCAAGCCCCATGGCTGAACAAGATAAGAGTCATGGGTTAGATGAAGGGGTAAAGAGTTAGCAAGTGATATGCCTGGGACTGAGGCCGATCAGCCTAAAACTATCATGTGCATCTGTGTGTCTCTGCGGGTCTGCGGGTCTGTAGGTCTGTGGGCCTAAACCTTGAGGTTAGGCCCAAAAGTCCGGAACAGAAACACATACTACATACCCAAGCTTATGGAACACAATAAAAGCAGTGTTAAGAGGAAAACACATAACACTAGATGCCTATATGAAAAACCTAGAGAAATCTCACACAAGAGAGCTAAGAGCACAGCTGAAGGCTTTAGAACAATTAGAAGCAAACTCAACTAGAAGGAGTAGACAGCAGGAAATAAACTGAGGTCTGAAATCAATACAATAGAAACAAAGAGAACAATACAAAGAATCAATGAATCAAAGAGTTGGTTCTTTGAGAAAGTCAACAAGATAGATAAACCCTTATCCAAAGTAATCAAGAAGCAGAGAGTGAATATCCAAATTAACAGAATCAGAAATGAAAAGGGGGACATAACAACAGATACCCAGGAAATCCAGAGAATTATCAGGTCATACTTTTAAAACCTATACTTCACTAAAATGGAAAACCTAAAAGAAATGGACAGCTTTCTGGGCAGGTAGCACTTACCAAGATTAAATCAAGATCAGATTAAAGAGCTAAACAGACCTATAACCCCAAAGGAAATTGAAGCTGTTATTAAAAGTCTTCCAAGTAAAATAAGCCCAGGACCAGATGGTTTCAGTGCAGAATTCCACCATGCATTCAAAGAAGAACTAATACCAATAATCTTCAAACTGTTCCATAGGTAGAAACTGAAGGAACATTGCCGAACTCTTTTTTATGAGGCCACAATCACTCAAAGATGCAACAAAGAAAGAGAATTACAGACCAATATCTCTCATGAACATTGATGCAAAAATACTCTATAAAGTTCTGACAAACTGAATCCAATAAGATCAAAAAAATCATCCACCACGATCAAGCAGGCTTCATCCCAGAGATGCAGGGATGGTTCAACATATGAAAAACTGTTAATGTCATCATCATATAAACAAACTGAAAGAAAAAAAACCACAAGATCATCTCCTTAGATGCTGAAAAAGCCTTTGACAAAATCCAACACTCCTTCATCATAAAAGCCCTGGAGAGATCAGGAATACAGGGAAAATACCTAAATATAATAAAGATGATATACAGCAAGCTGACAGCCAACATCAAACTAAATGGAGAAATGCTCAAAGTAATCCACTAAAATCAGGAACAAGACAAGGCTGTCTTCTCTCTCCTTATCTATTCTGTATAGTTCTTGAAGTTTTAGCTAAAACAACAAGAGAACAAAACAAGATTAAGGGGATATAAATTGGGAAGGAAAAAATCAAACTATTTCTATTTGCAGATGATATGATAGTATAGATAAGTGATCCCCCAAATTCTACCAGGGAACTCCTACAGCTGATAAATTCCTTCAGCAATGCAGCAGGACACAAGATTAACTCAAAAAATCAACATCCCTCCTATACATAAATGATGAAAGGGCTAAAAAAGAAATAAGGGAAACATCACCTTTATAATAGCTGCAAATAGCATTAAATATCTTGGCATAGCTCTAACCAAAGAAGTGGCAGACTTGTTTGACAAAAACTTTAAGTCACCAAAGAAAGAAATTGAAGAAGATATCAGAAAATGGAAAGATCTCCCATGCTCCTGGATAGGTAGGATCAACATAGTAAAAATGGCAATTTTACCAAAAGCAATCTACAGATTCATTGCAATCCCCATCAAAATCTCAACACATTTTTTTTTTTTTTTACAGATCTTGAAAGAACAATACTCAACTTCATATGGAATAACAGGAAACCCAAGATTGCCAAAGCAATCCTGCTCAATAAAAGATCTTCAGGAGGAATCACCATCCCTGACTGCAACAGTAATAAAAACAGCCTGGTAGTGACATAAAAACAGATGTAGATCAATGGAATCGAATTGAAGACCCGACATTAATCCAAACACCCATGAACACCTAATTGTTGACAAGGAGACCAAAAATATTCAATGGAAAAAAAGAAAGTATCTTCAACAAGTGGTGTTGGCATACTGGACAATAGAATGTAGAAGAATGCAAATAGATCCAAACCTAACACCATGCACAAAACTCAAATCCAAGTAGAACAAAGACCTCAACATAAACCCAGCTACACTGAACTTGATAGAAAAGAAAGTGGGAAATACCCCTCAACTCATTGGCACAAGTGACCACTTCCTAAATATAACACCATTAGCACAGTCAATAGGACAAAACAACAGTCTACAGAATGGGAAAAGATCTTCACCAACCTTACATCAGACAGAGGACTGATCTCGAAAATATATAGAGAATTCAAGAAACTAGAGCCCCCCCAAAACCCCCAAAAATGGGGTTAAAATTAAATTAAAATTAAAAAATGGGGTTCAGAGCTAAAAAGGGAATTCTCAGCAGTAGAATTACAAATGGCTGAAAGGCACTTTAAAAATTGCTCAACATCTTTACTTATCAGAGAAATGCAAATCAAAACAACTTTGAGATACCACCTTACACCTGCCAGAATGGCAGCCTATGCTGGAGAGGATGCAGAACAAGGGGAATACTCCTCCATTGTGGGTGGAAGTGTAAACTTGTACAGCCACTCCGGAATACAGCATGGTGGTTCCTCAGAAAACTGGGAATCAATCTGCCCAGTGATCCAGCAATACCACTATTGGGCACATACCTAAAGGACGCACATCTGTACCCCAAAGACATTATCTCAGTTATGTTCATAGCAGCATTATTTGTAATAACAAGAACCTGGAAACAACCTAGATGCCCCTCACCTGAAGAATGGATTAACAAACTGTGGTACATCTACACAATGGAGTACTACTCAGCAGTAAAAAAAAAAAAAAAAAAAAAAACTTTCTAAAATTTTCAGGCAAATAAATTGATGGATTTGGAGAATATCCTCCTCAGGGAGGTATCACAAGCCCAGAAATATAGGCACGGAATGTACCTGCTCATAAGTGGACTTTAGACAAAAAGCAAAGAAGACAAAAAGCTGCAAACCACAATTCCTGGGCATCTTGGGATCAGAAGGAGCTTAAGAGAGACATCCAAAGATTCCCATAGGAAGAGAAAATAGAGAAGATCTCTTTAGCAAATTGGGATCAAAACGGGTTGCAACCAAGAAGAGGTGGGAACAAATCATGGGAGAAGGAGATGGTTAAGTGAGAGGAGCAACAAAGAGGGAGAGACAAAGAGATGGATATCTTGATAGAGGAAGACAATGTGGGGTTGGAAAGAGGCTGGGTGCTAAGGAAACCTCCAAGAACTCAGAAGATGTCCCTGGCCAAGTCTCCAACCAGAAGTGGAGGGGGTGTCTAAACAGGACTTCCCCTATAACTAAATGAATAACTACCCCAAGTGTCATCACAGAATCTACATCCAACAATAAATAGGGGCAGAGGCAGAGCACTGGGCCGAGCTTCTGAGCCAGCTGAGAGCAGTGGAGGAGAGTCTGTCTGAGCAAGGGGATAGGAATTATGAGGAAAATTCCCACAGTGGTGACTGGCTGGAGCTCTGGGGAGCTCACTGAATCAAAAACAGCCACTGGAGATCCATCAGGAAAAGGTCGTAGGCCCTCCAAGGGTAGGTAGGCAACTGTCAATTTGTATGGGCAGTATGTGGAGCCCCGAGGAATAAGATTAGACTGTGTTCCTGTGCGTAGGCTGGCACCTTGGAGCCCATTTACTGCAGAGGAACACCTAACCCAGTCTTGATATTGGGATGAGGAAATTGGATCTCCATGCTAAGCTGACCCACCTTCGGACTTCTTGCCCTTTTTGGGGAGGGAATGGAGAGGGGGGAGGCTGAAGGCTGACTGGGAGAGATTGGGAGGAGGGAGGGAGAGGGAGCAGGGGGATATAGGTTTAAAAAAGACTATTTTCATAAAAAAATAGAATGAATATACAAAAAAAGATGTGTCGATGAGCTGAGTGCATGAGAACCTGCAGCATGGTTTGGGGTGTTACTCTAAATGCAAAATGTGCATTTGGAAAATGCAGCATGCTAAAGCGGTCCTCACGCTTACCTTGTTCACATACAGAGGTCTTAGCTTTCTTCACAGTTCAGCTACTTGTGCTTCGGATCCCCCAGGACTGAAGGGAGACAGAGTGAAGATCAAAATGGACCAGGATTTAGCTACTTCAGCTCCATGGAGTCACCTCAGTCTCCAGTATGTGCTCAGTCTCTTCATGTAAAATGCCCGAGGCATCTCTGAGGTGTTCCCTCTGCCTGTTCTTCTCCAGCTCAGTGTCACTGAGGGGAAAGGCATGCACTACCCAGATTCCCATCCATTGCTGTGACAAAATGCCTGAGAAACCCCTGTAACAGGAGGAAGACTTTATTTGGGCCAATGAGGTCTCAATCTACAGTCCTTGGCCTGTTGGCTGGGGTCTGAGGCAGCCCATCATGGTGGGCAGTGCATGCTAGAGAAAGCTTCTCATTTTGTTGCAACCAGAAAGTAAAACAAAGACGAGGGTGGAGTCTCTATGATCCCTTCCAGGACAGCCCCAGCGACCCAACTTCCTCCCACTTAGCTCCACATCCTAGGTTCCAGTATGTCCTAATAGTGCCATAACCTAGAGCTCAAGCCTTCACTATAGGGACCTTTGGGGGACATTTGACATTCTAGACCCAAACAATAACAGGGTAGCTCATGAAACACATGGTGCTGGGAAAGCTGTGCCCCTAATCTTCCGGAGAGTCCCTGTTGGTGACTTCAGCATAGCAACTCTAAGTGGGCTCAACCCCAGATCCACCAAGAAGCCATTGACTGAGTGGATTGAAAAGGAGCAATGAGTTTACACACACACACACACACACACACACACACACACACACACACACACACACACACAATACACACACATACACACACACCACACACACATACACACCACACACACCACACACACATACACACACCACACACACCACACACACACACACACACAATATACACACACACCACACACACATACACACACAAAATACATACACACACACCACACACACATACACACACACACAAACTTGAATACACATACTCATATGCATGCACACCATGTGGCATCTAAGCTAGAATAATAGTATAATTTATAGGAGGCTAAGGAATAGAAAATGGGCATGTGCCACCTGGTTCTCTCTCAAGATGGCCCAAATAGAATCAAATGCACTTAATGACTTTAGCAAACCTTAATTACCTCTGATTCGGGATTCGAGATTTTGAAATTATCAAGTACTGTATGTTGAGTAATTAGTTATTAAAAAATTAACTGGGCAGTTATCTGATTTAGACCTGTAGTTCACAGTTTGCTCCTTTTCCTCCTGGGAAATTAATCCTAAATTGCATTGGTGAGAACAGCAAGGAAACTGGAGTTAGCAACTCCTTACAGGATGGTAACTGTGTTCAGGAGTGAGATGGTAATACTGAGGCCTCTCCGCTGAGATGGCATCTAACACACCCCTGGCAGGACTATGCCAGAAAGGAGCACCTGCAGGATTTGTCTCTCCAGGGATTCAGCTCCCAATATGTTGGAGATGCTGCTGGGAATGTTGGAAGAGCTCAGTGGAGATGGTCCACATGGTTTCATTCACTTTTCCAGTGAGGTTGCCTGCTTCCAGTCCTACTGCATTGAGTGGCAGTTCAGAGGGAGGCCAGAATGAACACAATGCAGTCCCTGACCTTCAAAACTGACTCAGTAGCCATGCAACTCTTTCCCCGGCCCAGTGGTGCCGTGTGATGGACCTTATGCACTGCTTCCCGCTGGCTAATTTTCTAGCATTTCCCCTTCAGTAGTCTGGGATTCATACATGCAGAGTGGTAATAGCTCAGTCTTGGTCCTGTATTTGTTAGTATCTTTCAAGAGGACAGAGGTCTTTTTCCTCACACTCACATAAAGCATACAAGAGAGAGGCTGATGGGAGGGGGGGTCCACATATGGTGAGGGATTTAGATTGCAGTCTATGAACTCCAGGAACTTTTTGAAAGGTTCAGACAATGCAAGGAGCCTGTGCTGGGGAACTTCAGAGGCCTTCCAGGAACTGGGATGATGTTTATGGACTCTGACTGTCCTTTACAAGTTTTAATAACATGGTAAATAACTGGGATCAAAAGACAAAAAAATCCCATAGTCTTTGTCTCCTGAGAGGGTTTAAAGCAACTTATATGAGATGCTGCCATACACAGGATCTAGGTGTGAGAATGAAAGATACAATAGGAAGCATCTTACCGCTTAACCAATTAATGGACACATATTTAGTGCTAGCAATGTTCTGCAGAGGCTCTACTATAAGCCATTAATCCTAATGAGCTGCAAGCCTCCGGGTACTCATACACTCCACTCTGCAAGGAGGCAGGAGACACAACACCGACTGGAAAAATCAGGCTTTCACAGGTAACTTGCTGCATGGCCAGGTAGCAAGAACTTCAGAGCAAATTCTCTATGGATGCAGAAATTTACATCATCTGAGAAGTGACTTAAGAACGGCTAAGGTGGTTCTTCCAGGGGACCTGAGTTCAGTTTCCAGCCCACTCATCAGGCAGTTTACAAACTCCAGTAACCCCAGTTCCAGGGGATCTGATGGCCTCTTGTGGCCTTTTTAGGAACCTACATTCAAGTACACACACACACACACACACACACACACACACACACACACACACACACACACACACTCCATTAACTTCTCCATAGATGGTTAGCATATGCTAAATAAAATTCTATTATGAATACATTTAGACAAAAAATTAAATATAGAATAAAATAAGAGTTATTGGCCTGAAGCATGGCAAGCAGAATTAAGCAGACTGGATAGTTGCATTTCACTGCTCCAAATAGTTTATTGAGCAATCAATAAGCAGAATCAGAGAAAGAGTATCATAATAGCAAAATATAGAAAGATGACATGCTCACATGCAGATGAATTATTCATATTATGGGAATGTAGTTAGCAGCTTGACCCCCATACATAAGGATCCACCATATTGTACTTCATTTTGACAAAACCTGGCAAAGAAAGCTTCATTATGGCCTCGGGTCAGCAACCCACAGCATACCTGGAATCTGAATCCACTGGCTGGAAGAGAACCTCCAAGACAGAAATAACCTCTCTTTCCTTTTATCTTGTGCATCTGTGTCTGTGTACTTGTTCATGTGTGCAGGTACAGGTAGGTATGTGGAAGCCAGAGGACAACCTCGGTTGTGAATCTTCAGGCATCATTCACCTTGTCATTGGTCACAGCCAGTCTAGTAGGCTATGCTGGTGGGCCAAAGAGCTCCACGGAGTCTCAAATCTCTACCTCTCCAGCACTGGGATCCTAAGTACATCCCCACACCTGGCTTTGTAAAATTCTGGCACTCAAGCTTACAAGGCAAGCACTCCACCACTGAGCCATCATTTTATCCCCAAACCCTCTTTAAGGGAAAAGATAAGATGTGTCAGCTGTCTGCTGCTGTGACAACATTCCTAAAATGGCCTAAGTGGAGGGAAGGATTATGCTAGCTCAAGCTTTTAGATGCTCTGGCTTGGTCATCTGGCTCTGCTGTTACCATCTTGAGTTAGGTAGGGCACTACAGAAGGACATAGAAGAGGAAGTTGCTCACCTTAAAGCAGCCAGTAAGCCACAGGTGTGAAGAGCAGATTCCCAACACCCTCTTTCAGGCATGGCCCCCAGGGACCTTCTTCCTCCAGCCAGGAGGCAGGCCTGAAATTTCCATCACTTCTGGGACCACATTTTCAACAGATGCCATTTGAGGAACAATGAAGGAAAATGGTCAGGCCAACATCCTTCTGCCTCCTCTGTGTGTGTAACTTCCTTTTCTAATTGGCAGCGACTGCCACTGTCGAGACATTAAACTCATAATGTCCTAGGTGCCTTTGCCCAGAAAGCAGTGTCACATCCTGGCACCTTTGACTCAACTCCACAGCTTCCTAGGATGCATTTCCTGACAGTGTTCAGTGAACTGTAGATTTATTTTTTTTCAAAAAGGAGCACTTAATGGTCTTAAATTATTCAGCTTGCCCAATTGCTATTGACTTCTAAGGTAATTCTCTTCCCAGCTACCCTTTTCCACGAAGATGCTGTTGTATGTTAGCCCAAACACCACCCCCCTCCCCCTTAGCTGACTCTTACCTTTAAGATTAATTTTAAGCAGGGCTGCTTCAACCATCCTCCATATGACTCTGTGGGTTGTCGTCATGTGACAAGCTACCCAGAGGGGGAAAGAGGCAGAACAAGATCTCTGGGCAACAATCATTTCTTGATAGAGTGGCTGTGGTTCTGAGTCATGATAAAATATTTGTTTCTGCCTAAGTAAAGAAGGAAGCAGTTGGCACCGGGTTGCACAAACCATTTTCAGATCTGTGTCTCATGTCCAGGGTCTTTGCTAAGTCTTGACCAGATAAAATGCTTTTTAAATTGATGGTCATCTTCACTCGGGCAGATGAGAATACTGGTTGCCCATTCTCCTTCTAAGTGGCGTTAATAATTATGCGTTAATGACTACTGGGCATCTAGTTGTACAGTTCAGAACTTCAGACAACAGTGAACATTGATAGTGGAATTCTGGGGACCTCCCTTCTGGTTTTCATACTTTGGTTTGCTGGGTGGTGGTGCATGCCTTAAATCCCAGCACTCAGGAGGGAGAGACAGGCAGATTTCTGTGAGTTTGAGGGCAATCTGGTCTGCAGAAGGGGAGTTCCAGGACAGCTGAGGCTACACAGAAACCCTGGAAAAGCAAAAACAAAACAAAACAAAACAAAACAAAACAAAAAAACCAGACAGACAGACTTCTGTTAGACATAGCTGTAAAGTCCTTCAGAGAAATGCACCTTCATAACCTTAGTACTTTCAGAATTTTTCCAGACCTGATGGGACAAGTATCTCTCCAATATCTAGTAAAGTAAAATTTATCCTTTCAAAATTGTTGACTCATGACTATATTTTAAAGTAGTAATTCCTTTATTCTTGCAGTAGGTCCTACATGATCATAGCCAATTATTTATTACTACTAAACATTTATTATTCGCACATAATCTTGTCTCTGTTTAAAGGCAGGGGTGGTCTATAATTCTGCCTCGAAGAGCTTGTCTTAAGGGTTTAATTGCCAGATGCTGACTGAGCTGCTGACCCCAGAGCTGTGGGAAACTGGAAAAGTCCAGTTCTGAGATTGCTTGATGGTAGACAAGAGTGACAGGTGAGTGTGGCTGCCTGGGGCCAGAGGCCATAGAGGAGACCTCTAACCAAGGAAGGAGCAAAGATTTGATGTCCACTTGGCAAGGTCAGTGAGGAGTGTTCCTTGGCTAGGAACACAGCATAGTGCCGTGGCTCTCAAGCCAGAGCAAACATGGCAGGTCAGAGAACAAAATGGAGAGTAGGAATAAAGGCAGGCAGTGGTAAAGGAGGCAAAGGGCACAGTGGAAACCCAGAGGCCTCCAGGCTGCAGAGTCCGGGCTGGACATATCTAAGGGCAACAGAAGGATTGCATGTTGGGAACACACTATATGATCAGTGGTGGTCACTCAGAGTTGTAGAGCAGAACGATTCCAGAGGCTGAACGTCCAGCAAATTTCATGCTTGGCCTCTGTTCATCCTAGATGGCAGGTCCCTCTGTCCACACACGGTAGAGGGAAAGGGGCAAAGGAGTTCACCCAAGCCACTTGCCAGAGCACTACCCAGTTCATAAGGGCAGATCCACTGGATTTAAGCACCTCACATAGGCCATGCTCACCTCCTCACACTACAACAAAAGGCACGCTTGTTTCCCAGCATCTGAATTTTGAGGAGACGTCACAACAGACTGATCAGGAAACAGGACAGCTGGGAGAGCAGGGGTTCTGCAGCAATCCTGTCTTGGAAGTTAGGGTGCTGTCTCTTTTCTTGACGGATCTCGATTTCTGATTTTTCAAAAATTCGTTTATGTTTATGTTTTAAACTCTGAAACTGTTCTCACTTTTCCTTCCTTCTTCCCTCCCTCCCTCCCTCCCTCCCTCCCTCCCTCCCTCCCTCCCTCCCTCCCTCCCTCCCTCCCTCCCTCCCTCCCTCCCTCCCTTTCTCTTTCTGCTTTTCCTTGTTTCTGATCTTAGGTTTAGCTCACTTGTTCATGACTTTCCTTAAAGCATATCCCATAAATCTAAAATGCAGTAAGCCCTTAGTTTCAGCAGACATCAGCAGTATTCTGTGTCCTGGTCTCACATCAATGACTCACATGGTTTTTTTCAGGTCAAGGTTCAACAGAGACAATTGCCATCTTTTTGAACCTGCTTGTGCTTGATAAACTCTTCACAATAAAAACAGAACTCTATATTAAATGAAAGTATAAAATATTTTTCTAGCTCTCTCTGTGCTAGGATATAGACCTATCTAGTCAGAGTCCGGGGGAAGCAAGGACCACAGCCATGTGCTGCCTGGAAGCAGGAGACAGAACATGCTATTCCCAATGACACACTTCCTCCCAATGTCAAACATTGTTATCCTTTGGAGTTGCTCTGGCCATGGTGTCTCTTCATGGGAATAGAAACCCTAACTAAGACAAAGACCTAGGGTGGAGAACATGAAGTTTGAACCATGCCTTTAGATAAAACTTCAGTGTGGAGGTGCTCAAGCTGCAGACATGCCCACTGCTGCAGATGTGCCCACTGCTGCAGACATGCCCATTGTTGCAGATGTACCCACTGGTGCAGATGTGCTCACTCCTGCAGATATGATCACTGCTGCAGACATGCCCACTACTGCAGACGCTCCCACTGCTGCAGATGTGCCCACTACTGCAGACGCTCCCACTACTGCAGATGTGCCCACTACTGCAGACGCTCCCACTACTGCAGATGTGCCCACTACTGCAGATGTCCCCACTGCTGCATATGTGCCCAGTACTCTAGACATGCCCACTGCTGCAAATGCTCCCACTGCTGCAGATGCTCCCACCACTGCAGATATACCCACTGCTGCAGATGTGCCCACTGCTGCAGATGCCCCCACTGCTGCAGATGTGCCTACTACTGCAGATGTGCCCACTGCTACAGATGCCCCCACTTCTTCAGATGCCTCACTGCTGCAGACGTGCCCACTGCTGCAAACGTTCCCACTGCTACGGATGCGCCCACTGCTGCAGGTGTGCCCAGAGTGGTGTAGGGAGGGTACAAATCAGAGGAGGCCAGTGGTACTTGCCAATCCAATTCACTTCTATCCAAAATGTCTTCCTAAAGTGTAAATCTCCTTGTGTAATATGTACACACACTACTTAAATCCTCCATCTTAATGAGACTTACAACCCAGCACCCATACTCTGCAGAGGAAAGACCACAGAACATGGTCACCTCCTTGTGCCTGATCTGATCACCCACCCCATCAATGCGATGGTCCCAGCTGTCAGAGCACCTGAAATGCACTGGGATGGCATGGGTCTATCTCATTCCTCTGTGCCTGTCCCTCTCCCTCTCAAATGTTCTCTCCAATGAGTGAATTCCTGCAGGTGTACCCATACAATCTCCCTGACTCCCATCACTTGTCCTTTGCTAGCCTGTAAGGAAGGTTCCCTCCGATGTCTCTAGGAACGTCATCTCAGGTAAACATGACAGACAGATCCCGTGTGCCACTTCATTGTAATATATGCTATCTCATGAGACTCTGGGACAGAGACTTCAGTGTTCTATTTATTTTGTATGTTGAGTGCCTTACACAATATTTGACCCATAGGTCATTCACTAAACATTCTTTAAGAATGACATGAGTTGGTCAGTTGGTCAGGTGCTTTCTTGCGTGTTTAATGTTCATGCCACTTAACAACGTGGAGGACATTGAAATGTGTTCAAATAACATGTACCAGAAACCAGTGTGCAGCAAAGGCATTAGATGCACAAAGAGATGGTTTGAAATAGCCAGGGCTTTGGTGCCTCTCCATTTGCCTTGCTTTACCAGTGGAAGCAGCTTTATCTTTTTCTTTTATATTTTATCCATTGAAATACAGTTCTGGAAGGGGCAACTGTTATAAATTTTATTAGCTAAATCTAAACCCCAGGAACTCTAAATGGAATGCTAAATGAGAGGCTTTGATGTGAGAGGCCCTGGGAAAGGCTAAGTGGAGAAAATGGGATAGCAAAAAAATGGGTCAAAAATATTCAATGGGAAAAATTGAGAAAACAGCCAGACAAGGTCTTTGCAGAGAGGAAACCTCTTCTGTAGCAGCTGCACAGGAAGGAGGGCCATGAAACATTTATTAATGCTGCACATTTTCAGGATCATTT
This sequence comes from Phyllotis vaccarum, assembly GCA_033318265.1. Classification (NCBI taxonomy): domain Eukaryota; kingdom Metazoa; phylum Chordata; class Mammalia; order Rodentia; family Cricetidae; genus Phyllotis; species Phyllotis vaccarum. Next base: position 61,340,048 of record JARWLC010000005.1, read on the forward strand.
GGTAAAGCACCAGTTGGCCTGACTCCTAAATCTGAAGCCCTGATGGCTGCTTCAGAACGTACAGGCTTGCTAAGGGGCAGCTCCAGACAGCACAGGAGCCTGTAGCAATGCCAGGGCACTTCTATTATCCAACTTTCTTGGTGTCTATGGTCAGCGCTCACACTTTAATGTCCCAGTTCGTTTTCAAGTGTATAAGGCACTAAGATACATGGATTGAGTACTTGTCTGCAATTCCGGCGGAGAGAGAGTATTAAAAGAGCAGCTGTAGGGAACTAAAAGATCCCGAGCTAGTTAAGAATGAGAATAATGGCTGGTATTCATCCATATTTTACCATGATTCTCCCTAATTCCCTCTTCTAACTTCATTTTAAATTAGGAACAAATGACCCTAAGATGTCTGGGGTAATTTACATACATCTTTCTAGCCATTTATCATCCGTCCATCTACTCCACAAGCCATCCATTCATCCACCACTCTTCCTCCTAACTCTCCATCCATCTCTCTACATCCCACCCATCCATATCCCATTTATCCACATTCATTCATTAATTCACCCATTCATCCACTCGCTCATCCACTCTGCCATCTTCTATCCATCATATTTCTTCCATCCATCCATATCCCATCCATTCATCCATTCATGCATCTACTCACCCACCCTGTCCATCGATCCCTCCATCCTTGAGATATACTATGAGTATGGACTACTGCTCAGTGCCAGGCATTGTGTTTAATTTTTAAAGAAAAAAAAATGCTTCCTGACATAAAAAAGCTTGTGTTATAGTTCAGGACAAAACAAAATTCCCATGAGATATCTTTTCCATATCCAGTCTACAGGACATACTCATTCAAGTTTTCTGTTTTGATGCCCTTTAACATAGTCACAGTGGAAGAGTTACAGAGGAAGTTAAGACATGCTTTCTTCCCATATGCTTAGTCTTCATATCCATCCTATCTGCTCGGCTCCATGATTACAGAGCCACGGGGATTTTACTTCTGTTTCTACTCACTGCTGGAACTGGTTTTTACCAAATACTGATGATATGAATAATTCCTGCTTGTTATGGTGAATCCTCTCTTTCTATAGCTAGGATCCAGACTAAGGACCCAGCCCTCTGGCATGGTCTGGAAGGGGTTCTTCTATCTCTTCCTCTTTTTTTTTTTTTTATTGGGGGGGGGAGTTAGGTCAACTGAGGTGGGATGATATACTCCAAATGTCCTGAGTGTGACCAACCACCTCCTGCTCCTGTCACAATAACTTCCCTGCCAGGATGGACTGTGTTCCCTAGAACTGTGCTCCAAACAAACCTTCCTTCCTTACCTAAGAGGCTTTGGTCATATATTTTGCCAAATCAACACTGCAAGTGACTACTGATCATAGTCTTAAAAGGAAATGACCACTAGGTGGCGCTTGAGATTATTAGTAACTTTCTCTGTGGCTGAGTTTTCCAGTTCTCCTTAACCACCATCACCACCCCCAGCTTCCTGTCTGCCTCTAGGGCTGCATACTCAGGTCACTTATCTTCTCCTAAGATGTCCCAGGGTAACTGTACACACTACTATAGCTTAGTTCCTCACCATAAGCTGGTGAGTGCTAGATCTCTCTGAGGTTCCCCCCACCCCAATACCAGTCCCATAGTCCAAATATTATAAAGTAGCCCCTCCTCACTGACCTTGGATGTTGCCAGCACAACACCTGAAACCAGAACCATCTCCCCAGCCTGGACTTGGGCAGCCCTGGCCCTATTAACTGATTTTTCCTGTGCTTATGGCTTGGTCCAACCATGTAAGTCTGATAACTCTTTGTCTCACTGAAAACTATTTCCAACTGCCTTACGACGGCATGTCCTGGCTCTAGCAGCTTTTCAGCACCAATGTTTACCCACTTGCTCTGAAGCAGAAGGCACCAAAGCACATAGATCTCAATGCTATCAGTTGCATTAAAGGCTACTTTTGTCTGTGTCAAATCACTTGAAAGCTCCAGCCTTGCATTTAGCTCTGTGCAAGAGTCCAATGGGTGGCCTTTTGACCTCAGAGGGCTGGAAATGTCACCTTTAGAGCACATCAGCACAGCCATTTTAAAAATAACAAAGAAAATGTGATTCTCTGAAGAACCAGAAACTTTGCACATTTGCAGAAGCCTTCTTGTCCCATGTTTCAGACAGCCCATCCTGCTGCTGTTTCGGTGGAATGCCTATTACCCTCCATATATACCCAAAAGGTTGGGATGTTGGGAGTCTCCAGCTAGGGGCTCCATTCTATGCTCTGATCTCAGTCCTCCCCATTCCAAACCCTACACCTCAAAAAGCCCGCCAAGCCCCTCCCCTAGAGCTGCCTTGCTCCAGACCTTGCCCCTCAAAAAAGCCTGCCAAAGGTCAGTTTCAGATACCCCCCCCCCTTAAGGGCTCACCTACAGGCTATTTAAGACCTGGTAGCCATATTTGCCACATGGTTCCTCTCCTGCCCTCCTGACGGTCACCCAGGAGTTGCTTTTCTCTGTTCATTAAACGTGGGTCTATTAATTCAGTTTGATTTGGCTTATTGCATAGGTGGGTGGGAGAACCCGGCAACCAAACCAGGGATCCAATACTTACCAGCTGCTTCATTCTGTAAACATTCTTGCTCTGTCCGCAGGGTGGGGATTGAGCCTTCACACTCACATATCTCTATATTTGGCCACCTAGTGAGTAAATTCTTTTGCAAAATTTGTAGCCTCGGTGATTGGTCTACTGGACAACAGGCTGAATGGGCTGTCTGATAACATTTCCATCTTTCATGTGACCATGTGACACTATCAACCACTACTATCCTGGAGCCACATTTTCATATGATCACATTTCAGATGTCTCAAAATCTATTTCTCCTACACTTCTTGTCTTTCTACATCTAGACAGGTAAAAGGGAAGCATTTGGCAGCCTTTCTCAGGCTCTGTGTGTGTGTGTGTGTGTGTGTGTGTGTGTGTGTGTACTGTGTGCACATGTGAGGGTGCAAGTGGAGGCCAGAAGTTTACATCAACTGTCCTCAATTGTTCTCCACCTAATATTGTCCAATATACGATTCTTCACTGAACCTGGAGCTTGCTTTTGTCTTGACTGGCAAGCCAGGGAGCCCACAGGAACTTGTTTCCAATCCACAGTGTTGAGGTTGCAGTGATCCTGCCACCACAGCAGACCTTTCTGTAGGTGTTGAGGGTATGAACCAGCTCCTCACAATAAGTACTGCATAGTAAGCACGTTGCTCCCCATCTCCCAGGCCTTGGGTTAGGACTTTTCTTTCTTCCTTTCTTTTCTTTTTTTAAAAGTCAGATAGTATAAATAACTACAGCCCTTGCACAGATGGGGATGATATGGAGAAAAGGCAACCACTAACCTGGATCCAGGAGCAATTAGTCACTATGGGACTCACATAAGTCACCTGTGAACCTCTTGAAATGCTGAAATGCCAACATTCACATCAAGTGATTTGGGACTGGGCTCAAGACTCTACATTTTAACAACACATCTAAGTGATGCAAATGCAGTTGATCAGGAATCATCTGAAAATCACTGCAATGATTTACTCCCCTCCCAGCCACCCAATACGTGATATTAGTACAGTAGCTTTATTAAAGTATTAAATGCCTAACACTAAACATGATTATACAAATTAAATGTACCAGACAGCTGACTTCAACCTATTGAAATTGCTATGTAAACCACAGGTGATGGAGGATAGGTAATTCTACATTCCTGCTGGCAGGACGTAGTTCGTGTTCAGGATACCACAGGCCGCATCATTTTCTGCTGTAAAAGATGCAGACTTGGCACTGGCATTCCCACCATAGAGAACTGACTCAGATCCTTGACCGGGCTGATGGTTCCGGCAGCTCTCTCACCCTACTTCACTCCTAATGCAGCACATGTGAAGACCTTCTGACTCATTTCTCATCAGTGCTCCCTCCCTATAGCTCATATTTCACCCCTTCTCTCCTGGTGCTTTCTCCTCTAACTGTTCCTGGCTCAGTGAGAGACCTGTCTCAAAAACTAAAGTGATAAAGTGAAGAAAACAACCAGAAAAAAAAACTGATATTGACCTCTGGCATCCACATGCACTTGTACACACAGACACACACATTCACATATGCATTCATATATACAGACACACGCACAGACACATACACAGAGACGGGGGTGGGTGGGGGTGGATACTTTCCCTCTAAAGGAAACAACAGATTGCTCCGAGGAAGGAGTTTTACGAAGGGAAGAGAGAGACATGTTTGGCTGGATAAAAATGACAGCTGTGAAAATGGCCAACACTTGCATATAGTTGGGCATAATTTAATCTTTAAAGAACAAAGTCTGAAGTAATTATTCAGAGGAAGCCTCCAGATCTACTCAAGGACAATTTGGAATCAGTAGAATTAATCCCAAAAGAAATGCAAAAATGAGAAGAGCCATGTTGTCTAACCAGCAGGCAACTGTCAGTCGTGAATGCTGCACTTCTATAATCCCAGCAGGTGCAGGTTGGAGGTTGAGGCAAGAGGGTTGAGTTTGAAGCCAGCCTGGGCTACACAGAGGAGCCCTTGACAACAAAAAAATAAAACCAACACCTCCTTCTTCTTTACCGTGAACCCCACTGTCTTCAGCTGATGTGGGAAGAGATCTGAGCCCCCTTTCTGACAAACCTGAGGTCAAGGAACACATCCTTGACAACACTGCTCCACGCATTTATGAAAATGTGCACTCAAAGTGGATGAAATTTAGCATATGTCAATCATCTCAATGAAGCTGTTTGCCCTTAGAGATGGAGTGTACCCATTTTAGAGACACAGGTGCCCATTCGTGTCAGCAGGGCACACTAGTGACCACCAACTAGTGGTTTTTCTTCAAGCCAAGGGTCACATCTCTATTAAATGCTTTTCCCACTTCTGTGACAAACACCTGGAAAAAAAAATCAACTTAATGGAGAGAAGAGTGTTTGGGCTCGCAGTCTGAGAGGAGACATACTGGGGAAGACATGAGACAGTTGTCTCCGAGACAGTGGGAGCTTGAGGTGGCTGCTTGCTGACATACCACTGGAACAGAAGAAACAGGGGAGGGAACCCCAGAAAGTTAGCTAGGAGTTAGTTGATGCTAATGGGACACACCATATTCAAGATGTGTTCTGCCTTCATTTAATACAAGGGATGCCAATAGACGTCCAAACGCCCCAGATGTTACTTAATCTAGTCAGGATGGCAATTATCATGTGTATCATCCCTCCTCCTTGCTGCCCCCATGAAGAGAGAATGCCAAGGACAAAGACTTTTTCATTGTGTCCTCTTTTGTATCCACCTTCTACTAATACACTGCACATGGTAGTCAATGTCAAATGTTTGTGAAATGCATTACCTTAAAAACATTTGAGTCCCTATAACAGGCTTAACCCTGAGGCACCAGTGGACTCGTCTTGACTGGTTGGTCAGCATTGTTGCAGACAGGGTCCACGGCCAGTGGTTCTCCCAGCGCCAACAGCACCCACAGCACCACCGGGATTTGCCAGCAGGAAAGAAGCTTCCAGCCCAGTTACAATTTGATTTTCAAATGTTCTGCAACCAAGGCAAGTGGGACCTTCAGCAACAGGGTTTTACTGCTGGTTCTGAGAGCCAATTGCCTGTATTGTTTTGGGTGCCTTGGAGGCCACTCTGACCAGCTCCCAGGGAAGCAGCCCACCCTTGGCACTGGGGTTTTCATTGAACAACCTATGGCTTCTGAGAACAGCTTTATCCACTGACAAAGGTATATACCTATATTCAATTTTGTTTCCTACTTTATATTTTCATTAGCTTATCAAGAATCAGACTTATCACTTTTTCATATATCATTAGTTTTGATTCATGCTCACTTCCACTTCCCATGCAGCCTTTCCATCTCCAGTATTCTCCTGTGGGAGCCCAAAGATTCCAGTTCATGGTTTGGTTCCATTTTGACTCAAGGTCAGAGTCCGAGCTTATTTTGCCTTGCAAGGCTGCATAATAAGATGTTTGGCCAAAGGCATGGTTATCAGGTGTCTTATTCTGAGGTCTAATGGCAGGATGCTTTTTCCGTAAGGCATGGTTGCTAGATGTTTTGTGAATTAAGGAGGTGTTTAATTCTTACTTTGCACCATGAGACATGGTGTCCTTGAGAAGGGAAGGTCTTGCCTTCCCCTGCTTAGGTATAAAAAGACCACAAGCAATAAACTTCAGGATGTGTTGATCAACATCCCGACACTAAGTGTGCTGTCTCTGGTCCTTTCTATCCCTGTAATTTCTCCATACCAAGGACCCAACATCCCTTCCCCCTTTCATCTCATATCCATTCTCCAACATGCTTTCTACTTTCTTAAGCTCTAGACTCACACTCACTCCTACGTAAATATGCACATATAAAAGAAGCTAGGATCCATAGGACAGAGACCATGTGGTGGTGTCTTACAGAGTCTACACTACCTTATTTAATGTATTTTCCCACTGTTGCTGTGCACAGAGACATTTCACTTTCCTGGAAAGAACTGGAAGAAAACTGTTCATTAAAATACCAGGCTTCCTGTTTTCTCTTAAGATATCAAATATATGATACACAGTCTTTATCCACTCTAGACTGTTAGGCTATCTTTCTTCTAGACAGAGATCCTAAACTTTAGAAGTTGTATATACACCTGAGCTGTGCTAACACTCAGACTGACACATGGAAAGGAAAGATGGTTATTAAGACTTGGCCAATAAAAATGGGAAATGATGTCCTTACAAGTCCTTTGGGGAGAGGGTGTAACTTTTTTTTTGTAATATGACACCACTGTCATCTACAAATGTGATGGGCTAAGGTCATCCCTACCCTGGAGACATGAGGCCCACAGGCAGCAGGACATAAATGGTTATGTGAGTAACTCAGAACTGCCAGCTGGAAAATTTTCAGGATTCTCAAGTTGACCTGCAAAAGTCTCATAAAAGGAGAGGCTCACCCCACACTCTTGCTCATCAGATTAACGGTGGCAGAGGGGAGGAAGGAGAAGGAAATCATGCCATCTTTTCCTGGTAGTGCCCCATATTGCTTCTCTTCCAGAAAACTCATCCCAAACACTCCTAGCAAAGCTGCCCATTTCTCGGCCCATGATTTCTGTTGTAGACCTGCATCCAAGCCCCTCCCTGAGTCAATCATCTTGAATGTGGTACTTGCTGGACCCGGCCTCCCATAAGCAGGCGATGACAGATCACTGATGAAGGGACTTCCGTAATTGTCATGGCTCTCTGCTGCCCTATCCACCCCTGGCCTGGATAGACAAGGGATTCATCAACAACCTTCGCAAAACAAAATGCTAAAAGCATCATCATTATGGTAAGGAAATGCAGAAGTGCCTTTGCCTAAGTAAGCAAAATAAAAAATCACAACTGGATGCCATTTGTCCTTTGTATTCCCTGTTCAGACCTGCTTGTGTGTACAAGATTTAAGGGCTGACCACCACTTCCACCGGATGACCACTTCCTGGGCTCATCCCTGGGGCAGTTTCTCCATCTCAGCAATATTAGCTTCCTGTAGCTCTGGGTCTACGGTGAGGTCCTGTGGGATTTCCCCCTCCATGTTGCTGTGTCAGCTGTCATTGTTCAGGTCTTGCTTAGGGGACCATATTGCTATGGTAGGACAGGTGTAGTAGCTTCTGTCATTTCCCAGAGCAGACTTCCTGGTCCTCTGGCTCTGACAGCTCTTAACACTCTTTCTGTCCACCCCACTTCTGCTATGTTCCTTGAGCTTACATCTGGGGCTGTGTTGTAGCTGTGCCAACTGTACCAGGTACCCCAGGATCATTGGCCAGGTGTGAATTTCTGTTATGGCCTCCATCTGCTACAAAGAGAGGTTTCTTTAACGAGGGATGAGAGAAAACTGACCTATAACGGTAAGTATTTAGGATGCAATTAGGAACGACACTGGTTTAATGAACTGACAGCTGCAGCTTCTCCAAGAGCCTCATTTGTTTTTTTGTTTTTTTTCCCGGAAAGAAAAACATTCAAAGCAAAACACAAACATTTAATTGCCTTTAAATAATACATGAAATAATTTACATGCTATACATCCCCAAACACAATGATCATAAATCCAATTTTATAAAACATTTACATGGACTTTTGCCAACATATGCCCTGTATGTCACCCAGGATGTTATGTGTGTCTGAGCACATAAACATGTATGTACATGTAAAGTTGAAGGTTAGCATAATGGACCAAGATGATGACCATCAGAAGTTTGCCATTGAACAGTCTAAAACCACAACCCAATGGAACCAAGGCACAAAAGCTTCCTGTTGTGGCCACAGAGATTAAGTTTCCTTTCCCAATGTCTAAACACCATTAATCATGTTATATTTTTTATAGTACATTTTTGTTACTTTTTAAAATGCAGTGTTTTTATTATATAAGATCTTTCAGAAGTGAATTGGAAAAATAAACAAGACTAGATAAAAAAATCACATACAATAAAGCATTATTCTTTTTCAAAAAAGATACATATGTTCAAAACTAGTACAAGAAATGTTACAGATGTAGGTGTAATCAGGATATGTAAGATAGCTTATGCAGATTTTTTTAGTGCCTTTGAACTGTATCGATGATATTAAACTTTGTTTTAAAACCATCTGGTAATACTGTCAATTGAAAGTGACTTTCTAAAAAGATATGTATGTCCTAGTGCACAGAATAAACTGACTATAACAAAGCAAAACAAACCCTTTTTCAGAGTTAAAGCTGCTTTTGTTGGACATTAACTGGCTCCCTCAGTACTCCCTTTCCGTCCCTTCATAAAAGAAATGTATTCCATATAAAAATGATTGCTTTAAAATTCACACAACCAAGCAAAATATCCACTACCAGTATGCCCCATTTACCTCACATGAAAGTTTGTAGGCAGGTATTCTAAAGTAAAATGTTCTGGAGCAGTTAAGAATGTATTTAGTACTCAGAACGCTTTAGAGCTTTGTAAAGGTTCAGTTGTCAAAGGGTTAAAGCTGACCAGGAAGTAAGAACTACTGGAAATCTAGAAGCTGATGCTGACTGTGCTTATACTTGTCTAGGAAATCAATCCCAGGGCCTGAAACAAATGATAACCAGAACAAAGCCTGGGAGGAGCTAACTGAATATGGGCGGGGCTGGCCAATTAAGGGCCACCAGCTCTACAACTTCCTAGCTGGAGCTTTGCAGCCTAAGCCCTCAAGCAGTAAGAAGTGCAGTTCTTTTCTTGAAATAAGGCTGATAAGGAGAAATCAGACATCTTGTCCTTGCCTATAAAACCTAAAGAATAAACTGAGAATTTTCTTTAAGGCTGTCTCAGAAGCACTTTTCATGGCACAACAATATTAAAACGTCACTAAATGGCAAAATACACCAACAGACACACAGCTCCAGACCTGAAAGCACACGCCATGTCAATCATTAAGGTTCATGTTGTTATTTCTCTTTTCTCAGAATTAAATTACACTTACAGAAAGCTTTTGGAGCTTGGCTGTAACTAACATCTGAGCCAACAGACTGTCACCTCACTGGTATACTGTGTAAACCACTTCTGGTAAGTGCACACACAAAAAACTATTCACTTCTACAGAAATGAATATTGCTCTTGCTACAAATGGCACTTAGCTGACTTATTCCTCTCCAGAGCAGTTTGATCCTTTCCTCAACTATTCACCTGCTGCTAAACCCCAAAGTCACTCAACAAACCCCCCTGCCCACGTGCACAGACCATCCTCATGATCATTCCAGTCAGATGGAAAATGTCTAACAAGTCATTCTTGCCACACCATACTCCAAGCTGACCACAGCTGGCTCTGACTTAGAAAACTCCTCGGGGTAGTCACAGTACCGATTATCTGTGGGGCTGCTGCCCTCTATAGCTCGAAGTGTGTCGTTCACTGTAAGCAGACTCTGCTCTTTCAGACACAGGGAAGTTTTGAGGGCAGGTGACTCGGGGTGAATGGTATGCAGCAAGTCCTTTGTTAGGATGCCATTTTTGCATTGTGTAATTTTCTAAAACAGAACATTGAGAAAACATTAGTAACCATAGATAATACGTGATTAACCTATGCTAAATGAAGAAAACATGCTTTTGCAAATGTTCCCCTTGTATATAATACACAATTATAAATTCAGTAAGTAAAAATCCCCATAGCTTAAAATTTATCAAAGGAAATGCTTCACTAAGGTTTTACATTTGTCAATCAATTCAACCAGATTTGACTGGAAAGATCAGTAGGTTTTCAAATGCCCGAAGCAAAAATACTACTTGAGAAGTTTAACAGGTAATCTTTTTCAAGAACAGGAATGTAGAGCATGTGCTCAACAATGATCACACCTTATTCACCTGAAGGTCCTGCTGACCATGACCAGATTCTCACAAGGTATACCTCACTAAGGGTTGCCAAGTGACCTTTGGAAGGTCACATAATCTCTTTTTCTTTTTTTGAACATAAAATTTAAAGTACCCTTTGGCAGAGCATCATGCTCTCCAAATCAACTGTCTCCAGACAACTGTCTCATGTTGCTTATGTCTTGCCCTTCTTTCCTTGCCTTCCCACTAACATGTCTCTACAGTCTACTCAAGCAGCCACACTACCTTCTCATCTAAGAGACAATGAAAAACATCTGCCTCAGAGGCACACAGAACACACACACGTTCATCCTTTTTGGTTATATATGATGGCAGAGAAAAAGATTATAGGAAAGTCTTACAGTAGAGAAAATGAATACACATACATAACAGAGCATAAGATAACAACAGTAAGGTAAAAAAGAGACTAGGCCAGATGAAGCTATTTCAATAAACCCAGCCAACAATTATTATCTAGTTTATAAGGAACCCTGACAAATCAAAAATAAAAAAGGCAAACAGGCCAAGAGAAAAATGAGCATAATTTGGAAGCTTATTCTCAACTAAGGGAAACAAAAATGCCTAATAGACTTTCTTTATCTGTAACTGCGGAAACCCAAGACACTTTCACATGGTAAACTAAACAAATATGCTTTATTAGGTAACTGAGAATACTTACAGATTCTAGGTCTTTAATGTCTTCTTCTAACTGCTTGTTTTGCTCATTCAGATTCATAATTATGTTCAATATAGACTGTCGAGGATGGAGCGTCCGATCAAACTGGTGGTACATGTTCCTCCAAAACCTTTATGACAAAAGATTTTACCAAACACCATTCGATGGAATAGTGAGCTCTGAAGCTCTCAGCACACACATGGCCTGTTCTAAGCTCTATAAACAACTGAGAGGCGCTTGCACACAGTTAACAATAAGGAGATAGAAATACCAACTGCTCTGATACGATTAGCACATACTGTACACAGGTTCCAAAATATCACACCATTAATACACATACATTGTTTGTTCATAAAAAAATGTAAAAACATGTGAATGCTAACTATCCTCATTTCATAATTATTGAATGCATGTATACGATGATCACACAGCACCCCATAAATATGTTTAATTAAAATAATATTTTTAGGGACTAGAGATAGCTCAGTGGTTAAGAGCATTGGCTGCTTTTCCAGAGGACCTGGGTTCAGTCCCCAGCATCCATGTGGAGACTCACAACCTTCTGTAACTGGTTCCAGAGAATCTGATGCTCTCTTCTAGCCTCCATAGGCAACACACACACACACACACACACACACACACACACACACACACACACATGTGTGCATACACATATACAAACTGACACACACTCACATACACATTCACACTCTCACGCACACATATACACTCTCACACACATACACACTCACACACACTCATACACACATACACACTCACGCACATAGTTACACACATACACACTCACATATATATACACATACATGCATACACACTCTCACACACATATACAAACTCATACACACACAAGCACACTCACATACACACATGCATGCTCACACATACACACTCACACACATAGTACAAAGATATACAGGCAAAACACTCATGCAAACAATAATAAAAATAAAATATTTTTAAGTTGCCAAAATTTGTTTGAGAAAAATAACATATAAATGCTTCAATGGTGCCAACTTACTTAAAATTGAAAGAAACTGTGTTTGGCTCCAAGACTGTCAGCTTCTCGGATTTGGAGCTGTAGAGAGGATTTAAGAACTTCTGTTTTTCATCCAAAAGAAAAGCCCATAGGGAGTAAGTCTTCTCCTTCAACCTTAGGAAAATAAGGACAGCATGGAATTCTTACACAGTGATGCAGAGCATGCTGCTAACTCTGCAGAGGAGGCATCTTACACAGCGATGCAGAGCATGCTGCTAACTCTGCAGAGGAGGCATCTTACACAGTGATGCAGAGCATGCTGCTAACTCTGCAGAGGAGGCATCTTACACAGTGATGCAGAGCATGCTGCTAACTCTGCAGAGGAGGCATCTTACACAGTGATGCAGAGCATGCTGCTAACTCTGCAGAGGAGGCATCTTACACAGTGATGCAGAGCATGCTGCTAACTCTGCAGAGGAGGCATCTTACACAGTGATACAGAGCATGCTGCTAACTCTGCAGAGGAGGCAGCTGCTTTTGGTGGCTTCCTGCTGCAGTCTGATCACTCCTGAGTTCTGCTTTCCCTGGATTTCCTTTCTCATCTGTGACCATGTGTAATAGATGTGTCTTGAGCACAACACAGGTCCACCACTGTTTCTAACCCTGCCCATTCAGGGATTCTTCTCATATGACAGGACTGCCACACCTCACAGCAGCACGTGCTTCTGTTCTGCATTATTCTCAGAGCCCCATGCTGGCCATGAGGGCTACTGCCACAGGACAGAATCGTGCTCTGGTGAAAGAGTCTGAAATGCAAGTTCTGTGCTTGGCTGAAGCACACGGGTAATGGACAGCTGGCTGCAGAGGAGGCATATACTCAGCAGGTGAGCCTAACAGATGCTGCAGGCATGTAAGAGTCCCCTGTGCCCCAAGATGGCCCACAGGTGTGTTCTAAAAGTGACTACTAAGAAATATCCATTGTTATTTTCCTCTTCTTATTGTTTGAGGATATTTGGTACCAACTGAGAAATTTTTGCTCCTAAAACAGATTTGTACCCCAAGACAAGTCACCTGGCCAATTATAATAAGCCATTGTGGCTACAGCCCAAAGCTGTCATCTTGTTCCTTACTGTTCATCTCTGCACAACCCACCCATCTGCTACTCCCTTTACACCTTCAGAATCTCCATGTCTCCTCAGTTCTGCTGTCAGCTCTCCTGGGAATGTGGCATGTGGCTGTCTCCCCCCTACCACCCGGGTCAGCCTCTATGTCACTAGGGAGTTCTAGATCATGGTTACTGTGAGAAATCTAAACTCGGAATCCAAACCCCCAAACACAAGCTGGTTAGGAAAGAGCAGGTCAAGTTCAGCATTCAGACTCCCATCAGGGACACCATGAGGCAGCCAGTGCCAGCAGACTTGTTTGTCACAGGAAGGAGAGCTAGAAACTGCCATCTTACCATAAGACAAACCCACAGTTTTATATCTTCTACTGCTATAAAACTAGTGATCAACACTTTCTGAGTAAGAAAGGAGGGTGCCATGGGAAACTTCAGGGGGTGGCAGAGGGCTCTTGCTCTGGGCACTACTGTGTGCACTGAAATGTAGGTAATGAGACTTATGAGGTGGCATATCCTACATGTACTTTTCTGAATACTATTATACTTCAAAGTGTATTTTTACTATTACCTGGATCAGCAGCAGATACTAAGGTACCTTGGCTTCAAAGATACAGACAAGAAACTCTGAAGTAGAATTCAGTTCTACTGGACACTGTCAAGGCAGCCCTGACTTACAGTGGTGCAGAAGGCCCGTTTTCATCACCCACTTACTTAAGCTCCTCTCTCTCCTTCTGACAGTTCCCAAGAAAGTTCCCAAACTGGCATGAATGAACGTGTTCATGGATCTGAAGAAGAAACGCTTCGTTGAACTCAAAGTCTTGTGGGAACTGCTCTGTCAGATGCCATACACACTCCAAGAACTGAGTAAACACTGGTGAGACTTCTCTTGGGTCACCGTCCAAATGGCCACACCTAGACCCCCAGAAAGCACACGCTTTTAAAAATGCCTCTGAAAGAATTTCACTGCTTAGGTATTATAGACTAATACACACATGTAGTACATGTGTAACATAGACATATAAAAGTCATTTGTAACTATCATGCACTTATTAGTGCACTTCTGTAACCCCTGCAGGAAGACCGTAAGTTCAAGACCAGCCTTGCTACAAGACTGTATCTCAGAAAATCCTCAATGGCCATGAGAACTAACAGAGACATTAGGTCTGGTTTCATACAACTCATGGCTCCAGTTCTTACGCCACAGAGACGTTCAGATTCAAAAGAGCCAGAATACAGTGGTACAATTTTGCAAAGACAGAATTGCCACTCACCTCTCTGAAAATTTATGCCCAAATGATATCCAATCTTTTTCTATTAAAACCTAGTAAGAAAAAGCAAAATCAACCATAACTATTTTCAGCTTTAAAACAATGTGGTGACAATTCTGCTAAGAACAGAAATAAAAAATTAAAACACTGCAGGTAAAAAGATGGCCTAGAACAGTGTGAGGGTTACTGAAGAGTGATGAAATAGAAGAAGTGGTCCCACCACAAACTAGTCCTGATGTACTTAGAGCACACCTGGTAAGGCAGAATTACATCAAAAAGGCCAGGAAAAACAAGGTGTATTCAGAGGCTCAGGCAGGAGAAGAGAGAATTCAAGACCAGACGGGGCTTCGTGGGAAAACCCTGTCCTCAAATAGAATTTGGGGTGGGAACTAAGAACAATGATAAGCAAAACCCCGTCTTAGGAAACAAAGTCAATAAAAGAGCTTTTACTCAAATCCCAATGCTGATGGCCATGCCTCAGACTGAACCACATAGCTGAATCTTTATGTCACAGATCTCCACTAACTCACCTCACCAAAATAAGACATCTTTCTTTTCCTTTCTTCTTTTTCTTAATCATCTCTCAACATCAAACCCAGGTCGACCCAAAGACTCCATCCTACTATCTGAGCTTCCTAAGTGCAGGAACTAAAGACGCATCCCACCACTGGCAGTGAGAGAACAGATTTCTAATGTTCCAGTCGAATCTGCAGTAACTTCTTCGTGCTTGGCACACCCTAAAATCTCATCCACAGTCACCAAGCACATTCTTTGTCAAGATGGTCTTTCCTTTCGCATCTCCAATGGTGTCTTAAATCCATTTAATGTAGCAAAGTGATCAAGAATGAAGTTTTTTGAGCACATTTATAGGTTTCATCCCGGATGGTTTTGTCACCTCTATACTGTGACTGAGGAGAGGAATATGGGGTTCATTCTGGGCCCCCCATCATCTTCTCCATCCTAACTTAGTGTCCTCTCAAGCCTGCTCTTCTGCTTAGCTCAGAGAAGAGCAGGGACCACCAGACACTGACTCAGCAGCCTGGAAACCTAGGTGAGGGTTCCTGTCCTCCACTCCCATTCAATCCATGACTCTCCTGTCTTCACCTCCCAACTGCTATGCTTGCAGGCCTAGTTTAATATACTTGGCTTAACATGTAAATTTTGAAAGTTAGTCTAATCAAATACAAAATAAACAGAAGATAGAATCCTGTCTAGAAGAAAACTGCTGAACTAGAAATGTGGCTTCATAGACTGAAATGGCACCCATGGTGTTTCACTTAACATTAGGGTGCTGTAAATAAACATTCCCTCAACATGATTTAAAATTCAGTCCTGTATTTTACACATCACTTTTGATAGATAGAGATGTAGAAGATAATATCAACAATTCTGTTGGTAACACTCTAGGGTGGTGGCTGTGGGCACGTGAGCCTCTAGATCTCAAGTATTTTGCCAAAAAAATGTGGAACAAATGGAGATCGGTCTAAATGCTGGTCTTCTCTGCAGAAGCACTAGCTAGCATCAAGGGCCCCGTGATCTTTAACCAGAGTTGTCCTACGCTTAGCAGAATCTACCAACTACGTGACCTTAGTATAAACCTGTCTTTGAATATTGCCAAGCATCCCCTGGGTAGATAAATCATTGGGTCCAATAAAATAAATCCTTACCATGAATCCTTTCATCGTCCTGTAGTAGGAATCCAACAAAAGCGAACCGAGGGAGCAAACTTGGGAAGTCCTATCCCACCCATCCGAACAGTGCACCAGCACGCTTGCATTTTCAACCACTATTGCCTGGAGGGGAAATGACACACTTAGATGCCTACAAAATACCTTCCACATAAACCATTAGGGTTGCTACTAAAACCCACACCAGAAGGTATATGCTATAAAGATAACCTGCAATGGCACTGTTGCCATAGCAATTAAAACAGCAAACAACAAAACAAAGCAAGCAAACAAAAAATGTTTCTAAGTACTTGGGGATTGTAAATCTCCATATTAGGTACTACTTCAAATTGAAGGGAACTCCACCGAGGAGGTAAAGAAGAAAGAAGGGTGTTTGAGCAGAACAGACATCTGTACCAAAGCTAAGTCCATTTCTTCCCAAACATTACAAACCCCAAACCAATGAGAGTTACCTTGGCTAAGAAGATTGCAGCATCCAAAACAGCCTTGATATGGCGAAGCCATCCTGAGCTCTCCAAACCAGAGTAGAAATCGTTGACAGAAAGCCCCTTGCTGCCATTCACTATGAAACAGGGTGGGAGGTTTCTAAGTTAGAACGGGGCTGGAGTTTCTTTCAGGATATCTCAAGGGGATAATCTGAACTGGAGAACATGCATAACAATGTGCTATTAGAAGCTGAAGAACTTTGGGGGACATTTTTTTGTCCTTCCTCAGGCCTAAAAGAAATGTTTGATCACCTTTAAAAAGGTACTGAAAATGTTTAAATATTTTATGTTTCAATTTTTTAAGTTACACCATAACTAGAATATACTAACTATTCAATGATCTCTAACAATAGTGAACTATAAAACCATTAGAACCATCCAGATAGAGCAACTACCACCCAAAATGGAAAATGGGATATGGAGCACCTAAAATGTGGCTAGGATGAACTGAGACTTAAGTATAAAAACAGTATTGCTTTCTTAGACTTGATTACAATAAAAGACCTTGCTGGTTATGGTTGTGCATACCTGAAGTTCTAACACCTGAGAAGCTGAAGCAAGGAATCAGTATTTCAAGGCAAGACGTGGCTACAGAGTTAGTTTTAAGGTAGATACTTTGGATTAAATAAAACCCTTCTCAAGAAGATATGAGTAAGCAGTTGAGTGAAGTGGGGAGAAAGGGGGAAGGAGGGTAGGCGGAGAAAGAGAAGGAAAAGGAAGGAAGGAGGAGGAAGGGGAAGGGGAGAGAGACTAGTCTATCAGTTTTTATACTGACTCCATGCTAAAAATAATGCTACTGTATTTAGTATCAACATCAACCACACATTCTCTTTACTGTTTAAGTATGACTGACAGAAAATTCAAGGCCCGATGTGACTATCACTAGACTTCTATCCCACAACACTTTCTAAAAGGTGTACAATAATCATACCTTCCAGTAATTTTTGAAGGCTGGATCTCATGACGTGAATATTTTCTATTCCAACAAACTGAAACCTAATATTAGAATAATTGTCTTCATTTTCATAACCTTTTCCGGCTGCTCTGTTAGCCATTGCATTCAGCTAAAATTCAAAATTTTAGAAATTTACAATTAAATTATTTTTATCTTTAGTTTACCAAAATACCATAAAAACACTAAGTCATGTTTTATAGGCAGAAGACTTTTAAAGAAATTCATGAAAACTGAATAAGCCACTATTTTTAATAAGCAAACTGTCATATCCCCAGCAGTGAAGAAGGGCAGTGTGGTGGGAAATGTGGCTGTCACACAAAGGAAAGTCTAGTCCAGCAGACTTGACAGTTCAAAAGGTAATTCCTCTGTATTCTCATCAGCTTTCCACATTTCTGTAACAACTCAAAATTTAAAAGAACGAAATGTTTCCTATCTAAATCTAGACTTGGGGATGGGTAGAGCTAGAGAGCTAGGTTTATATAATCAGACTGTGAGATTAAACCACAGGTGCCCTGAGAGCCAGATGTGAACTTTGGCTCTCTGCCATGAGGCTTGCACATGAAGACGTGGTACTGTACTACAGCTGTGTGTGTGCAGCATCATCCACCAGCCTGACACAGCTTCAAGAATCGAGCCTAAAATAAACTGCTCTCTAGGGGAAAACAGACCGATGACCGATCAGAGACACCCTTAGGATTTGGCCGCCTGGTTTCTTTCATACAATATGTTCCTATAATTACTATTCTTTCCACAGAGCATGAATGAAGGGAACGACCGAAACTGGGTGAAAATGGCTTTTCATTAATTAATGGGCCTTGAGTTGATAACAAGTACAGGAGAGTTATACCCACTGGCTCAATAGCTATCAGCATCTATGATGACTGAAGTAAAGCTAAAAATGCTTCCACATTATTACTACTTAATTTTAAACTTAGAAAAGCAAGTGGAAAAAAAATCAGCATTTTCTGTATCATTGACAGTTATACAGAAAAAATAAATAAAAACTACTAGGTCTTGAGCTACAAATCAAAGTCAGACTTGATCTTCAAAGTGAACATATTATTATCACCTCTTATATCTAACATCACCTAAGAAGAGTCATTAGATTACAAGCCTCCTGTAACAAGGGAACAGTTTTTCTTATGAGCCATTACCAACTCTTGAGTTCTGAGAAAGCCTTTTATAATTAACAAAATAAAAGATTATCAATACTAATGTCTAATTTTTAGTAATTTCTAATTTACTCAAATTATCCTCATCGTCTACAGTTTCCACTGTCAGGTTGCACAGTGATGGAGTCAGTCTAGAACACTGTGGTTCCTTTCACAATGCTGCCTAAAATCACTTGTGTTCTATAGTGCTCACTCGCTGTTTCTCATCATTCCAGATTTTTGAAGAAATCCTCACTATAATTCTGCCAATGTCCTTTTGTGTATCCCACCAGCTCTGCATGCGATGCTATAACAGAAATCAAGATAAAGTTAGCTGTCACAGCTGAAGACTGTGATTACTCTAATTACAGGGTCCTATGTGAATCAGATCTTTACTGTGCACATTTTACAAAAGCAGATTCTGATTCGGTCTCAATAACAAGAATTTAGCCTTATATCACAGATGACAGGGGAACAGCAATTTCCTGTCCATTATAATTCTCTAGTTCATTGTTTTCTATATTAAGTAATTGTTTTCTCTAGTTTTTAGTCTTTTAGGCTATGGCCAAATTACTTTAACACAAGCATTTTGTCAATTAATGGTTTTAGTGATAAAGAGAATAATAAAACGGGTATGGTGGTGAATGCCTATAATTCCCAGCATTTGGGAGGGAGAGGCAGAGTGACCAGGATCCTTAGCTACATAGTACAAATGCTACGAGACCTTGTCTCAAAATAAAGTAAGAAGGAGAGTGAGGAGGAGGGAGTAAGAGGAGGGGGAGGAGGCGGGGGAGGAGGAAGGAGGAGGGGGAGATGATGATGACTGGGGAAGAGTATTAAGGTAAGAATTAACACATCTTTAAGAGTTCCATATATATGGCAGGGCACGGTGGTGCACATCTTTCACACATCTCTCTGCACTTGGGAGGCAGAGAGAGGAAGATCTCTGTGAGTTCTAGGCCAGCCTGGTCTACATAGTGAGTTTTGGGACAGCCAGAACTATATAGTGAGACCTTGTCATAAAAAAGCAAAGAACAAAACAAAAGTTTCATATATGTGTATATATACATCAGGAGACAGAAGAAATGATCTAGGTAGGGCACTGAGAACTGGTCTCCTAATTAGTGTATCACTCAGAGGACTGATTTTTCTTCCTAACATTGGCCTTTGTTAACTTAAAACTATAATTCAGATAGGTTATATCTGGGCAGATATATTTATTCCCATCAATTAAAGACATGAGCAATAAAGATAGCAGACTGAATGGTACTTGGATACATACCTTGGGCCTGGTATCCACAACATACATGTAGTGGCTTCCTGAGTTGGCTGCACTAATGGCTTTAAGCAACTTCTCGTCCTCCATGCACCTGGCACTGAAGCCTGACAATGGCTGACTACATCGACAAATGGCAGCCTAAATCCAAAAAGACAAATCAGATTACACAGACTCTAAAATCTTAGAAAAGACCTCAAGTGTTCAAATCAAACACACTGCAAGAAAATTAGAAGGCATTAACTTTGAAATATTATTTGGTTTAAATACCTGTCAGAATCTAGATGCTGCCTACACTTCCCATGGTTATTTGAATGAAAAATGGCCTCCATAGACTCACAGGGAGCAGCATGACTGGAGGTGTGGCTTTGTTGGACTAGGTGTGGCCTTGGAGGAAGTGTGTTACTGGAGGTGGGCTTTGAGGTTTCATATGCTCAAGCCAGGCCCAGTGTCTCACTCTCTCTTCCTGCTGCCTGCAGATCCAGATGTAGAACTCTCAGCTTCTTCTCCAGCACTATGTCTGCCTGCACACTGCCATGATGAGAATGGACTAAACCTCTGAACTGTAAGCCAGCCCCAATTAAATGCTTTCCTGGATAGAAGTTCCAGTGGTCATGGTGTCTCTTCACAGCAATAAAACCCTAAGAGATTTCCCAATATTCTCTTCTCCTAAGAAATCTTTCCTTATCTGGTTTATTTAAACACACACACACATACAAAATCAAAAATTAAATTTAAAACACTGTGGCCCCAAGGAGCAGTACTCAGTCACCTGTCCATCAAGGAAGACACACCTTCATTCCAGGTTTTATATAAACTACAAGATACTTTCAGTTCAAAATCAAGTAAAAAAGATAGGCTAGCAATACATATAGAAGAGGAAAAATTCCAGGTTTTATATAAACTACAAGATACTTTCAGTTCAAAATCAAGTAAAAAAGATAGGCTAGCAATACATATAGAAGAGGAAATTCTAAGATTCTTCTGACCATGGGTGCTGAGAACTGAACTCGAGTCTTCTGGACAAGCAAGAAACACTCTTAATCATGTCTCCCGACTTTAACAGGAACTTTTAAATTAACAATATCTAGGGCTGGAGAGATGGCTCAGCAGGTCAGAGTACCTACTGCTTTTCCAGAGGACCAGGTTTCGGCTACCAGCACCTATATGGAGACTCACAACCTTTGTAACTCCAGTTCCAGGGGACCCAAGAGACACAGGGCATAAACCCAGTGTATAAGCATACATTTGGGCAAAACACCTATATGTGTAAATAGGAATTAAAATGTAAATTAACAACATCTGAAATTTTATTTCCCTACTAAAAATTTTTATAAAGTGAGATATATAGATGAGAAGAGATAATCTAAAGGGAGGCATATTTATAAAAAAACAAAGTAGTGATTTCTTTTTTTTTTTTACTACATTTTAATTTCTTAAAAAATCAGAACATTTAGAATCATGTATCTTCCTTCAACCTTACCTATGTCACCTCCAGCTTAACTCTACAGAAACATTCCAATAGCATATCATTGAGGGAAAGCCTTACAAATACATGTCTGTATATTTTATCTGTACAAACAAAATACAACCACAGAAATAGCAAAGAAAATGAGGACTGCAGTGTTGTTTTTGGTGTTCAAGAGTTCTTCCCTGTTTTCTGGGATCTGTTCTAATGGGTTTTCTACTGTTGGCTGTGGGGTCCTAGTTCTCTGAGAACAAACTGTTGCTATTATCGTTTTAAAGGAATGTTCTACAGGTCTCTTATACTTGTTTTCTGATTACTGAGTATTTTTAGTTCATCTTTCCAATAAACAACCACATAGCAGGGTGTGTCCAGCATAGCCAGGTAACTTCCTATGACTTGAGGTACTAGAAGTAAATTAGAAACTCCTGTTTAAAATGTACCTGAACAAAGTTCTAACAAATCCAAGGCATATAAGGCCACCAAGACAAGCATGGACAAAGAAATTCCAGTGAAGGGACAGGGACACTTGGGGCAAAAGCTGACTGACAACAGGCAACTGGTTTGGTAGAGGAAGTGCCTGTTACAGGAGCAAGAGGAATCTGGTAGCAAGGTCACAGCTGGCAAGAGAAGGGTGTGGCTAAACACACCTAAAGATGAGCTGTGACCTCCAGATCTTTCCTCTCTGGACAGGAAGTTTAGTCTACAAAGAGGTTTACCTCAGGATTCAACCCAGTAATGGATGGGAGTAAAGCCTTAAACTTAAACTTCCCTAAACAAGAGGATAAAATATAGTCTACCCAGCAGCACATGAGTTTCTCCCACCCTTCGTAACTGTTATATCACACAAAGGCCTTCTGAGGAACAGCAACACTGAAGAAGCCAAATACACAGTGGAAAAATAAAAAAAAAAAAAAAAAAAAGCAAAAGCATACAACTTCAGGCATATAAACTTCTAACAGCTGGAACATGAGGAAAGGGAGAGGCGTATAGAAATTCTTAAAAAAACAAGACAACAAAAACCTCAAAACAACAAAAGCCCGTCTCCTTGAGAACTGTTGTCACAAAATCAGACAACAGGAAACTGACTAAAAATTCAGAAAAGAAAAAGAACCTTTAATGTCATAAGCACAGTCTAAGAAATAAAGAACCCGAGAGTTGGGTGAGAAACACAGTTAAGGAACTCTTCCAGAAAACAGAAAGGCATGAAAAGCAGGAAGAAAACCTGTAGAAATGGAGAGAAAGCAGGAAGAAAACCTGTAGAAATGGAGGCTTACACAGGAAGCCTGTCAACTAACAAAACCTAAAAAGAAAAAATATATTAAAAAGTTAATAGAGAAAAGGAAACGCCGCAGAAACAGAGAAGTACCTTCTCTAAGCTGACATCAAAGTCACTGGGGAGTGACACACCAAGGGACATCACTATGAAATTCCTCAAGCCAAGGAAAAAAACTTCTGGGTGGGGAGGAGAATGTGTTTTAAAACCAGTTTACAAAGGCTTGGGAGTCAGAAATGGCAAGGTACTCAACCCACCTGTGTGGAAACTATCTCTGAACCTCAGTCATGAGCAAAACCTGCCTTATGAGCTTGCAAAGATACACGCAAGACACATTTAACACAGAGCCTAGGCTAGCCCTACTGTTAGGAATCTGGGAAGGTAAGTTCCATCGGTGAAGGGAGAGCAGGAGACCCTGGGTTCCAGTGCCAGCGACACCTGAGTACAGACACACAGGAAGAGCAAGCCCTGCCACTGCATCAGTGTGGACACGCCTCCTCTACCTGTTCCTTACAACACTCCTGCCATGTGAAGGGCTCACTCGGTTCCGACAGAGCCCAGATGCCCTGGGTTCTCTTCCTGCTTTCAGAGGTGCCTTGGCACAATCAAGCAATCCGATTTCTCTAAGTACGCATAGGACTAAGGGAAAACTAGAGAAAAGAAACGGACCTATCTAGTCACTGATCCCATTGTTAAAGAATTTCTGGAAGAGAAAGGTAGAAAAGGAGAATTTCAGAATAGTTTTGTCTTAAAATGTCAAAAACAATAGTGAAAAGCCAGCCTATGTCTGTTACCAACATTATAATAGCAAACCTGTGAAGTAAAAGCTAGTACTTCACTACATATGCTTTTAATTCCAGCACTCAGGAGGCAAAGGCAGGCAGATCTCATGAGTGTGAGACTTGCTTAGTCTACATAGTGAGTTCTGGAGCAGCTAGAGCTACACAGTGAAGCTCTGTCTCAAACAAAACAAAACAAATAAGTTCGTGTTCTTCTGGATGCTTAGAATTCACTGCACTTACTAAATCAGAGAAGTCTCTTACCTTGGTGCCCTGGTGGCAGTAGGACAGGACCGGAAGTCTGCCCTTGCTCCGGAAGTTGGAGCTGCCCATGATCATTGGCGGGCTGGCTGTCATTGGAACATATAGCTCTCTGGGGTAAGTCTCACAGACCTGGGAATATCAAAAGAAAGTACTTAACTCCAACCAGAAACCATGAGGCTAGAGGGAGCAGGTGTACTAACTGCAGACCTGTACTTCTCTCTCTGTTCCTCCATGTCTAATCCCCAGTCTCATCTCTAGCTCTGCAGCAGACTTTCTGCTGTGGTCTCCCCTCACTCTGTGCCCACATTCCCAGGGAACTAAGCAGATCCTAGTGGAACACCCTAACATCCTCCCTCCTATGAACCTACTCATGCCCCCTCCTTTACTATGCCCATTCCAAAGTGTCAGCTCTCAGTACCTAGAAACACATTTTACCTGTACCCCAGTTACCACAGCTATCAGTATCCCAGATAAACTCCTCACCAGGCAGTACACAGCCATCACACTCTTCTAAGAACCAAAGAGGAAACCGAACCAAGGAAAAAAGCACCCACCCAACAAAGACAAGAGCAGACATCAGCATCTAGAATTACCATCACCCCAAATCCAGATGCCTAGATGCCAGAGTGAAGATATAACCAATAATAGCAAGAGTGGTTTATCTCCACTAGAGCCCAGCAACCTCACCACAGCAGGCCCTGAGTAGTCCAACATAGCTGAAACCAAGGAAAAGACTGTAAAACAGCCTTTATGAATACAATAGAGGTCTTCACAGAGAAAATGAAAAAATTTAAAATATTTAAATTAAAATTTAAAAAATTTTAAATTTAAAAAATTCCATGAAAACACAAACAAACACTAGAAAGAAATTAATAAAGCTGATCAGGATCTGAAACTGGAAAAAGAATCAACAAAGAAAACTCAAAATCAGAGAAGTGTGGGAATGAAAACTCTGGGAACTCAAACAGAGCCATAGACCAGGAGATGGAAGAGACCATCTCAGACACTGAAAATGTAACAGGAGAATTTATGTTGGTAAAGAATATGCTAAATCTAAAACTCCTGGTATAAAGCATCTAGGAAACCTAGGTCTCTCTGAAAAGGCCAAATTGAAGAATAGGAATAGAAGAAGAAGAAGCAGGTAAAGGGCACAGACAATATTTTCAACAAAACTATGGAAGAACGTTTTCCCAAAAGGAGATGCCTATAAAAGCACAAGAAGGCTAGAGAACACCAAATAGACTGGACCATCCAGAAAGACCATCCTCTCAGTATACAGAAATCCAAACACTAAATATACAGAGGAAAGCGAGAACATTAAAAACTGCAAGGGAGAAAGAGCAAATACACATAAAGGCAGACGTATTGGAATTATACCTGACTTCTCAATGGAGATTCCAAAAGCTAGCAGAACCTGGACAGATGTTCTACAGACTCTTAAGAGACCACAGACGTAAGCCCAGATTACTATATCCACAAAACTTTGAAACATCATAGATGGAGAAAAGACATTTCAGGATAAAACCAAATTTAAGGAATATTTGTCTACAAATCCATCACACAGAAGGCTCTAGAGGAAAACTCCAACCTAAGGAGGTCAATCACACCCAATAAAAGACGGGTCATAAATAATTCCAGACCAGCAAAAGAGAGGAAGTGCATGTGTACATAATCACAATGCATGTCCACATGTGCACATATAGCCCCCCATCAGAAGAGCAGGAAACAAACATCACTAGACATCGATATCTCTTAATATTAAAGTTCTCAATTCCCGCAATAAAAAGACAGAGAGTAATAGAATGGATCCATTCTTCTGCTGCATCCAAAAAACACACTGTAACATCAAGAATCTATCACCTAAAAGTAAAAAAAATGGAAAAGGATATTCTAACAAATTGACCTAAGAGACAAGCAATATAGCCATCTTAATATTAAGTGAAATAGACTTAAACCCAAACTAATAAGAAAAGACAGGGAAGGGCCCCGCATGCTCATCTAATGAAAACCCACCAGGAAGATAATGCAATTCTTAACGCCTATGTAATAAACACAAGGGCATCCAAGGCCATAAAAGAAAAACTACTAAATCTTAACTTACATATTGACCTCCATGCACTGATAAGGGAAAATGAATCTTACCAATGGACAGGTCATCCAAACAAAAAATAAACAGAAAAATGCTGGAGCTAATAGACGCAAACCAAATAGACCAAACAGATACTTATAGAACATTTTATCCAAACACAAATTAAGTCTTTCTGTATCTCAAATTTCTCCAAGATTGACCACATACTCAAACATAAAGCAAGTCCCAACAATACAAGAAAATTGAAATAACACTCTGTACCCTATCTTACCACCATAAATTAAAGCTGGACCAACAGCAGAAATAACAGAAAGCTTACAAACTCATGAAAACTGAACAACCTACCTAATATAAAATGGCTGAAGAAATTAATTAACTAATTAATTAAAAGAACTGAACAAAAATGAATACACAACACATCCAAACTTATGGGTGTTGCAGGTGATTTTACCACACTATGAACCCAGAGATTACTTTATTTACTGGAAAAACCTGTAGCTGTGGTAATGGCCCAGCCCTAGCACACCCTTAATCTAAGAACTTTCTGTTTATTGTAAACAGGATTAAATGACCTATTAAACCATAGGTCAAGAGGCAGAGCAGGCAACTAGGTAACAGGACTTAGTCATAAAGATTAGGAGGAGGAAGCTGATAGAGAGGTGCACAGGAAGTAGCAGGAAGGGACTTTGAATTTGGTGGTCCTTTTAGGCTTGGGACGGTGGAGGAGGAAGGTCAGCTAGCTGATTTCTCTGCCTCTCTGTGTTAGCAGGTTTTCACGCCAGCATCTGGCTCCTGAGTCTTTATTGGTAAAATAAAAGGACAGAGATTTAGTTAAAACAAACAAACAAACAAACAAAATTGCCTCTCCACTGGAGGTGGCTGAGGAGGTGCGCTTAGCAGCTGAGGCAATGATGATAAGATCAGGTGTAGCAGCTGTGCCTCAGATAAAAAACAACATATGGCAAACATAAAACTACATACAGACACAATGGAGGTGGTTCTAACAGGCAAGTTCAATGCACTAAGTGCCTACAAAAACAGACAAACTCAACAACAACAAAACACTGGATAGATTAAAAAGAAAATGGACAAAAACCATGAGGAAAACAAACCAACCATGTAAGGAAGTGAGTGCAGCACACTCTTCTCTGGCGGCTGAAACCCTGTCACATGTGTGCTCTGAAGTTATCAAGAGAGGGGCTTACCTTGTACTCTCGGTTGGCATCCGAGAGTTTCCAGTTTCTATTAGGCACCCCCATTCTCTCATATTCCTTAGCAAGGTCAATGACTTCCCAACCCTTCAGTCGTTCGGAATCATTTTGTTTGGGATTATAAGAGAATGCATAGAGATCTTCATATTTTGCTATAAAATAACAAAAGTCAATACAATATAATTCATAAGGCAGTGAACTACAAATAAAACTAATTTTCAGGATTTCTCTTTTTTTTCCTTTAAAATTTTCAAAGAGGTGCCTACAACATGACCATATCTGAATTTAATGTTTTCTGAGTTCCATAAAACAAATGACTGTACCTATGTATAGATCCAAGATTTATGGCATAGCAAAAGAAACCTTAAAACTTAAATCTTCTACTGCATGCTTTCCTTTATCTCGAATATTAAATTTTTAACACAAAAATAGACACTTCTCACTTGTCCTTTTCTCTAAATGCAATGCAAAACAAAATACCCTAACAAAAAACTAAAATGGTCAAGGGTAGTACATGCTTAAACCCCGGCATTCATAAGACCAGGGCAGGACTCCAAGTCTGAGACCAGCCTAGGCAACACAGTGAGAGCACATCTAAGAAAGAACAGACAGAAGACAGAGAGAGGATGGAAGTGCATTACCCATTGTTTTCAAGTTACTTTAATGTGTATGGGTGTTTTGTCTGCTTCTGTGTGTGCACAACACTTTTCCTGGTACCTGCTCAGGCCAGAAGAGGGCATCAGGTCTAGTGGAACTGGAATAAAAGATGGTTTGAACCATCATATGAGTGCTGGGAATCAAACTCGGGTCCTTAGGGAGAGTAGACAGTGCTCTTAACCACTGAATCATCATCTTCAGCTGCAGGTTTACCCATTCTTATAGGTCAGTATAGACTCAAACCACAGTTTGGCAACAGGACACCTGCCTAGCATGCACAAGGCTCTGGTTTCTATCCCAAGTGCTACCAAAAAAAAATGTAATTAATGTTTACCAAGTATATGAATAGAAACATCTCACTATAGATTATGGCTTGATGGCATTTTGAAAACTAAGATTATCATCCCCACTGCTACTGATATCTTGTTTGCTACTAAGAAAATTTACTCTTTTTCAATACCATTTCTAGCCACTTAAAATATTTAAAAGAACATTGGCACATCACCATCTTTGCTATATCCCTTGGCTTAGCTGAGGACAATGGTGTGTATCAGGCTCTGTGTGCTCAGAAAGAACACAGACCTGTTCCTAGGTCACTCGTGTGGGGCCTGTATCTAAGCTACTCAACTGAAACCCACACTAACAAGTAACCCAAGCCATGCTGGGGCAGAAGTCTTCAGAGCCCCAGATCCGGGTAATGGTAAGATTCATTTTTTAGGGTTTCTTTCAATCCTAAGACTGATTTACTCTGGTGCATCTACCACCCTAGCCAATGCTGCCAGAAGACTATGACCTTCTGCAACTTTCCATTTAGTAATATCTCTCTCATTAGTAGAAAAAAACCCACGTATTTTTTTTTAAAGTGAGGAGCAAGGGTGGTAGGCTGGTCAGTAAACTGCTCTCTGTGAAAACAAGAGGACCTGAGTTCAATTCCCAGTATTCAAGTAAAAGGACAGGTGTGGTAGCAAGTGGGTTGCAATCCCAGTGCTGAGGAGGTGGAGATAGGTGGCTCCCAGGGGCTTGCAGCCAGCCAACCTCACCTAAACTGTCAAGTTCCAGGTTCCAAATGCCTGTTCAAATAATGAAGTGGATGCCTGGCCTCTATACACACAAACTGGCTCATCTGCATACACCCAAATACATATACAATGTACTTCTTGCCTATCAAGAAAGTTTTAAAGTGTTAATATAGCCGAAGGTAACTTCAGGCTGTATTATAAATGCCTTTCCTTACATTGTTCCTTCATTTGACACCATTCTTACAGTTCAAAGTAGCAGTTACTACTATTTCTAAATTGTTGTGGGGTATTTTCAGACCACTGAGGGGGTTGATAGTACAGATGACCTAACGATAATGTAAAAATAACACTTCAAAGTGTGCTGAAAACCATCTCAATTGAGTATGTGTGCTTTGCACTCTAAGAACATACCTTGTTTTGACAGTTGCAATAGAGAGTTATAAATATCATGGCAATCTCTTTCCCTGGGAACAATGAAATGCACAATCCTGAAGTTCTTGCATTGAATCACAAGTGGACATCCAGAAGTGGTCAGAGCAAGTTTCTCCACAGAAGCAATATGATGGTGGAGTATCTACAGGATAGACAAACACCCAGTCACCAACACACAAAGCCCTGATACATGTTCTCCAGGGTCCATACATGTTAATGCTTATCATACTTAACACAGTCCAATGATTGGATGCCTGAGCAAAGAATATGCTGTCATTTTGTTAGTTTTTTCCATGTCAGTATATGCTGGCTGAATGGGGATCTGGGGCACAGTTTGGCAACAGGACACCTGCCTAGCATGCACAAGGCTCTGGTTTCTATCCCAAGTGCTACCAAAAAAAAATGTAATTAATGTTTACCAAGTATATGAATAGAAACATCTCACTATAGATTATGGCTTGATGGCATTTTGAAAACTAAGATTATCATCCCCACTGCTACTGATATCTTGTTTGCTACTAAGAAAATTTACTCTTTTTCAATACCATTTCTAGCCACTTAAAATATTTAAAAGAACAAATTTCTATAGACCAGGTTTTAGGTTCCTGAATGATAAAAACTCAGTCATAGAAGAGCTCCAGCAGTCCTAAACTAACCTTAAAATGAGGCATGGGGGGCTAGAGAGATGTCTCAGTGGTTAAGAGCACTGGCTGCTCTTCCAGAGGACCCATGTTCAATTCCCAGCACCCACATGGCAGCTCACAACCATCTGTAACTCAAGTTCCAGGGACTCCAACTCTTCACAAAGACATGCAGGTCATACACCAATGAACATAAAAATTAAAAAAAAATTTTTTTTTAAATAAAACACAAGCTGAGACAACAAACTCCATCCTACTTAATGTTTTTGTTTTTATTTCTTTGGTATCTATTTATTTTTAGCCAAAAGGTAAAGAATGGATGACTATATGTATGCTATATAATTATGACTATATTATGTTAATATTACTAATTATATTAATTGTACATATAAAAGCTGAGGCTGACATGCAAGATTAAACACATATAAGTAATCAAGAAAAGCTTGAAAAAGCCTTAATGAGATAATGTATCCATCAAAACTGCACAAATGGTTCACACACAGAAAAGCTGATACCCAGAGAATCAGCTCCACCAACATTTGTACAAATGGGCCTAGTGCAAAGTTGTTTATAATCACCTAACAGTGCCATCTCCACAGGGAGCTAGGGGCTATCACCTATAAGATACATGAATTAGAGATAATATTTTATCATTATTAGGATCCCAATTAAGACCTCACATCATTTCAGGAGAGTGATGGAGGAGCCTATCTGTCAATGAGAAAAAGGGCCCAATGTCAAAAAGGCTGCCTCTAGAACCACAGTGCTCCCACTATGCAGACTCCGGGAGAGACCAATGGGGTACACTGCTAAAACCGTGGGAAAGATGAGAAGATAGGGCAGCATCAGGCATCCCTTTGCCGCCCCTCAATCTGCGAGCATTTTACCTTACTGTATACTCTGAGCTGCACCCCAAGGGTGTGTGTCCCTGCCCTGGGAGGCAGAGACAACCTCTCATCTTGGTTCTACTGCTCAGAAAAGCATAGGAACAGGTAGGATTGATTGTTGAGCTGCTATGTTAAAGGATGCTTCGTCTATTTTCTCTTGTTTGATATTCACAAAAGCGCTCCGTGATGACAGAGACCATGCCCTTTTTTGTAGAGGTGTTAAGCAGAAACACTGGGTCTACCATTCCTTTCCCTTCTCTCCTTGCAATAATCCATCTTCACCAAGTTATCAAAAAATATCAGGAACCTGCACTCACTGCTTTCCATTCACGTAGGTGTTGCCAAACACCCCAATATCCCAACACTCAACACCATGGAAAGTTGTTCCGGTTGCATGGGTAAGCATCTCCCTGATAAGAGGAGAGGATGCTGAAGAAAGGCCATTTCCTAGTTGGAATGCCTGTTGGCATTTCTAGTCTGATAGTAACCTAGTCACAGTAGGAAGCACCCTGATAGAGTCACACAACCTGTGAGCGGCAGAGCCAGCCTGTGAGCCAACATCGTGTCACTGCACTGCCTAATACACTCCCTTTATTACTCTGCCCAGATTGCGATGTCTACATCACCATATCCCTTGACTTCAACTTCTGCACCTAGGAAATGGGGATCACAAAACCTCACATGATAAAGTCTGTGAGAAACGTGGCCAAGGCATTCCCTCTGGAGTATGCCATCATCCCCTTTCCTGTCTTTCTACATAGGGTGTAATATGCATTTAACTTCTCGTTTGTTTCTCCTGACTAGAGTGTATCTCCATGAGAACAGAGGTTTTATCCTAAGACTGGGTATTATTTCCCAAAGACCTAGAATAGTGATGGGAAATCAAAGTAGGTATTTGGCAAATATCTGCTAACGGAATGAGTGAATAAGTGAAGAAAAGGCATCATCAGGTAGTCATGACAACCTTGAAGAACAAGCTGAGAGGATCAGCAGTCCTGGATATCAACACATATAAAAAGCTACTGTTACAAAGAAATGAGGCAGGTAAAGTGTAGTTGATATGCCAAAAGGGCAGGACAGATAGCAGCCCTCACATACAGAAGCTTTACTGTGAGAGAGCTGGGTCTGGTGACAAAGGGGATGAAGCAGTCAATAAATGGTACCAAATGAATGAGATGTCACACAATACCCTCAAGTCTCTTCTGGTTGGGTATGAATTGACATGTGGACAATAGACCTGAAAGCTTCGGAAGAAGCAGCCTCCTTACAGTGACACACAGGGAGGCTTCCTGAGTGGACTACAGAGGAACAAAACCATAAAAACCTGAAAAAAATCTATGTTAAAAATGTAAACTTTAGTTAAAAGGTATGTACACAAAAGGCTAAGAATAGCTGGGAAAAGCCAATGATGATTCACAATCTGGTAAAGCATCAAACCCAGAACTCTCTAAAAAACCAGAAAACAGAGCTGGGAATGCAGCTCAGTGGTGGAATGTTTGCCTTGCACAGTCAAAACCTTTCTATAGCACAAAATATTAAAATAATTTTTAAAAGTCAATAAATGGAAATAAAAGAGATTGATAATCTAATAGAAAACTTAAAAACCAAACATCTATCTTCAGGTATGACATCTCTGGACTCAGAAAGTTTACATGGCAGTTGTTCATCTGAATTAGATGGGCAGGGGTCTTTAAGGTGGTAATGCCAGGGTTGCTGAGAAAACAGGAAAATCTAACATTCTACTGAGAGGAATTATCTGAAGCCATCATTATGAAGCAACAATATGAAACTTCAAATATGCATTTATGTAAGACCTAGCAATGCCTTTTCACTCCCCAGAAAAAGTCCAAGCCACAGCACATATAAAGAAAGAAATGCACACAAGATTTTGTGGAGCTGAACCTTCAACATCACAGGATTTAGAGCATCAACATCTTCATCCCAGTAAAAAACCCAAGCTTAACTTTGGCTCCCGCACACTTCACTGCCAACAATCCACTAACCACATGTATTTCCAATAATATAATCTATTAACATATGTTAGATTATACATTAGATACAGTGAAAATACATGAGGTTCCTGGGCCATCACTTTCTACTGCACTATGCAATTTCCTGAAGAAATAAACAGCATCTGCTCGTGATTGGATGATCAGCAGCCCACAGCACTTTAAACAGATTCTTGTAACCACTCATCTTGCTACACTAGTAACAGGAGTGGATACAAAATTACTCCAGTGGTATCCTTTGTAGTGTGTTAATTCCAAAAGTACCATCTACACCTTGAGTCTATGTGTGTACATTTTGATAAATCTATGTAATAGATCTTTATTTTATAATAGTAAATAAAAATAACCATTTTTAATGCATCCATGGCATATTTAACTTTTTCTTAATTTCTGCACACTTCTATGCTCCATAATTGACCTATACATTTTTTTTTTTCAAATTGTAATCTAAAAAAACAAACACACAGAAAAACAAAGAAGAGTTGGAGAAACGGCTCAGCAGTTAAGGGCATGTTCTGCCCCTGCAGAGACCCTGAGTTTAGCTCCCAACACCTGTGTCAACAAGCTCACAACCAGCTGTAACCCAGAGAGCTAAGGCCCTTCTGTACTCCATGGGCACCTGACTTCATACATGCATGTAACCCTACACAGAAATACACACATACACATAAAATAAATTTAAAAAAAAATAAAAGAAAAAACTCAGCTTATAGTGGACCTATAGAGTTCAACCTAACATGTTACTGGAGCATCCACTGCATTCTATCTTCATATGTATACTTTTAAATGTACTTAAAAGTTTGCCTGCAATGTATATTTGGAATACATTTATGAAATATGAAATATTTATATAAGTATACTGCAATGTTTAAAGTTAAAAAATTAAATCACCTAATTGTAATATGGCATTAAAATGCTATGGAATGTTAAAATGTACAAATATTAACTAGACTTAAAAAAAAAACTAAAGAAACAAAGAGACATTTTCTAAGTTTTTACAGAGGTTAAGGAGACAGTCTAGTATTCTACATAATTCCATATTTCAAATGACACAAATGACCCTTAGAAGGAAGCAGATATCACTTGAAAATAGAAAAAAACATTGATCTGTGAGTAGTTACACATGCTTGTAATCCCAGCTCTCCAGAAGACAACAGATAGCAAGTTCAAGGCTAGCCTAGGCTACACTGCAAGACCCTGTCCAAAACAAAACTAACAAAAAATTTTGGATGAGATAAATAACAAGTGATTCAATAACCAGTCCATTGCTACCGCAACAGTAACAGCACACAGTCCTGCTATGGTCCATCTTACCCAGGTTTCTTTTTGCTGAGCATCAATAAATAACAGATGTGTGGCCGTAAGATACAGTGTTCCTGTCAGCGACTTGTTGTTGGTACTAAACCGGTCAAGTAACTTTACTTGTTCAACCTAAGGGGTAGGAAAAAAGGTGTTATTTTTTTCATTTCAAACATAGTTATTTTTATTTCTGTTGCTGTGATGAAATACTGAACAAACACAATATAGGAAAGCTTGTTTGGCTTATATTTTCAGGTCAAAGTCCATCATTCAGGGAAGTCAGGACAGAAACCTGAAGCAGAAACCATGGAGGGACACTGCTCGCTTGCTCAGTCTCAGGTTCAGCTGGCTTGCTTGCAAAGCCCAATACCTCTGCCCAAAGAATGGTGCTGCCCAGAGTGCTGGGCCTTTCTATGTCAATTAACAACTGAGAGTCACAGACACACCCACAGACCAGTCTAATATAGGATTAGAAACTACACTCTATTGGATACTTAAGGCTAACCAAAACAGTATTTGCTCACTAACCCCTCCTAAGGCTAACTACCAAGGTCCAGCTATCAAAGTACTGAAGTCCAGCAATCAAAAGCTCCTTTTAGCTATCCGAGTTAACATGCCCAATTAAAATTAACTAACTCACACTAACACAGGCTTTCCCCTTTCTGCCATTTTGCTCTGGCAGTTAAACCATGTCTGTCTCTTTTCTATCCAGAGGCAGTCCTTTGTCCCTCTGGAACAAATGTCCCTGTTCCCTTTCCCTTGTTCCCTTCCCCTTACCTCATCCTTTAGCTCCTCTGCCCTATGACCCTCTGAGGCAAATAAATCTCCTTTGTGCTCAGAACTTGGTCTTGGGATGTTTTGTGCCAACTCTGAAGTCCTTTCAAGCAATATAAATAAATTTTTTCTAATCCCAGGAACTGTACGCATCAGTATGTTCTTTTCCTCTTTTTTGTTCCAAAACACAAGAAATTGCTTAATATTCAGGGTAAAATTTCATCTGCCTCTTGGAGGAACACAAGTAAGTCACAAACAACACACACTATTTAGATGTCAGTGTAACCTAGGGAAGATTTTAAGAAACACCAACACTAACGGTGTATGTGAGCAAAGTACCTTTCACATCTAAGAGCCCGCTTTACTGCATGTGCTGCCAAAGAGAGAATCTAGTATCTGCTATTCAGGAGTTCTCTCCAAGATTGAAACATTCCTATCCTCCTTAGGAAGGTAAACAACTCAAAAATAGCTTCAGGAAGTCCCTGAAACCCACCAGATTCAGTAGGCCCCTCCTTTCCAGAATAGGCAACAAGTAAGCTGCTGAGAGTCATTCTCAGACAAGCTACCCTACAAGGAAGACTCAGGATCTCTTTCCATCTGAGCTGCATTAGGCTGCACAAATACCTATATCACCTTATCTCTTTGCTGTTCTAAGCTGCACTGCCATCCTATAATGTCCAGGATACTGAGTCCACAGTACATAAGTATAACGGTATTCATGTATATCAATACTAGTGCATGTACACATGTACGTGTATACACACACACAGAAAGTGCAAAGTGGAATAGGAGGCTATAGCTTTAAAATTTAATGTCCTCCATCTTATAGGAAAATATGTAAAATAACAGGAGATTGTGGACAGTTCATTTCATTGTGATAACTCACCATTATATCACTAATGCTATTCTTTCGATTTACTTTTCCCTTACCAGCTAAAAAACAAAGCATTCCCATTATGCAATGATTAATTAATAGCCACCATTTAAAAGGCTGATCATCTCACCCTTCTTCATTCTCTATAATTTACTTCCATGGAGAATTCTCGCTTATAACAAACATCACTGTTCAAATGAGTTAAAACTTAAATGTAATTAAAAATATTTAATACAGGACTTTAATTGCAAATTAACTGTGAATACCTCCCACTGAAAACTCAAAGAGATACTGTCCAACATACAACTCAGGTCTGACGGTGGGTTTGACATTAAACCAGTGATCATTTTACATTGACCAAGAACAGAGGGAGGCCAGCTGTGGCAGTGCACTAGAGAGGCTGAGGAAGGAGGGTCAGGGTTTAAGGCCAATGCTGGGGGGAGGGGTGACACATGGATGACTGCTGGGAGTGGATGTGGTAAGAAATTGTTCTGTTCTGTGAAGATTTCTCTTGAAGGTCGATACTTCCTTCACTGTCTAGGGCCATTTCTTCCTCAAGTAAAATTATGGCTTCACTTTGTCACACTGAAAACTGAAACTCCAATTTACATACCTTTAAAGACAAACAGAACCAACAACGTCCATTTCTTTCCAGTTGCCAAGACTTGTCTGAAAAGGGACAAAGCCAACAAGGACCAGACCATGACAGGCTCTCCCTTTACCTCTTTCAACAAGAGCAGGAGTGAGCATGTGCAGACATGTGTGGAGCTAAGGGTTATGGGAAAGTATCACCACCACTAGAGAGATCAATGACTTGGGGTACTTCAAAGAGCTCCTCAGCGAAACTAAAAAGGAGTTTTAAAAGGTGTGGCTATGAACAAACAGGAAGTCTGCTTTAAAAAGAAGTCCATGTGAAGCTAACGACGAAAATGTTTCTCAAACTCCAGCCTTAAACTGTGATTTTATTTTTCTCTATACGGTACAACTACTTGCAAGGCTTGTCTGTAAGGGAGACTGTCTCGGTTTTCATTCTGGTTTTATTACTGGTCCCTCACAGCTCTGCATTCCCAGTACAGACTAACACATCCTATGTGGTGCTAGCCTCCTGCAGTGACTGAGGCAAAGAAGTGCAGCATATGTCTCTTTGGAAACGTGTGTACATCAAGAGCCAGTCTCAAAATTAGGGCAAAAGAAAGGTAGGAAAGCATCTTACACAGCCATATGAAGATTTCATCAGCTATTCACTATTACTTTTGATCAAGGGCTCATTTTTTTCTGTTTTGGGATAGGGGAGTAGTTTGCTAGGAAGCCCAGGCTGCACTGGACCTTTTCATCTTCTTGCTGCGGCCACCTGAGACCTGGGGTTGGGGCATGATAGGCATGCCTCACCTTGAGCAGCTAAGGGTCCATTCCCTATATGAATCTTATCCATTATCATTGTCTTATGATATGTTATCATTATATCATTAGCAAATAGGCTCATTTGCTAATGGCTCCACAAACTCTGAACTCTCTGAGTTCTTTCTGTCTGCCATCCATGTAATAATATTTCCTCACGTGGTATTATGATAAATTCTTTCCACACATTCTTTCCATTTTCAGAACCCCAAGTGGGGACTATCCACATCCAACCTGCAGGAGCTAGCTGCTGACCAGGACAGCAGTTCCAACCATGTGGACTGACTCCTGAGCCAGAACACTTAGCCTGCCATTATGCTGTCAGCACTTAAACATCTCAAGAGTCAAGGCTTGCTGATGTCCCTCCCTCTCGTCACACACAAAACCCTAATTCTCCACTTCACACCTGACTATGTTATGCCATCCACATCAAGTTGCCAGCACTGGAAACCATCCTACTGACTTCCTGACCCACTCACCGACCTCCAGCTCTCTCCTTCAGGCAGTATTAGAGCAATAACAGAGAGAGCTAAGATAAAGGCCTGTCCAAGTGTCTAGCTCTCCCACTAAAAACCAGTACGTATCTTGGGGCAGCCCCTGTTTCCTTCTTTCTTTCTGAGTCCTTCCAGGGGGTAGAATAGTGTTTGATGTCAGGATGTTTACTGGCCTCAGATGAACTGTCACGGATAACTTACTTTTCATAAGGAAAAAGCACATGGAAGATGCCCACAACATGGCAGGGATTTATAAAATAGCATTCTCCTATGTCTCATTAGCCTGTTATTTCCCCATGCTGCCTTTACCTTCTACAATGGCTGAGCAGCAAACAATCATCCAGTAATACACGCATGAGCCATACGTTAAAAACAAGTAGAAAAACTACTAGAAAAGTTCCTGTTGACCTGGCTCTACCATCTGTCTGTCCATCCATCCATTCACTCACTTACTCTGGTAATACAGTTCTTACTGGTTATTTCACTTCTCTGTCTCCAGTTCATTTCCCAATCAGGGGGGAAAATGCCCCCTTCTTAAAGTATTCTAGAATTTTTTTCAAGGTTTTCTCAGAGCTCTATAAAGAACTATAGAATTCTTATGGGTCTACATCAAGGTGAAAAATTTGAGTTGAAAATGCTCTAATAGTCTTTGGGCTTATTTCCTGTGTGTTTCCCACACAAAAGTTCTATGTTTAAATTTGATTGGCTCGATTCAAGGTCCAGCTATTCATTGGTTCCTCCTGTTCCTCTTCCTCAGCTCACACAAGCTGGCTTCCCTGTCTACCTTTAGGTTACTTTCCTAAATACTTAAGGCTCAGCATGTCTAATCCTCCCCCTTTTAAAAATCACTTATTACAGTGTTGATCCGTTAAAAACACACATGCAGACATGCATACTCAATCCAGTCCTTGAACTCAATCCACTCAATCCTTGAACATGCACATAAATACACAGTATCAAGAAGAGAACACTTACTGGTTCTCTAAAACAATCTACGGGCTGCTAACTCAAGGCTAAGCTATCCAGGTCTCATTCACTCATCTGTAAAATAAACGCTTTATTGCTAAGAGAGAAACAGGTTAGATAATGAATGCTAAGTATTGTGCTCTGTGTGTCCTACAAATAGAAGCAATAAAATGCCCAAATAAATAAAATAAATGTTTGCAAAAATGACTGCACTTATCTGGTAAGGCAGCTTGTGGCCTGCTAGTCCTCATTTTACCTAAGTTCAAAAGAGAAAGGAAAAGTGTATATGGTTTGTAAGAAGCAGATTCAAAGGCCAGCAAGATGGCTCAGCAAGTAAAGATGCCTCTCTTCAAGCATGGCCACCTGCGTCCAGTCCCTAGGCCCACACATGGTGGAAGATATGAACTGACACACAGTGTCCTCTGACCTTCACACACATGCCATAGCACTTGTGTACCACGGCACGTATCCCTCATCTCACCCCATCCACACACAAAATAATTTGTTTTTAAAAGGTAAATTTAGTACTTAATGTGCTATAAAGCCACAAAATAAACTTTCTCTAATACATTCTGTTGAGAGCAAGAATTAAGCATCTTCTTCACTAATAGTGATACAGAGAAAACAGAATTCTTGATGGGGGAGACACACAGGAAAGAATGCAAACAGGCTTTTAAGGGCAGTAGTTCATGATGGGTAAGCAACAGCAGCTCTCCAGTGTCAACTCAAGGAGAAAATGCTGGGCTGGGTGGCAGCAACCATCAGAAACTAAGGAAACAGTGTAGGTGTGAACGAAAGCAAAAACAGGGCTGAAGTAAGCAGAGTAGAGAGGTCTAGTAATTCTGGTCTAATAACAAAACTGGTATGAGGCAGAGAGAAGAAGAAATAGACCTGTTTATTCATTAGTGTCGACTTTAAGCTGTCCAAATGGGCACAGAGAAAGGAAAGGGAGTCGTAGAAAATGGCTGATGATGGAGAGTTAATCAGTCCCTTAGTAAGTGCCAGGTTACATCCAAACCAAGGAAACAACAGTGAAAATCATTACAGCCAGCAGCTTCTACAGCATCTCAGCATATGGATGTAACAAATGAAAACATTTATCTGAAGCTAAACCAAGACAGTTACTTTCTGCTTAAAGTTATAAAGAATCTAAGAGTGGTTTGAAGGAAACACTCATTATTCTGTTCTTTGCTGCAAATCTGTCTCCAAAAAATAAAAGTGCATCATTTTCTCTGCTATAACCATTTGCATACAGATTGCAAGCCAAACTAGAGCCCAGCTGCTCCTTTCCATTTCCCTTTCCACTTGGGAGGTGGTACCCAGGCTTTTCTTGGGGACATCGTAAGATACCTACCTGTTTTGGAAGAAACTACAACTATTTTAGGTCACTAGCACTGAGGCACCATAAAAAACAAACAAAAAAACAAAACAAAAACAAAAAACAAAAAACAAAAAACAGCATCATGAGTCTTAGAAAGCAAAAGTTAAATGGGAAAAAGAATAAAAAATAACGTGGTGTGGAGAAAGACACTGGAAGGTGTGGTCGCTCTGTCCAGAGGTGGTAAGTGCTAGCCATGTTATTTAACTGAACTGTTGCCAACCACAGATTAAGGGCCTATTGGAGAAACTCAAACTTCATCTGATTAAGACACTGGAGATGAAAAACACAGGCCATCACAAAGAAAATTACAGTATAAGAAGTTCAGACACCTGCCCTTCACTCTGTGATGGGAAGGGACCAAGGGCCTCCTTCAACCAAACTTCTTTGATCAAGAACTGCTATTATTCCACAGCTATGATATACTGTGGGCGGCGGCTCCTGCGCCTGCGCATAGACCACACAGTCAGCTACTGGGAGGACTCTGCTCCCTCCCCCCAGCCAGACATCTCCTGAGAGATGGTTCTACAGACACCCTGTGGAGAACTCACTGTGGAAAAAGAAGAGGATATGCTGGTATGCATGCAGCAGACCATAAGTGAGGGCACGGACTCTTTGGTCCCGTGTCTTCAGTTGCTAGGACATCTGGCGGCAAAAATTATTAGTCAAGCAATTATGGACTTCCCTCTTGGATCATAAATCCAATGGGAAATTTTCAGTTCTTTTTCACTTTGCTCTTCTGCAATGTGGGCACAGAACTTCCTATCTCAGAGAAGCAAAGATTTATAAAGGTGGCTAATGGCCCGGTGGGTAAAGGCATTTGCTGCTAAGCCTGATAACCTGAGTGCAATCCCCAGGGCTCATATGGTATAAGAGACACCTTCACTAAGTTGTCCTCTGACCTCTACACATATACTGAAGCGCTCATGTGTGTCGTGCGCACGTGCGCGCACACATACACACACACACTTTAAAAAATTAAGATTTTTACAGTAGCCTTCAAAAGTCTGCCCTCCCCCAGCTTTAATATCCTATAGAAACCTCTTCTGTTCTGCTCCCACTCTCTCACTGGCTGTTAGCTACAAGGTGCCTCCGTTGCCTAGCCCTCCTTCTGATCTGTGTTGGCACTCCAACAGCACTCTGGTAATCTCCAGAGTTCCTGCCTGCTTCACTGCTCTCCCAGCATTTACCACCATCTAAAACAGACCTGATCCACCAACTCTACTTATCTTTCCTGATTCAAAATACATTTTCTCAGGGCAGCTTCTATCTGTGTAGTTCACTGCTATCTGTTTCCTAGAATGGAGGACAGTGCCTGGCAGGAGAGGAAAGCAGAGGGGGCACAATGGGCACAGAGAAGAGATCAGGGTAAGGGGTACTCTCTGACTCTCCAACTGCCAGCTTCTGTGCCCCAGCATCATGATGCTGTCTCTACTCTCTACATGAACTCTCAGTGATGACCTAGACAGCCACACCTGCTTCTCTCCCTCAGCCCTTCCCCTAGCTCATCACTCTCAGGATTAAATGGTTACTACACAAAACCTCACCGCCTAGCTGCTCTCACCCATCTCTTCTCCCCACACTCCTGCTCACGCTGCCCTGCCTCCCCACGTCAATCTCTTCACTAGATAACTACTCAGTTAGGCGGGAGAGTGTGGTAGTGAGAGAGAGGCTTCATATCAGAGAAACCTGGATCCCAGAACCCAGCTCCTGCCAGGAACTAGTGAGCCAAGAATTCTCAGTCAGCTGAAGCAGGGCGAGTTACTTATTCCTGACAAACTGCAGGCTTCTCAGCTGTAACATGTGATAGGCTTACAGTCAAACAAAATGGTGGCCTGTTTGGGGCAAGTGTTCAAGTACATCTCAAAATCTAGGATCTTGGGGGCTGGAGAACCGACTTAGTGGTTAAGAACACTTGTCCCTACAGAGGACCTAGGTTTGGTTCCCAGCATTCACATGGTGGCCCACACTTGTCCCTAACTCCTGTCCCAGGGCATGACCTCTGTGGGCACCAGGCACACATGTGGAACACATATATCCATGCAGACAAAGCATTCACACACACAAAAATAAATCTTTAAACACAAAACTGGGGGCTAGAGAGACGGGTCACTGGTTAAGAGAATTTGTTGCTCTTATGGATGACCCAGGGTCAGTGTCCAGCACCCACATGGCATTTTATGACCATTAGTAACTCCAGTTCCAGGGAATCCAACCTTCTTCGGGTCTTCTTGGGCAACACACACACACACACACACACACACACACACACACACACACACACACACACGGCACACAAACATATATGAAGGCAAAACATTCACACATAAAACAAATAAATCTAATAAAAACCAAAACAAAACAAAATCATCAAACCCTTAAGGTCTCAAGGCTGGGAGCCAGCACGTGTTCTTCAAACACAAGCACCTGAGTTTGAATCCCTAGCAGCCCTGTAAACCGACAGGCACAGTCACATGTGTGTGCCTGTGGCCCCAATTTGGGGAGCGAAGACATGAGATCTAAAGAGCTCAGGCAGCCTGTTTGGGAGGTTAAGCTTCTGGTTCAGTGACAAGACACTGTTTTAAGGCAAATGTCATAATAGGTTGGCATGTCTAATACTGACTTTTGGAGCTACAAAGTTATTTAATTAGTACTCAGCTAAAAGACAAATAAATGAACAATCAAGAAACATTCTTTAATAAACCATAAATCAAAAACTCTAAATGATACAAAAGACTAGAGAGCTGTTACTTACAAGAAACTTAAAGAAGAAAAGGCCTTTAGGTCATTATTTTCTAAGTGAATAACAATTTAACAATTTTATTAAAACTATTCATGCTGGGAAACGCATACCTAGCTTTTGAAGTGAGACATTTGTTTAAACTCTTAACTGCTGCACATTGTTAACCTGCAGGTCATTCAAACTCACCCATTTCTTCCTTGTCTATAAACGGGGATTCTAAAACCACTGCCAGGTCTCACTCATAAAGCACTGATTGTCCTAGCTCCATTTCTATTACCGTGATAAAATACTCTGACATAAAGCAAGAATTTGTTTGGTTTAAACTTTCAGGCCACAGCCCATCATTGTGCGAAGTCACAGGAGCGCGGGGGCTTGAGAGCAAAGAACAGAGAAGATAAATGCACAGGTGCTGTCCCCTTACATTTTCTATGCAAGACCCAGACCACAAAATGGTGCTGCCCACATCAGGATGGACCTTCCTACCCCAACCAATCAAGTAAAAAAAAAATGAATTAGGGAGGAAAAGCTCTCTCAATGGTGTTCCCAGGCCAACATGACCCAGGCAGTTCCTGAATGGGACTCCTTTCCTAAATGATTCTACACTGTGGTAAGTTGATAATTAAAAGAAACCACTACAGTCATAATAGTTAATGAATCAACATATTTGTGAAATGTGAGCACTGTGAAATGATGAGAATATTTCATAACAGTGTTCACTGATATAATTGCCAACAGAGGGTAACTATTACTTTTCAAAGCAGCTTAAAAAAAATCACTAAACAGTCATAAAGCTTTATAGCCAATCAAAAAATGTTTATTACTTTTACTTGGGGTGAGGTAGGGTGGGCATGCACAAGCCAAGAACCTGTGTGGGAGTCAAAGGGCCACTTTCAAGAATCTCCTTCAACCACATGAGTTCTGGAGAACCAATTCAGGTATCAGGTCTGGCAGCAGGTGCCTTTACCCACCGAGCCATCCTGATATCCCTACATACAAATTTTGATCATACTAACTAAACTACACAGCGTTTAAAACAGCAATCTATTTCTAGTTTTGAAATAAA
This sequence comes from Phyllotis vaccarum, assembly GCA_033318265.1. NCBI lineage: Eukaryota > Metazoa > Chordata > Mammalia > Rodentia > Cricetidae > Phyllotis > Phyllotis vaccarum. The sequence goes on from JARWLC010000005.1 coordinate 61,383,734, forward strand.
AATTTTCGGCAGCAAATTAAATATGTCTAGATGAAGACTATGCATAACAAAAACACACACTTTGGTCAAGTTCAAAGCAATCGTGTAAGAATATGCTCTTTGTTCAATGACTGAGGAAATGATGCAGTCTACATAACAATTATCAGGCTACATCATGAGGTTTGTGTTGATCCTACTGTGTGATCTGCCCAATGTCAGTCGAGTGTGTACACACTAGTACCCAGCAAACCTCTGTTCCACTGTAGTCTACATACATCCGTTTAAGATTATTGGCTTGTGTGTCTGTCTGCCTGTCTGCCTGCCTGTCAGGGCACTGTGACCAGGGCCCACTGTTCTCTTCCCTGCCTTAGCGCCCTCTACAGGATATCTAATGACCCTCCCATTTCAAATTTTAAATGTCAGCAAATTAAACTTTCCAAATATTTAATTTTCATTCTCTTTAAAGAAAAAATTCTTGGAAAGTAAATTGGATTATCGGAATCTCCAATTTTACTACAAACAGGCTAGGCAAACAAAAAAAGGTTCTAACAAAAAAACCGCGTTAAGAGCTGTGAAACGTTTTAAAGAACAATGAAGATATTTCAGCTTGTTCTCAAATGACCTATAACTTTCAGACCTTTAGAACAGGTAGCAAGTGACTGCTATGGCTTTGGCAAAGCCAGGAGAATTGTTTTTCCCATCTTAAAATGATATTTAAACCTATTGATCTCCGTTTCTGTTTTGTTCCCTTCTGAAGCTGAAGTTTGGCTAACTCACTGTCGGTAACTGTACAGCGTCATTTCAGTTTTTAAACTTAAAACAAAAATCATTTGAAAAAAAATCTCTATTATTCTCTAAATCCCTTTCACACAGTAAACCGAAGCCCGGACTTTTACGAGCTCGGCTATGGGGAAATTCCATGGACCTTTTACAATATGACACCGCCTTTCCCTCTCTGCATAATTGCTGTCAAGCTGGCTCCTAACACTTAGGACAATGCCTAAAGTTGGAAGCACAGAGTACCAGATCTAAGTGGCTGGAGGACTAGAAAAGTGTGCAGGCTTGGATGCTCTAATATTAGCACCCCGAATCTGCGGGCGGGGCGCGTAAACTAAGGCAAGCCTAGCTTACCCCGCACAGTACTAGTACTGATGATGCGGGACCCACCCAAAGCCAGGCGGTGATTGGCCGAAAGCCTCCAAAGTAAAAAGCCGCCCCAATCTTGCCCAAGACAAGGAGCTCACTGGGTTACCACCGTGAATCGTCTCCCCAAGCATCTCCTGTCAAGGCGCAGGCGCCGTCCTCACGGCCTCTGCACCCCCAAACTGCCAGCCCGCAGCTGAGGCCCCGCACCCCCAAACTGCCCTTCCGCCTCTGCCAGATGGACCCCGGAAGCCGCGATGATCTCCCGCCGACTACCTTGGTCGTCCGGATGTGCTCCATCGCGGGACGACGCCCGCCCGCAGCTGGCCTCAGGAGAGCACCATCCGGAGAGAAACGGGGCGGTGACAGCCACCGGTAGGAACTCCCTCAACCCGCCAGCGTCAGCCAGCCCGCCGGCGGCGACCACTGCGCAGGCGTCGTCTGTGAGCGCTGTCGCCTAGAAACACTTCCGCAAACCCCAACCACCGAGAGGATCCTGGCTGCGAACAGAGCGTCTCTGGCAGGGTCGCTCCAATGGCCTATTGTACAGCGCCCTCGCTGGTGGAGGACTGGTATTGCCAAGGCCGACCAGGACGACCCCTCTTTAGCCAGTCAAGGACCAGCTTGTCTCAGAACTCCATTGCCATGCCAGTTTAAATCACATTTAGAAATCCATGAGACACCGGGCTGCTGTAATGAACTGTTAAAATCTATTATGACTCTTAGTATTAAATCTGAGAACATTTTATATGCTCTTTGTTGCCAAATGTCAGGATATTACTCCTACAGGTTTGTAGATACGGCTACGCTTTGATTTAAGATGCTACATGAATGGCTTTTTTTTTTTTTTTTACTTGAAAAACATTTTCTTTTTCAGGGATGGAGAGATGGTTTATCAGTTAAGTTTGTATTGGGAAGCTTTCCTGATTTTTTTTTTTTCCCAAATAAGCAAAGATGGCTGGGGATGGACAGGTTGACTTCCTAACAGCTGTAAACCCTTGCTCCTCTGCATTCTGTAAAAGGCTCCTTAATTATACCAAAGCTTTTAAAACTGTGCACAGGGGGTGTTTGTGGGGGGGGGGGGTTAACTGACCAAAAGTTAATTAAAAACTGAATGTGCAGTCAATCTAAAGGATACAGCCTGTTTCTGGCGTTGCTTCAGCTCTGGTTCTTGACACTCTCCATGTGGACTTTGCTGGTGAAATGCCTCAGCTCAGATTTCATCTACTATATGTTACGAATTGCAGTGTCTTTACAGTTTGTACAAAAATGTTCTACTCTTATAGAATCAGCAGCTTAACTATAGAAAGCAAAACTTCATATTTTCCCACTACCATTCCTTAGCACATATCTAATTAACATATCATTTGTTTGAGCTGTATTAGAAAAACATCTATCTCTGCTTTAATCACTAGTAAGTAGCTAAGATGCATGTGTACAAAAGAATTGTTTTTTAAAAACAACTGTATGGTCCAGTGTGGGGGGCATGCCTTCAATCCCAGCACTTTAGGGGCAGAGGAGGAGGTTCTTTTTAAGTTTCAAGCCACCCCAATTCACACAGGGAGACTCTAAGAATAAACAAAAGTATAATCAACATTTGTTAGAATTGTACACTTGTTTTAATGTACCTATACAACAAAGGACAAATAAAGCTTGCCAAAAATGAGTCATGATAGAAAAGTGTTTTAAGGTATTTTTAAGAAGGCTACCCTTAAACCAGAATCAGTCAATGAATTTTTGTTCAGTTATGGTTTGTGTCATTTTCTCCTTAAGTGATACTCTTAATAATTTGAGATATTTCACAAAAACTTACTTTTAAAGGGAGGCAACATTAAATTAATGTTTGGCAAAAATGAAATAGTTCTCAGAAGAATCTGGCCACATGGCCAGACCTGATTTAGAGGTGGGAGCCAAAGTACCTTAAGTTATCTTTATTACCCTAAATAGTTATCAACTTATTGCCCATTTTGTGTATGACCTAACACCCTTGTTGGATGCATTTATCCTTTTAGAATGTACAAACAAGAACCCTAGCTTCCACCCCCCACCCCCACCACCAAAGGCTGATACTGTCCTCGGAGTACTAGCTAGGCATTAACATCATCAGAGAGCACCTGAGACCAAGGCAGAGACTAGTCAGCCTTGCTGTATCCTGCCTTCCCAATGCTTCCACCAACATAGCTGAAAAATAGCTTTATTTATAATGTTCTTTGTTCTGTTACTATAAGAATTTCTTAAGATTCCTAGTATGTTATGGTATTCGGGGTAAGCCTTGGATACAGTCACTCATATCTGGCTCCAGAATGAACTCTGACTCTCTTTGAGAGCTGTTCTTATCACTTTAAGCCTTGATTTATATCCAAGAATACCACATTTCCAACTTCTGCCCATCAGTTTGTTATATAAGCATCTATGAATCCCCCAAAAAGTAAATTTCTCATTTAAAAAGAATGTTCTTACTACCTTTTTTTGAGATAGGGTTTTTCTGTGCAGCCCTGGCTGTTCCAGAACTCTCTCTGTAGACCAGGCTAGCATCAAACTCACAGAGATCACCTGCCTCTGCCTCCCCAGTGCTGGGATTAAAGGCATGTGCCACCATCGCCCAATTGTTCTTCCCATTTCTAACATCAAGTTGAATTCCTGAGTAATATTCTGACAAGCTTCTTCTTTATGATTAATTTTGTTTTGATGTATATGTGTTTGTCATGCAAGTGCACAGTATAGATACAAAGATGCCAAAGATCAAAAGAATTGGGGGCAGAGGGGGGGGGTCCCTGCAACTGGGGTTAGAAAAGGCTGTGAGCCTTCTGACTTGTCCTGGAAGCTGATCACCTGAAAAAACAGTATGTGCTCTTAACTGCTAAACCATCCCTTCCGTCCTGACAAGTGCCCTTCAAATAAAAATGTTATTCACATAGCATCTTAAATCAAAGTTGAGCCTTATCTAAAAACCTGTCAGTGTTATATCCTGACACTTAGCAACAAAGCCCATATAAAATGTACTGAGAGCCCAACACCACTATGAAAATAAAATGTTGTTATGATAGAAGGCTGGCCTCTGAGCACAACAGTTACGACCACTTTAACCAGAGCAGCTATGATACTTCTAAGGGTCCTCATGTAGCAAAAGAGGGTGGAGTGTGATCAGACCCTGACCTGAGATTCCAGCCATCTCAGCATGTGATTCTGGCTCCAGTGCTGTTCTTGGTGGTGCTAGAGTATTGAAGGCTAACTGGAAATGGATTCCACTAGTGCAGCTATCAGCCACACTCGGGTGAGAGCTGGTGATGTAGTTTTGGGAGGGATTACTCAAGTTTTATTTCTATCATTCAACCTCCACCCATGCTTCTGTAAATCCAAAAAAAAAAAAAAAAAAAAAAAAATTCACTGGTGCCTCTGTAGGGTAAAAGGACCAGCCAAAGAAATCCACCCTGGCTCTGAAACCACAGCCAGTGAAAGAAACTCACTCTAGTCCTGACACCAGAGCCACCATTGTAAGACCCCAACCTGGCCCCCAAACCAGAGCCAGTGAAAGAAACTCACGCTAACCCTGAAAACACAGCCACTGACAGAAACACCTTAGCTCTGAGACCTGAGCCAATGAAACAAAAGCTTATCCCTGAACCCAGAATTAAAGAAACACATCTTGACTCTGAAACCAGTGCCACTTTGGCCCTAGAATAAGAGCCAGTGAAATAAATATGCCCTGGCTCTGAAATTAGAGCCAAAATGCCAAAAAAACAGTTTGGCCCTGAAACCACACACATAACATAAACAACTAACCAGAAAACCAACCAATCCCTGAGCAGAAATCCAACCAATCGCTGAGCACAGGATGGATCTAGCCAATTTGAGCTCAGGGACTGAAATTTTACCAATCCCCACTCTGAATATCTCCTCTGCCCCTGAGACGCCCTATATATCCCAGCACCTGTTCAGTCTGCTGTGCCCTTTCCCTGCTGCCTTCTCCCACCCTGGGAGGCAGTCACCCTCCTCCATTCTTCCCTCCCAATAATCTCTTGAGTGAGGTTTGGGTGACCACCTTCTGAGCCTTGGCAGAACCAAGCTGAGCAGAGTGAGGCTCTAACACTTGCTGGGGAAGGTTTCGCTGGGAAAGAAGCTGAATTGTTACATTGTAGGATACCAGAGTGTGACTGTAACAACTTCGCTAGGAAAACCCTCCCACTGACCTAGAAGAGCTGTTCGTTGGGAGAAACCTTTCTCTGAAGCAGGACTGTAAGCTGCTGTGCTTACTGTGACCCATGCTATTCTTTGGCTCCTGATTTTCTATCTGAGCTGTACCACTCAGTATTCCCAGGCTCTCAGCTGCCAGGCTCCCTTTCCATCCTAGCTGTGCTAACACAGCCACACGACTTGGGTGAAACTGTAACTTTGGTCTGTCATTGGTGCTTTCTCCAAGGATATACTGTTCATATATCCTCTGGGAGGGGGTAACCCTGCTATTTTATATGTATATTAAGATTTTTTAATCCCCTCTAAAAAAAAATCACTAGCACATCATTGGACAAATGTCCAAATACTGAATTCAGCATTCTCTCTCTCTTTTTTTTTTCTTCAGTTGGTCATTGTCTTATCTCCCTTTTAAAATACATTGCTACATGAACATTTAAAGGTCAGTAAGCTAATGTTGTGAAGCAGTATCCTCTGAGCTTAAGAGTCAACATCTTCATCAGGGCAGCTGTGACTGCTTGCAAGCTCAGTCTTGTGGACAATCTCTCAAAGGAGGAAGGACAGAGGAGGGTCATAGGACCATGAGATTCCAGCCAGTTCCCCCGTACCTCCTGTGGTTGCTTGTTGCATGTTTCTGTCCTAATTGCACATGGCCTCATATTTCCAGACATGCTAGCGTATACAATGTGTTTATCCAAAGAGGAACTTCATCTGTGCAACTATAGGGAAGTCATTCATGCTGAGGTGAGAGTTACTGGTATTATGAGAATGAGCTTTGAGGTCACCCATACTCTGCAAGTAATTTCATTAAAGTCACTGGTTTGTTAAGTTAGATTGTGGTGGAATCATATGTAGGTTTGTCGTTGGTGTCCTGTAAGAAAGAGGTCAACATTTGTTTATGTCTCCCCGTGGAAAGAGTTTCTGAAACAGTCAAAAAGAAATTAAATGGGGCTGAAAAGGTAGCTCAGCAATTAAGAGCACTGTCTGCCCAGATGATTCAGCATTTTCAGAGCACCTCTGTTGAAGTTTCCTAAGCTCTGTATCCAGAGCAATTTCAAGAAGACTGGCTGAGATGACCCAGCCTTACAGAGTACTCCACTAAAGATGTGTGCGTAATCCTAAATTTTTCTTTGGATTCCCATAGGACTGCCAACATCCCCATTCAGCAGGAAGTAACCTAGAGAACGAAACCCACATTTCCAAAACATGGATTATGGATGTTTGTCTTTGTTTACAGTGTTGGTTACAAGTTGTTATAGGTAATAGTGAAAAAAATTCTAGAAAGGATATTATATTTGGGGTTCTTGTTTTAAAAAGAGAAAAGGGGATATGTAATGAATTTATGATGCTACATTGTAAATAATTGTCCCCGCCTATGAGTTTAATAAAAAGCGCTAATTGGCCAAAGGCAGACAGAAAGTGTGGGTGGGGCTACCAGACTAAGAAAACTCTGGGAACAGGAAGAACAGAGCAGAATGCAAGAGAGAAGCTGGAAGAAGCAGAGGACAACTATGCTGCTCTGAGAAAAGGTACCAAGTCACATGACTGAACAGGATAAGAGTCATGGGCTAGTTTAAGGATAAAGAGTTAGCAAGTTATATGCCTGGGCCTTAGGTCGATCAGCCTAAAATTAATGTAAGCATCTGTGTGTCTCTGCGGGTCTGCGGGTCTGTGGGTCTGCGGGTCTAAACCTTGAGGCTAGGCCCAAAAGTCCGGGACAGATACCTCTTACAGTCTGCTCTTCCAGAAGCATTTCCCAGCACCCACATGCAGCTTATAGCCATCTCTAACTCCATTTCCTGGGGAATCTAATGCCCTCTTCCGTGCTCCCCCGAGGCAAGTAAATGAGAACAAAATACCCATATACATAAATATATAGCAAATTTTAAAAATTAAGCTAAAACCTAAGTTATGTAATTGAAATTCATGCATAGATTGGGCAAAAAAAAAAAATAAATACCAGAAAAAAACCTATCAGCAGAACAAAGCAACAAACATTGTCAAAGAGCATTTATGGTCCTGAGAGATAACAGAAAAACTGAGCCATCAGACTGTGTCCTCAAGATTTATCTTCTGCTCCATTTTGCCATGCTTTCTTTAATTAAATTATGAATATGACCAATCCCACTAATTAAAAATTGATGTTTAGTAAAATAAAATGCACTTTGCCTGACTTCTAAAGATGCTTAAAAAAAAAAAGGCAAATGGCAACAGGAACAGAGCTTGAGCATTGTAAAACAACAATAACAAAAGCAGCTGTGACCAGAAAAATTCAGAGTCAAAAAACAATTTATCATGAATTTGAGAAATTCCCTACACATCCCATGGATATACTGAAAAGATCAGCAGTGCAAATAGTAATAACTACAAATATCATACTTTGTTTCCTGTTTTGCCTGTACATCAAGTAAAAATCATTAGAATTTTAAGATTTACTCTACTTTTAGTTACATGTGAACATGTGTGTGTGAGCATGTATGTCAGCATGTGTGTAAGTGTGTGTGAGTGTGTGTGTAGTCAGGAGTGTGTGTATGAGTGTATGTTGTCAGGAATGTTTTTGTATGTGTGAGTGTGTGTGTGTGTGAGCTTGTGTGTGAGTGTGTGTGTATGTGGTCAGGAGTGTGTTTGGTCAGGAATGTGTTTGTATGTGTGAGTGTGTGTGAGCATGTGTGTGTCTGTGTGAGCGTGTGTGTGACTGTGTGAGTGTGTGTGTAGTCAAGAGCATGTGTGTGTCTATTGTGTGTGTGCCTGTGTGTGTGAATGTGTGTGAGTGTATGTGTATATATGTTGAATGTGTGTGGTCACGAGTGTGAATGTGTGTGTGAGAGCATGTGTATGAGTGTGTGTGTGAGAGTGTATGTGGTCATGAGTGTGTGTGTGTATGTGTGTGTGTGTGTGTGTGTGTGTGTGTGTGTGTGTGTGTGTGTGTGTGTGTGTGTGTGTGTAATGCTTGTGACCACAGCGTGGCCGTGGCAGAGAAGCAACCTCTGGGCAGTAGGCCTGTCAAGCTATGGAAGCAGCACAAATATCCCTGTAGGGGGATTATGTTGTTCCATTGTAAATAATTGTCCCCGCCTATGAGTTTAATAAAAAGCACTGATTGGCCAAAGGCAGACAGGAAGTGTGGGCGGGGCTACCAGACTAAGAAGACTCTAGGAACAGGCAGAACAGAGCAGAATGCCAGAGAGAAGCCAGAGGAAGCAGGGGACAACTATGCTGCTCTGAGAAAAGGTACTGAGCCGCATGGCTGAACAGGATAAGAGTCATGGGTTAGTTTAAGGGTAAAGAGTTAGCAAGTTATATGCCTAGGCCTTAGGCCGATCCGCCTAAAACTATTGTAAGCATCTGTGTGTCTCTGTGGGTCTGTGGGTCTGCGAGCCTAAACCTTGAGGCTAGGCCCAAAAGCCCAGGCCAGAAACCTCGTACTACATATCCTTGATGGCACACTAATGTAGCCAGGTGGAGATAAATGGAAAATAGACAGAAGAGAGCTGAGACTAATGATGGACAGAAGGGTGTTCCGAACTAGGTGCGAGACATGGCAGGTCCTGGTCATTGAAGGGCTGTCTTAGATGTGCCTGGCTGCAAGAAAGAAGCTGTAACAGTGGCTGTAATAGTGTTGAAGAACCCCTGAAGTGAGGCCAGCTTGGTGCTGCAATTCCATCTACCCACAGCTCAGGGGCTCTACTTGTAGGCTCATCCCAGAACTGTAACAATTGTACAGCTCAGGATGCCAATGCCTGAAGCTGGCACTAGAGCTGTAATGCTAGCTAGCAGGTCCTGCCTTGCTTTGGCTCTCATCAGGTTGTCCTCAACTACCAGACACCAGGCTCCACAAGCTGTCAAAAGACCAGCTTCTCTCTGCTCACTCCAGGATTTCTACACAGGTCTGTTATGGAATCATCTTTTTGTATACTGTGAAAATGTGTCTTTGCCAAGGTGTCTTCTGATTGATTTAATAAATAGCCAGGCAGGAAGAGGTTAGGTGGGACTTCCAGGAAGAGGGAAGAAAAGGAGATGAATCTCGGCCCCAGAGAAATGCCAGAGAACATGGAGAGGAAGCAGAGAAGCAAGATGGAAGAGAGATAAAAAAGCCATGAGGCAAAATGTAGATGGACATAAATGGGTTCATTTAAGAACAGGACAAGCCTAAGCTATAGGCTAAACTTTCATAGTTAATAATAAGTCTGTGTGTGTGTGTGTGTGTGTGTGTGTGTGTGTGTGTGTGTGTGTGTGTGTGTGTGTGTGTGTGTGTGAGCTGGAGGCCCTAAGGAAAAAAATCTGTCTATACAGGTTGAGTAAAAACAAAACAAAACAAAACAACAACAAAAAACCAGCCAGCTGCTAGAAACACTTGCATTTCAGTTTGAGAAGCAATTCTACTATTCACTAGGATTTATTCCAAAGAAATAAGACAGTGTAGTTTTACTTGAAACAAATCCTCCATTTCCTCAGGATTTTGTAACTGCAGTAACATTCAGTGTTAGTGTAGACACTCATTCAAACTAACCCTCTGGAGGCTGGAGAGGCTTAGCAGCCAAAAGCCCCTTAGTACAAGCATGAGAAGCAGAAGTCAGATCCCAGCAACCACATAAAAGCCAGATGTGCTCCTCTGCATTCTGGTAAGGCCAGGGCTGAGGGCAAAGGAAGACAGGAGGGCCCAGGTCCTGCTGAACACTAGCCTCACTGAAGAACACCAGCTTCAAAGTTAGTGAGTAACTCTGCCTCAAAGGAATGATGTAGGAGTGACAGAGGCGGTTGGTTACCTGATGCCTTCCTCTGGTCGCTGTGTATGCACACGTGCACACAGACACACAGCCACATATACCTCATATACATAAACACACTCTCTTCCTATAGAGGGATATTCTGCAACAAAAACAGTAATGATGTATTACCACATGGACAAAAAGCTAGTCACAATACAGCAAGTTTAGTGTGGCCAACAAATACTTTGTAGTTGTTGCAAGTGGACCCATGGGTGATTTTTGTAATTCCTTTGACACTATTTAGAAGCATTTTATTTCTATGGGATGTCTGGAGAAATCTGGTGATGTTTTTGTTGTCTTGGTTGGGGTTTGACATACTACTGACATTTAATGGGTCCAAGCCAGCTGCAATGTGCCAGAGAAGCCCACACATCAAAATCCTCCTGCTCTAGAGGGAGCTAGAAAAGAGATGGAGAAGGCCTGCTCCATGCTGTCCGAGACTTCTGAACTCACCTGTTCCGCATTTCAGACTAGTGAGATGGCTCAGTACGGAAAGTGATTGCAACAAAAATCTGACAATCTGAGTTCAGTCCCCGGAACTGCTAGACATGTCCTGTGCCCCCTCGCTCTGAAAAGAATGGCAATGAGAAGAGCAGAAAGGCAAATCACATGACAGTTATTATTTTCTCTTTTCCAGATTTTCAGCCAGTAATACTGATGTTAGCTAATGTCTCCTGTGATTATCAAGTGATAGAAAGGACACTAAGTATCTTTTCAGAGTTAGGGGAAAGTACTGTTACTTCCCATATATCAAAGATGACAAGAATTAAATGAAGCTGTCTGACATCACAGAGGAGATAAAAGCCCAACAGTCTGACTCCAGGCTACCCTTATTAGCCATTCCATATCGACTTGCTCTTCAAAATCCATATTAAAGTTCCATCTATTGGTAACACGAAAGACTAAAAGATCACTTTGCTTAAAACAAAACTTCAAGTAATAGAAAATATAAAATCAAATGCTATGAAGCATTAGATAACTGGTAAGACCGTGAGAACCTATGGAGACATACGAAGAAATGTATTTCCATAGAGGTGAGCAGGACACTGGTGCCGATACCCCAGGAAGAGCATTTTAGTCAGGTCAGTGCACTATCTGTCTTGATACCCTCCCAGGATGCCCAGCTAAAAACCCATGTGCAGGGTCCAGTTTTGGCCGGAATCTAATGGGAGACCCACCTACATAAAGCCATGGCTAGAGAGAAACTCAACCAAGCCAGTGTCCCAAAGATCCACCTTGACATTGAGAACAGAAGACAGGGAAGTGCCTGACTTGGAGACAATTCAAGATTACAAAGTCATTAGACAGATTTATATCCTGGATTCATTTTTAGTTATCCAAGAACATTCAAAGGTAAATGGAGTTTAAATGGGCTGGGCTTAATTGTGCCTCAAGACTTTATTGTAGCAAACATAAATCCTTTCTGGTGGAATATGCCTCTTTAATGAACCTCAAATAATTCTTACAATTAATCTTCCAAGGAAAATTAAATTAAAACCACAGTAAAGTAGCATAGGAAGAAAAGATCTTGAACTACGAACAACACAATGACAATAAGAGATTTTTTATAATGATCAGACATATTTACTAAAAAATATGCTATATGTGTGTAAGGAAATAAAAGACAATACAAATATTTGCAGTACTTAGGCAATCCTTTGGAGACCTTGTTGCTCACCTTAGACTAGGTTTTGTGTGGCCTTTTCCTGGAGAGATGTAAATAAATGTCTACTCTAGATAGATTACAAAGGACACATCCCAGCCAAGTCTAGTTTGGGCAACCAACAGATTCATTGGGCTTACTTACAAGTATAGGCTGGGAGGAGGGGTGCATTATAAGTACAAAATAGCTGCACACCGAAGTCTTAGCTTAGAATGGGTGATGACTTCTCCACAAGAATATAGACGGAGTCCCCTCTTCAGTTAACTTTCCTCCAGCACCTCCTAACACCATGTGCTGCTGCGGCAGAACTACAGACAGCTGCAAAGTGTCAACAGAAGGAAAGGACTCTTTGGGGTTAGTGTTAAACTTGGTGTACCTAGTAGCGTGTAATAGGTAATGCTATTGATCGAACAGTCCAGGGTTTTTCTTTTGTTGTTTATGCACTGTGTCTGTGGAATACACGGTCATTTATTACTGTAAAATAACTAAACTTTACCATATATCAAACAAGAATATATGAAAGTTTTATAGTTGAAAAAATAATTTTCTTGTTAACTTGAAGAGATCATTGAGACCACAGCTTTCCTCCTCTGCCTTCTAAGCTTTTATTAGAGTCAGTTTGAAAACTTTTAGTAAACTTCAAATTTTAAAGTTATGAATCTACAGATTACTGAGTGTAGGGTTTTTTTTTTCTTTCACTCAGCTCCCAAAGAAATACATGGAGACTTTTCCATACTTGTGTTTCTAGCCATCTTTTCTAACTTAGATTTTCTGTTTCTCGTGAATTATGTTTTTCCTGTGGGCTTTTGCCTTCCTTTATTCTATATATCATTCTTTCCCTTTTCCCGTATGGCTGGCCCCTGGTGTCGTCTTCGTCTTTGTCTTTTCTTGCTCTTCCCTCTCTTTTCCCTCCATCTCTCCTCCTATTCATCCTCTCTGCCCGCCAGCCCCACCTATCCTCTCTCCTGACCAGCTATTGGCCATTCAGCTTCTTATTAGATGACCCATCGGGTGCTTTAGACAGGCAAGGTAACACAGCTATCCAGAGTTAAACAAATACAACATAGAAGAATGTAACACGTCTTAAACTGATGTCCCACAACAATTAAGTGTTCCAATATGTCCACAGCCAGTTTTTCTGATCACAAACTTACTAGTCACTGCTGTATTTTAAAATAATCATCCCTTCCCACTAACCTCGTGTGTCCTAAGTGCCAGACATGTTGCTCTTGCTAATTTTATGTTGGTATCTTCAAGTTTTGGAAAGATTATACTGGAGAATTAAAATAATTAGATTTATAAAAAAATCTGGTTTTTAAAGGTTTTTTTTCAGTCAGAAGGAAATATTTTCAATTGTAGGACAGCTGCCCCACTACCTGATTTTCTTCTTTTCAACAGTATGATTTTCCTCTAAACCAGTTTTTGTCCCCTTTCTTAATAAATTGATTTCCATTACCACTTTTGTGATGTATTTAAAGTGCTATTTTTCTTATAACATAAATTTTTATTCATTCTTTGAATATTCCATACAGGTATACAATGTGTTTAGGTCATGTTAACTCCCCTATTCCACTTTGAAGTCCTTCTATATTCTCCATTATGAGCTCCTCCCAACTTTACAGCATCTTTCTATAGCCCAGTGAGTCCACTTAGTGCTCTCTTTATGTGCATGTGTAGACCACCCACAGGAGCAGGGGCATTCTAATGCGGGGCACTCTTTTGAAGAGTGACTTTCCTATGTGGGGACATTTTCAAATATAATAAAAACAGTTGGAGATATCAGAGGGATCTACCCACAGTCAGTCTAGGAGGATCAGAGAGTGGTAATTGACACCTTTAATCCCAGCACAGGGAGTATCCCAGGAGTGGTGACCTACACCCTTAATCCAATCTGAGTTCAGATCATCTTAGTTTACAGAAGGAGTTCCAGGCTTCCAGGCAGGCAGTGGTGGTGCCATGCCTTAACTGAGCAAAGAGAGTATTTAAGGCAGACATAGAAAGACAGAGAAGGCAGAAGAAGCCATGGTTCACACTGTTAGTCCCAGCACTTGGGAAGCAGAGGCAAGAGAATCTCTGTGAGTTCAAAGCCAGCCTGGTCTTCAAAGCAAGTACCAGGACAGCCAGGACACAGAAAACGCTGTCTCAATAAAGCCAACCAACCAACCAACCAAACAAACAAACAAAAATCAAAAACAAAAAACAAAGACTGGGAGAAGTGGATCTGTTCTCAGACTGTTTTTGTTATATTTGAAAATATCCCCACACTCCTCCCCCAGAAATTATCAACTACCATAGCTCCCTAGTGAGGAGCAGAACTTCATGGCCCTTCTCTCTCCTGCACTGGGATTTTAACTGCTTGCTCTTGTATAGGTCTTGTGTGGCTAACCGTATCCACTGAGTGTAATGGCTCTTACTGTCCAGATGTCAACTTCACTAAACCCATCTTTTATCTTTCTGTCTCTTCCTTCAAGATGTTCCCTGAACACTCTCTCTCTCTCTCTCTCTCTCTCTCTCTCTCTCTCTCTCTCTCTCTCTGTGTGTGTGTGTGTGTGTGTGTGTGTGTGTGTGGTGATATAAATATCTTATTATGAGTGCACACTCCAATATCTCTCATTTTCTGTACTCTGCTAGCTACAGGTCTATGCTAATTTCCATCTGCTGCAAAATTAAGCTTCTCTGATAAGGGCTGAGTGCTGCACTAATCTCTGAATACAGAGCTAGACACTAGGTGGCAGTTTGTCATCCCCTAAGGTCTATGACCTCACCAGCCATAGGTTTTGGGACAAGTCTACAGTATCAGGCATGACTTAAATCCTATGATTGTGCAGTAAATTCAAGCAGAAGGGGGCTGGTTACCACTATATCATTCATGCCACTACTGCACAGTAGAGGTATCGTACCTGCTTAGTTCTTATTGTAGCTTGCATGATTCATGGCTGAGTAACTATTGATCTCTCTTACTCAGCTACCTGTAAAGCACCTTCTGGCACTATGTATGCCAGTAGGGAGGAATTTTTTGGGTCAGTACTGGCTTTATTCCTTCAGATCCAATGATCTCAGTGTGTGTGGTATCTTTTACAACAGGGTTTTATCAGTAGTTCTGGTGAGTAACCAAGAGAAATGGTAATAGCCCTTTTTGTTTGGGCAGTCTATGGGATCTTTTTGTTGGAGATCTCTAGCTCAGGGCCCTGTTCTGTGCTCTGGTCTCACTCTTCCCATTTCAGACCCTGCCCTCAGGGCACTAAGAAGCCCTTTCCTTGGAGCTGCTCTCTCCAGGTCTTGCCCCCTAGAAAACCCACAAAGGGTCAGCCCCTCCCTTGGGGCTGCTCAAGACCACACCTACAGAGTATTTAAAACCAAGGTCGCCTGACCTGCCATGTGTTTTCTCTTGCCTTCCTGAGAGTCACAAGAGAGTTGCTTTGCTGTGTATTAATCCTGGATTTATTAATTGGGCATGTATTGGCTTATTGCATCCACAGAGGATGCCCAATGACTGGGGAATCCAATACTTATCACTCTCTAGCAACACACAGATGGTGTGTTGGTTTGCTTGGGCTATTATATCTAAACATAATACACCAGAATGTTAAAATATTTACTTCTTACTGCAGACTGAATTCCTGCAAATGGTCTTATTCCTGTCCTTCACAAGGTGGAGAGCTCTGTAGTCTTAGAGGGTACTGATCTTATCATGTGCAAAACACACCTTCTGATGTCATCTAACTTTAATCACCTCCCAAAGGGAAATAATGAAGAACAAATCTTCAATATTATAAGTGAAGGGACACTAGCCCACTGGAGCATGTGGCTCTGGCAAGCCTTGCCCTTCTCTCCCATTCCATCTGGCTTGCTAAAAACCCTTATATTACATTCCTAAAGCTAGTCACTATGGTTTATGTCTTTATTTGGCCACTTCTTCCTCCTGAGGCTGACCACCGAGGCCTAGTTATCAAAGTATTGAAGTCCAGCAATCAAAAGCCCTCGTTGACTCACTCCATTAACATGCCCCAAAAAATGGAACACCTCATTCTAACACAGTGTTTCCCCCTTTATCTTTATAAACTGGCATTTTCCTATGGGCCATGTCTGTCTCTTCTCTATCCAGAGCTAGTTCTTTGTGTAGGAAAAAAGGGCCAGCTAAAAAAAACTTTCCCTGGCTCTAAAACTAGAGTCAGTGAAGAAACCCACCCTCACCCCAAAACCAGAGCTAGTGAAGTAAACCCACCCTCACCCCAAAACCAGAGCTAGTGAAGTAAACCCACCCTCACCCCAAAACCAGAGCCAGTGAAAGAAACCCACCCTGGACCTGAGTCAGTGAAAAAAAAACTTTATCCCTGAACCCAGAACCAAACACATGTACCCTGTCTCTGAAACCAGCATCAAAGAAACACACTTTGGCCCTAGAATCAGAGCCAGCAAAAGAAATATGCCCTGGCCCTGAAACTAGAGCCCAAATCCCCTAAAGAGCCTGTGAAAGAAACATATTTTGACCCTGAACCCATAACCAAATCAGGGATTGAATATCTGACCAATCTCTACCCTGAAAATAATTATCTTTGGGAAGCTCTGCCCCCAAGAAGCCCTTATAAACCTTGCACCAGCTGCCCCCTCTCTCACCCCGGGTAAAGGCAGTCATTCTCTTGGATTCATCTCTCCCAATAAATCTCTTGGATAAGGTTTACATGACAACCTTCTCCTTTCAATGGAGCAGCCAGGAAGCCTGGACAGAGAACAACTGAGGCAAGCTGAAGTATGAGTTTTTGGTCTTACATGCTGTAACTCTCTGGCTGAGGGAACCTTCCCATAGCTGGAGCAGAGTTGTTATAGGAGCATAGGTGTTAAATCTGGAAAATCGGAGCAGGACTGTAACAACTTCGCTGGGGAGGCCCTCCCTTGTCAGAGTAGAGCTGCTAACATTGGGGAAGCCTTTCCCTGAAGCGGGATTGTAAACATGTGGCATTCATTGGCCCCAACTTCCTGAATACTCTCCATCCAACCTGTCATATCATGTATTCCTGGGCTCCCAACTGCCCAGAATCTCTTTACATGTGAGCTGAGCAAACACTACATTTTGTCCCACTCCGGGACAAATATCCCTCCCTCCCTCATGTCTTTTTCTTTATTTTCTGTCTTTGTCTCTTATAATTCCTGCCTTCTGGGGCAAATAAATTTCCTTTGTGCTGAGAACTTGGTTTTGGTGTATCCCGAGTAGATAATGATACCCTTGCAGTAAGTATTTGGGGAGAGGATAGGCTTATAATAAGGATTTTCAGTGAACCGTGTTGTAATGGCCAAGGTTAACACAAAAGGAGTGCTGAATTATGGATGAGTGTGAGAAAGTTCCAAGAACTTGCCATATTGAGGAATAGAGTGGTAGATTTAGAGGCCACCAAGGTTTTGTTTAAAGCACTACCGTGCTAAAGATTGTGCTTTAGAATAAATCTGAGGGATGGGATGATCAGATCAACTTCATTGAACACGGCCCTGCAGTAGGCAAATCACTTGTAGTGACAATTTGTGATGGAGAACTAAGAAGCCTCGTCGTGATAGCGCTTCCAGACCACTGCTAGGAAGCTTTTCTTAGTGCTCAGCTTGCTCAGGTCCCCGGAATTCTCCGCTTAGATCGCACCCATGTGGCCTTGTACCTCTAGTAAACAGCCCAAGGTGTGAGAAAGCCACACGACCACAAAGCAGCCATCAGGGAAGGTCCCCACGAATGCACGTTCCAGAACCCTCTGCCCACTAGAACTTGGGTGTCCTGACTTCAGGCTGAGTGACAGCGGAGACGAGGAGTGCTATCCCTCTGCAGAACCCCTCAGCACACGCGGAGCAATCGGGAGCACCAGAAGAGGCTCTGACCGGAAGTTCGTGTGTATTAAAACCCGTGGATTTCCGGATCATCAAAAAGTAGACACCCTCCTTTTCTCTCGGATGCAGTGGCACCAAACGAAACCCAGAAACCAAGGTTCTTCCCAACTGTTTTTTTTTTCCGCAAGGCTTTTGGCAGGAGGCCGGACAGAAGCATCACTTGGGAGAAGGGAGTGGAATCTTCATTCAGGAAGCAAGGCACAAACTACCCAAGAACCACTTGCGGCCCTCCCGGTGCTTATCACTTTAAGAGAGTAGTCCGAGCGCCATTCTGGCTGCCTGACGTTACCACCGCCTCCACTCCGATCCCAGGATGCCCTGCGCGGCGGGTGCGCTTCCGGTGCGTTCGGCGCGCGCGCGCGCGCGGGCCGTGTCGCGCGTGCGCTCACGTTCGGCTCCGCCCCCTCCGGTGTAGCCGCGCAGCTGCCGGTGGTTGAGCTTTCCGCCTGATCCTTGCTGGAGAACAGCGATGTTACACGTCCTTCCTCGGCAGTGAGGGGACAGAAACGTCCCAGGTCTCTCTACCTTTGTTGACGGCGTCGCGCCCTGGGCCGCCATGTCCACGGGGTTCTCCTTTGGGTCCGGGGCTCTGGGCTCCACCACCGTAGCCCCCGGAGGGACCGGCACAGGCAGCGGGTTCTCCTTTGGGACCGGCACGTCTAGGTAACCATGTTAACAAGTCTTCAATGGCCTGGTGCTTCTCCGCGGGGCTCGCCTTGTTGAGGTCGGCCTTCAGGCTGCTTGGCGTCCCTGCGAGCTCCGACGCGGCCGGCGACGGTGGGCTTGGGGCCCTGTGCTGCCAGGGCTCTGCAGTCCCCAGACGCACGGAGGCACGACTGCAAGAAGGGGCCTGGCATGGCGCCTACGCCTTCGCCTTCGAGATACCCCAGGCTCAGAAATAGAATTGAGTGTTGAATGAATGACAGCTTGTTGCTGGCTTTTAGGGATAGAAAAAGTAGGAGGATAATTAAAAATTTCCCCTTCATAGTTCAGATTTCATTGCATTATTTACGATTTTAAACGTTACGGTGCGTTGAATTTGTGATGATTTTTGTTTCACGAGGTTTTTTTTGTTTTTTTTTTTTTGTTGTTGTTTTTTTTTTAAATTCTTTGTGCCACAGAGCACCCAGTGTGTCTGTGTGTTTAAGTTTTATAGAGTTTATTAGTAATTTTGTACCTTCCTAAAGAATTTTGTATCATAATCACCACACACGTTATTGTTTCCTATGGCTAAAAGCTTTAATATGTTCATCAGTTTGTATAATATATTCAGATAGTCACAGATGTATAGCTAGGGATTTCAGAAAGCCATTTCAGTGAATGAGTTAATCAGTGCAGCTCATTCTTTTGTAAAGAGTTTATAAAATCAGGAACCGAACCATGTACTCGAAGGACAAGGTATCTCCTGAAACATACCAATAATGTGGTTATAGACTAAAATGGCTAGAGCTTTAATATCCTAAGAAAGCTCATTTTCCCAGCCTACATTAAATAAAGCAAATCAAAAATAACAGCACTATTAGATTACCCCAGTCAAGTTATGTTTTTGAGTATGCTTTTGGTACTACCTAATTGTGTAGACACAAGCTACTTTATGGTATACTGTCATTTTTATTTTTTTAACTTTCACTTTTCAAGTAATATGTTTTAAAAATACTTTGAGTCGGTGGACATCCAGCACAATAGAGTATTCTTGCTATTGAACTTATCCTAAGTTCTAGCTCTTCAAGAAACTCTTTTGTGACCACAACCCATTGCCCATTAAGCATCATTTGCTATTAAGCCTCCCTATTGGAAGTATACATTTCCACTTCTTAAATTGCAGCTTTCTCCTCATAGGCTCCTGAAGTGTGCAGAAAGCTGAATGGCTGTCTCAGCTGACTGTGAGATCATGGTTCTGAGACCCAAGTGACTTGGAGTGATATTCTGACCGGAACTGTGGTTGTCTTAATTAGCTAGCAAACAGTATGCTTGTTAAATAGGAGCTATGGTAATTATATCTACTCCATCACCACATGGCTTTTTTGTTTTGTTTTGTTTCTGTGTGTGTGATGGGGATTGCATCTGAGGCTTTGTGCTTGGTAGGCAAGTCTCCACCCCAGAGCCAGGCCCCTGCCTGCTAATTTTTTTAAAAAAGGATTATGCTGTATTGAACTGAAGATGTTATCCATGTGCAAGTGCTCCATTGTTGAACTGTATCCCTAGCACTCCTTCTATTTTTTATCAATCAAATGTCCAAGTTGACCTTGAACTCATTCTGTAGCTTGGGTAGGCCTTGATTTGACAACCCTGCTTCTCCTGAGTAGCTAAGATTACAGATTTAAAATAAATTTGAGACTTCTTAAGTTGCCTAGGCTAGCCTCAAACTTTGTAATTCTTCTGCCTCTGCTTTCTGAATACTTGGGATTTCAGGCATGTTATCAACCCTGGCATGACTGTAGCTTTCTGAAAGGGCAGAATTGGAAGTAATGAATATGTAACATGAGTGGTAAGATTTCCCATTGTATTTTATATGTTATAATTTCTATTTCCTCTATGATTTTTGAGGTGTCAGATTGTCGAAATGTTTTATTTTCATACTTCTCCCCCATGGGAAGCAAACATGGGCCTCTGAGTCTTGCTATGTACAATTAAGAAGCTTTGAACTTCACATTGCCCTGTTTTTACTAGCTGTCTTTATTCAGGTTTCCAGAAATTCTGTAAAGAGTTCTCCTGTGAATATAGTCTTGACAGAGGACATGATACTTAAACAGTGATGGGATAGCAGTGGAGAGACCTAGAGTAACTTTTTTTGGAATGTGTGCCTTTTTATGTGAGTAGCTGTTGTACTTAGAAGTATGAACTGAACTCAGGAAATTCAAAGGAAAATTATCCTTGGCTATTTCTAATATTCTAGGGTTCAGATGAAAACTTCATTGCAGCATGTTTGTGACCCTGTTGATGACTGTCTTATGATCCAGTCCTAATTGCTGCAGACGCTGCCTTGTTTCTGTAGTATCGAGGTTAGAATGGTGCACATGAGAAGCATGTGCTTACTGCACTGTAGCTCAAGCTGCATTTTTGCTTTTTAATTTTGAGATTTGGTCTTATTAAGTTGCCAGACTGACCTTGAACTCACTCTGTAGCTCAGCCATGAAGTTGTGATTTCTTTGCCTTAACCTCCCAAAGAGCTAACAGGTTCATGTGTGTTTCACTATTGTATTATTTAAGATTAACTTCACATTTGACTTGTTTTTAAGGAGAAGAGGGGGATATTTGGGTATTTGAATTTGTTAGGAGTGTTCCTTTGAATATCTTTTGGATTTTAGATATTATGAAGAAAACCTCACTAGTTTTTTTTTTTTTTTTTTTTTTATTTAAGTAAATACTAATGTTTATAGACTTTTTTTTTTTTTTTTTTTTTTTTTTTTTTAATTAACAAGCACACCTTCTGTGGGGCTCAACTTTGGAACTCTTGGAAGCTCTGCCACCCCAGCATCTACATCTGCTTCTGCCAGTGGTTTTGGAACAGGACTCTTTGGAGCTAAGGCTGGTACGGGGTTCACTCTAGGAGGAACAAGTTCAGGTAAGGAGGATGCTCTTGTTCTCAAGGGTAAATGAGATATTTCTTTCCCGCTTTTCACCTTCTGTATTTAAGAGGCCATCATCACTGATTGTGGGATTGTGTGGGTGTAGAGCAGCTCTAGGCAAGCACTTGAAAGTCATAAACATGAACAAGATGATTTTGTACTAGATTATATAATGCAGTGGTTTTTTTTTTTAAAGTAAAGATTGCTTAAGGTACCTTTACCCATTCATTTTAAAATTTGATATTAAAATAGTTGTGTTAGCAGAAAAAAAGTGTAGTTCTTGAAAACTTTTTGTATACATTTGAGTGATAGCTTTTGTTTCTAGTACTTCATAGCTTTAGTACTAGATGCTTCAAATATCTGTTTCCTTATTTACCTTTTATTCTCTACCTCCAGAACCTCTTGGTCTCAGTTGCTGACTTTCACTGGCTATTGAGTGTGTGTAGCACATTTCACAGGCATGTCCATGTAATGAGATAATAGCAGGAGCACTAACCAGTAAGCTTGCTGAGCTAGTTCTCAGTTCCAGAGTTTCTCTTGGAATGACATTCCCCCACTCACACCCTCCACACCTGGATAATACTTGTTTGTATTTTATTCACTATATTGGATGTTTCTGTCCTTCCAGAAACTCTCAAATACCCAGCAGTCAATTCTCAAATAATTGGCACAAGCATGTTACTTATCTATGTTTAGCCCTCTAGCTTGGTATCTTTTTTGCAGTGCAGCATTCTCATCTTGTTCCTCTGCCTGGCTGGCATCGGCTGCTCTCTGCCTTTTCTCTTCCCAGAGTTCTCCTAGTCTGGTTGTCCTGCCTCTACTTCCTGCTTAGCTACTAGGCCAGTCAGTGGTTTATTAAACCGATACCAGTAACAAATCTTTACAGTGTACAAGAGCATTAACCCGCATTTCATCTTTTAAACCAAATTATACACAGCCTGTTTTATCAAATCTAGTATCCTAGGAAAAATGCTTGAGGTTTTTGCTAGAATACATAATATTATGTTTGTTGCTCGAGTATATATTTATTAGAAGTCTGTTAGTCTCTGAAGGTGGAGTTTAGAAGGAAGCTATCTTCATTGATCATTCAATTTTATTTGTCTGTCTCTGAAAATAACAACTACAACCATAGAATTAATTCTGCTTAAGAATTTTGAAAAGAGACCAAACTGGTTTTCTAATGAATTGAGTAACTAATATTTTAAAGTAGGGGGAAAGAAAATAATTATAAAGAACTTTGTCTCCATCTCACATGATTGTTGTTCAAAAACTTTTCAGTATTTGGGTATATAAAAGACAATGCCTTTGTAATTTACAGATATATTTTAAACATAGATGGCTTTTGATGTGGAAGTTTGTGTCCCATTCCAGGTATATGACTTTGGTGGAAAAAGCACCAAACTACATGACAGTCTTAGATTAAGCCCTGGCTGCTTCTTTGAAAAGTTGTGGGATGTTAATCATCCTATCATACTTAGGAGCAAAGCTTTTAGTTATGTATAACATTACAGAATTACGGGGTTGGAGGCATAGCTCAGTAGATGAGTGTTTTCCCTCCTCTCCGTGTGTGTGTGTGTGTGTGTGTGTGTGTGTGTGTGTGTGTGTGTGTGTGTGCGCGTGCGTGTGCGTGTGCGTGTGCGTGTGTGTGTGTGTGTGTGTGTGTGTGTATTACAAGTCTTATGTGAGGTTAAAGATCATCACTGCAGACTCCACTAAGTTGGTGCTTACCCAAAAACTAATGGTTTTGGCAAAACTAGCTATGAGGGCAAACAGTAGATTTTTCCTGTTCTCTTAACCTGTCCACACACAACTTTAAAGCACTGTGCTTTGTGGTGATCTCTCAGTTGTCTTCAGCAGCATACTTTCTGACTTCTCAGGAACTCCAGGAGAAGCCCAAATATGGGTTGCATTTCTTCATTGAAGAGTATTTGAGCAGTTAGTGCTTCAGAACTTTGTAGCCTGAGCATATGTACATCATGCCTTGAGTTTGAAGTGGTGAACATGGTACTAAGAAGATGATTGTGTCAAAACCATTAAAGTCAGAGACAGGGTGTTCATGAGCTCTGACATGGAGAGTCATGTGAGTGTATGGACATGTTCTTGTGTCTGATACTGTGCTAATAGACATAGGAATGACAGCATGGAAGAGAGAAAAGAGTAGGCTTATCTGGAGTTGGGAAATATTTTACACAAAGCTGTTAAAAATACAAGTAATCATAAAAGAATCTAAGAGAATGTAAAAATAAATGTTCTTGGAGCTTAAGATTCAGAGTTGGAAATGGAAGGAAGAATTGGTATTTGAAGAGCTGGTCGAGACCACATAAGAATGAGCAGTATTTCTTTAGGCCTTTAGACTAATAGACATGCTTGAGAACTTATGGGATCCTTAAGGTGGACAGAATTACCAGATATTGTAGAGCACTGTCTTCTTAGCCATTGCTGTTTTAAAATGAGGTTTAACTCTGGTCACCTACCTGGGATTCATAAGATTATACCCACTACCATGCCCTCTTGGGGAGGGAAGGCTCACTTATACTGGGCCGCTCATAAGGCAGGCCTCAGGTCCTCATGTCCTTCTTTCCCTGAGAGTATACAAGCAGTTTGTAATTGCTGTGGAGAGAGAAACTTGTTTTTTTCAGTGATATAGTTACCTAGGCTCCTGTAGATAAGCCCTCATTTCATGCTTCACTGGGTCTCCCCAGCTAAACTCACCAGTGACAAATGACTTCTTTTCCATCTGAGATGAGTAGATACTAGCTCATGAGTCCTAAAGAAAAGTTAATGCCAACACCAAGATGCTATTACAGTAACTGAGATAATACTAAGAGTAGATGAGGGATTGGAAGAGACTGACAGGTTAAGAGGTTATTAGAGGTGGCCTAAAGTTTCTGAAGGTGCCAGTAATCCATTATTTTTGAATGGAATTAGTAATAAGATTTGGAACTAAAGCAATGTAAAGGAAGGAAAAAGTATCAAGGTTTCTGCCTTGTGTTATTGAATTGACTGAGGTGAGAGGCCTAGCAAGATTTTGTTGTGGTAAAATGCATGAATCAAAGGGACATCAAGGTCCACCAACTAGTGGGGATTCAAGTAGAAATAAATTTAGACTCATAGCTGAGTATAGTGACACATGTTTGCTTTTCAGCTCTAGAGCAGCTAAAGTAGGAGCATTGTGAGCATTGTGAGTTCAAGGCTAGCCTAGGCCACTTAGTGAGCTATTGCCTCAGTAAAACAAAGAAGCTGGTGGCAGTTAGGGTTAGATTGTTGTACCTGTAGTTGGATGTGGAAAGTGGAGAGACCAGTGGAGGAAGCAGCAACAGAACCCTGGGAGTGTACTAAAGGTCTGTAAGAAGATCTACAGGTAAAGACTGGAAAGGAGAGTAGGAAGAGAGTGTAGTGCTGACAGAAATGGGGTTCAGGAAGAAGAGGGTTTTCAGGGTAGTCTGGGACAGGAGGGATTGCTTTTCTCTTGAGCAAAGAGAGTGAAGGGAAATGAATGTGGTTAGGTGAGTCTGCGCTGGAGTTGAAGTTGTGATTGTGCTTGAATTTCTTTTTCTTTGTTGTTTGTTTTTTTGAGATAGGGTTTCACTGTGGAACTCACTGTGTAGACCCACTGTACCAAGCCTGTCTAGAACTCACAAAGATCCTCCTGCCTCTGCCTCCCAAGTGCTCGGATCAAAGGTGAGCATTACCACACCCATCTTGCGTTTCTTTTTCATGACCCAAAGTACCATCTTTTTATATTCACCATGGTTTAGTCTCAACAAGTAGTTTCTTCATACATAAAAATCCTTCTATCCTTCTTAGATGGGCAGAAGGAGCAGAGACAGACGGATACTAATTAAAACCAGCATAATATCTCTATGATTAAGATAAAATGAGTGTGTGTTTGTTTGTTTTAAACAGGAACACCAGCTACTACGTCTGCGTCTACAACAGGCTTCAGTTTAGGATTTAGTAAACCTGCAGCATCTGCCACACCGTTTGCCCTGCCTGGTACCTCTACCTCAGCTAGTGGTCTGTCTCTCTCTTCTGCTCTGACATCCACTCCAGCAGGTGAGACAGAATGGGAAGAAAATTGAATCTTATGGTTGCAATAAAATTTTATCCAGTTAGAGAACATCAGACATCAGTAGCCATTTATAATAAACATAACATCAAGCTGGGGAGATAGGTCAGTGGATAAAGTGTTTGCTGTATAAGCATAAAACATTTAAAAATAACTATACTTTGGGAACTTTTTATTTGAAATAGTTGGCAATTTTGTTTTAC
Organism: Phyllotis vaccarum; assembly: GCA_033318265.1. NCBI lineage: Eukaryota > Metazoa > Chordata > Mammalia > Rodentia > Cricetidae > Phyllotis > Phyllotis vaccarum. The sequence continues at coordinate 61,409,188 of JARWLC010000005.1, forward strand.
TGAACTATTGGCATTTCAGAGCTAGGCTTAGTGGTTCTCACCTACAGTTTGGGAGGATGCCTCAGGAGCATCTTGAGTTCAAGGCAAGGCTTGGCTATGTAACGAGACTTTATCTGGTAAAAAGTTAACATTGGCCATTAAAGTTGTTGTGGCCATTTTGAAATATGGCCTCTACTCAGAATAAAGAGAAACCAAGGGGTGAAATACAGAGATGTTTTTAATCTTTGTTTTCAAGAGACTGTTTATGGCAAGAAATATAAAGACATTTGTAAACTCACCTGGCTCAGGATTTATTTGCTTTTAAAAGCAGAATTGTTGGCTGGGATTATAAATTACATTGTTCTTTAGAATCAGTTACCATTGTAACGGTGCCCAAAAATATTTTGTTGAGTGAGGAGACGAGGGGGAGGAGTCCTGGTTTCTGCTTTGAAGCTACCATTCCTCTTTATTCTGAGGATTTCGTAAGTTTTTTTGAGCAAGTGATTTCCCCAAAGATTCAGATGTGTCCGTGGGCTTGTGTTTTAATGTACGGCTTTTCTGTAGTGTTAAGTGCTGATGTTGTATGAAGGCTTATTCATCTCTCTCTTTGATTCTCAGCATCCTCAGGATTTAGTCTAAATAACTTGGGAACAACACCAGCCACAACGACAACTGCATCAACAGGGCTTTCTTTGGGGGGAGCCTTAGCTGGTTTGGGAGGTTCACTTTTCCAGAGTGCAAACACAGCAACATCGGGTAATGGATAACATAATAAATACTTGCATTTAAATTTACTTTATTTTGGCTTGTTAAAAAATAAATGATTTATTTTTCTTTCAGTATGAAAACCAAAATAATGGTTTTCCTGTGTAAGTGGACATCTTAGCCATATTTAGAATGTGCTGTCCTTTTTCTTCAGTGAGCCTGTTTAAGGAAAGATTCAGAAAGTGTCCACAGAAATTGGTCTTTTAAATGAGCGTCAGTTAAGTCATCTTGGGCACAGAATGTGGCTTGATGAAATTTGTTTAGCTGGAGTTATAAGGAGGTTTCCATCCTAACTCCATGTATTATATGCCTGGCTTCTAAGTATGGTTTCAATTCTGGAAGACAGGAGAGGGCATATTTGAGAGGAAGTAAAGCTTTCCTGTTATTTGAAGACTCTGTGTAATTATTTCCCATAGGAGTGTAGTAGTTTCAGGAGTTTCTGGTTAATGGTTCACCAGTTAGGAGAAGTCTATATGTAGTTAAACCATAAAAACCATAGTTTCCGATTCCCGTATCATCATTGAAAATGAAGGAAAGGGGTGGGTCACGGTGACCTGGAGAAGTGATCACTATTTTTGCCATTCTCTTGTTTTTTATTTACTCTAAATATCTTCCAGTAAGCAGATACATAATGATTCCATCATGCTTTCTTAACATTTCTCACATAGATTCTTGTACTATCAAAATGAAAATACAATAGAAAACAGAGTCATTTTATAACTTCCTGGTGCTCTGAATTTGCTTTTCCTGTTTATTGTAACTGAATACTTGATAGAAGCAACATAAGCTCAGTCATGGGAGTACAACAGAGGTTAAGGCACAGCAGCTAGTTAGTGCTGCCTGTGCTGGCAAAGGCTTGCATCTTCCTGGCTTATTCACATCCTCTGCAGGATCAGGATTCGGCCAAATCCATACCACTTCTTAGGCTTTGACACAATACTCAGTGCTTACTTTATGCCTGTGCTAACCTATAAGTGCCATTGACTTTAAACAGTGAAGTGTCTCTTTCTTGAAGTGCTTGGGGCCAGAATAGTTTCATATATTGGCACATTTCAGATTGTTGGTTGGGGTTACCTAGTGTAATGGTATTTAACTATTCTTCTAGTTATTGCCACAATTTAAAATCTAGTTTTTATTTATCACATTTTTTTTCCTGCTTTTAAAACAGATAGGATCTTGTCTAAAGAACAGGCATACCAATATGGGAATGCATTGGTTTGTGGGGAAATAGGTTTGTCAACACAAAATCTAGTTTGCTTCTTTTTAAGTATAATTACTATGACTTACTGTAATCCAATTGATCCTTTTTTTCCCAGTGATGTGGGATTTAAATAAAAAAAAAAGGTTATTTACTTTTAAAATAAGTTTTTGTTTTTCTTTTTAAACACTCTTTTGGGGTTGTGTATTTAATATTTGACATTTAAGATGTAATCATACTCACATACTCATATCTTATGAATTCACACTTGATTGTTTTAAAATTGTGCATTTCCAAAATATCAAACAGCAAGATGTATTCATCTGAAAATACATCATATGAAACAAATTTTGCAGAAAAAGTTTATAAAATAAATAGATTGAATATTTACCTATGTCAAATTAGATGTAGCTGGGCCCTTTAATAATGAAAGATCCCAGTTTAAATATCTTACTGAATTTAACAAAATTATCAGTGTTTATCTAAATCATTTACTAAGACTTGTTTTGTATTATTGTGAAACAGGTAGTAAAATCTATGATCTTAAAGTATTAAGTGACTTGGTCAGTAAGGAGGAACTCTTTTAAAGTAGGTTGATAAATGTCTTTGGTCATTTACAGGACTTGGACAAAATCCTTTAAGTTTGTCTTTGGGAACTACAGCACCTACTTCAGCGACAGGCAACGAAGGCCTTGGTGGTATAGACTTTAGTACCTCATCAGATAAAAAGAGTAAGTAATGTTTCTCCCAACTGCATGTTGTAACAGCATTATGAGGACTTGCAGGTTACCCAAAATTCCTTCCTGAAAGATAGATCACTAGCCATATATTCAGTAGTACCTTCAAATTTGTTTACATTATCAATATTTCACAAATTTGAGCATAATATATTGGCTTTTGTAAATAGCTTAAATTTGTATATGTATATGTCTTACATAGGTACATTAATGTTAATGCTTATTTATAAATCAAGATTATGATCTGTATGTTTTGTAATCTACACTTACTCAGCTAACATTGGAAATCCTTTTTTATGTTAGTAATTTATTTAGTTGACTTTAACTCCGAAGAGAGGAGTAAAAGAAAGGTACAACTTAATTTTCCTTCCTTCCTGTCCCCCATTGTCCTACTTTTATACTTTGTCTGAGCTAGAATAGAGTGAAGATTATGTGAGAATAAGTATCACGATCACATGAACCACCTTCTGTTTCCCTTAATTGGTGATTATCCCCCCTCCCCAAAAAAAAGTTTTTTGTGTTTTTTTTTTTCTCTATTGTGTGTGTGTGTGTCTCTGTCTCTGTCTTGGAGGATACAAGTGCTCACAGAGTTCAGGCAAAAGAATCAGGTAGATCCTCTGGAGCTGAAATTATAGGCAGTTGTCAACCACTGATATGGGTGCTAGTAACCTAACTGGGGTCCTGTGTAAGAGCAGTACATGCTCTTAGGCCACTTGTACTGGCTAGTTTTGTCAACTTGACGCAACCTGGAGTTATTTTAGAAGAGGGAACCTCAATTGAGAAAGTGCCCCCTCTTTCCTGTTGGTCCACTGGCAAGTCTGTGGTTCATTTTCTTGACTGGTGATTGATAAGGGAGGGTCCAGCATACTATGAGTGGTGCCACCCCTGGGCTGGTGGTTCTGGGTTCTCTAAAATAAACCCTTTCCCTCCATTGTTGATTTTAGTCAGGATACCTTTTCGTAGCAATGGCAGTCTAACTAAGAGACCACTGATTGATACCTCCAGCCCCACAGCATCTCTTTATCTAGTAGCTATCTCGGTTACCCGAGAAAGGCCTATTATCCATGAGATTTAGCCAGATGGAGGGATAGTAGGAGATAAAGAAGCAGCATCATGGAGTAGGTCTTTGCCCTTCTGAAGAATTGAAGAGGCCAGTCTAGGCACAGACATCAGATGCTGGAAGTTGTGAATTGCCTTTTATACCACATTGAGTTCTGTAAACTGGAGGATTTTAATGAGATTTGGTTTTAGATTTAAGAACATTTTTTTATGGTTCATTATAGCCAGGGGATGGATCTGACCTAGATATTTCACCGTAGATGAGTGGATAAAAAGGAAAGGTGGCATGTTGACAGGGCAGTTGGATTCTGTTGTAGAGAAGAATGGAATGATGATCATTGAAGAAAAGTGGATGGTCCTGGCGGTGTCAAGCAGATAACCCAAATATCTCTTGTTTTGTTTCTCTTCCTTCCACTTCCCCTCTGGGGTGTGTGTGTCTTGGGGGGCGTCATGGAAGGAGAAAAAGGACTGAGGTCTGAAGGAATGGGGAGCAGGAGCAAAGGATAATGAGATGTGTGCCCTGAAAGCAGGAGTAGGGAGTGTTTGAGGGATGAAAGGACCATCAAGGTGAGGTGAGGAGAGGAGGGAGCAAGTAAAGCAAGCTTAGGGATGATATACATGTGGAAAAATAAAAGGAGGAGGTGGAGGGTAAGAGGATGAAGAACATTGCATGGCTCTGTGGAAAGTAGCAAGCCAAACAATGCAAAAGGAGGTATAGGAAGTGTTCGTAATTATATTATTACTGAGGCAAAGTAGGTGGCGCAGATAGGAGTGCTAGTGTAGCCCATTTTACATGTTGTTTGTAGAGAACTATAGCTCTAAAGTATCAAAGAAATAGTACGTGTCATAATTACTACTCTATTTCTGTGCTAAAACACTCGGACCAAAGCAGCATATAGAATTTATTTGGCTCACAGTTCCAGAGGGGCAGTAATACAGAGCAGAGATGGTAGGTAGCTGGTGGCTGGAGTTGTGAGAGCCCACATCAGGAATAGCAAATAGGAAGTAGAGAGAACAAATACAAAGCGTGTGACTTTTGGAAACTGAGTCAGCCCTTGGTGACACTCTTCTCCAGCAAGACCACACAACCTAATCCTACCCAAACAGCACCACAAATGGGGGTCCAAGTATTCCAGTTTCCTAGATTATGAAGGACATCTCATTCAAGTTATCAGTTTTACGAAAATGAACTATTGGGTAAAAAAACCCAGTTCTTATTTTTATTATCTTGTTTCATCAAATCTTAAGCATCATTTATAGAAAAGGAAGGTTCTGAACTTAGAAATGTTAAACTGTGAAAGATAATGATGAATTAATTCACATTTTTATGGAAAAACAAATATGAGTAGTCATATGGAAGAAATAATCAGAACTCATCTATATGTAAAGATATATGTAAAACAGCAAATGACATTAAAAAGTAGAGTACTTGACTTTTACATATGTTCTCACATCTCTGAAATCGATGCTTCTATATTTAATTTTAGAAATAGATGAATGGAATGTGCTATGTCTAAAACAAAAATACGCTTAATGTTGAATAACTTAACAGCAAGAACGGAAATACATTTGAAGAAAATGTTTACCTCACTACTGCTCTAAGAAATGGTTGGATGAGAGTAGATTGGCATTTTAAGTATGATGCCCATTGTTGAGGGTGGGATACAGTCTGTGCTTGTGGCAGATGACAGTATACATGGAGACAGGTAGTTGTCTAGAAGGGTTGACAGGATGTTTTATGGACTGTTAGGTTGGAGCAGTTGAGCATTGATACTGGTGATGGTGTTTAACTGTCTAGACGTAAGCTGGGACAGTGACATAAACTATCTATGCAAGACACTTGTCTCTTCGTGAGGGAAGGAGATGCAGCTGAGCTCTGTAGTGTGTGAAAAATCACATTTCATGATGTTGGAATGCTTGCATTTATATTTTATTTCTGTTCATTTGAAACTTGTAATGTGTTAATGTGTTGTAAAAATGACCCATTTTTACATGAAGCTTCTTGAACTTTCTAGGTGATAAAACAGGAACAAGGCCAGAGTAAGTTTAAAATTTAACTTTCAAATATTTTAATTACATTTTTTTTTTTTTTTTACTAAATTGTTGGCAGATTGTATAGATAGAAGTAAATTATAACCAGGTATATGTTTAGAAAACCTCTGTAATGTCAAATGTTTGATTACTAGTCATTGAGAAAGTTTAAAGCCATTTCTTTTGGGAAAGATGACTGTCACTTCCCAAATAATACACACACTTTAGTTTTACTCTTCTCAATGCTGAATATTGAGGCTTTGTGCCTGCTAAGTGTGAAGTCTACTGCTGAGTTGTTCCTGCAGCTCTTAAACAACCAGTCTGACATACACAAATTACTGTGCCAGAACCATTTTACTCCCTCTGTCCAGCCAAGGTCAGCACTTCTATATATATCACATGCATGCTTGAAATATGATCACCGTTTTACTTGCCAGTCACTGATCGTTTTTATTGCCAGTTACCTGCTTTTGTAGTATGTTAAATGGCTCGTTGTAAGGACATAGTCAGGCTCACTCCTCACAAACATGTATTGCTTTAATTTATTAAGATTGAGTATTCATGGGACCAGAAGTGTTTCAGATTATGGGTATTTATGGATTAACAAGTTGAACATCTCTAACCCCAGATTCAAAGCTTTAAAAGTTTTGAGTGGAGGATCCGAGAGAGATTGGGGTTCTAGCCAGCACTGTAAATGATTCCATTCAATACTAAGTTTTAGTTATTCTCTGTGTTACCTGTAATTATGCCAGTAGGCCATGTTTTCCTGTTTGAATGAAGGTTATAGAATACTAAGTTATGTTGACTATCTCATGAAAAAATGCTGTAGGCTTTCTTATACCTTACAGTTTTTTTTTTTTTTTAAATTGAATATCAATCAGAATCTTTGAATGAGAAGAAATAGTTTAACATCTCATTTAGTCTAGTGTTTTCAGATTTTTTTTCCCAGACATTTACTTACATACTTTTAAGAATATAGTGGACACCAATCTTTGGTAAGAAATGTTTGTGTCAAATAAATTGCTAAAATTACTTTCATCAGGAAATTTATTTTCTTTATAAACACTTTGAAATCAAAGAAAATATAAGTAGAGAAAATTGCTATAGTTTAATTTCTTAGCATAGAAAAATACAGCTGATTTGTTATTTAGAATCTGTAGAGTATTAATGAATTTGTGGAGGCATTAATGTAGGTGTGGCTTTTTTTAGGGATAGCAAAGCTCTGAAAGATGAAAACTTACCTCCTGTCATCTGTCAGGATGTGGAGAATCTCCAGTAAGTACCAAGTGTAACTAGATAATATAACTGAAAATTTCTTGGGTACATTTTTGGGGAAACAACTTTCTGTCAAATATTTTATGGGCTGGGTCTTCCCATGTTAATCATTAATAGAAAATAAATGCCCAACAGATTGTCCATTTGGCAATCTGATAGAGGCAATTCCTTTCTAGGTGCCTCTACTTTGATAAAATTATCAGGCATACACACAAATAATGTTGAAAAAAATTAAGCAGAAAAGTAAGATTTAAAAAATCTGTATCATTGTATTAAACGTGTGAATTACAGTTTTCAATCATTAGACTATGACCAGCTTATTTTAAATGTACTTTTTTTTCTCTAGACAACGCTAAGGTTGTTTTACCCGTGTGTGTGTCTGTGTACTGTTGTGCCTGGTACTCGTGCAGGTCAGAAGAGGACCGTGGACTGGAGTTCCAGCTGGTTGTGACTTGATTATACGCCACCATGTGGGTGCTGGGAACTGAACTTGGGTCAGTGCTCTCACTGGCTGAGCCATCTACACACACGATTTCTTCTGCCCCCTCTCTCCTGTCACTGTGCTCTTTGTTCTTCTAGGAAATTTGTCAAAGAGCAAAAGCAAGTCCAAGAAGAAATTAGTCGGATGTCTTCCAAAGCAATGCTTAAAGTCCAGGAGGACATCAAGGCTCTAAAGCAGCTTCTGTCGCTGGCTGCCAGTGGGCTGCAGAGGAACACCCTTAATATTGACAAGCTGAAGTTAGAGACAGCGCAGGTATGCACTCATCAGCCATAGTCCTTCCTGTGTGGGGGTTTGTTTCTGTTTTTCTTTCCTGAATTAGAAATAGGAATATACTTACTTATAAAAGTTTGGTGTGTAGACACTAATAAGAAAATCAGAGCATTCATAAAATTTTAAATTGCCATATTACTTGTTTTTATTTAATGTTACATTTGTGTTCTATATGTATTTATAACAATACTTTAAGTAGTTTATACTTGTTTTAGTCTAGATTAGTGTTCATGACAGCTATTTGGGGTAAGTACTGTTGTCCCTATGATGCAACTACATACACAGAGAACTTCGTTAAGAAGCTGAGGTGTAGTCTCTGCTAGTCCCACCCATAACCATGAGTTCTCTCTCATAAAAGCTTCCTGCTGAGCTTCCCTTATAAAGGAGGAAAAGACCTGGACAGAAAATATTTTCTACCTTGTTAGTTATTAGATGAAAAACAATGGTATGCCTTGTTTATATTAAGTTTACCTGGTTACCTGCTAGTCTTGACTAAACCTGCTTAATGAGAATAACAGTGAAACTATAGTCGCCTATCACCTGTGCCTAGTAGATTTTTCCATCTGTGGCGTAGTACATATAATACAGCTAAGTGCTATGTTCTTCAGAAGTGAAGGGATAGCATTTCCGGTAGAACCTCAGATGTCTTAAGTCCTTTATTCAACAATACTTATTAGTAATCTTTTAAATAATGTTATTAAAATAGTTGTTTTAAACTGTGATATTTGTTGGGTGGTGGTGGTGGTGCACACCCTTATTCCCAACACTCAGGAGGCAGAGGCAGGAAGATCTCTTGAGTTGGAGGCCAGCCTGGTCTACAGAATTCTAGGACAACCAGGACTATGCAGAAAACCCTATCTTGAAAAAAACAAATAAATAAACTATGATATTTAAAAAGAATTGGAAAACTTTGTTGTCTGTTCTCAGATTCCCATTTCCTAGTCTTTTTTATTAAATAGGAATGCAGTATTCCTATATGTTTTTCTTAGTTACTTTTCCTTTACTGTTAGGTACTTTTTAGGAAAAACAAAATGTTAGTTAGGCTTTTGATAAGTGAATATGTAAGCTTTGGTTAAACATGAAATCAGGAAACTGAATTTTGTATGTATGTGAAATACATGAATTTATGTTTATAAAAAGTTTAATTGGCCAATAATGGAGGTGGCAAACAAAGAGAACCTGTATTAGCCAAGGTTTTCTAAAGGAGTTATATGGAACTTATATATTAATTGTGTGGTTGTGGACAGAGGGGTGGGGATTTATTAGAAAGGCTTACTGGCTGACTACCTACCAGAGGTCAAAGAATCTAGTAGTTAAGTCCATGAGGCCAGATGTCTCAGTTGGCCTTCAGCATGGAATCTCAAAGTAGGCTCTAGTGCCCATGAAGGAGTGGACTTAACTGTGAGGCTGAGAGCAGGCAGGCAAAGAAAGCTTCCTAACTTCATGTCCTTTATATAGGCTGACAGCAGGCGTGCCAGATTCAACGTGGGTCTTCCCACCTCTGAGGTCTGGATTAAAAGGGGGGTTTTCTACTAGAGATGTTTTATTAGGAAAAAAAATCCCTCACAGAAATGAGAGTTTTAGTTAATTCCTGATATAGTCAAGTTGCAACTAAGAATATCCATCATTGAGTACAACAATATACTTGGATTCACTCTAATTCTAAAACTGGGTGATTCCAAATCTGTAGTATTTGTATATAGCAGAATTGGTATTTTTGAGATAAAGATAGTAAGGCTAAATGAAATAATAAAAGGCTTAATAGGTAGAGCCTAAAGGCGATAAGGACAGATGGCTGCTCTTTAAGGGATCATTACCTGAGGTTTCTCCACAGTCTTACAGTCTATGTCTAAAACTGACCCAACTCTGAACTCTCGGTCCTTTGTGAAATCATTAGCTATTTTCACTCCAAGAATTATGCTGTGAATACCATTAGACAATAAAGGAACTGTTTTGGCCTATGGCAGAGCATTTTAGAAGTAGGTAGGAAATTCAAGCATAGATACAGAAAGAGGGTGGGGCCAGGGAGAAGCAATCCAGCTGCCCAAGGATCAGTATGTAAAGGAACTCAGGTAAGCCATGAGCCACGAACCATGTGGCAAGACAGATTAATATAAATGGGTTAAGATGTGAGAGCTAGCTAGCAATAAGCCTGAGCCATAGACCAAACAGTTATATAATTAATATAAGTGTCTAGGTCACTTTGAGGGGCTAGGCAGCTGCAGGTGTGTCTGGACTTTAGGCCAAACAGGCCAAAATCTTATTACAAAAGAAAGCCTTCCAAAGAAATAAAGGTATAATTGGTGAAGGGTGATGGACCAAAATCTGATGGATATAAAGCCTTATAAACTATTTATTCTTGATTTTGGCAGACTAACTCAAGAGTTTAAGTAAGTTGTGCTCCTTGGTTGGAGTGGATGCCAGATGGGTTTTTAGATGCTATGTTGTGGGGTTTAGTTGTCAATGCAGTCAGTGAATTCTGTTTTAAAAAGCTGTATCTTTCAGGGAATTAGTGTTTTAGGGATCAAAAGATGAATTCTGCTAAAATGACAAATAAAAACCAAAAACCTTAAGTCATTGAAACTAATGTGTTCAGGCACAAAGGGCTCAAATCAACACTTTTCCCATCAGTCTAATGTGTGATATGTTTGAGTCTTGAAGATTTTTAATGTTACAAAGGCTCATGTGCAGGAAAGAGAAGTGCTGGGTATGATGACATGGGTGTGTGTGAAGACCTGCCAGCAGCCTGTTACCGCACAAGGCCTATCAAGAATCATACTTTCATAAGTAGGCTTTGAGAGTTGCTGAGATTGTAGAAACCCAAGGGTAAAAAGACAGTGCTAGGTTTAGTGATACAGGAGGTATAGCAATTTAGGAGGCTGAGGCTGGGGGATTACACAATAGGGCATTGTCTTAAAAGCAGACAGAAAGTAAAATGGTACAGAGAGCCAGTTGGATATAACAGCTTGGTAGTCTAAGGGGGGGAAAGTTACTTTGGGAGTATAAATTTAAAATACTTTAAAAAAAATATAAAAAAATATTAGAGGTAGTCAGACAGTGGTTGCATACACCTTTAATTCCAGCACTTAGGAGGCAGAGGCAGGCAGATCTATGTGAGTTCCGGGTCAATCTGGTCTACAGAGGGAGTTCCAGGACAGCCAGGCTGTTACACAGAGAAACGCTGTGTCGAAAAATCACAAAAGAAAAAAGCAGCGATAGGACATAGTGTGGGTTATAAGGCATTAGGATATTAGACCTGAGCACTCACTGGATAGAAGTGGATGACAGTGAGGAAGAGTAGAGGACCAGCCTTCAGCTCTCAGCGTCCCACACAGTGTATTAGGAAGTGAGGTGTGTGGCTCCACTTCCTCAGGAAGAAGAGAAGAGGCTGTGTTGCCTGATCAGTGCAGGATGGCGTGAGTGAAGCCTTGGATGTTGTTAGTGCATAGTAGTGGCTGCCACTTGCCTTCCCTAAAATAGTGCTTTCCACATTTGCATCTTAGATGCTCCAAAACAGTACCATAATCCTTTCATCATGGTTGAATTCATTTTATAAATTTGTAGGATCTTATGTACAGTTCTAATTTTATCAAAAAATTATTGGAAGTTTGTCTTTTTTAGAAAGAAATTTTAGCAACATGTAAAGCAGCAGCTTGTGTTCCCTGTTTTAAGGCATGCCCGTCTAATTGCCTTCTCAGCCCAGAAGCGCTTTGTATGCAAGCCTAACTCTCACCTTGTCTTGTGTTTGTTTCCTGTGTTTCTTTAAAATCTCTGCACTAGGAGCTGAAGAATGCTGAAATAGCCTTAAGAACCCAGAAAACACCACCTGGACTTCAACATGAAAATACAGCTCCTGCTGAGTAAGTTACAGGACTTTTTTTTTTTTTTTTTTTTTTTTTTTCATTTTCTTCTTTTTTTTTTTAAACAAAAGTTTTTTATTTTGAGACAGCAGAGCAATAATCATACATAGAATTTTTCATTTGCTACATCGGAAGGCTTAACTCGGATCTATTACCCATCAATAGATTGCCCTCCCATCTATTACCCATTTCTTTATATTGATTTCTCCTAATATCTTAAGAGGCTGGTTTAGTCCTGGCTAACCTAAAGACTAAGGTCTGAATTTTCAACCGTCTTTGATAAGATAACAGCTTGTAGTAATCCAAATGCTCACTGTCTGCTGGCAGCGTGCTCAACTCTGGCCTTGTGCTACCCCATCTTTCAGTCTCTGACTTCTAGTCTTCATGGTCTTGGAGGTCACAGAATTGGGTGTGTGTGTGTGTCTGTGCCTGTGTGTCCAAAAGTTCAGCCAATAGTGAATTACTGTACCCAAACCTCTTTACCGAATCCTGAAATGCCAAGATGTGTACCACCCTGCTTACTAAGCTTTTCTTTAAAAAAAACACTCCCCCTCTCACCTGTGTTGATTCTTTATCCTGTACTTCTCCTCTTTTTCCTTTTCCTTCAATAAGTTATTTTAGAATCGCATCTACCTTTACCTTTTATCCAGATTCCCTACGTACCAAATTTACCATATGTATTTTTTTTATATTCTGTATGTCAATTTATATCCCTCCCCCAGCACCTTACACTATTTGCAAACATAATGGCTTCTTTATGTTTAACTGTGAATTCTTGAAAAATAAGGATAATTGCTTATATAACACTATAGTTAACCAAGTTCAGGAAATTACTGTGGTGATACTCATCTTTCAGATGAACATTATGCTTCTATAATGATTTCACCTTATCTTTTTCATACCAACAGCATAGTTCATGTTGCTAAAACCTTTCAAACCTTCCCCTCCCCTCTGTCCCATTTCCACCTCCTTTCTCTGGCAAGTGCCTTATCACTAAACTGCCCTCCCATCTATTACCCATTTCTTACAAAACCACACAAATTTCTTTTATTTAAAAACTGTTAAGTACTTGATTATAAAATTTAGTGATAGCTCTACTTTGATTTAATTTTCAAACTTTAGACTTCAAGAGAACTTGTAAAAATAGTAGTACAAAGAATTTGAATAAATTCCTTAATTCACTGTCCCTAATATTAACATGTTGTAGTGCTACAGTATACTTATTAATAATAGGAAACTAACATTGATAAAATGTTCTTTGTTGGTGGTGTCATTACCTCCCCCACCCCCTCCCCAGACAGGGTTTTGGGGTGTGGCTCTGGCTGTCCTGGATCTCACTCTGTAGACCAGGCTGGCCTCCATGATGGGAATAATGATACATCAATAATATGTGGTACTTGAGTTTGCCTTAGTGATAGCTCTGAATTATATTCTCACCCTAAATTGAAAGCCCCACTTAAAAGAGGACAATTACTTATTTATGTTTTTAAGTATAAAAGAATTAATGTTTTAAATATTGATGTAACTTTTTATAGCTACTTCAGAGTCTTGGTTCAGCAGTTTGAGGTACAGCTTCAGCAGTACAGGCAGCAGATTGAAGAACTAGAAAATCATCTTGCCACTCAAGCAAACAATGCACATATAACCCCTCAAGGTAACATCATTGCTATGACAATTTTGTGTAGTACCTTTATTATTGATTGGCCCTTAAACTTGTATGGTAGATATGCAAACAATTGCTAGTGCTTTTCTTAGCTGCTTTGAGAAATGTCCTAGATAGTCCTTGGTAGTCTTGGTTTCCTGGAAATGTAGGCTACTTTATTGTAAATTGTTACTATGGTGACAAGGGACTGTCTAGGACGTCCCCTTCCTTTCCAGGTCACTGATGGAAACAGCCTTCTCTCAGTCTTCTGAGCCTGCTGTCTTCTGTAGTTGTAAAGGAACATTGATAGAGTCTTTTCCTTGTACATACTAACTACCAAAACTAGGACAGAGTAATAGAGAAATAAAATTAATTGTTACTTTTTTATAATTTTCTCTTACAGATTTGTCAATGGCAATGCAGAAAATTTATCAAACATTTGTAGCTTTAGCTGCACAGCTTCAGTCTATTCATGAAAATGTCAAGGTAAGCATTTATTGCCAGTTTACCTTTCTGCTTATGTATGTTCAAATAATTGTTTATCTGGTAACATGTTACCATACTTGTACAGAAGTAGCTCAAATGATACGTAAGTAAAAAAAAAAAAGCCAAGACTACCATAACTCATGATCATACCCAGACACCTGCGTTAATTAAAATCTTAAGGTTTTAAATAGGATCTTTTGGAGGTGGTGGGGCTGGAGAGATGGCTCAGAGGTTAAGAGCACTGGTTGTTCTTCCAAAGGACCTGAGTCTAATTCCCAGCAACCACATGGTGGCTCGCAACCATCTATAATGAGATCTGGTACCCTCTTCTGTATATTGAATACATAATAAATACTTCTTTTTAAAAAAAAAAAAATCAGAAGTTGGGAATAACTTTATCAATGCCCATTTTTCCTCATCACTATTCTTGCTAATTTATAGGTGATTATGTGTTTGTATGATGCTTGCATAACCAACATTCAGATTGTTTCCATCTCTTTCCCAATATAAATAGCACTATAGAAAACAAATATCCCCAGTGATAAATTTTTTTTTATGCTGTGTAGTAGGAGGTTTCCGGCCCGGACTTTCGGGCCTAACCTCAAGGTCTAGACCAGCAGACCGGCAGACCCGCAGACCCACAGACCTGCAGTCCCATAGTCCCACAGAGACACACAGAGGCTTACTATAATTTTAGGCTGATTGGCCTCATGCCCAGGCATATAGCTTGCTAGCTCTCTACCCTTCATCTAACCCATGTCTCTTGTTCAGCCATGGGGCTCGGTACCTTTTCTTAGAGCAGCATAGTTCTCTGCTTCTTCAAGGCTTCTCTCTGGAATTCTGCTCTGTGCTTCCTATTCTCAGAGTTTTCTTAGTCTGGTAGCCCCGCCCACAGTTCCTGCCTGCCTTTGGCCAATCAGTGCTTTTTATTAAACCAGTAGGTGGGACAATTATTTACAATGAAGCAACACAATACCCCTACAATGCTGACTCAGTCTAATGTATGTTTTATTAATATTTATCATAAGGTTAAAGAAAACTTGGTTACAATACCTTCTAACTGCAGGAAGCCTTTTTACCTAATAATACAATGTTTCTGTAAGTAATGTATATTGAATATTGTAAATGAAATAATTTGTCACTATTTTGATTTTTATGTAATAATGCTAGTTTTAAATTTTGAATTATTTGCAGATCAGACAAATGGCTTTTTCAATTTAAGTGAAATCTAAAATAAATTGCTCTTTTTCTTATTGCAGTTGCAGTAAAAATTTTCTGGTTCGGCCTTTCCGGCCTAGCCCTGAGGTTCAGACCTACTTGCAGCCTTGCTGCTTGCTGCTTAACCCCAAATAATCACACAAAGGCTTATATTAATTTCATGCTGATTGACTTATAGCTCAGTCATATAACTTGCTCTTAATTCTTAAACTAATCCATGATTAGCCAAGTGGCTTAGAACCTTTCCTCAGAGCAGCAGTTCATCTTCTTTTAAAGACTGTATCTGCTGGCATCATTGCTTGGCTCTTCCTGTTCCCAGAATTTTCTTAGTCTCGTAGCCCCGCCCATACTTCCTGTCTGCCTCCCAGCCAATCAGCATTTTATTAGACCAGTAGGAGGGACAAATATTTACAATGTTACAATGTACCAGAACATAATCCCACAGCAGCAGCTAAATTGTAAATTCTTAGTTTACTATACTTCAGAAAAATCTTGAAAATTCAGAAACTAAACTTTAATCCAAGTAAATTTTGTTGACATTTTATTGAATTTGTTCATATCTGCTTGATTTATGGTAATGGAGTATTTAAAAAGCTAACTGTTTTAAACTGGGTCATTTAAAAAAATTTTAACACATACCAACAGATTATTTCTGAAGGAAGTTATAAAATTTTTTGAAAATCTTATCACTCTGTGATAACTGTTGCTTTAAAATTTAAACTGGTGAAGGTGATTCTGTGTTGAGGTACGTCTTTTGAAAATTTTAAAATTAGTTTATTATGAATGTTCCCAAACAAACAAAATAGTAGAACATTGTATACTAGGTGCCTAGATTCTTTTGCTTCACCTCAGCCGCCATGGAATCCTGGTCATTGATCGTTGTACCACTCTCAGAGCTTTGGATTAGATTTCCTTTAAAAGTTATTTTTATGTGCATGTGTGTCTGCCTGCATGCATATCTTTGCACCATATGTGCCTAGTGCCTGTGGAGGCTAGAAGAGGACATGTGTTTCTCTTTACCTAGAGTTATAGATTATAGGTTATAGATGACCTGCTAAGTTGCGCAGGTCAGCCTTGAGCTTACTGTGCATCATTCAGTTTGTTATATTCCTGCCTTCTCTTCTGGAGTATCTGGGGTTATAGACCTAGGATGCTAGGCCTCATCACAAAGCTTACTGCAGTGCACTTCCCCTCTGCTGTGAAAAATAGCCTTTTTAATAATGAGGCCAGAAAACAGGCTGAGCTTGCCATAAGTAGATAAGATATTTGAATAATCTGTTGTCTGCAATCCATTTTGTATTTGAGACAGGGTCTTGCTATGTAGCCTAAGTTGGTCTTTGAGCTCCCCTAGTTGTTTCTTGCTTTCCTTAAATGTATTTCCAAGAACCAAAGACTTTGATCAGATTATTTATGTGTCTTAGTTAGGATTTCTATTGCTGTGATAAACACCATGACCAAAAGCAACTTTGGGGGGAAAGGACGGATTTCTCTTCTGCATCTCAGGTTATGCTCGTTACTGAGGGACGTCACTATAGAGGAGTCTTACTGACCTGCTTCTTATTGTTCAGCTTGTTTTCTCAGCAGGGTTGGCAACACTCAAAATGGTCTCGGTCCTCCGACATCAGTAGCTAATTAAGAAAGTACTTGGCAGACTAGGCAGTAAGCCACTTTTATGTAGGATGCTCTCATTTGAGGGTCAGTCTTTCCAAATGACTAGCTTATGTCGGGTTAATATAACATGTGTCAGGGAAAAGTATGTTCCCATTTATCTTCATCTGAAGTAGTAAGCAAGCTAAAATACAAGCTCTAGGTTTGTGTATCTTTGGGAATCTCACAAGAAATTGTCATGTTCCTTTGGTTTCATTAACCAATTGAAAGAGACTTGAACTACCTTGTTCAGTACACCCCGGTGACACTAACAAAGTGGAAAGTTTTAGAATTCATCATATAAATTATGACTGGTTTTAGGTATGTGACTGGTATTCCCTCCCCCTTTTTAAAAATGTTTCTGTGAAGTCTTAGGCCATTACTTCTCATTATTGGAAGTTGCACTATGTATGGGAAAGTATATGGAACACAAGGAAAGGAAGAGTGGGTTTCAGAGCAGAAATGAGACGTGCTTCCTTCACCTGTTAGTAATGCCACATTTCTTAGTGCTCAGTTTTTAGCAGATCCACTTTGGTCCTTTATAACAGTAGCTTGGAACTGAAGTATTAAAAATGGACAGCCACATAAAAGCTTTACGTATTATAAATAATAGTAAAATTTTAAGTGCTTTTCTGGTAGTGGCAAAGAGCTAATATTTAAGACAGTTAAGAACTATGAAGACTTTCTCTTCAAATACATATAATTAGGTTAGATTAGTAATACAGATGTTTACTAGTTAATGTGAAATGGGGCTAATGGCCTTAATGGGGGTTTGTATTGCACTAGGTAACTTGGTAATTTTTCTTACTCTGGAGTTGTAAAATTCAAATCTTAGGGATGAGAAGGACGAGTTGGGTGTACTGTCTTACATCTTGGCTGTGGAATAGTCAAATAGTTTTAGCAGAGTGGAGGCTCTTCTTATATACCCTCAGCCTTTCTGTGCCAAAACCTTCCTTTATCATCTGCTAACTTACTTATTTAAAGGTTATAAGAAAACTTGATGTTTAACAGAAAAGTTAGATGATAAATTGTAGTATCTATTTAAATATTATTTAGCTTGCCTATGAATCCAGAATATTATAGGTAGAGTTTTCAGAAGGTTGTGACAACAGTAACAGACGTTATTTATAGTAGCAATAAAGCTGTCATGCCCAATCCTTGTCACTCAAGTGCCAGTCATTAGGAGTCTCATTTGTAGTCCACTCAGAGCTGGAAGATATAATATGGCCACTGTCTTTGATTTTTGCTAACTTATTTCATATGATTATATGTTCTTAACGTGGAACTTAATTTCTTTCCCCTCCTACCTCCTTTACTCCCTCCCTCCCGTTTATTTTAGGTGCTTAAAGAACAGTACCTCAGCTACAGAAAAATGTTTTTGGGTGATGCTGTAGATGTGTTTGAAGCCAGGAGAACAGAAGCCAAGAAGTGGCAGAATGCTCCCAGAGTTACTACTGGACCTACTCCTTTCAGCACCATGCCAAATGCAGCAGCCGTTGCCATGGCTGCAACACTTACACAGCAGCAACAGCCTGCTACAGGTCTGAATGCATTCAAGTTATAGCTTCTTACTGTTCAAATGCAGAGATCATTATGTGCATTTTTATAAGTCTTCCTTTTGTGTGGGCACTGACAAATTTTCTATCAATAGTTATTCCAATACAAATCTAAAAATTGTGATAGACACAATTATAAACATACCTGAAACAAAAGGCAGGGTAGTCTAGCAATAATTATACATCAGATGTTGAATATTGTGAATTTAGTTACTGTTACTTGCTGTATTGCTATAGATGCCCTGTAGAACATAGTGTTTCACTGCTGAATTACATTTAAGAAAAACATTAGATTCTCAAATTGTGATTGTATCCCTTATTGTTTTAAACTCAGAGATACTCCCACTCATACAATGCATTTTTTAGGTATAATAATGATAGCTGGTGGATTCTTATTCTCATACATGATTGTAGAGTATTTGCATTCTGGATGCAGTATGTTTTGTTGACTGTTGGTGTGTTGAAGGTCAATAGGTTCATTTGGATGTCCTTTGACTGGAAACAAAATAACAGGTCCTCTAAAAGAGTCCAAACCAGATTTGAAGAAGGTCCATGCTAGGGTTTTTGTAACTCCATTGTGGACTGAACAGTAGCAAGATAAGGAAGAAAGTTTGAGACGGATTGTGCATCATGTAGGACCTAAGTCCTTGGTTGAATACCGTTTCTAGTGTTTCTCTGCTGTGGTTCTTCAGTGATTCATTTGGAATTTTGGAAGTTGATTAGTTGTTTTATTCCTGGTTTTTTGTTTTGTTTTGTTTTGAAGCAGGTTTCAAGTTTGACATAGAAAATGCAGTCTTAATAGTTTACCTTTTTTCCCTTGGTCATTTAAAAATGTTTGAGTGAGGCTTACTTCTTTTGTAGCATATGTATTTCTGACAAATTCCATATAATTCAGTAGTAAACTGCAATATTAAAAAGTGAAAACCAAACAAAAATACGTGTTAGAGTTGCATTCAGGCCACCTATACTAGAGAAGCATGCTCTAGTATGTGTCTGTGTCGTAGTACAGTCTGTGTCTATGCTTTCATATTTGAGTGATAGCATTGACCTGCCATCAGTAAAGAATTGTTGATGACAGGCCAAATCCTCCACATTCCATGGCTGGATCTGTGTGAATGGTAGTTCCCATAAGCTCTATCTAGTAGCTCTAGCTGGCTGGAGTATAGACTTCGGTAGACAGATTATGGGGGAAGAGTCTTTGCTCTGGAGTAATGGAGATCAATCCCAATAGTATTTTCCTTATTTCACAGCTAATCAGTCACAATTTGTCCTAAGAGAAATGTGATTTGAATAAGTGTTAATAAAATAACTTATTTTCAAGAGAATAAATAAAGCTTGAGAAAAGTCAGCTGTCCAAACTCTTGGGCTCTAAATCTCTTCTGTGGCAAATAATTAAATATGAAGCAAAATCACTTGTCAATGTGCTGTGTTTTTTCTCTCTCTTTCTTTTAAAATCATGTATACTGTGTAATCTTGAAGTTTATAGGGCACAGACATGAAGACAAAGGCTAGTCTATAAATGGATGTCTCCTGTGAAGTAGGTTTGTGGAATACAAAGGTAGTCAGTGCAGGACATGAAAGGCTTTTACTCTGTCATGTAGAGAATATTTGTTTAACCTTGCATAAATTGTTGGGAGCTTCTGCTTTAATTTTGCCTGTACTTTTTTACCAGGCTACCCCCTCACCACACCCCACATCCCTCTTATCAGGGGCAATAACTGCCTTTAGTGTGTTCTTGTAGTTTTATGGTGTACTTAAGACTTCCTAATTAGATACCAGGAATTGGAATTTATCAACCTTAGTAATCTTACAGTGTTTGTACTTTTGAGTTGTATCAAGTTGTTGAACTATTGATAAGCAACAGTGGTTACAATCTTGCATTCTGATTTCTTTCTTATTTTATTTCCCTAAAATTTTTTCTGGGTTCTTTAGTCATATAGAGTGACTAGAACTCTCCTATTAGAAATGCTAGTTTAGTTTTTAGTTAGGACACTGGATTGTGAGGTTTGGGGTTCTGTTAGATAATGGGTAATGGGGTTATGAATTGAATCCCATTTAGTAAAGTTCTTTTATACTTTTGTTTTGGACCCAGGGAGGTATTAATGTGTAGAACTTTTCATGAAATCCTCCTAAGTCCCAATTTACAACCATCTCGAGAAACTGGACAGAGCTTGTGTTATGTTTTTATATATAACAGTTGCTGTATAGGTGTGAGTTATTAAAGTATTTGGTTTATGGATTCTTGATTTAATTGCAAACGGGGAAACAAGGACAATAGCTTTTCTTAGATTGTTGGGTTTTTGGTTTTTTTTTTTGAAGGTAGCTTTTTTTTTGTCTTTCTAGGAGGTGGAAGGATAGACTTAATTTTAAATGACTTACTGATTTGTTTTTGTTTTTGTTTTGTTTTGTTTTGTTTTAGTTTGGTTTTTTTGGTGGTGGTACTGAGACTGAACGTAGGACCTTGTATATATATGCTAGTAAGCACATACTTTACTAGTGAACTGCCTCCCCAACTCTCCATTCTTTTTTAATGAAAACAAATATACATTTGGGCTTAGGCACGTTCAGTTGTGGTTGTTTGTTGTGAGTTCATGAAAACCCAGTAGGCTATTCATTCATAAAATAAGCATCCATGCATGGATAAGTTCATGTTTACTTGTCCACAAATGTTCCTCAAACATCCCAAAAACCTTAGAAGATTTTCTATTGGGATTTAATATGATCTTGATTTAGGAAGGATTTTTTCCAGTCATGTATTGAGGTTGAATTTTGTTGTTGTGTTTTCACACTTAAAAGTTGTTGATGTTTACAAAAGCCTTTTCTCGTGTGACTTAGCTGCTGTTTTTAAAGAGAGCTGAGGCATCTGTGAGGAATTCCTGCTTTCTAGCTTTAGGTGAAGGCTTGGGCATTTAAGGTGTAGAGTTAAATCACAAATGTTAAGTATTTTTTATCTTAGCTTCTTGTGGATTTGTGATTTTGTTGTTTTAATAACCAAAGGAACATTCCCCATTAGAAGTAACAAGAATAAGTCTTTTTCTTACCAGGGGAAGGCAATTTTGTTTTTTTAAAAGATAACTTACAAGTAATGATGGTAATTACATTAGACATTTTGGTGAACATAGAAAATTATAAGAAATTCTAGCACTTTAGTCCTTTTCCTAAAAAATGCAGTTTTACATGAAATAGGGTAATAATTTATTTGAGAAAATATGAATTACAGTGCTAAACCTGATTTTTGTTGTGTTAATTTATCATGGAAACTTTTGTAAAATGTTTCTTTACATGAAAATTTCACTCTAGGCAATCATTTTTGATTTATTGATTAGTTTTCACTTGTGGAACTTAGAGCCTCTTGTTGAAAGTGACTCGAATTGTTTACATAGCTTCTACCTGAAGGATTTAGAATCTGTTTTCTGATAGTAAAACTATATATATGGTGGCCAGAGTATCATATCTGTTAACACTTTGGCGTGGGAGATATGTTATCATAAGCTTTTACTACTTAAAATGTTATACATTTGCCTACTAGTTTTATAAATGATGTTGCCTTCAGAATTTGTGTGAAGGTAGAAAACTCAAACTATCTCACATCTATTGTGCAATGGGAGTCTTTTCACTGTTAGGTGCATTCTGATGTCCTACATATGATGATTGCAGAAACTGTTCTGTTGCTCTTAAAAATAGACCCACACATGACAAAACCATGCATTTGGGTGACTCCTGACCTGTAAGGCTGAGGACTGTGGTGTGCATTGTCTTCAGTGTCTTTACCAGCAGTGCCTCCTGCTAAAATGTGACAGTCTCCCAATGCTAAAGAAGCTGGACACGTGCTTTCTCTGTTATTTTTGTTAGACACAAAGAAGTAATACGTGAGTTTCTTTTCCTGTTGTAACATTTTACAAAAGAGCTGCTAGTCAGGTCTTTATTCTTAAATTAATCTCAAACTGGATGTAAAAACTTAAAATATTTTTTAATTTATTTTTTTAATGGTAGTATAAGAACTCTGGCTGCTATTTAGTAATTCTGTTTTCTGGATAGAAGCTATTTGAAAAGTCCAGTTTCTGTCCCAGGGTAGCAAAATGTACTTTCTCACTTTGTTGTTGTTTTGTGCTTTATAACTTTACACTACCTTTTGAAGATACAAACCTCATTCTTCATTGGACAGCATGAAGGCTTTGATTGTTTTTGAAGTTAAATTTGAAGATATGTCTTTGGCATTCCCTCGGCTCTGAGATGTACTAGCTACTATGTGCAGAGGCCAGAGAGGCAAGGGCTAAGACTATATATTATGAGGCTTACTGAGGAGATTCCATAAACCAATACCAAATGACAGTTCTTAGATTTTTGTATTCTGCTTAGTTTTTTTTTTTTTTTTTTTTTTTTTTTTTTTTTTTTTTTTTTTTTTTTTTTTTAAAAAGTACTTACCACGAGGGGCTAGTAAGCTTGATGCTGTTCTTGCCAAACACTCAGCCAAAATCCCTAAAGTGGCAGTGTGGAAAGGATGACACATGGCTCTGATTTTGAGTGCATTCTCATGGATGATGGAGCTTCTGAAGTCTTGAATGTATTGGGTCTGTCAAGGTACACACGTGCCTTTGTGAATTCATTCTTAATCTCATTAATCAGGTGATGAGTGGTGAAATGGAGCAGAGCTGAAGGATAGAACTCCAATAACTTTGTGAACAAGTTGGAATTGTCATGTTACTGTGTAATTGGTTTGCTTTTAAAATGAACAATAAATTAAATAAAATAAAACATTGTCTTGTTTTTTTATGTATTATATATACTATTTCTATACTATAAGAAGTCATGCCTAATTTTTTTGGGTATTTTATGAAGTAACATGATAGTTTTGCTATGTTGGTGTCAGTCTCTCGATCACTGGGACTTGACTCTAATACTGGGAACTTGTTTTTTAAAAAGGAAAGTCAAACCTTACTTATTACACCACATAGTTGTATCAGAAAACAACGTGAACTAAAACAATTCTAGAAATATAAAAAATATAATTTGTGATGCATTAACTATCTCAAACATTAAACTCTTGAACATTTTTTTCATTGTGGTAAACCTATTAACTGTGTAGCTATAAGCAGATTAATTTAAAAAAAATTTCAGATAAAACATTTGGGATAGATAAGCTAGGTCAGAAAGGCATCTTGAAATCATAGTTTTAACATGGAGGAATTTGTTAAAAAGTAATCAATGTTCAGTTTAAAAATAATCTCATACAGGAACTTTAATCTTGAAAGAGTAAGGCAAATTTGTTTTCCCTCCCCGTTTTTTTTTTCATACCAGGGCCACAGCCATCTCTGGGAGTTAGTTTTGGAACGCCATTCGGCTCAGGTATTGGCACTGGCTTGCAATCAAGTGGCTTAGGTTCTTCAAACCTTGGAGGTACACTTTACCTTTTCTCATATTTCATTGAGCTATTACATTTGAACTATGGTAGCCTATAACACATTTCTAAGAGGATCTGCTGCTATTGGGAAGTTAAGGTTCCATCTGGCAAAAAGGATTCTCCAAACATAATCATTGTTTTCTAGCTTTAGCTTCAGAGCTTAAAAAGTCATTCTGTCCTCTGCAGAAAGTAGATATAAAAAACATTAAAACTAAGTAGCAGGGAGTTTTGTGTATTCCAATCAGAATGCTGAAATGTGATCTTGAGAATTAATTTAAATCAACTTAGGTTTAATTGAAGTTTAAAACTTAGTTCTAATATAACTTTGGAATCTAATCTACATCTAGATCATAGACATATTTCTGATCATTATCTTTTTTATCTGAGAGTGACCCCTTTAAATGTAATTAACTTTATTGTAATTTAAAAGCTTAACTTTTGTCATTTCTATGTACTCTCAGCATATTTGACTGTATGCTTACATAAGCAATTTAGATTATTTTAATTGTTTCATAAATTAGTAAGGTAAGTCTATAAAAACATGTTAACTATAAGTGCACTCACAGTTCTTTGTGGATAACTAAGAATTTATTATATTTTGATAAAAGTAAGATGATGTAAAGAAGGTTTTTGTATGAAAGTTCCATTAAACTATAAAGAGAGGCTACAAGCTACCACAGTTATTTCATACAAACTGTTCTAATTGAGAATTTTAGAGCCACAGCAGATAACGTAATTCCTCTTGACTATAGTCCATTTTCATAGTGGTTTTATACGCAGTGATAGTTCACTTTCAACTTAAGTATTTCAGTAAGCCATTGCAGAATACTAAAAGGAATTAGAACTTTGCTGGAGGTGTATCTTAGCTGGTAGAGTGCTTATTGGGCACACACGAAGCCCTGGTTCCATCCCTAACTGCAAACAGAGTGGTGGTGCATGTCTGGAACCCCAGCACTCAGGAGGCAGAGGCAGGAAGATCAGAAGTTCTGGTCATCTGCAGCTACGTGGGAAATAATATAAGACTCAGTCTCAAACAAAATTACAAGAGCAACAATAATTTGGAGTTTGTATAGAAATTCCTTATGAACTATCTTTAAGTACTTTAAGGATTTCTTCCTGGGCTTTGTATGATGAGAAATATGTTTTAAGAAAGAGGACAGTTTGTCAGTGTTAACATAGAGAGTGTCATGGCAGAATTTAATGTAACAATAGATTGAGATGTAGTTAACTGCCTTATAGTTAGTAAGGAGCAGAGAGCATTTACCTTGGAATATTGTAGTGTTTACACTGTTGTGTAAGTCATGCTTGCTTATGAATTTAGTCAACCTTAGTTTTCCAAAATGAATAATGCTTCAGGTAGGCATATATTTAACAGTCTATAGTCATTTCAGTGGTCAAAATACCTCAAAATACCAATATGATCTGCACTTTAGTAGCCTTGCTTCTAAGAATTGCTGCCAGGTCATGAACTAGTCTGGATAGTTATATAGTGTCTTCTGCAGAATTAATCTGCTCAGGTTGTCTCAGGGAACAGAATTAAGTGGCAGACTGCCTAGAAAAGTTTGTGAACACTGCATTTATCTGACCTGTGATGGTGCTTGGTTTTCTTGTGAGTACCCTGTAATCTGTGTTTTATGTGCACTGTGTATTTCTCTATTACCTTCCACTAGGATTTGGAGCTAGCTCTGGTTTCGGATCCGGCACCACAGGGGCCTCCACATTTGGATTTGGAACAACAGATAAACCCTCAGGAAGTCTTAGTGCAGGTTTGTGTGCTTCTGCCTGAATTCCAGGCAGGTTAAAAAGTACAAATCGTTTAACTAAAGATTACACACATTCTTACTCCCAGAAACCTCTGACGATCCCTAGTTCACTTTCTTTTCTGAGGAAGCATGTTTGACTAAATTGTGTAGCCTTGCCTTTCATGCTGAATATAACAAGATTTATAAACAGTTACCTAAAGATTCATTTGAATCCTTGTGAGTGACGGAGTGATGTTATGGTTGAAGGCTGTGCCCCCCCCCCCCCATTAACAGTAATTCAGTAGTTATATTTTGATGTTCTGCTTTTCCATCCTGGAGGGTTTTATTTATTTTGTGCTGGGGGTGAACGTTAGGGTTTTACCCATGTATGGCAAGGACTTTACCACTGAGCTATATTTCTCTGGCCTACTTTTTACTTTTCACCTTGAACTATGATCTCACTGAATTGCCCAGGCTGGCCTTATGCTCATGCTCCTGCCTCAGACTCCTGAGTAGCTGACATTGTAGACCTGTACCACCATGCAATTCAACTAGGAAATATATCTCAGTTTCTAAACAGGTCATCTCTGATTGTTAGTATACTTCCGATTTTAAGGGGTAGTGTAGTTTATGAATAATGACTAACTTAGATCTTTGTTCATTTTTAAATAAGTTTAATCTGCTCCTAGTAGAACACTCAGAATTATGCTTACCTTTTCATTCACTTTATATTTGTAAATAATACTTGTTCTGATGTATAATGTGTAGGGCAAATAATATCTTTAAAATAATGATGTAATGCTGTTAAACAGATATGTTCAATTCCACTTATAAGAAGTGTTTAAAGTCAGCAGTGCCAGTGGTGTAAGATTTTTAATCATTGATATCAGGACTAGAATCTAAATACTACATCAGGTTGCCAGGCAGTCAGAACACTTGTTCTTCATTATAAAGGCTTCTATAATACACATTATTGGCATTGTCTTGAATATTGAGGTGGGTTGAGGCTTTGCTGAAGGGTCTGGGATTTAAGGGCAGATCCAGATGCCTTGAAGGTCTTTTCTAAGATGTTTGGGTGAGCCTGAGTAGGAAGAAGACACTAACATAATGTGTATGTAATGATTGATGTAATTTTATGCACAAGGCACATAAATTATGTTACCATATAAACAAGGAAGTTTCTGGCAGCTTGAATTTTTCTACAGATTTCAGTTATCTGTGCTAGCTTGCTTTCTTGGTCTGTATCACCAGACTTCTGTCTCTCAAGATGCTCTCTAGCTGTTAGCTAAATTATTTTTCTGTCAAGTTCCATGTTAGAAATTCAGGGTCTGTAGGCATTTCCTATTCTTATAAATATTAATAAGAATAAATATCTGTTTTCTCAGATAGAAATTTCCACTCATCCCTGTTTTTTTATATTTGTTTTTGTGATTTAACTTCTCATTTGAATATTTTCTTCCCTGAACATAAGGCTTTGGCAGCTCAAGTACGTCTGGGTTTAACTTCAGCAATCCTGGCATCACGGCATCAGCTGGTTTGACATTTGGGGTGTCCAATCCTGCCTCTGCGGGGTTTGGAACAGGAGGACAACTCCTTCAGCTGAAGAGACCTCCAGCTGGAAACAAAAGAGGAAAGAGATAAACATACGGGTCAAAGTGTTGGGAATGCTTAGTTGGCGCCGTTCATTCTATGATTCTATTTTTCTAATGATGTAGTAATTGAACTGCATCTCGGGAGATTTATAAAGTTTTGATATTCTTACCCTGGAAATTGAACTTTGTTTACCGTACCAGACATCTTGTGAATTCAAAATCCAGTTGCAGTTTTGTTGCTGTTATTTTTTATTTTCCATGTAAGAAATATTGTGATCAAATTACAATTGGTAGTGGTGGAAAAATCCATCATCCTAAAACTTATGATTTATCCTCGTGTTAATAGCAATGTTTTTGTTGCTTAGGTTTATGCTGTGAATACATGCACATTGGTTTCTTATGCAGATAGTATGAACTCTGGGGCCTATGCTAGAAGTAGTTTGTTCCTTGAAAAGGCCTTTAGAACTGTGCTGCAGGGCATCTTGTGGATCTGTATGTAATTATAGAGAGTAATGCACACAGTGTGTGTGCACATAAAATATATATTTACACACCTACAACTCTTGCCTCAGCCTGTTCTCCTTTTCTAGTATATTCAGTCACTCACTTTATGCTTCAGACCCTCAGTGCTTATAGAAGGAGTAGCTCGGGCACCTTGTCATTTCATTTCTTTACTAGACACGACTATTGACATAAATATTTAATTCAGCCAACTTCATTGTCTTCACTCTTCTGACCCTTAGTAGTTACTCCAACTGAGGAATGCTCCACAGTTCATCAACAGGTTTTAGAAATCTTTTTTATCCTATATATTCTCATGGTACTACTATGGAATCTTTTTTTCATAAATAAGATGGACTTTTAGGAGCGTATGTGAACTCCAGGCTGATGTTCTGGGGCAAAGAGCTATTAAGCCAAATTGAATCTATGCAGGTGAAGGATGCAATGTTAATTCAGTGAGAACTTGATTAGCTGTTCCAATCAGAATTCCTTCTTACAGGGCTATTGAGAAACCAAATGAAGTGGCTTCTCAGTCTCTCAATATTTTGAGTTCTTAATTTGGACTAGAGAAACTGCAGTTTAGGATGTTTGTGTAGCAATGATAAACTTCCTGGTTTCTAGAGTGAGTAGAGTTCCAGGGAGTGCCACAGCTATGTCCTGTTGTGTTTACGTGACCTCTGTCTGTGCTGCCATCTTGGTGTTGGGTGGGTGGAGAACCACTAGAGAAGGAATTGCCTTAGTACCATATCAGCATGAAATGTCTTTCAAATAGTTTTCAGGTGGGATGAAAACATGGAATTGCACAAAATAGCTTAATTTTTTTTACATAGAAGGTTTCCTACATAATGCTCATCAATGAATATTTTCAGAATCATTTTCACCAAAGCATCTTTTTTCCAAAACACACACACACATACATATACACGTATATATTTTTTAGTATAATGTTAGTTGGGTTTGATTATAAAACCATTGGTTTGTTTTATTTATCTGCGTATAACTGATTGGCATTCCTGAATTCAGTATTTGCATCTTGATGCATTAAAATAAGGAAAGTTATTTGTCTCTGAGCACTAAAGTTGTTTTTATTTGTATATTTTTGTAATTTTGCAATCTTCAGTCTAGATTATAGGGGTGGATAGGGAAAAGGTGTACTTTGGCATTTTAAATTAACTATCAGAGCTACATATACCATTATAAAAGTACTGCTTTATTGTTTTTTAAGGACATTGTATTGTGCTGCAAATATCTGAATATTTATATTTCTCTGGTTTTTTCTTATATACATTTTTATATGTTGACCCCCTGGCAACTTGTAACATTCATTCGTAGGAGTCAGAGTGTTGTCCTTGTCTCCTGTCTTCACCTTGTCCAGAGCCTGTTATGGAAACAATAAAATTGTGTCAGTTGCTTTGAATCTTTGTAGCTCTCAGCAGTTGTGCATATATAATTTTGTTATTGCTTCTTCATCCCCCACCCCCCACAAAGTTTTTTGAGACAGGATTTTTCTGTAGCCACTTGGGTGTCCTGGAAGTCTCCTGTAGACCAAGCTGGCCTTTCTTCTTTTATTCTCTTTGGTCGGCTCTTAGTGTTTCCTACACTAGTAAGTTATGGTTTTGTTCTCTTCCGTTTTCAACAAAAGGCTAAAGAAAATGGAGTACATTCTGTCCGAGTAGATGGCCCAGTTGTTAAGGTCTTTGAAGATCAGAAATGCAAGGAAAGTCTGGGTGGGTGTGACAGTCCTCCTGATGTCAGTCACTGGAGCAGTCAGTTGGTTAGGGAGACTGGCCACACCAGCCAGCTCTGGGTTTGACCAAGAGCCCCTGCCTCAATAAATAAGGTGGAAGAGCATTCAAGAATGAGTCCTGATTTCAGCCTCAGTGTGCCTGTCCCCCTTCCCCAAACGTGGACCAGTGGACAGATGGGGGAGGATAGTAGGCTCTTGGTAACATTTTGTCTTCTAAACATGGTGACATTCAGCATCATGTTTAGGCAGGTGGACTTTGGAGTAAAAAGCAAAGGCTCCTTTACCGTACCTCAGCCCTACCTGGCCAAGTGTGCACTTTAAATTGTTTGGGACTGTTTTTCCAGACTGTTGTAAAGATGTCCTCCCCGTGTGTATGAGTGGTCATTCTGCTTCCTTTTTGTTATTTCTTTTGTATTCTTTTTACTTTTCCCAGCTCCTTTTTAAATAAGCAGGTTGACAACAGCAAAAGTATCCTAAGTATTCTGTGACCTTTATCTCCTTCCCTTTGTGGCATATTCACCACCTCTTCCCATGTCAGCTCATAGAGATTGTCACCTGCGCACCCTTTCCCTGTCCAGCTGTTCCATGTTGATAGTCATTTGCGTTCATTTCTGTAGTGACGTGTGTCCTTGCACATGACATGATGTAAGGCCCTGAGAAGTCAACAGGAAATGCCTGCAACAGGCTGGTCAGCACTTTGCAGTATTCAACTGTCCTTCCTGTACACAGATTTCCCGCCCCTTGCACTACAAATGGCTTGTGATTAGTTCTGCTACTTGCTTATGGGGCAGTTGAGCAATCTCTTAAGCAAACTTGATATAACATATATATAAAGTCACTCTGGATTGCTGTGGATGGGGGTAAAGGAACAGAAAGGGTATAAAAGGCCCTGTTCAGCTGGCCTTTAGCCTTTGTACTGATGCCTGTCGGACTGTTTTATGCAAGCAGTGAAACTGCTTTTGGATCTCAGCTTAGGCTTTTCTTCCCTTGGTTCCCTTCCGAATTTCTGACACACTGACCAGGAAGTGGTTTCACCTTTTTTGCCTCCCTGACTCCTCCCATTGGGGGCTGTTTGTAGGACATTGGAAGTGGCTACTTGCCTGGCACCAATATGCCATTTAATCTGTAGGAGGTTGACTCTTCCGGAGCGTGCAGCTGCATCCAGGCCCATGAACCAGGTCAGGTGATCTCACACATCAAACTGGTAAGAAGCCGGTTCGTATGAATGTGGTTCCAGTTAGCTCACTCCATTGAGTGGAAGAGAAGGATAGTTGTTAAAGAGTCCTTGAGCTGTCTGAATAACCTGGTTAAAAACAACGAAGGACAACAGCTCTGCCGGGACTTCTGGGCATCGGGTAAGGGTGGGAGTGGAGTGACTATTCTAACCGTGGACTGAGTGCCGTCTGCTGGTGGACAACACGTAAACCTATACCTTTAGACTGTATTACAAACAATTTCCAAGAGGGGTGTTCAGGGTAGACAGAATGTCAAACTCTCCCAGAAAACTTGGGCTTTTTGTGAAACATTGGCTGTATTTGGGGGTGGGATGGCCCCATTAGAGAGTCACTGGATAAAGAGATAGTAAGATAATAAGACTTAAAGGAAGTAGAGAGCACCCTGGCCCGTCCTATTCATTGATTGGTGGCGGGTAATGGTGTCTTCTTAGTATAGACCAGAGCCCAAGCCTGAGAAGAACCCTGTTTAGCTGAGAAGCCAGTAGAAGTTGTACCCATCACTGCCACCACCACTGCTGGAGATGGAGCCCTGATGTCCTGCCAGTGCCAGCCCCAGCCCCAGCCCCAGCCCCCATAGCAACAGAACTATCACTTGGAACTGCCCCTACTTTGGGAACAACCATTTCTTCAGAGACCCCTGGGACCCCTGGATGTAACTTCCTACACTCCGGTGGGAAAGAGCAAAGAAAGCTAAATCTTGGCCCGTTGGACATGATAGATGTCCTGGATGCCCTGTAGTTACCATTCTGAGAGACTTGGAGGACCAATAAGGGTAGGTCCCAGGAGGCAATTTACCTACTTTTCCTGCCATTGGCCACTTAATTGGAAAAAATTACACTCTTCACAAAAAAGCCCCAGGCCTTGACTCAGTGCTATCTATCCAAACCCAAGATGGGTATCACATGGGCAGGTTGCTTACTACCACTCCTGGCCCTGTTTAGCCCCAAATGACTAAGGAAACAAACCCTGGCCTGATTTCTGAGGAGGTCCCATTGGGACTCCAGTGATGAAGGAGTGTGAGGTTGCAGATTCTTTTAATTGGAAACAGAAGAGGTACAAAGGCAATAAACATGGGGTAAAAATCTCAGAAGTACTTTGGGGACCTGTAGAGAGCCTGAATCTATTCTCTATGAGGCTCTAAAGCAGTCTACATTGACTTCAAGGCAGCCAAGACCCAACCAAAGAGTTAATGCAGCCTATGTTGACAAGACTCAGAGACATCAGATGCAAGCTGCAAAAACTTGTGGCATTTTTAATTAATACCGGCCAGTTCCTAGAGATATCATAGAAACTTCCTGAGACTAGAAAGCTGGCTGCTGCCTTGATAGAACATTCAGGGCACCCATGGCAGTGTCCGATCAAATTGAGGCCATGGCCAATAAGGAGGCTGATAGGATCACCTTGCGCAGAGGTGAAATTGGCTCAACTTGTGTGCATGTTGGCATTGAAAGATCATTGGAAAAATGAATATCCACTCATGGTGAGAATGCCTGTTTAGGTCCCAGGCAAGGAGAGAGACTGGATGATAGCAGCTTAGACAGTGAGAGAGGCCCAGGAAAATGAGTTTGTAGGCTTAGCTGGTATAGAGAACGGAGGAAGAGTAGACCAGGGGCCATTCCATTGTGCCTGCGAGAGATACAGTCTAGCTGCTGGAGTTGGCCAGTTGACCTTCTATGGACACTAGGGCTACCTTATGGTTGTGACCAACTCCTTACTATTCTCTCCCGTTTCAGAAACATACTACCAATTGTGGGAGCCACAGGCAGCTTTTCCTCATGTCTGGCTTTAGGAATCAGGGAAGCAATGAAGTTATCCATAACTGTGTTATCCATCCTGATTGTATAGTGCCTCTGCTTGGTCAGCCTGAGAAAGCTGCAAGCTCAAACAACCTTTAATTCCCAGGACCAGGAAACAAACTCAGTGAAGACTTGAAATAAAAATTTTGACTCCTACTGTCCACTGAGAAAAGAAATGACTGGCTTGGCTGAGAAGTCACAACAGGGACCTGCACCCCCTCTCACAATTCTTGTGAGTTCTTGGCTCAGGTCAGCTCACCAAGACTCTCCCGGAATATTCCTCCAGTTAAGTCCAGGGATAGCCACTCACGAGAGGCAATATCGCTCTTCAAGAGGCTTTAATATGTCTAGGAAAACTTTTAAAATACAGAATTCTCTAATCCTGTCAAATAGCTTGGGGTCCAGCTCTCTTGACAGGCCAGAAACACGGGACTGATGATCACAGTCCACTCTAGGATTTAGGGGCAGTAAATCAGAGTAACTTTGCATCCAGCTGGCCCCATCCCTTAAGCTCTAAAGAGTCTGATCCTACTGAGGCTGTTCTGTTTTAGATGTAAAGGATCAATTTCTGGATTCACATCTCTCCATCCCAGAAGCCTATTTTTGCCTTTCGATGGGAGAGTCCTAAAAAAGTGACAAAAGTCAGTTAACCTGGACCAGATCACCTCAGATTTAAAGATTCCCTGACCGTTGGCACTATGCTAGTTGACCAGTGTAACTGTATACTGCTCCAATGTAGATTATTTATTGCTGGGCAGATCCCCAAAGAAGACTGGAGGGGACATAGCATTCTTTACTCTGAAAATTAAATATAAACTGTAGTAAAAAGCCCAATCTGGCCAGGTATTCTAGCCTTTAGTCCTAGCACTTGGAAATCAGAGGCAGTCAGATAAAATTGGGTCTGAAGACTGTCTGGTCTGTGTAGGGAGTTTGAAGCCAGCCAGGGCTACATAAACCCTGTCTCAAAACAAACCTCTCTCCCACCACTACACACACACCACACACCACACACACACCACGCACCACACACACACACACACACACACACACACCTGCTAAGAAAGGGTCAGATGTCTCAGATTTCATTTGTCACAAAAGCAGGCTGCTTGCTCTGTTCAGTTCTGCAGACCCCCAGATCAGATTTGAGAGTTTCTTGGAGAAACGGGTGTCTGGGTACCAAATTTCTCTGTTCTGGAAAACAAACAAACAACAAAAAACCAGCTTTAGAGGAGGGGAAAAGCCCTCACTGTGTTGAGAAAGGCCAACAAAGCTTTTGAAGAAATCAGGCAGGTCTTTATAGGCTTCAGATTCCCAGACGTAATACATGCTGTCAGATGTTGGGGTCTTGGCATTGTCCCATATCTCATTTTCATGAACAACTGGGCTCTATGATTTTGTGCTAGCCACCCTGCCTTTGTGCACTTGATGTCACAACAGTCTTGGTAACAGAAGCTACAAATTGTGAGGATTTAACTCTTGGCTCCATACACAGTAATAGCTTCAATGGGATACAAAAGCTAATAGCTTACAACTGTTCGGATGGCAGGAAATGCTGTGAGAAAACCCATGCATTCACCTACAAGTGGTTCAAAATCTAAGCCCTGCAACATTGCCTGTTGGGCCAGGCTAGTCAAGTCATGAAGTCACAAGGTATTTTCTGGCAGGTCTAGGCCAGATGTAACAGACATGCCTAAAGACCCTGATGTAGCATCTTACCGATGGTAGTAGTTTTATAGAAGGAGAAGGCACTCTGAAAGCCCTCGATTCTCCCAATGAGGCCCAAGGGGACCAGCACACAAAGTAGAACTCAGCTTCAAGAGAGTGCTGCAGCTGGCAGTGGAGTGACTGGTCATATTTACAGATTATGGGCTTGCACCATGTTGCATGTACTTACAGCCCTATATAAAGAAAGCTGATCAACTCAGGAAGGAAAGATGTGAAGAATGGCAGAGAAATCATAGAACTCTTAGAGGATGTGTAGCTCTAAGCAAATGGCTGCTGTGCAACATTGGGGACACCAGAAGGCAAATGCTACAACTTCCTGGGCAACTGCAGAGTGGACCAAGAGGTGAAGCTTTCAAAGGAAGGGCAAAGCTGGCAGTTACCATAGCCTTGTTATCTCTAAGCCAACTAGGCAAATATGGCTCAGTTTAAAACTAAAAATGGGGACTATCCTGTCAGTGGGTAGTGGGAATTTCAATGATGAAGATAGCCATCACTGAAGCCATTATCTCTTTGTTAAACAGCTCTGTCAGGGATCGCATGTCAGCGGGACATCTCTGGAAAGTGTGTTAGATTGACACTTAATTCCTGCTTCTCTGTGTAGCTTGACTAACTTGTGAACAGTGTAACACCTGTGCCTGGAATAACCTGTGACAGGCTGAGGGCAATAGGATTCCGGAGGAGCCCCATTTGAGATTGTGGCTGTTGACTTTAAAGAGTTCCCCCAAGCTAGGGGCTGCAATGCTTGTTTGTATGTGCATCCTCAGGTTGTGCAGAAGTCTTTCCTATTCTGATAGAAAGGGCATTTGAAGTAATGTGGTTTCTAAAAGGAACAACTTTTGGGTTGGGGATTCCTATTGCTATATGGTCAGTCATTGGGCCAGCATTTGCAGCAGAGTACAGTTGATAGCTAGAGGATTAAAAATTCACCTGGAAGCTACACAAACCATATCATCTTTAGAGCTCTTGGAAAGTGGGGTATGTGAACAGTAAAATTACAGGTAAGTAAACTATGGCAAAGAGTTCACAAAACATTGGGGCCAGTTACTGCCAACTGCTTTGTTAAGAATCAGATTCATTACCCAACAGAGTTTTTTGTTTATGAAAATACAGGGGAATTTAAGAGAGTTGGACAGTATCACTTTAAGACAGCAGATTTGGAGGCTCTGCTCAGCCCTGTCCCATTTATTACAAATCCAGGGAGCAGTAGTTGCTTGTAAGCCTAACTACAAACACATACCCCTTTAAACCAGGAGATGCAGTCTGCATAAAAGAATGGAACATCAGGGCTTAAAGCCTGTATAGAAAGGTCTATTCACTGTTACTTTATCCGCTCCCACTACAGTAAAGGTGGCCAAGATGACTCCCAGGATTCACCACAGTGAAGAGAATCCAGCCTCCAATAAGTGGGAATGTGTTCTTGATCCCGAGATGCCATGCAAGCTGACCATCCGAAGGAATCCAGCTTTATCACCAAAGAACTTGAAGCGATCAAGAGACACAACTAGATCAGAGAATGACAGCCCTGCTTCAGTCACTCCAAAAAGCTGACTGACCGATGGAACCTTGAGGAATCAGCCATTGGCGGGACAAGCAAACTGCTGCTCTTATTGGCTCATGAATGCATTGCCAACCCCTTGTTCTTACCTCTTCCAATTCTCCTTCTTTGGGCCTTTGCTACAAGCTTCAGATGCCTCCCCTAGCAGACTATTGCCAGAGGCTCCTGTTAGCTATCTCTTACCTCCTTTACACAAGATGCATGGCTAATATCTGTTTCTGTTAACTTGGTTCTCTGTCATGGTCTCTGAACCGTCCTATGATTCTTGCATGGAGTTACCTGAACCCTGTTTTATCACACTCATGTTGAATCACAGGAAAAGACCTCAAGAACTTTTGTCTATAAAGACTGATACCCCCAGTACCTGCTCCCCCCCGCCTTTTCATGAATGGTTAAAAATTCAAAGACAGGACAAAACTTTATTCCAAAAACATAGCCTCTAATCCCTCTGCACCAAAGACTCTTAATATATGTGAAATCATAAAACAAGCTCAGTCTATTACAACAGGTTATGTGGCAGCCTCCAACAAGGACTGAAGTATAGTCAATAAAACAATTCCCATGCAGACAGCCCTAATCTCCGCTGGATCTAGGATAAGTTAGCTATAAAATTTTGGGTGGCACCTGGCCCTCAAAGGAAACCGAGGACAACATAGTAAAGAAATTTCTTCAGTTGAGTAGTTGGATCGCCTCCAGGTAGATGTAACTACATCCTTCTGTGGTGTGGAGCTCATAATCATGTTGACTTTACGGTCTTCAACCCAGCAAGCCCAGAATTGAGAAAGTTCCTCTGATCTGAAGTACACATAGCCAGCTTGAACCCTGGGCCTCTCCTGAAGGTTGAATGTGGGGATATGTTTCAATATAATAATAACAGTCTGAGATATCAGAGGATAGATCCACCTCTTCCAGTCTTTGGGGTTTTTTGTTTGTTTTGGTTTTTTTGTTTTTCCCAGACAGTTTTCTGTGTTAACAGTCCTGGCTGTCCTAGAACTTTCTTTGAAGACCAGGCTGTCTTTGAACTCACAGATTTTCTTGCCTCTGCTTCCCAAGTGCTGGGACTAACAGTGTGGGCCATGGCTTCTTCTGCCTACTCTGTCTTTCTATGTCTGCCTTAAATACTCTCTTTGCTCAGTTAAGGCGTGGCATCACCACTGACTGCCTGGGAGCCTGGAACTCCCTCAGTAAACTAAGATTTGCTGGGATTAAGGGCAAAGGTCACCACTCCAAAATATTCCCTGTGCTGGGATTAAAGGTGTAAGTTACCACTTCCTGATCCTCCTAGACTGACTGATAGATCCTCCTATCCCCACAGTTGAAGGGTTAGTGTCTTTCACTGAACCTCCACCCATACAGCCTTTTTTTCTGATATGAGGGTGTACTCACATCTATTCTTAATTATGACAGAGATTATAGCCTAGTTCCTAAACATCTGTTCTTGGTACATATTTTGAATTGACACAGGTAATGAATGGCCCTGGAACACTAGATGATTTAGTCTTCTAGAGCACTATAATGAGATCAGATATCCCTCCTAACTACAGAAGTCTAGTTCCCCCAAACCTAAATCACTGGGAAAACTTGCCCAGTGGGGAAGCAAATTCACTTCACCTATGAAAATCTTAACATTCTTAGGCCAGAGGTTTTAGGATGTTACTACCTGTAGTATGAGGTTTCTGGCCTGGACTTTTGAACCTAGCCTCAAGGTTTAGTCCCACAGACATGCAGAGACACAGATACTTATATTAATTTTAGGCTGATCAGCCTAAGGCCCAGGCATATAACTTGCTAACTCTTGATCCTTAAACTAACCCATGATTCTTACCCTGTTCAGCCATGTGGCTCGGTACTTTTTCTGAGAGCAGTATAGATGTCCACTGCATCTTCTGGCTTGTCTGGCAACTCTGGAGTCTCTGTGGCATTTCTGCTCTGTTTTTCCTGTTCCCAGAGTTTTCTTAGTCTGGTAGCCCTGCCCACACTTCCTGTCTGCCTTTGGCCAATCAGCGTTTTTTACTAAACTTATAGGTAGGACAACTGTTTACAATGTACATCGTAAATCTACTACAACTACCCAAAGATCTCCTAATTACTGTGAACTAAACTCATTCAGTGCCAAAATATTCTCACCTCTGACTAGGAAGGAATGATATCTAGCCCAATGAGGAGTCTATTGACTCTTTGGGAGAGTACCATGATCTCCACTAATTTGCCAAACCCTGTTTACTGGTTGTTCGTTCCACATGGCCTTTTTTTCCTTCTAGTCCTCTCTGGAACAGGGAACATCCAGAGGATGGGTATGCAAGAGCTGGATGTTCAGAGAAAGGAAAAAAAAAAAAAAAACCCTAAAAGGTAGTGACCAAGAAGACAATGACTGGCCCTCAGAACATATGACTCAATATTTTCTGGTCCAGCCACTAGGATAGGGGATGGGTTGCAGGGCTAGCATACTGTCTCTGCAAGTTAGACTGCAACATTAGGCCACAGACTGTTTTTGGATTTATGACTAATACAACTTAATATTGCTCTTCAGTGGCTAGCTAATCAACAAGACAAATTACATAGTGCAGCTTATCACAACCATTTGCTCTTAGACTATTGCTTGTCTCTGTGGAAAGTTCAACCTAAGCAGACCAACAAAGGCAGCACAGATGGAATGACAAAGCTTATTTTCCCCAGTCCAAATTTTGAAGGCTTTGGGGCCCCTGACATTAATTTAGAAGATGGTTTTGACACTTGGGGGAATTCAAATGCCTTGCAGGTGTTGTGCCTTTTAATCCTGGTTAGTTGCTAGATTCTGCCCTCTTAATTTCCTTGGCTAAAAACACATCTATGCTCACGGAAATGTTCTACTGAGATAAAAACTGACATTTATGATGCTCTGGGACCCCAAAAGGAACCCCAGCATCAAAGCGGGAATATAGCAGACCTCAAGAACATGTGAACATTCTTGTGATACCTCATCATGACTCTGGTGTGATCAAATTTCTCCCCCTTCCGTCCTGCATTACTAATGGCTTATACATTCTGCTGCTTGGGTGAAAAATTCTGGCTATGGGGGAATTGAGCAAACTCTATTAAGCAAGCTTAATTATAGCCAATTAAAATATTTATCACTCTGGATGGTGGTAAGGGAACAGGAGGGCTGTAAAAGGCTTTGTTCAGCTAAATAGCCTTCAGCCTTTAGATTGTTGTCTGCTGGGCTGTTGTATGCACATAGTAAAACTGCTTCTGGTTCTCGGCTCAGGCATCTCTTTCTTGAGTTTCCTGTCTTTTGTGCATATGTTTAATGCTTCATTGCTATTGATTCTCAAAAGGATTTGTTAAATAGTATATAAAGAATGTCTTAAAATTTGACCCCCCCCCCCAATTGCTCTGTACACAACTATCAGTGTGTAGCGGTATCCTTTTCCTCGGGTTCTTTGTAATCCTAATTCTCAGTTGTAAGTCAGTAGTTGTTGGAGGTTTTAAAGATGTATGCCCACACATATTAGCTGTTCGCATTCATATAACTGCATGTAGCACTCTTTGTCTTTTAAAGCACTGCCCCACTGGCAGTTTTTCCTTGGTGGCTTATAGGATCTCTGTTAGTGGGTTCTGAGATTTTTTTTTCATGGGATGTCTGGAGTCAACTGGGTTCAGAACCATGTCCTTACACTATGTGGTCTATCCTAGACCTCCACTGAAAATGAACGTCATCTGCATGAGTGGTTGTATTAAGAAAATCTACCAGAAACTGTAAAAAGAGCCATGTCTTTTTGTTTTAAATAATAATTCTTTTATCAAACAATTCAAGTACAAATTTATCTTTAATATTTTATCCATAAACATTTAATTTTAACAGTAATTTATACATATTTGTACATTTGGATAAACAAAATAGAACAAAATTATAGAAGACACAAGGTAGACTGACTTTAGCTAATATATTACAGCTAAACACTGAACATCTAGGTCTTGGAGTTCTCTCAGTGCTTAGTGGTTACAAGCACTTTATTTTGTAGAAAACTTAGGTTTGGTTCTCAGGACCCATATGCTTGCTCACAACCTAATTTCAGTTCCAGGGAATCTGATGCCTTCTGACCCCTGTGGGAACCAAGCACACATAGACTTGGATGCCGGCAAGAGACTCATACACATAAAATAAATAAACCTAAAAGGATTAAAATCTAAATAGCCTTGTAACTGAACTATTTCTATGTAATAACATCACAAGTATTATGGATATTTTGGTCATGACATGCTTGACTTTATCTATATTGAATACACAGATAAAAGTCCTATCTTATGTTTTTATGTGGGGCATCTGTTCTAGGACACTTCCATTTGTATGTTAATTTTCACTGACAGTTTTATCTGTTTGTGAGTTTTAGTTGTTTTCATGCTACCCTCTTTTCTCATCTACCTTCTCTCCTATGAAAACCCCTCTGCCCAACAAGTCCCCTTCTTGTTTATTATTCCGTGTGTGGGGGGTGTTTTGCCTGCTTGTTATGTTTGTGCACCTCATGGGTACCTGGGGCTGTAGGGATCCCCCGGGAGATTGCAGATAGCTGTGAGCTGACATGTGTAGGAGCTGGCAACAGCACCTGAGTCCTCCAGAAGAACAGCCAGTGTTTTAACCACTGAGCAATCTCTCCATCCTCCACCCACTCCTGTCATTCTCCTTTTGGTGTGATTTACTGAGTTTGGAGATGTTTGTCTGAGCATGAGTGGGAAGTTCTTTACTGGAACAGAAGAAACATATCAGTTGCATCAATGAAGAAAGTGATACCCCTCCCTCACAGCTGTAGTCTCTGGGAAGGAGTGGGGCTTTGCTGCATGTTTTTGTGTGGGGATGTGTTTCAAATTTAATAAAGACAGTCTGAGATGTCAGAGGGATCTACCCACAGTCAGTCTAGGAGGATCAGACAGTGGTAACTCACACCTTTAATCCCAGCACAGGGAATATCTGAGAGTGGTGACCTACGCCCTTAATCCCAGCAAATCTGAGTTTGAGGTCATCTTGGTTTACAGAGGGAGTTCCAGGCTCCCAGGCAGGCAGTGGTGGTGTCACGCCTTTAATCTTAACCTGGATGTGAAACAACTGGGTGAAGAGGTATTTAAGGCAGGCATAGAGAGACAGAGCAGGCAGTGGAAGCCAGGAGGAGCGAGGCTGAGGAAGCTGGAAGCCAGCTGGGTGAGATCTGACTGTGGTGTTTCCTCTCTTTGATATCTCAGCCTTTCCCAGAGATCTGGATCTGGGTTTCCTTTATTCCCGCAACATTTTTGTTTGCAGCTCTTTTTTAGTTTCCAATTTACTTTTATATTTTGCCTTGTAGCTCACAGTCACATCTTCCTGCTTCTGCCCCTGAAGCCTGGATTACAGGTACACATCCCTAATGGTCAGCATCTAAGGCATTTGCTATTTAAGATAGGTTTTTAATCAAGCTTGAGTTTTATTTTAAAAGTTTTAACTGAGATTTTGATTGTATTCACACTAAGTTCAATGGTTATATTGGTATTCTGATTGGAAGAGAAGTGACATCTCCATAAAACAGTGGCAGAGCACTTGGCTGGCATGGAGAAAGCCCCTGGTCCTGTTCCTATCCCAGCCCCAAACCATGCATTGCACGACACAGTGCTATCCCACTCATCTCAGGCTATTATTATTAATTTATTTGTTTGCTTCAAAAAGTAAATTTGGTGCCTTTAGAAATACTGTTCTGGGAAATTTGTCCTTCGACATGTTCTGTTAGTTCTGGCTTTGCATCCTCTCCTTCGAATAAGTCGGTTTGATCCCAGTTTAAGGCTTCTTCAGAAACTGGTTTTTAGGTGCATACGGTGTCATGTTTACTGTGTAGAAACTGTTCTGGGCACCACACTTGGCCCATGTGGGCCCACGTGTGTCTGACCTTATAGGATCCTGATATCACCCCATGAGCAAAACCTTTCAATGTTTTTTCTTTTTGCCACAATGCAGATTGAACCCAGGGCCTCACAAAGACAGGCAAGTGCTCTACCACTGAGCTACACCCCCAGCCCTCTTTTTGTTTTATTTTGGAATAGCATCTTGCCAAGTTGCTCAGACTGGCCTTGAACTCTAGCTCAGGTGTACCTTAAATTTGTGATCCTCCTGCTCTGGCCTACAGACAACACAGATTAAAGACCTGTGCCCCCAAGGCCTGGCTAGAAATCTTCAGTTATAGATGAAGAAACTGAGACTGAGGTTAAGCAGCTTGAGGTCACAGGATTGGTAGGTCATGGAGCTAAGGCTTGACCTGTCCAGCTCTGTGTGTGGCTTGGCACAGTGCATTGATGTTTATGCCCAGGTACTGCAAAGCACGAGAGTGATGAAATCACATAATTTATGTGAGTGATTGTAAGCACATCACAGACATAGATCTGGGCAAGAGAGGTCAGTAGCAAAGGCTGTGGGATTTAAAGAGGTAGCCCATCCATGACCCTTCACTTACCCTAGCAAGCAGGATTAGGGGTTTGTCTATCTAGGAGAGGGTCGAGGGGCAGCTGTAACTACTGGAGTTTTAGGAGTTGTTGAGGAGAATTTTACAAGAACATCTACAGGAAGCTTGTGTGACTCCTGCTGAAGACTAACTCCTTTGCCTGTGCGTAGGACTCCAGCTGGCTTTTTAAAGGGCCTGAGAGAACCATAGGATGAAGAGAAAGGCTTACTGGCCCAGAGTGGCCTATGACTTCTCTTTCTTAGTCTAATGCATTTATTTCTTTTCTAACAAGTCTACTTGTCAATAAAATCAGTATACCTTCAGTGGTTTACCAAGGTTCCAATGCTCTTGAGTGTTTGAACTAAAGAGAACATCTTGTCTGTTTCCCTCCATGGCAAGTTAATTGAATTCAGTATACTTTTTTTTTTTTTTTGGGATCACTTTGTGTTGTTAAGCACTAGTGTGAAGTTAAGGGATACTAGGAAGGTAAGATGGCATCTATATCTAATGTTATCTGTCAGCACTGAAGGGGCCAGAACCTACTTTACTGTTAGGTGCTCCATATATTAATCCCTCAGCCCTATGAGGTGAGGACCATCTCTAACATGGGGAAGTCAGCACAGAGACAAATACCCTAACGAGGACTTAACTATAAATGGATAAGCCTAGATCCAAATAAGCAAACCATGCTAGGCTTTTAAATTTAACTACACACCGTAAAAAAGGACTCTTGTTTATTGAGAAAGACACAAAGAAAACTAATCTGCTTTAGTGTTGACAGTGAGGGTTAGCAATGAGTATGAATTTCATTTATGAAGTTTCACAGCATTAAAGAGCCAAAAATAAAGTAGTGCTTGAGGTTGCAAAGGTAGCTTAGAGATGGAGCGCTTTTCCAGTCTGCATGAGGACCTGGTTCAGGCCTCAGCACTGTAAATATCTAAATCTGAACTATTAAAAAAGCTCTAAAATGTAACCTGTGCTCTACTCTGCTTGCTCCTGTTCAGCTTTTTTGTGTCATTTTCCAGAAGTCTTGGTGACTAAAGAGTATTTTTTTCATTTGCAATTAGAGGTGATCCTTGTTCTAGGATAGACATGGGTGTCTGCTTACAGTACCTAGTTCTTGTGTACGGTCTTTGTCCTTCATCGGGCAACAGAAGCAGCTCGGTGGATGATGTGCTAAGACACACTCATCCCAGGTATCTTTCACAGAAACTCTTGCTGTCATCAGAGGGTAGTGCCACCACCCTCTGGTTTTGCATGTTAAGAATACTCTCTGTGTTCTGGAAAATTGAAAAGGCAGATGGAAATTTCCTCTGTGGCCGGTAAACATTGTCTGCACCTGTTTCTTTTGCAATTT
The DNA here is from genome assembly GCA_033318265.1 of Phyllotis vaccarum. Taxonomy (NCBI): domain Eukaryota; kingdom Metazoa; phylum Chordata; class Mammalia; order Rodentia; family Cricetidae; genus Phyllotis; species Phyllotis vaccarum. The sequence continues at coordinate 61,452,501 of JARWLC010000005.1, forward strand.
TACCCTGTAACTGAATACAGAGACTTAAAGATACTAAGGCTAGATAAACAACACAAGTGTGAATTCTGCTAACATCTTAGGTAGCATCTCTTCCGGTACTGCTTTGACAATAAAAATAAACCTCACTGGACCTTCTAGACCAGGCGTATTGGAGGTAATGGTTCTACTGAGTTTTTTTTTTTTTTTTTTTTTTTAAACCTACCACTTTGAAATAGATTTTGTGTGGTTTCTTTTTTCTGTGTCTATGGATGTACACATAAACTTTAATACAGTTTAAAGCATTTTTGAAAATTGTCCTTGTATTCATTCTTTATTGAGAAGTTATGAATTAGCACACGCTGTTTTATCATGGTATTTAAGATAGAGCTGATTTTCTCCCGCCACTTCTCTAGCCCCCTTCCATACCCCATAGCCTCTGACACTCTCACGTCATGTGTGCCCTATTGCCCTCCACTGCTCAACTCCACGTCTGCGACCTTTGTAGTTTCAAAGCTGTGTATATAAGTATATGCATATAAGCCAGGATCTGCCAGGATCCACAAGTGAGACATGTGATTTTGTCTCTGTGAATTGGGTTTCTTGTCTAATCTAATGCTTTCCCACCATCTCTGTAGATGCCACACAAAGACTTAGTCATCCTTTGAAATATGTATGCAAGATATTTTGATTTGGTCCCTGCACCAACCTCCTTCCAGATCTACCTCCCCTCCCTACCATAACAACTTTGAAATAACGAGATGACTCTTCTTTGTAACTATGCACATACTTATGGATGTGGATCTGTCCAGTAGAACCTGCTCAGCTTACCAGGAGTTTGCACAAACCTACCGAGTTTGCACCCTTGAGGAAAACTGACTTTTCTAACCCTAGAAGTCTGTCTGTGCTCAGGACCATGTACCGCTGGATGTTGCTCAGGCATCCACAGACGCTGTGAGTTCATGAGGACAGCGGACTTGTGCCCAGAAGACCCTGTTCACCCTGATCTCTGCTCTTTAAATTCTTTCCCCATCCTCTTCCCCTCGAGTCCATGAGCCTCGTGGAGGAGGTGTGGCAGAGATGTCCATTTGTGGCTGAGTGTTCCACTCATTTACTCTCTGCAGTTTGACCAATTGTGAGTTTCTGTGTTAACCACTGTCTGCTGCAGAAAGGAACCTTGGATGAGGTCTGAGAGCTGCACCCATCTACCAGAGATAGATAGGAGTTTAGAAGGCAATTTGATTTCATGTGCATTTAGTGGGATAGTAGCACGTTAGCTCACCAACCATGTGTCTTAGCCAGACTTACAGTACCAGGCATCTGTTTCTTCCTGTGGATCAGGCCTTAAATCCAAGCAGACAGCAGTGACTTACACTCTCATGGCATTTGTGCCTCTATATGGCATCTCTTATCACAGTAATTGTGATTCACTGAGTTCACAGTTGAGTAAACCTATTGGTAGCTTTCCCCTAAACCAACCTGCATAGGGTCACCCTCCAGTAAGAAAAACTAGTCACAAGAAGGAAGCTTTGATCCCCTTGTGAACTGTGACCCATGTGTGTGCTGTCTTCAGCAACAGGGTCTTACCATCAATTTCTGAGCATTCAAAGCAATGGCATCAACTCAAGGGAGGTACCCTGCACCTGGCACTGCCATCTTTATTTGGCAACCTCTATCTACTGGGAGGAGCATCAATCGGATAGCACCAATTAAACCTCTGTATATGAAAATATATGAAGCTTATAAGATGGGAGGGTTTCCACATGTCTTTTCAAACATCTTTCTTGTTATTTCTCAACATCCCCTTCATCCTCCCATCCCTCTTTCAACTCAAACCTGACCCCTCCCTAGTTTCTTGGATCCTACAGGAATTTGTGTAAACACACAGATCTAAAGATCCACACAAGAGAACACACAACTTTGTCATCCTGGGTCTGACTTCATCTTGTTTATTTTATATAAAAGTATTGTTCTTTCAAGTAGATGATAGTCTGGTTAGTTTAAATTCTTGAAAATATGAGTTTCCATTTTAAAATTCAGAGTTAATTTGAAACTTTGAAAAGTATTTTTTTAAGCTACTCAGACATGGCTTTTAAAAACTTTTGAGAGTTTTATAAAACACTTATGGTTTGTTTTCTCTCTGGCCCCTTGTCAACTTGATATACTGTAAACCCATCACTATTAAACCAAATCTCTTTTATTTATCTCTAAGATTTCATGTTAATATCATATTACAAAATAGTCTGACTCAAAGTCCTGTGATCTCTTAAATTTTCAACACAAATGTCCAAGTTTCATTTAAAAAAAACCCAACTTCTCTTTTAAAGTTCAGCATTTCTCAAGTAAAATAAAACATAAATTATGTACATTTTATCCCAAGAGGAAAGAATCAAGCCATTAATCTACCACACTTAAGAGAAAAACGATATCCAGCAGTGTAGCTCCACATCTTATACTTTAGAAATCTGGTACTTGTGATCTTCTAGGATTTTAAAAGTTTGGGCAACTCTATTTCCCTGTTGCTATCCATAATATACACAGCTTGTCTCATAGGCTCAGGCCAGCTCCACTCTACATCTGCTACTATCCTTGGTCATAGCATGTGTGTACTGTCCCATGGTCTTGGCAGCTCCATTATGCTGAGGTCTCCACTGCAGATGAGGCTGCACCTTCACCAACATCCTCTGCTGGCTCCCCGACCCTTTCTTGTCTTTAGAGCCAGTGTCATCTGGCAATCTCCTACATATTATCAAGCTCTGCTCCCAGCTTGAAACAATGCCATAGTCCCCTCTGAACTCTTGCTTCCATGTGGTGACTCAGAGTAAAAACTCATAAGAAGATTTAGCCTCAGTAATGCTAGTCTCTTACTAGTCACACCTGACATTTTAGCCATGGCTATCAGTGCTAATTGTCCAGTGCACAAAGATTTCATTGCATAGGCACTAGTCTCTTGTTAATCACAACTGATTCTTCTGTCTCAGCTGACTAGAAACTACAGATTCTTAGTTCAGATGGAATCCCACGAATAACCCTGAGCGAGTCTTGACTTCCCTCTGAAACTTCACGTTCCAGGGCTTTGCCATCTGCATTTCTGTCCACATTCCTGTCTTCTAAGAGTTCCAAATACTTCCACAAGTTCTGCCTAAAACAGCATGGTGAAATCTATCAAAATAATACTCCAAAACTCCTATATACTTTCTATTACTGGGATAAGCACTATTACCAAAACTATTTGGTGAAGAAAAAGTCTATTTGGCTCATACATCCCAGTTACAGTTCATCAGTGAGGAAGTCAGGGCAGGAACTTAATTACGTAGGACCCTTTGGAGGAAAGCTGCTTCCTGGCTTGCTCTCCATGGCTTGGCTGGCTTTCTTACACAAACCCAGAGCCATTTGCCTAATGGTGGCACCACCCACAGTGGGCTAGGCCCTCACAGCAACCTTCAGTTTACAAAGTGCCATCCAATTCTGTCCCTCAGGCCAATCTAATAGAGGAAATTTCTCAATTGAGATTCCCTCTTCTCAAATTATTCTAGTTTGGATCAAATTGACAAGATATCTAACCAGCACACCCCCATTCTTTCCAGTTCCAGTAAATACATCTTCTTCCAAACTTTGTGGTCTTCTTTTTTTAATTATATTCTGTGTAAATGGTGCTTTACTTGCATGTGTGTCTGTGTACAACTGATGTCCTCAGAGGTCAGAAGAGGGCATTAGGTCCTCTGGAATTAGAGGTACTGATAGATTGTGAGCTGGCACGGGATGCTGAGAATTGAATCTGAATCCTCAGTAAGAGCAGCCAGTGCTCTTAATGCTGAGCAACCTCTCCAGCTCTGTTTCCTTCCTCCTTTTCTTTCCTTCTTCCTCTCTCTCTCTCTCTCTCTCTCTCTCTCTCTCTCTCTCTCTCTCTCTCTCTCTCTCTCTCCCTCTCTCCTCCCACCTTATTGAGTCTACTTATTACCACCAGAATGTTCATGGTTGCAGAACCATGTACTGCTGGAACATAGGTAGCCTCTCAGCAGCCATCAGCTGTCAATAGTTCCTCAGCTAGAGATGGGACTTCATAAGCCCCTACCCTTCCATGCTGAAATTTTGGCAAGTTTGATATTGTACACGCAACCACAGCCTCTCTGGGGTCAGAAGTAGTTGGAAGAGCCCAATAGTTCTCTATAGTTTCTACAAAGAAGAATGGTCTCTACTTTCTTTTTTTTTTTTTTGAAATGACCATTTTTAGTGCCGTCATTGTAAGCTCATACCTGGCTCACATACTTCAAAGAGGAAGAAATTCCAGATGTTCAATTCCCCACTTGTCTTTTAAACTCTTAAATCAGCTACAGACACAGCATTCAGTCTGGAATCCTGCTTTATTATCCCTGTACCCCTCAGAGTTTGTACCATTTATCTCCAGAATGCAAGGATGATCATGTGAAGCCCATACCCATAGCTAATAATTATTCCATGTTGTCACACACAGTTGCCTTTACAATCTAGCTTTTACTCCCTTTACCAGACCTTCTGGATCTCTCACTCAGACCCTTCCAAAACCTTGTGCCCTTTGACAGTTCCCCTTCTCAATGCATGTGGTTTCTCTCATCCAAGATAAGCATTAGCTTTTCTTAATCCCGCCTCAGATCCTACAGCAGACAGTATGCAACCACATCACACAGGTGCATAGTAGTCCTGCTGTGACTGAGCCAACTCGCAGAAAGAGGGATTTGCTTGGTCTTATGAGTCCCAGTGGGAATAAGAGCCCATCCTTAGATGGTGTGGGATCTGGAGTAGCAAGCTCAGAGCTCATATCTTGAACCACATGCAGCTGAAAGAGTGAACGGAGGAGGTGTGTGTACTTAAAGCCTACCCCTAGTAATGTGCTTTCTCCAACAAGGCCACACTTCCTAAGCTTCCCCAAACAGGGCCACCAATTGGGGCCAAGTACTTAAATACATGAAACCGTGGGAGACATCTCATTCAAATGATACTCATCATGCTGTAATTTTTATTGTTTGGTGATACACTGACTTTCCTTTTTAGACTGTAATCCCAGAGGTTCTATTCTTGTTTTTAATTGGGGGGGGGGTGTCATCAGTACTTAGCACGGGACTCAATCTTGCGAATATTTCTTAATTGCTAATTAACTACTCTCTTCCACACAGGCATTAAACCATGTGGCTAGAGTTGGATCCCATTACCACCACTGAGCAGTGTTGCCATTAGGCCAACAACCATTTAGCATCCTGTGCCTTCTTAGTAAGAAAGAGGCTAATGCTTTATAGAGGGAGCATTTGCATAAATTAGCACAAGTAATATATGTATGGAAATGTATACCTTGTGCAAGGTCAGAATGCAATAAATAATAACTGTTATTATTATCATTGCAATCTAAACTATTTTTTTCTCTTTCTCTCAGGCCAAAAATCACACGTTTTAACTGGATTTCGAAAACCTAGTGTTACAGAAACTAATGAAGTGGGAAGGAAAATCCAGTTCTGAACAGTCACTGAAATCAACATGTATCTACTTTGCAAGGAACGTCTGACACTCATTCTGTGGCTCTTGTTATTTAAGAAGAGTCATACAAGGCAGAGAGCGAGCTTACTCAAGATGTTTAGAATTCAGGAAGGAACAGTTGGCCTCAATGTTTTAGAATAACTAATAGATCATGTACTAGATCCTGGGGTTGGGAAGTTGGCTACCAATTCAGTTATCGTGGATTGTGGGAAATTCACAGATACAGTAGGCAACATTGATTCAAAATAAAATGGACCAAGTAGAATAATTTTAATTATGTCACTCTTAAAATCTTGTTGAGATATAATTCACATTTGTCTGATTGACGTTTGCAGTTCAGGTTTTTTATTGCATTTACTGACCACTCAAACTCCATTGTTACTAACTTTGATCCCCCTGCCCCTCCCTGTTCTTTCACACCCACCCCTTCCTTCAGGTCTCTGTGCTCCTCTCCTCTGTATTTCCCTATTCTGAGTAGTCCATAGAGGTGTGACTGGATCGTTTCAAACAGTATAATGCTTTCAAGGATATTCTTTATCAGTACTTCATTGCCTTTCTTGCTAACTACTGTTTGGTTGTGTGGTTCTGACACATGAATCTACCAGTCAGCAAACACAGTTTCCTCTTTTCAGTGTTTATACTGTTACTATGTTACTAGAACAGTCATGAGCAGGAGAAATTCTGGGTCATGAGGTAACTAACTGTATTTACTATCTTAGGAACTGTCAAACTTTCAAAGTGGCCTGCCTTCATTCTCTCTTTGTACTAGCACTAGATAAGTAACCCATATCTTCTGTTTTGTTTCTGTCGTCTGAGGTTTGAAGTAGTATCTCATTGTGAGTTTTAAAAGATTTATTTTTAATTTGTGTGTGTGTGTGTGTGTGTGTGTGTGTGTGTGTGTGTGTGTGTGTGTGTCTGTGTGTGTACAGGTGCTCACGGAGGCCAGAAAAGGGTATCTAAGCCCCTGGAGCTGTAGTTACAGGTGGTTGTGTGAATTGCCCCACAAAAATGTTGGGAAGTGAAGGAACCCACATTCTCTGGAAAAGAAGTATGTGCTCTTAACCACAGAGCTGTCTCTCTAATCCTCACTGTGACTTTAATTTACAATGCTCTGGTGGTTAGTCACCTTAACCATCTTTCCATATGCTTATGGACAGTCTCTCATTTGTATGAATACATCCTTCCCATGTTCCTTCTATTAGTCAAAAGATATTTGTTGAGCACCGACTTTGTGCCAGTATTGTTTAACTGTTAGAATGGCTAAGTATACATATGAAGCCAAAATTCCTTGGGGAATGAGCATACATTTTAGTTTGGGTACACTGACAACTCATAGTAGGTAAAGACACAGAATGTCAGGTGACCCTCTCCGTGAATCATGAACTCCAGTGGCATCTAGATTGCAATTCCTAAGCTTTCTATTGATTTTGCCCAGATTCACTAGAAGAATTACTAATAATGGCAGCTTCAGTCTTGGGAAAGATAGTTTTAAGAGACTTGAAATAAAAATAACTCCTTAAGCTATGGGATGAATATTGTGATAGTAGGCATGGAAACTACACTGATTTTATTATCTGTCACCACTTGAGTTCTTGGGTGTCCAGGTGCGCTGCCAGTCAGTACTATCGTCTGGAAAGGTGTGTTTTCCTGTGAGCAAGAGGCCTCAATGGTGGATTTGGAAGAGTCACTAAACCCTAAAGGAGTGTCACCATCCAGGCTTCATTGTTCCATTTATAGGGCACAAGCAGGAGATTTTGCTTCATCTCTGAGTGCTGCAGGATGTCAGATGGCAAATCAGCTCTGGATTCAATGTAAAGTCAAGAGTCCCAACAACAGGCCTCTAACAAGAGAGTCTGCCTGCCCTTTGCAGCTTTGGGGCCAGCACAGCCTTCTCTCCAGCTATAAGTCCTAGATGGCATTCCTTCCTATGGAAGGGAGCTTTGCTGACATTGAAAGCCTGCATCTTATTTAGAGCTGGACACCTGACCCCACTTCTACCACAGCACTTGCTACTTATATTGGTTGCTTCTTATTGTCATGACAAGATACCTGAGGAGAACATCTCAAGGAAGGGAAGATTGTATTCGGCCCACGCCATCAGAAGGTTCAGTCCATGGCCACATGGCTTCATGGGCTTGGGCAGAACATCATGGCAGTGGAGTCTGTGATGAAGGAGAACTGCTCACTTCTAGCTTGTGGAGAAGAGAAAAACAAAGCAGCTCTGGTTACTATACCTCAGGAACCCATCCTAAGAGAACCTTCCTCCAACTAGGCACACACACCAGAGACTAGCACTGGCAGCTAGAGTCCAAGCTTAAGATCATGAGTTCATGGGTGCATTTCTATTCAAGCTTTCATTGATTTCAGATGGACAGCTTTTCCCCTTAACCTTCTTAAAATAACCTCGGTCAGCTTCACACTTGCCGTCTGCAGCTTATAATATATGTCTGCTTTTATTTATTAGTTAAGGAATAATCTTAGAGCTAATTTTTACATGTATTTATTGGAAAGGGGTGACATATGCATATGGAAGTCAGACAGCCTGCGGGAGTCTGCTCTGTACTTTTACCATGTGAGTTCCAGGGATTAAACTCAGGTCCTGAGGCTTGGAGGCAAGCACCTATATCCACCAAGCCATCTTGCTGGTTCTTGATCCTTATCTAATTGAAGAAAACTGCGTCCTTGCTCTGGATGAAGCTTTGGCTTTTAAAGGAATTTACTGTTTGCTTTGATCTTCTATTAAGACTGTTCAAACATTCCTATCCTCTGTGTCCTCACTGGCATGTGACTTGTAATATCTTCTGAGTTCTTTCCTATTCTATTTGCAATATCTGTTTGACTCAGGAGGTTTACCTTGAGGTCTTCTTGGCTTTTTGACATGCCTGTAGCAATGGGGTTTCTTGGCCCCGGGTGACCAGAGGCCCAGACCCAGACCCACAGACCTGCGCGCCAGACCACTTAGCTGCCTGCCACCACCCACTCAGGCCCCCCCAGAAATGACTCAGACACTTATATTAACTTCATGCTGTTTGGCCTATAGCTCAGGCACATTGCTAGCTTGCTCTTACATCTTAACTCAACCCATTTCTATTAATCTGTCTGCCATGTGGCCCGTGGCTCACCTGTGTTCCTTACATGTTGCTCCTTTGGGTTTCAGCTTGATCTGCCTGACTCCGCCCTGCTTCTCCTACCTATGCTCTGATTTCTCCTCCTACTTCTTCTATGGTGCCTGTCATGGCCCAAAACAGCTCCTTTATTTAAAGATTGAGGTTCACAGCATACATAAACGCATTCCCACATCACATGCCCTTCCCACTAAGCCTAACCATGTATAGCTTTCTAAAGTCAGCCATATGGGACTCTTTCTACATACACTTGAACACAAAGAGTTCCTTGTATGGTTGCTAACTGGACAAATCCCAATAACTGCTTTGGAGAACAGAGATGTTGAAGGTGAATGGAATAGTCTGAACACAAGTTTGTCAATTACACTCACCACCCTCTCTGAGGTGGCTGTGCTTCTCTCTTAGCAATTGCAAGAGGAACATAAGATATTTCAAATCATCAAAGCATGACAATACAGAGAATGTTTAAAATATTGTGAGACTTGCCAAAAATGGACACAGAGACGTGAGCACTTGCTGTTGGAAAAATAGCACAAATGTGCTCAATTACAGGGTGGCCAACAGGCTCCAATTTGTAAAGCCTCAATAAAACACAGTTACACAACATGCCTGAAGCAGATGATCTGACAGGCTATAATCCAGATAATCCAGGGGGTGGCTCAGAGCAACCTGAGGTGGACTAAATTTGTCAAGAATTATGAATATTTGAAGATGGAGTTGCTAAACTTCTGGCATGTCTGGTAACAATGGGAAAAGAATCAAAGGTAACTGTAGGATTTTACTCCTAGTGTTGGGCCATGAGGAGGTAGAAATAATTGGAAATTATTGGGATGGAAGGGGGCAAGAGAAGAGAGAGCTTAAGGTGTGAGCCAGTATTTTAAGTGTGGATACTCCTTAGGCCTGTGGATAGGCATGCCTGTGGTCCAGAAGGGAAGTCTGTATGTGATATCAGCATGGTGTGCATGTGTGTGTGTGTGGAGGTGGGGTGGGGGAGCAGGCTATAAATCTACAAAGGGGGAGCTCAGGAAAGAGGGTCAGTCTGGGACTCTCCAACATGAACCAATCAGGGTACTGGGCAGAGAGTCACAAACACATTTGGGATACTTGTTCAGCCAGAGAAAGGCAAGAGGGCATCTCTGACCACCCTGCAGCGTGTTGAGAGAATGGTGAGGAGGAAAGGTTCACTAGAGCAGGGCCATGGGAGGCTTCAGGAAGCCCATGGTGCATGTTACACCTCATTCTCCTCACTGAATACAAACAGAAACTGCCTTTAATATTGTAGAAATCATAGTTTCTATGGTAAGTCATAGAAACTATGTTGAAAAGTGTGCAAGAAAAATAGAAACTCGAGGCCTCACAGGGAATGTATGCCACTGTTCTATTTTCTAGTTAGGGAGTGTTTTTCTAAAAAATATATTTTTTTCTTCTCAATGCTAGGGGCATTTCCTCAGTAGCTGACAATGTGATTCAGGGGCTAAAATTCCAATAGTAACTTCTGAGTTTTTCTGGTCAGGGGAGCCCTGTGAGCTGGAGTGTGTGTATATTGGGTGGGAGCAGCGACCTGAGGGGAAAAAGTCAGGGAAGGGAACTTTGTCAGACATCATGTGTGTGCAGGGCAGATACAAGTGAGGAAGCAGACACAGGGGTGACCTGGGACTAACCAGGTCAATGGACCACTGATACATGGGTATCTATATTCTCTAAGGGATTCAAGCAGAACCCAGGGCATGTGGTGTAAACAGTGTTCAGAACACGGTGCAGACTTGCATGACACCTTTACAGAGAATCAAGTCAAGGAAAAAAGATGCCGCATGATGCCAAAGAGACCCAAAGGAACACCAAAACAGGAAACACAACTGGAGAAAGGCTTTGAGAAGCAGTACACATTAGAAATAGCCTAAAAGTCACTGTGTAAATGGTAGGAAAGTGGGCGTGTTAGCAGAGCCCATGGGCCCAAACTCCAGTATGAATGATCAAATCTGAGGAACACAGAGGAAAACGATGGAAAAATATTTAGACTTTTAGGGATCTGTGGCATACTGGAAAAATAAAAAAGCGAACAAATGTAAGACTCTCAGACAGGTCTAGCCAGGTAGCCGAACAGGAAAAAGCTCTTATCACCAAGCCTGATGACCTGAGTTTAGTCAGACTGGGGCCCACATTGCCTTAGTCAGTGTTCTATTACTGTGAAGAGATACCATGACCACAGCAACTGTGAAGGGAAAATATTTGTTTGGGGCTGGTTTACACTTTGAGAGTTTAGTCCATTGTCATGACAGGAAGCATGGTGGCATGCAGGCAGACATGGTGCTAGAACTGCAGAACTGTCTACATCAGGATCTGCAGGCAACAGGAAGAAGAAAGAGCGTCTGGGCCTGCCTTAAGCATTTGAAACTCCAAACAAAGCCCCTCCCCCCCAACCCAGTGACATACTTCCTCCAACAAGCCACACCTACTCTAACAAGGCCTCACCTCCTCAACCCTATCAAGCATTGCCACTCCCTAAAGATACAAGCATTCAAAAGTTTGAGCCTGTGGTGGTCATTCCTATTCAAACCACTACACACATGGTAGAAGGAGAGAACATGTCGTCCTCTGGCCTTTACACATGTACTGTGGCCCACATGAGCTCACACACAAACAAATGAATAGATGTAAAAAATATAAAGGAATCTCTGAGTTCAGGGCAGCCTGATCTATAGAGTGAATTCCAGGATACCCAAGGCTACTCAATGAAACCCTGTCTTGAAAAACATATATATCAAACAGATGAAGATAAATTTTGATCCAGAGACAACTGAAGGTGTGATACTGTGGGAAATTCGTGGATATCCATGAATAAGACTTATTTATTAAGGGGTAAAACAGGAACCACACTAACACAGAACTAGATACCACTGCTGATTCAGCTGCTGATCTATCCAAGGGCAATGGGACCAACAACAAGTTTCTCTCTACTGCTTGATCCAGTTCCAGCCACCCAAGAGTGTAGTCAGTAATTTCTCTGTCCTTCCTGGCTGGTCCTGCAACCACTTAGTCCCAAATAATCACACAAAGGCTTATATTAGTATAAACTGTTTGACCTATGGATGAGGCTTATTACTTGCTTACTCTTACTCTTAAACTAACCCATAATTATTATCCATGTTTAGACACGTGGCTTGGTACCTTTGCTTCATTACAGCATCTGCCAATCTGCTTTTCCTCTCCCATAATTTTCCTAGTCTGGTTGCCCCACCTCTATTTTATGCCTGCCTTATGGCCAATCAGCATTTTTATTAAACAAATAAAAGTGAAAAATATTCACAGCATTATGCCACACAAGAGTGCCCACGATACTCTTCCTCAGCTCTTATCCCGTAACATAAGCAGGCAAGACCGTTCCCTAGCACTTGATACCTCAAAGTCACTTTCTCAATGGCATGAATCCCCACAATAGTGTAATGCTCATAAACTTGGCAAATCTAGTGACAAGGTGAAGTTTTATGGATTTAAAATGATAACCTAATTCTAAGCTCAACAAATTAAAAGATTTCATGCCTAGATATATCATCATCAAACTACTTAAGATTTATAATAACTTTTCTGTTTCTATAGGAATAGGGGCATGGTGAGACACACCGTCCCAGTACTCAGGAAGTAGAAGCAGGAAGATCAGGGATTCAGTCAAGGTTATCTTCAAATATGTATCTTCAAAGTTTTGGCCTCTTGTAAGCTGCATGAGTCCCTGTCTTTAACATCAAAAATAAAATGCCCCCCCCAAATATATAAATGACACATATGGGAAAAGAACTGGAATGGAGTTCTGATCAGAAGCCATGCTAGTCAGTAGGATTCCTTAAACTATTGGAAGGAAAGTGAAACCCAAATTGTCAATCCATGATTCTATACTCAGCGAGAATGAATTTCTAGAGATGAAAGTAAAAACATTTTCAAATAAAATTATTACATCTCAAGAACCAGGAAGAAATTCTTTCATGGTAAAGGTGTAAGCATTCCAGTTTGGATGGAAAGGTATCCTGGCTGTCCGGAGACAAGGAATACTGTCCAGGGAAATGTTTCCCTAATGCAAGTGTAGCAACTCTGCTTTTGCAGGGGAGGGTTTCCCCAGGAAGTTGTTAAATCTTTGCTCTGCTCTGCTCCGCTCCTGAGATGTGTCACAGCTCAGCTCCACTAGAAGAAAGATTCCCCAGAAAAGTGTTACAGTTCTGCTTGCTCTGCTCCCATGAAAGCTGTTACAGCTGGGCTCTGCTCTGGTGAAAACGTCACACTTCATAACAAACCTCACTCAAGAGATTTATTGGGAAGGAAGAATCCTGGAGAATGGCTGCCTGAGGGGTGAGAAACAGCAGCAAACTGAAATAGGATACTGAGTTTATGTAGGGCTTTTGGTGGTGTGTGTGTGGGAGGGGAGGGGAGCCTTTCAGGGTGGCTTGGGATTGGTGGATTTTTGTGGTCTTGATCTGGGGTGTCTATATGCTGTGAATAAAGGACTTATTTGGCCATGACGGGCACTGTAGAAGAAGTAGGCGGGGAAATCAGTGCATGGGTAGGAGAAGGAGGGTAGAGTTGCATGAGACTCAATCCACCTGCCCAAAGAAGCAACATGTAAGATAACACAGGTGAGCCACGGGCTATGTGGCAGGACAGATTAATGGAAATGGATTGAATTAAGATGAAAGCGTTAGTTAGCAATATGCCTAAGCCATAGGCCAAACAGCATAAAAGTAATATAAACATCTATGTGTTTCTTTGGAACTTTGGGATTACTAGTTCAGATAGTAGTGGCAGCAGGTCTGAACCGTGGGACTAGGCAGGACAGAAACCTCCTACTACAGGTCTGATCTGGGGCAAGCTCAGGGATTGGTACAATTTCAAGCTCTGGTCCTGGGGTCTAGACAGGAACAGGGTGTTTCTTCTAGGCCTGGGTCTCAGGTCTAATCAGGGGGCAGTGTTTTTTCTTTTCCTTTTCATCCTACAAAAGGATGATAGTGAATAGAAATTGGATCTTATTTAGCTCTTTAAAATACATAAAACTATGTAGATCCCAAACTATAGCATTGTCTGGTAGGGTTATCACTAGATGTACTATTGTACTCAGGATCACTCAACAAAAGGATGTTTGGAAAGGGTCAAGAAATATACATAGCTAAAGTGTCTAAAATTTATAAACACTATATAGACCTGAACGTTTAAATATATTTTAATTGCAAGAACAACTAACACAGTCAACAAAAATACAAAGAGATATAATGGGATTCCAATAGGCAAAGTAGAATATAGAGAGTATGTGTGTGTGTGTGTGTGTGTGTGTGTGTGTGTGTGTGTGTGTGTGTGTGTGTGTGTGTTGGTTTGAATAAGAATGTCTCTGCAGGTTCATGTATTTGAACTCTTGGTCCCAGGACAGCCTTAGTGGAAGAAGTATGTCACTGGAGGCAGGCTTTGAGACTTGCATCATCAGGGATTCACACCATTTCCAGTTCTCTCTAGTTCATACCTGCTGTTTGAAGATGTGAGCTCTCCGCTTCCTGCTCCAGCCCTCCCACTGCCTCTCTGCTGACATGAACTCCTTTTGGCCCTTAAGCTAAAATAAAATCTCTTCTCCTTAAATTGTCTTAGTCACGGTATTTTATCCTTGGAACAGAAAAGTAACTATATGATGTTCAAAGAACACAAGATAACAAACTTGGGAATGAGCTAAATGTCTGATGATGATTTCTCCTGTAAGTATATATGCCACATTTTACAGCGTTGGTTACTTTGTATTACTGTGACAGAAACACCTGACAGAAACAGGGAAGGACTTTTCTTTGAACATGGTTAGAAAGCATTCAGTCCATCATGGCAGGGAAGGTGTGGAGGAGCAGTTGTCGGCATGGCAGAGGAAAAGTACATCTGGGATTATCGTGGAATATTATTTTAACTTGGCAAAGACATGTTACATTTGTTTATGCTGCAGAATATTGCTTTAACTGTGTAAAGGTGTGTGACTTTCATTTATTCTTCATGTGTTTGATTATGTAAAGATATGTTACATTTTCATTTCACTTTGCCTACCTAAGGCTCCTGATTGGTCTAATAAAGAGCTAAATAGTCAATAGCCAATAGGCAGAGAAAGGATAGGCGGGGCTGGAGGGCAGAGAGAATAAGTAGGAGGAGACATCTAGGCTCAGGAAGGAGAAGGCGAACAAAGGAGATGCCTGGGGCCAGTCAGCAGACAGGAAAAGCAGAGAAAGAAAGATATACAGAAAGGTAAAAAGCCCCGAGGCAAAGGGTAAAGAAAATTAGGTTAATTTAAGTTAAAAGAACCAGACAGAAATGAGCCTAAACCAGGCTGAGCATTCAAAACAGGTAAGTTTCTGTGTTACGATTTGAGAGCTGGTTAGTTGGCTCCCCCACTCCCCAAGCCTGGTACACAGAATGCTTGCATTAGGCTCTCTGCTTTAGAGAGGAGGGACTTGGGATGGAGAAGAATGAAGAGGCTCAGGAGTGAGGGGTACTTTGCTCCTTTTAGAGGTTGGCATCAGGAATTCACTACCTCAGGAGATATGGCAGTCATTCTCTTGTAGATTGGCTGATTTGGGCATGTATGTGACAGTCTTGGGTTGAATCAGGTCTTAGGTTCTTACATACAGGGACAAGGGAGCTTGGGAAGGATGGGAGAAGGATGGGGGTTATACTGTAGAAGTATAATAAACAAGGATAATATAATTACAGACCCTGAGGAATAATGATGAACACTGGTGAAATCAGTATTCTGTTTAGAAAGCAGAACAAGTTAAATATTACTGAAACTTGGGAGTGGATTTCATCCAAACACTTTATAGACACATATACATGTTAAATATTTTTTAAAAAACATTATTGAAACAGTCTTCTCATCTAACCTTGTCTTCTGAGAGAATTAGCCAGTCCTAGGTTTTAATTTTACATTTTCTTTAATGTATTAACTATTATTTATGCATATTTTCATGAGCATTTCATTTTTAGTCTTTTTGAGTGTTATGAGTATATTTTTTGTTAACTTCTATATTTTTAGTATTTACTCATGTTGCATTTATGCACAGCTCATGAATTTTTTTACTTCCCTATAATTATTAGTCGTGAATATTTAACTACCCCTCTCCAGAAAGCAGGCAGGCACTTGTTGACTCTGCATTGCTTCCTATTAAGAAAAATGGCTGTCATGAATACTTTTCATGTGTTTCCTGAGACATCATGTGAGAGAATGTTTTGGGAGGTGTTTTTTTAAACTCATGCATCAGTCGTGAAAATCAATTTAGTGGATGGCAGCAGCATTACAGAAGCAAGGGGCTTTAGGAGCATTCGAAAGCTCCAGGTTTCAACCAGATCTGTCCAAAACGTTTGTCCATCCCAAGTCAGTGTGTGCTCAGTGAGAAGCCACAAACAGGGTACCGTAGGCATTAGGGAATGAGTACTGGCCTACCTGGAGACCTCACAAAGGTTTCCATGGCAAAACTGGAGTCTAGAATGTCAGACACTGCTGCTGAGGTTGGTGGCTCCAACAGCTGCTTGCCAAGAGGATGGATGTGTGATCCGAGCGGTCTGGGCACTGTCACAAGCAGAGGCAGGCTCCTGACAGTGAAGAAAAACCATGGGCACAAAATGGAAGCAAAAAGGGAGAGACTCACAGGCTCAAAAGAAACAGCAGTATGCCCTTCCCCTGGAAAGCCGCTTCCTGAAGCACCAGGGTAAGGAATCAGCGTCTAAGTAAATTCTTGCAGGTAGGGTGTAAGACTTAAAAACTAGAAAATGTCAGCATAGGTCACACACAGTAAGAGCAAGTATGGGTTTTGTTAAATCAGTTTCACCTGTAAGCATTCTGAGCTCCTATATTGAGGTTCTGTTTTACTTTCTTAATTTTTGTTTTTGTTTTTGAGATGGGGTTTCTCTGTGTAGTCTTGGCTGTTCTGAAACTCTCCCTGTAGACCAGGCTGGCTTTGAACTCAGAGATTCAATGGTGCTCGCTCATCTTGAAAGTCACATTTCCTTTTTCTTATTAATGCAAGTATTCCAGTTGTTCACCTTTGGTTGGTTATCTAGATTATAAATATTTAGTCCCAGTTTGTGGCTTGTTTTCCCGATTTAAGATGTCTTCTGATGGATAGGAGTTCCTGGCTTTAATGCCATTGGAATTCCTTTTATTTTCTTTAATGGGCTTGTGTAATTTTTAAAAATATGTTAAATGTTTTTACTATGAAGACACAGGACATTCTTACCTATTGCATATTTGTATTTTTAGCCGTTCTGATGGAAACAGGTTTGTGTGTGAGGCAGGAAATCAAATTTCTTTCTTTCTTTTTTAATATGCAGAAACTCAGAAGTTCATCGACTCATTTGTTCACTTCTCAGTGCTTGAATGTGAACTGTTTTCATGGAGCATACTGGTGTGCGTGTGCATGTGCGTGTGTTTCCAGGTCTTGAACCTGGACCTGCTTGCTAGGCAAGTGCTCTACTGCTGACTTTATCCCCACCCTCTTAAGCTTCCTTTTCAGCTAATGTGTGTTCAGATTTTTTCTGATTGTTCCATGTGGAGTTGGGAAGAAGGTATTTTTTTTTTATTTTAAAATTACATCTATTTATTGTACGTGTACACATGTGTACTCAAGCATACCATTATATGTGTGCAGGTCAGAGAACAGCTGGAGGGAGTTAGTTCTCTCCTACCACATGGCCCTGGGGGTTGAATCTAATCGTCAGGCTTGATGGCATTGCCTTAACCTGCTGAGCCTCCTTGAAGCCCAGAAGGCATATTGATTATTTTCAATGTGCAAAGTCCATGAACCTACTCAACACAAGCTGCTTTATAGGTTACCGCGCTTAGGCTGTCATCCTTATCTTTGCCCAAATCTCTTGATTTGTACTGAGAACAGTGCTGAAAATAAAATCTATTCTTAGTTTGATGTCTTTTTCTCCTTACATCTCCTATAGTCTTGTACTTTGTAAAAGTGATTGGTGGTTTATTTGGAGCACAGATTCTCTCCATTTCTGTCATCAAGGCTTTGAGAATTATAATGTTTTTTTGTTATATGTGATGTTTTTATAGGCCAGAATTCTGCTTTGATGTCATACTCGCAACATTGGCTGTCTTATTTTACTTTATCCTTCCCTTTGGTCTGACATTTGTAGTCACTATGTTTTATGGGTTTCTTATTTACAGCATGTAATAAGTCCAATTTATGAGCCAAACTGAAAAATCTCCCTTTTTAGTGTGTTACTAAAGCCCATCACATTTATTGATACAATAAACCGGGGGGGGGGTGATCTCCCAGAGGACCCAGGTTTGATTTCCAGCACTTATGGTTCACACCTGTCCATAAATCCAGTCCCAGGGGATCTGACACCCTCTTCTGTCCCCCTTAGTCATCATGCACACAGAAGGTGCATATACATACATGCAGACAAAACATCCATGCACATAATAAAAATTTAAAAATGACACCAGTTTCTGTTCTAGTGGGTTGTCTTAGTACTTAACCTTTTTACTGCCTGTGCTCTCCATTTTTCCACTTGACATTTCCCTACCTTGTTTACTAAGTCTATCCATCCATTCGTCCATTCGTCTATCCGTCCTTCTGTCCTTCCCTCCCCTCTCCCTCCCATCCTATTTCCTGACTAAATCCTGTTGTGTTATCCAGGCTGACCTCAAACTCGTGACCCCCTGCTTCTCTACCCTCAGTGCTATGGTTACAGGCATACCCAGTCACGTCTTGCTTTTGTTTGCTGATTTCTAATATTATTGACTTCTAACTATCACCTATATAATTCCCGCTGATGTATTCTGCCTTCTTTTCCCACTCACATTTATACACAGTGATGATGTCCTCCCAGTCAGAACATACAGTGGACACCCTACTTGGGGATCATCTCCAGGTTGTCCTTAGGTGTGTTTTTGAACACACTAAGTGCTCACGTGCAGCCTTTTGCTTTCAATTAGAGTTCATCCTCTGAGATGCTCCTCAGGACCTTGTGAGGATGGCATGCCCTGAGCACATTCGTATGTGGTACATATCATGTCTGTTGATTGTTAGCTTTTTGTAGCCTTTTTTTTTTTTTTTAAAGATTTATGTGTAGAGTTGTTTTGCCTGCATCCTGCATGTATGTGTGTGCCCACATGTATGCCCAGTATGCAAAGGAAGTTAGAAGGGGTCATAAGATCCCCTAGACTAGAGTTATGGATGGTTGTGTGAGTCACAATGTGGGTGCTGGGATATGGATGCCGGGTCCTCTGAAAGAGCAACAAGGGCTCTTGACCACCGAGACATCTTCCCAGCCTCTGTAGCTTATGTGTTTACGGGGCCTCCTCTTTCCTTCATATTGTGGTTCAGTGTCTCTGCATTCTTGTGTAGTGTTGCTTCTGTGTGCTGTTTCCTATGTTACTCTTGGCAGTCCAAGTCTTTGGCCCTTGAAAGTAACATCTAAGTAAAGCTTTTAAAATTTTAATTTGTTTGTTTGGTTTTAGTTTTTGAGGCAGGTTTCTCTGCTGTCCTGGACAGACAGGGAGCCCTGCCATAGACCGGGCTGGCCTCAAACTCAGAGATCTGCCTGCCTCTTCCTTCTGAGTGATGGGATTAAAGGAGTGTGCCACCACTGCTGGACACAAGTCTAACAGCTTTCACTAGGGTATGTTTATTCAGCTGTACAGTCAAGTTTTATTTACCTTGAACATTCTCTATGCCATAATATAGCTTGGGAGAAACTCTGCCAATAATCTTTTAAAAATCAATATACAGGCCGGACCTTCATTTTTATCTTCTGCTTAAACTTTTTTTTTCACTTTTAAAATTTATTTCATTTTTAATTGTGTGTGGTATAGCACCAGAGGAGGATGTCAGATCCCCCTGGAATTGGAATTAAGGCTGTTATAGGTCTCCAGACATGGATGCTGGGGCTCGAACTCTGGTCTGAAGGAAAGCAGTGCCTGAGCTTGACCTGTCTCTAAGCCCCCATTTCAACCTTTTTTTAATTATTAATTTCTTGTTTATGTTCTTTTGTGTTTTCCTGCTTTGATTTAATGACTATAAAATTTCCATTTGAGTCTATTCTTCCTCTGCTAACCAGTCATTAGCTTGACTTTCATTTCTGAGATGATGTTACCCTTTGCTATAAGTTATTTCTTCATTTTAATTGGATTTTATTCACTTCTGGCTGGCAAGTGATCTGTTGCCAAGCCATTAGTGTCAGAACACTTTGGATCTTGAGTGAGTTCTATGCTAGAGTTTCCTCCTGTTGCCTGAGATGGGTACTGTGCTCTGGGTGCTTTGATGCAAACGCCTTGGCTCTTATCTTCTGGACTGTCTTATTTTTCCTTCAGTAGGTTTGCATAGCTGCACATTGGCTCGTTCTTTATTTTTTAACAGCAACAACAATGATAAATTATCACAAATTACTTACCTAGAACCCAAATTTCAGTGGCTTATAAGTATGTATTGCTGAGTGGATGGATCTTCATCTGCCTTACTTGGCTCTTTCATGAAGCCACATTTAGCTTCTGGGTTGGCTGGTGACAGGGCCTTTCTGGGATGGATAGCTTGGTTCCTCTGTCCCTGCAGCTTTTTGTGCTAAAGGTGATACCATAAGAAGGTATCAATGGAAACTGCGAACATGTATGAGGCCTCATCTTAGATCTACCAGAGTGTCAAATCCATTGTATCAGGTAATAGCCCACATTCACAGGAAGGAGAAATCAAGTTCCCAATCACATAATGGAAGCGCTTATGGAGCTGGTAAGAGAGATTGGTGCATTAGTCCTAGTGAGTGATTTAATGCAGCAAATTCCTGGCTCAAGATCCATCAGACACTGCATGTTGTTATTATGTTTTATATGATGCTAAGGAGAGTGGTCCTCTGCCTTTCTCTGACACTCTTCTATCTTTGGAAAATTGAACCCATTTGTATTCAGCTTTAGTCTATTTTTTATTTCACTAACTCTCCAAAAGAGAACTCACTTGCCAATCTTAATTCCTATGGTGCAGGCTCAGGTCTTGCACATAGTTAAACCCTCCATGTGTTCAGAGTTTTGAGACACTAGCAGTCATTTTCAGCATCGTTGCCCTTGGGGAAGGAGTTTTATTCCTTATTGGGTTTTTATTTTGATTTATTTTTGAGATAAGTCTTACCTTTTACCCCAGATTGGCCTTTACCTCTCAGTCACCCTGCCGCAGCCTTCCCAGTGCAGGAATTGCAGGCATGTAATACCACGCTGGCTCAGTTTTAGGTAAATCTTAAACCCTTGTATCTTAGTTACTTTTCTATTGCCATGTTAAGACACCATGACCAAGACAACTTAGAAAAGAAAAAGTTCGATTGGGCTTATGGTTCCAGACAGAGTCTATGATAGCAGAGTGAAGGCGTGGTGACGGGTGTCTGGAGCAGTAGCTGAGGGCTCACTTTCTGACTTACAATCAGGAGGCAGAGAAAGCACACTGGGAGAGGTGTGAGTCTTTTGAAACCTCTAAACCCTCCCACAAGGCCACACCTTCTAATCCTTCCCAAGAAGTTCTATCAACTGAGGACCAAACATTTAAACATAAGAGCCTAAGGGGACATTCTCTTTCAGACCACACCACACCTTACTTTCTTTATCTTTTCCACGTGATTTCCCTGTCCCCTCACAAAGGCTGGGTCTGAGAACTTAGTTGCATCTTTCCTGGGAATTGCTCTTTATTCAGGTTTTTGAGTTCTATGATTCTTTTTGTCTTTCTGCAGCTCACGTAGAATAATTTGTCCTTCACTGTTTGCTGAACAGCGTGTAGAGGTTCAGCTATTGATGGCTACTACTGTCTTTGCCCTTTGGGCATCCATCCTTTTGATGACTAATTCCTTGTCGTCTTGCTCTACATGTTAGACTTCTAAATAACCTTTTCAGATTTTCTTACAAATCCCTTTTCCAGCTGAAGCTGCCATTTTGACCTAAGTTATATTTTTTGTTTTGGAGGTTTACAGCTTACCCAGGAGTTCAGTTCTGCTTTCGTTGGGTTCCTTGGGGGAAATACTGCCTCAGGGAATACTTGCCCGTTTTACAGGTTTCCTTGTGGCTCACAGGTCTCATGTTGGCTAGATGCTTTTTCTTTCAAATGTTTCCATTCTCCCTTACCCTCCCTTACCACATCTCTTAGTACCTTTTCTGTAAGCTTTATTTTAATGCTTTTGAAAGTTTGGTGGTGGCTTATCAGGCCCAGGACTTACTCCCATGGCCTACTTTCTACTGAATCACCTTCATTGCCACTGGACTGTCACTAACCTGATCAGAAAGAACCATTATAGAGAGGAGAAAGGATAGACTGGACAAAGCTTACATGCAGAAACACGAGAAATAAGTTATAGATAGACTGAGTACTTATGCAACTATTACCTGTGACATGAGGCAGCCCGGGTAGGGCCTGAGTCAGGATTGTTTGTACCACATGGGCTGCCTCTGAGGGCACAGCTGCCAGGATTATTTGATTGAGCACATTGTGATCTGATCTGGCAACAACAGAGGCTTTCTTTAATACATTCGCCCATTGTCTCAGCAGATGAGGCTGATGACAAGCACAAAAGCCTGTCATCTATTTATAGCTCGACTGTGATTGTGTCATGTGTGGTTCCAGCTCGCAGCACAAGACATTTTCAGGCCCTCTGAATCCTCTCCCAGCTCCCCTGTTCTGTGGATTTTAGCCAGTTTGCTGAGCGATCTCTAAGCTGCCAGCTTCTGATGCAAAGACCTTTTAAGTGCCATCCTCTCTCCCCACAAGGCTGACTCATACTTGTCCTGTCTTTGATGCCCACGTTTCTCTTTTACTGACATAATTTGCCATTTGATAGGTATGCTGTAACCTAAGCCTGTCTGGATCCCTCAGAAGAGGACAGTTAATTATTCTGTTTGGACGGAGAGACACTGGAATGACTAAGGCCAGCTCACAGCTGGAAGAAGCTCCAGAAGGAAATACAGACCTCTTCTTATAGGATAGCTCCGGTAGCTGGGGTCATTGATCACCACAGAGGAAACTAGACAAATGCCTTGGGTTGGGAGTGTGGTGTGGGGACTTAACATTTATTTTTGCTTGTTTCATGTGTATGTGTTTCTGTGTGTATGTGTACATGTGTGTGCATATGTGTGTATGTTTGTGTATGTGTATGAATGTGTGTATGTGTGTGCATGTGTGCATATGTGTGTATGTGTATGTGTGTGTGTATGAATGTGTGTATTGTGTGTATGTGTGAGTGCATGTGTGTATATGTATATACATGTGTGTGTATGTGTCTGTGCATGTGTGTATGCATATGTGTGCATGTGTGTGTATGTGTGTATGTGTATGTGTGTATGCATGTGTGTGTATGTGAGTGAATGTATGTGTGTGTATGTGTGTGTGTGTGTGTGTGTGTGTGTGTGTGTGTGCATGTGCACCAGGCATGGCATACTTGTGACCAAAGCACAACTTTTGGAAGTCAGTTTTCTCATTCTGCCATCTGAGTCCCAGGGATGAAATTTCAGTCATCAGGTTAGGCGGCATGCACTGTACCCACTGAGTTATCTTGAAGGTTTGGTTTGGGGCAGGAATATTTAATAGAAATCTGTTTTTTCCTGTAGGCCTTTGGGATAATTATGAGGGTTAGCAGAGCATCCTTACTGTGAACAGGACCTGGATGGTACATGCCTGTAACTTACTTGGTTCTCTAGAGAAGTTGGGGTGTGAGGCCATCTGGGGCTACATAAAAACCTGTCTAAACATCTTTTCTATGGTCTAGGGGGAGAAAGGAAAATAATCCTGAAAAATTTAAATTTCAGAGAAAAGATCTCCCAAAGGGTGCAGCAGAGTAGCTGAAAACATGGAATCAGAAAGTGTTTGATGCACATGGTACCAGACCAATACTTCTTCCCCCTTGAGTGGTCACATGACAGAGGATGTACACAGAGCTCACTGCCCACTTGTCCTAAGTCTGCCATAGTGACCACCTTGTTAGCCGGTGTCCTTCAGTCTTTTGGTATGAAAAATAAAGAGCAGGTGGTCAGTGAGGGCTGTTTTCAGTAAGCAAAATGGTTCCATCCTTGAGAAGGCCACAAAACCTCTCCACCTTCTGAAAGACAAGACCACATTTGCCAGTGGTAGAGACAGATGTGGCTTTTCAATGAGTTCTTTGCAATGGCCCTATCTGTTGTGGCTTCATAACGAAGACCGAAAGTCTCTTAACTCCATCTCTGTGTCCCCAGTTGCCTGGTATGGTCTTCTTCTGCAGAGTTCATATCTCACCTGTCTTCCCCTCTGTCCTCTCAGCATCCTGGGAGAAAAGATCAGCACTGTTTTCAGAAGGATGAGGGAATATGTGAAGGTTTAGAGAGGTTTGGGTCCAGATTACACATCTCTAAAAATAAGATTTCCTGTTCCCCCGATTGATTAAGAAGACATTTCGTCACCGCTCAGCCCCTGCTCTGAAAAGGAATACATTGCCTTTGGGGAAAATTTGAAAAAATATGGAAAGGAAGGAGGGAGGTCTTGAGGGGAGGAAGGGAAGCATTGATGCTATGTTGAGATCATCCCAAAGTTCTCTGTAGTGGAGAGCAGCCATTATCCTTTTGATCTAGAGGTGTGGCCTTTGGGCCTTGATGAGTGTTAAGCCATGGCCAGAGGGCCAGTTTAAGATCAGGTGCACACCTGGCTTCCTGTTTCTCTCTCATGCTCTTGGATGGAGGATCTGACATGCCGAGCTTCAGCCTCATGGACCAGTCCAGCTTTCCAGGAACTGCACAACTATTTAATCTCTTATATCAGTCTCTGAACCCCCTAAATAAATATATCCATCTTTTTTAGTTGCCAGTGACTTACATCTATAGCTCTTCATTACTGTTTTGATTGAACATTTTGAAATGCGATGTCCTAGCAAAACATTTGCAGGGAGACTTTGGTATAGAAGCATTTTCTATTGTGACTTGAGCACATGGATCTGTTCTGATGATCAGGGTTACAAATTTTACCATGAAAACAAATTAAAGACCCAAACCGTAAATGTTGCTTTCCCAACGCTTCTCAGGTGATGGAGAAAGACTCGAGACAGTGAATATAGAACACATGGGGTAAAATGAAGAGCTGTGCCCTTCTCTCATTACATTGTTAATCCTGCCCCCCTGGAGCTTAGTGTTCTTTACAATCCTTCTAGAACCATCGTCTAAAAGGGATGTCGGTTTGCGTTTGAAAAGGAGAACACAAGAAATAACTTGATGAAATGGATCCCTGCTTTAAAGGGCGGCCTAGGGTGAAGAGGGTTCTCCAGCATGAGTTCCATGAAGCTCATGGTGATGACCTAAAGGAGTTTGAGAGACTTGTCTTCTGTGGGCTCGCTTTCCTGGTCCTTTACCTCCTGGGACCTGAGCTTCCTGTGGTTGTCGCCATAGACAGCCTCCTCTGCCTCCTTCGTGGCCTAGGTTCCTCAAGCTTTGCCTGAGAAGTGTGTGAGGGCACAGTGTGAGGGACAGGCGGCTCAGTGGCCACCGCAGTATCTGTATCTCAGAGCACCTAGCCCTGGCTCTGTGGTTCATTGGCTTTGGGTATCTGAGGACCATCTTCTTTAGTCAGTTCTGTGTGGGCTCCATAGTCAGCATCTGAAATGCTAACATTCAGAAATCTCTAACACGTAATTGTCTTTTGGATGGGGAATCCCACGCCCAGCTCTAAACAAAACAAAAACCATAACTAATGGAAAGAAAAATAGCACCATGTATCAATTACAGAAAAATAAACTTGAGAATATCAATGGCATCCAGGCATGATGGTACATATTTTTAGTCCCAACACTCAGGAGGCAGAGACAAGCAGATCTACTAAGTTTGAGGCCAGCCTGGTCTACAGAGTTCCAGGACAGCCAGGGATACATAGTAGATCCTGAGACTCTGTCTCAAAAAAAAAAAAAAAAAAATCACAAAAGGAATACTGTCACCAACAAGCATGAAAAGGATATAACTTTTCTGAGCAAAGCTATAAAGCTTTTCAAAATGGGCATTTGATGCCTAGCTACACCTATGGGGGATCCACTGGCTGCGTCTCAAGGCTGCTTGTCTCTTCTCTCAGGGGACTCAGTTTTTAAGTGGAACTCTCTGTGCCTTTGACTGTCCTTAATGTGGGGGCTTGTTTGTTTTTCGGTGTTCTAAGTCCCCAGGGTCCGGTCTTCTCCATCCCCTGACCTTTTTCCTCCTATCTCTCGGGGACGAGGGAGGAAGATGTGTGGGCAGGAGTTTTGGAGTCTGCTGAGTAAGCCTTGGCACTAAAGCGAAGGAGGAGGGAAGGGAGGGGTAAGGTGAAACACGAATTCTAGTTGGTATTTAATGAAAACTCAGAGTCAGATATTGGGGGAAAGCTGGAATATCAGAGAGAGGAAACAGACGACAGCCAGTTCTCACCCAGCCAGCTTCCCAGGGTAAAAGCTATCTTCAAGAGTCCTCCACTTGGCCTTTGCTTATACAAAATCTCCCAATGTCTGCCTGTACCTCCTTAAATATCTTCTTCACCCACCCAGCTGTTTCACTTCCAGGTTCACCTCTGCATCATAATCCTAGAGTTAGGATTAAAGACGTGAATTACTACTGTTTGGTTGTTAGGCCTTGAATTCATAGAAACAGAGAAAGATCTCTGTCTCCTGAGTTAAGGGATTAAAGGCATAGGTCACCACTCAGCCATTCCCGTGCTTGGATTAAAGGTGTGAGTTACCACATTGTCATCCCTGTGCTGGGACTAAAGGTGTGAGTTACCACTCTCTGACCCTCATGGCTTGACTGTGGGTGATTCTGTTCTCTGATATTCCAGGCTGATTGTATTAAATGTACAATACATCACCAAAGTAAGGGTGGGGAGAGGAAAAGACTGAAGTAGAGGCTTTGCCTTTACTTGAATGCTCAGGGCCCTGTAGGCCTGGTGACCTCCTCTGGCAAAGGAGGCCAGAAATACCCCTAGAAACACCATCCCAACACACAAGTAAGGGTGTAGGGGTGTGTCCCCAAGACCTGAAGGCAGCATATACGTTTTCTAGTCTCTGATACTTGGAAGTCAGCAATGTTCTTTCTTCTGCCTCTTGGGTGCTGGGATGAGAGGTGTTCACCACTCTTTATTCATAAGTAAGCACTTTGTTCTCCATAATATGAGAGGAGAATTGGGCTGAGTGTATTTAATAGACTTGTTTTTTGAAAGTTCAGTTACCAACGAAATGGTTTATATTGGCACTGTTTTCTGGGAGGAAGAATTGGATTCATTCTGGCAAATATTCAAATGGGTGGTACAAAGAAAACTGCTCAAAAGCCACAGAAACAGGGGATCCACCTGCTCTGTTTTGTGTCAGAACATGGTAAAGTAGCCACTGGCAGCCATGGTCACACACACTCTGGTGGGCTGCAGCTAGGTGGGATGCACAGGCAGTATCAAGGGAGCCTATCTTGTCTATGAACTTTCCCACTTATGTCTGGTTTAGATCAGGCCTATAAAGTGCTAGCTCCTCCTCTTCCTCACTGGCCATCAATTTCAGAAGGTCCCGAGACTGATCCATTCCCCCAATGTGCAACCCACAGCGTTTTTGGGTGCTAAATTATTCAGAACTAGTCTTGACTGAAATGTGTCTGCCTTTGCTATCTCTCATATTTAGAGAAAGAAATCAGAAAAACAGTGAGGGCGGGATGTGGATGTACACAGACACCGAGCTGAAGTATTTTTAGTCCCATGAAAATGAAGAAGCTGACGGCAAACCAATTCACACACACACACACACACACACACACACACACACACACACACACACACACACAAAACCTTTAAATTTTGCTCATGTAAGAAATTCTCACCACTGAGGAGCCTATTTGCCAAGATACAAATGTTCCTGCTCATCTCACTTCCAGGACCTTTGGTGAGGCTGAGAGGAGAAAAAGAGGAGAAAAAGAGGAGCGTGTGTGTGTGTGTGTGTGTGTGTGTGTGTGTGTGTGTGTGTGTGTGTGCACAAACACAATCCTTTATGTATGTAGTAAGTTCTTGCATAAAGTGCTCTAAAGTTCCCCCCCCCCCTTTCTCAAGTGATAAGGATCCCCATGACCTACATCAAGCTGCAGTCCAGATACTGGAGGGAAGAAAGAGACACCTTGATTGTAACTGACAGCATCAGTCTCAGGCTTGATGAACAAAGAGAAAGCAAACACTGCTGGGTGCTCTTGGGACTTGGGACTGCTGAGGCCCAGCCCCCAAAGCTGTGGGGCTATGTCTGTTCTTGGAGCCATCTGAAGAGGTTCCTGTGGACCCACTCTTTCCCAGGCTTTGTCATCCAGCATCATCCTGCTCACTCCTTTTCATTAAATAATGTATGCTTCTCTCCACAATTTTATCGTAAAACACTGCAGCCCTTTCTAAGGTCTGGTTTCCCAGCTGTGATGGACCAAGCTGCTGTCGCTTAGGGATTCTGCCCTGGGACCAATCCTTTCGTCTTTGGTTAGCAACTGAACACTCAATAGACCCCCAAAGAACTCTTAGATTCAAAAGTTTGATTGAATACAAGATTTAAATTTTGAATACCATGTATTTCTTTATTTTTGAATATAATTTTAAAAATTGATTCTCTGGGAATTTCACATTATGCACCCCAAACCCACTCATTTCTCGGTCTTCCCATGTCTACCCTCCTCTACCTTTGTAGCCTACCGTGCAAAAAAAAATGTATTTGTGTGTGCCTGAGTGTATAGATGTGCACTAAGTGTATCCAGGAGTCCCGGAGGTCAGAACAGGGCATTGGATCCCTGGAACTGGGTGGCATACAGTTGTGAACCATGTGGGTACTGGGAATTGAACCCAGGTCCTCTGCAAGGACTATAAGTGATCCCATTTGCTGAGACATCCTCTCAGCACCAAATGACAGAGTTTTAAAATGACTTATTTTAAAGATGGCTCCTAACTGCAAGGACACAAGCTGAGGTGCTGTAATCCCTGTGTGTATAGAATCTCCACCCACCCCAGGACAGAGCCACCACAGTTCTGTCAGTGTCCTTGGCACCTCTCATATAAACTGGATTAACCTTTGCATGTGGCTATCCTGGTGGTAACTAGCCAGGAGAGCAAAGAAGGGACTTTCTCAGAACTGAGACTCCTATATCCCTGTTGACAGCTTACTGCCTGTCCTTCCTTCCAGAAGGATCTTGCTCACCTCAGCTTCCAGCACTCAGTCTGAATATGTGCACTAGGCTCTCAGCGCTGCATATGCCAATAGTACCCCAGCAGCTTTTAATGATGGATAGAAAATGAAGTTGTGTCTCTACATTTGCATCCTCTAATGGATTCAATTAACCACAGATGGAAAATAGACAAGAACAGTTTGTATTGGTGCTGAACATACTGTTTTATTTTCTTGCCAGTATTTCCTAAACAGTGCAATCTTAGAACTACTTTTATGTCATTTTAATTGTGTTGGATACCACAAACTACTTAGAGTGATGCACAGAGGCCAAAACTTTGACATTGGAATATGACATTGTCATCTACAAAAATGTTGGACCATTTTTAAAAATATCCTGGGACACACGTGGCCTGTGGGCCATAGGTTGGGCATGTCTGAAATTATTCTTGAGGAAGCATCTGAGGCCTACACAAATACTACATAATTTTATACCAGGGGTTTGAGTGCCTGTGGATCTTGGTCTCTGCAGGCATTCAGGAACAAGTCTTCCGGAGAGAGAAGAGCTCCTGCTTTATAGATGCATGCTGTGGGAACCCACTGTGATGGGACATAGGCCCGATCAATCTCTCCCTGACGCAGAGTAGGACAACAGTGACAACATGTGTAACAGTGGCTCTTGTAAGCCACTCAGCATTGAACAAGCAGGTCTTTGTATTCTTCCTGTACATTTCCCTGCTCCGTGCTTCGTCTTCTGTCATTGACCCTGGTGTGAAATCGGCAGGTGTGAAAGCAGAACATGTGTCCACAGCTTCCTTGCTCCAGGGTAAAAGGCTCCCATCATCACTAAAAGACCAGATCTGGAAGCAGCCCCCCTTGTTGTCCATAATTCCTTGGGGTCACTAGGCTGAGTCTCAAAGTGGTACCCCTGTCTGTTTCAGCCATCTTTCCTCTAAGTGGCAGGTCTGAGGTTTGAGACCCACATTTTTCCTCCCTCCCTGTCAGTCCAGAGAGACTGAGGCTCTTGGGCAGTGATTATCCCGAGGGCAGGCTAAAATATTACATCTGTGGAAAGCTGATCAGGGGTGCTTTATATAGTCTGCAATGTTGTACCGTAGTTCTTAAATGAACTTGGGTTCATGTCAGAAGG
The DNA here is from genome assembly GCA_033318265.1 of Phyllotis vaccarum. Lineage (NCBI taxonomy): Eukaryota > Metazoa > Chordata > Mammalia > Rodentia > Cricetidae > Phyllotis > Phyllotis vaccarum. Next base: position 61,482,393 of record JARWLC010000005.1, read on the forward strand.
CAGTGAGATTAAAAGATCTTAATTGAATTGATCATTTTTAAAAATTTCTATTTATATGTATGATGTATATGTGGGCATGTGCGTGCCACGGCACAGATGTGGAGCTCATTCAGAGGGCAATGTGGAAGTGGTTCTCTCCTACCATCATGTGGCTCCCAGGGATGGAATGCAGGTTGTTCAGCTTGTGTGCCACACGCCTTTACTTGCTAAGCCATCTCAGTCTATTTATTCCTATTATTTATTTTTGCACATGAGCTTTCCAATGATCTCAGGAAAATTATTTTAATGTATAAAGTAAAAATAAATGTGCCTTTCTCATAACCACTGTGTAGAGTTACTGTCAGTGTCCTGGCTTTGCTTGTACAGCTGAAGTCATGGGTGTGTTTGATGTGCCCTCTTTTCTGAAAAGGAACAGTGTGTGTGTGTGTGTGTGTGTGTGTGTGTGTGTGTGTGTGTGTGTGTGTGTGTGTGTGTGTGTGTTTGTGTATCCACAGTCCTCCTTTGCCCATCTTGGGCATGTAGGAGAGAGCAGTCTATGCATCGAAGACCATTTGGAGGTGCTGATTGTATTATCTGATTTCAACTGTAGTAACTCTTACACAGCTAACAAGTCTGTTAAAAAAAACACTGGGGCATCACAGAGGTTATTGGTAGGTGGTAGAGTGTTGCAAGGCAATGTCTTCAGAGGACATGGAGCCTCTGGGTCAATGTGGTTAAAGGTGGGAGAAGTTCATGGGACCCTTGAACATCTTAGAGTGCACATACTCTAGGAACTGTCCATTCCTCACATTGTTGGCCCAGGGGATCCAAGCCTCACTGGGCCCTCCTGAATGTTCTGAAGTAATTTCTTCACACTGGACTTTTTTTTTTTGAGACTGAGTCTTTCTATGTAGTCCTAGTTGTTCTAAAACTCACTGTGTAGAACAGGTTGGCTTTAAACTCAGAGATCTGCCTGCCTCTGCCTTCTTAGTGCTAGGATTAAGGGTATGTGTCCAGCCTCAAACACATGGACTTTAAAAGGCAACAGAAAGTCTTTATTTACCGACCAGCAGACTAGGTTACGAACTTGCTCAAATGTTATAACCCAGTCTCACTCTTCTTTTCCTTTAATGCCAAAAAAACAACATCCTAGTCGACACACTTTGGTTAGCAGAAACAGTTAGTGAGAAGCAAGACTACAGAAGATAAAAAAGGTTAGTAATTTGACTTCTATACATTCCTTTGTGTTTTATACTCTCACCCTCCCTCCCTCACACAGCAAGCCCCCCTGAGAGGACTTGTATATGCTCTATGTTGTCACATCTCACTTGAGATCACCATCCATACATCATCCCTGTTGTAGAATATTATTTTAACATGTGCTACATTTGTTTATTCTGTGGAGCATTTGTTTAATGATGCAAAGATGTGTTATATTCATTTATTTTGTATTTTTCCTAACTCTGTGAAGTTGTGCTACTGTGCCTGTCTAATAAACAGCCGAACGACCAATAGCAAAGCAGGAGAAGGGATAGGCAGGGCTATCAGGCAGAGAGAATAAATGGTAGGAGAAATAAGGGAGAAGTGAGAAGAGAGATCAAGGAGCCAGAGAAGGAGGACTCCAGGGGCCAGCTACACAGCAAGCCACAGAGTAAGAAGAAAGGTTTACAGTAATAGAGAAAGATAAAATCCCAGAGGCAAAAGATCGAATGGATAATTTAAGAAAAGCTGGCTAGAAACAAGCCAAGCTAAGGCTGGACATTTATAATTAAGAATAAACCTCTATGTGTGATTTATTTGGGAGCTGGGTGGCAGGCCCCCAAAAGAGAAAAACCAATAATAACACATCCCTCTTTTCTTTCTGGATCTTCACACACCTACCCCTGCATTTACTGTCTAGGGTTCTCTCCATCTGAGCCCACCCACAGTGGTTCTGATTCTTTGGTAGCTGAGCTTTGATCAGTACTGGAGGCCGCAGGAGTCAGAGACCTATTTTGCAGGATTAGTGACATGAATGGGCACACCTGCTTCCTGCTGATGTAAAACACAGAAAATTGGGCCAATTCGAAAGTCATTTTCTCAGAATGAGGCACAGATTTATGCATATTCAAATCACTTGGAATGCTTATAGAACTCAAAGAGGTAGAAAGTGGGGATCTTCAGATCAATAAATACCTCAGTTTAATTTGAAAAAAAAATATGGTTGATGAGCTGTGTCTTTCCTGAAGTGAGGAGGCAGAAAATTATGGACTGATGTAAGACCTGGAAAGGAAAGGCAAGTGGACTGAATGAGTTCTGCCATAAGAGGGAGATTGTGAGTACAAAACCAAAATACACAGCCAAGACATACACGAGAGACATTTGTTACCTGAAGGGGTCAAGAAGAACATAGAGTAATTTCCAAAGCAATGCCATCCTTGAATAACAGCTGTGTAAGGATAACCATTTCTGAGCATGCTCGGTGAGAGAGAGTCCATCCCGAGCATGCTCAGTTCTAGAACATGGAGCCTGTGTTAGAGATAACGGAAACGCCTTGGAAGCATGTTTAGTTTTTACTATAAAATTTTAATTCACAGTAAAGAAAAGGCTACCATGAAGGCACACTGACAGAGGAGCTGGCCTCTAGTGGTGGTGTTCTTATTTAGTGGCCGACACAAGATGCTTTATATAATGTGGACTTACCATTTTGTAACCATTGACTTTCCGAATTTGTTGTGGAAAGACGAGCCTAAAATTCATGTGGTGACTTGGCTAAGAAACCGTATTTTTTATTCCACATGTTCTTGGTGCTTAGACACCAAACCCTGAGCATGTAAGAAAACCAACAGATTGAGAAAATTCTTGATGAGCTGTGTCGTTTCTGAAGTGAGGAGGCAGTTGCTATTTTGGCTTCAGATTTACTATGTAGTCAGAACAGCTTTGAATCTGTGATCATTTTTCCCCCGCCTCCCAGGTGCTGGGATTACAGGTCTGTACTCTCACACCAAATTTACATGGTGTTGGGGATATAATCTGGCAAGCTGAGCTACATCCAGGCCTGGAAGCAGCTTCTTTAGTCATGGAAAATGGGATGAAGAGAGGGGGTATTCTCAGTGCCATGGTAAGCTGTGGTCTTCATTACTTTTTACCGAAGCTTCACACACTGGCAAACAAGAATAGCCAAATACACACGTAGGCGCAGAGTTACAGGTCTTTGTGTTTTGAAGCATGATAGGACAAGCATGGTACATTTCACAGCACTCATCTAGAGCCAGGCTTATCACCTCATTCAAATGAATCAGGGTTCCAGGGGTCTAGAAATGAGGCTCTAAAGTGGACCACTAGCTGATGCTCATGTGTTATCTTTAGTTCAAAAGCATTGAGAAATGTCTTGAGAAGCCTTGGGTGGCTCCCCTTTATGGATGCACTTGTTCTTTATGATGGCATGTTCCAGTGAGTCTGATGAAGGACAAGGGGTGTAGACAGGCTGAGAGAACTTGCATCAGTCTGTATTATTCTGTGGATGGTGAGACAGTAATTTGCATTGCCCTGGTTGTGGCTTGGGTCCATTTACTTCCCCCTCCCATCAATCTCCATTTTCCCTTCCAGAATTCTACACCCTAAGTGACAGCGGACCTAGGTGTAAGCAGAAGACTTGCTGACATTAGCAGACTGCTGTGTTACCCATGAAAGTGCTCTGATCCTTGGTTGTGTTGTGTTTACCAAAGAGACACCATCTCTCTATGCTTGGTTGCTGTCATGGTGCTGTGAATCAAATAGAGTCACATGCTAGGCATGCTAGGCAAGCTAGGCAAGCGTTCTACTACGGAGCCACAGCCTCAATCCACCCCTTTCTCTTGTCTCTATCCATCTAGTACCTATTTCACTCCATACATGCATTAATGCATTTTCTGTTGATAATATCACAAGACCACAAACAACAGATTATTAAGAAGATTGTGGTTCTTCATTTTACTCCAAGGTTCCTTGGCTGCATTAGGTGGTGACTTACTTGCTGGCAGAGTCATGGGGTGATTCAGACCACTGGCAAGAGACAGGAAGGTGTGCCCGAATCTTCCATTTTCTCTTCCCTTATACACTCCCCTTTTTGGAGACAAGATTTTTCCCTTTATAGCCTAAGATGGTCTCTAACTCAAGGCTATCCTGTCTCAGCCTTCTGGGTACTGGGACCACAGTCTGGGTCCACATCAGGCATTTATCCTTTCTTCATTAAAGACTGTAATAGAGGCACTTGAGAAATGGCTCAGTGATTCAGGACAATTGTTACTCTTTCAGGATCTGGGCTCAATTCCTAGCATCCACATGATAGTTCACAACCATCCAGCTTTCTAGTGCCAGGCAATCTGACAACTTCTTCTGACCATTACAGGTACCAGGCACTTAGGCATACATACATGCAGGCAAAACATTCATATACATATACTAATCTAAAGATTAAGAAAAGTTAGAAGTACCTTTTAATTTATAAAATAGTCTCAAAACATTTATATTTAAAGACAATCAAGATTTATTTTATGTACTGCTGGAGGGAAAAATGCAGCTACTGTAGAAATCTGCATGGAGATTCCTCAGAAAACTAAAAGTTATCGTGTGGTACAATTATAAGACTCTTGGGTCTGTATCTCAAAGATTCTGATGTAGCACACTGGAGACACTTGCACATCCATACTCATTGTTCTTGTCTTCACAGCTGGGAAATGGAACCAGCCAAAATGTTCATCAATAGATGAATGGTAGAGAAAAAGTGTCATATATAATTATATATGTATATATTATAATTATATATGTATATATATTATGTATAGTTATATATATAAAATTCAGCTATGAAAATGAAATAATGACATCTACAGGCAAGTATATGTAATAGGAAATCATTACGTTAAGCAAAATAAGCCAGACCCAGAACAACAAATATGACATTTTCTCTCAAATGTAGAATCTAGGTTTAAATTTGTGTGTGTGTGTTGTGTGTAGGTTGTGAAAGTAAAATAAAAACCAACCAAATAAACAACAAAAAATGACCATGAGAAGGGAAGGCAGCATCTTGAAGGAGGGAATAGGTAAGATAAGATAATATAACAGGATGCAGTTGGCTGGGCATGGTGACACACACCTTTGATCCCAGCATTTGGGAGGCAGAGGCAGGTGGATTTCTGTGAGTTGGAGGCTAGGCTGATCTACTTGTCAAGTTCCATTCCAGTCAAGGCTACGCAGTGAGAATCTGTATCAGAATGAAATGCAATCAACATGAAAGAAGGATTATCTAGGTGTGCATGTGTGTTTGTGTGTATGTGCATGTGTGTGAGTGTGTGCATGTGTGTACGTGTGTGTCATGTATATGTGTGCATGTATGTTTGTGTGTGTATGTGCATTCATGTGTGTGTGGCATGTGTGTGTATGTATGTGTGCACATGTGTCCCGCGCCTATCTCTCGCCCGCAAGGAAAGACGCAGTACACATTAAGGATCCTTCTGCAGTACAGCTTTAATGTATCTTGGGGGAGAGCATTTAGCTTATGGAAAATGGAGAGGGGAGGAGAAAGAGAGCCGGCAGAGGGCCGGCAGAGGCAGGGGCCGCTGCGCAGGAACCAGCGGCGGCAGGCCCCCAGCGGGGGAAAAGGAAAGCCAGAGAGAGCTAGGCCCCGGCGGCGTGGCCCGAGCCGGGCCATCCGCCACGTGGCCTAGAGCCCGCGCCCGGGAGCCGGGCCGCGTCTGTGCAGAGGAGAGAGAGAGAGAGAGCAAGGGGGATGGGGGCCGAGCGGACAGGGTCCGGCGGGGAAAGGGAAAGCCAAAAGGACCAGGCCCCGGCATGGCCCGGGCCGGCGTCTGTGCGCACGGCGGGGCGGAGCAAGAGAGAAAGAGAGAGACCACGAGGTAGGAAGCACCTGGTTTTAAGTCGACCAAACGGCCCTCGCTTTAGACGTAACATCTTCCTATAGGTTGCAGTTCAGTACCCCACATGACGCCACGGAAGAGGCTGAGAAACCAGTCTCGCGACTATTGACTCAGGCGGGTTGGCCAGCACCAGATAATAGCACCACCTTGAGGAGCTGGAGCCAGCGGCCTCCAACACACATGTGTGTTTGTCTATGTGTATGTGGATGCACATGTGTGTGCATGTGTGCGTGTGCATGCATTTGTGCATGTATGTATGCATGCATGTGTGTTTGTGCATGTGTGTGCATGTGTGTATGTGTACATGTGTGTGCACATGCGTGTATGTGTGTGTTAGTGCGTGTGTGTGCCTGCACACATGCGTGTGTGTGTGTGTTGGAGACTGACAGTGGAGGAAAGGGATGAAATGAATAAACTATATGCTTGAAAATGGCACAATACAACGTCTTCTTTCATGCAAACCACCTTCTAATATTAAAAATAATTCAGGGTTATTTTTACTTATTTGTGCATCATCTTGGTCTCTGGGCTCATTCTCCAAATTTTTCCTGTTAAAAATAACACAAATATTTTAGCACTTAATATGTCCTCTCTCTATTAGTATTTTATAGGTCAGGATAGTTTGCAGTGAACTGTGAACTGCTTGACTGTACAATCTGATAGTCGTCACATGTGTGCCCCGTATCTATCCTTTGTTGGCAAACAAGTCCCCTTGAGCCTCTTCCCTCCTGGCAAACCTCCACAACTTGACCCTTATTGTTTTGAATCCAGCTGCCTCAGTCATTTGGAATGAATTTCTAGATTCATCTATGTCATTTGCCAATTGGTTCCTTATTGCTGAGTCACATTCCAATTTAGGAACAGACTACAGTTGTGCATCCACTGACCTTCTGATGGCTGTTTGGACTGTTTCCAGTTTGGAGCTATTATGAGCAAGGCTATATTATCAATACTATTTGGGGGGATTTTGTGGGAATACATGTTCATTTCTTTTGGGTGGGCATTTGAAGGTATAATTTTTTTAGGCACAGGAAGATGTATATTGATCTTTATGAGAAACCATTAGTCTTTTTTGCTTGTTTCTTAAGTGGCTACACCAATTTATACCCAAATAAGCTCGGGTAGCTCACCATTCTCCATGATATTTGAAATTATCTTTTAATTTGGACATGCTGACCATTGCTAGTGACTAGTGACATTTGTCGCCTTCCAGGTGACTATGTGCCTTCTGCTTATGTTCATTTGGTATGGGTCTCTTCTGGTATTTTTACCTTTTTTTTGAAAAACTTGATTTTGGGGGATTATTTACATACAGAAAGTCCTTTGACGTACATGTTGTGAAAAATCTCTTCTCAGCCTGTGGCCTGCCTGTTCACCATCTTGTACCTTGCTGAGCAGAAGCTGTGGTTCTGATGCTAATTATAAATGTTTACTTTTATGGCTAGCGCTTTCCATGGGCCTGCATGGCAGCTTTCCCCATTTTTTCCCTAGAAAATGGAAATACATTTTTAAGCATTTATTGTTCATTTTAAGTGTTGTGTATGAATAAAAGGTTAAAGCTTAATCCCTGGTCTGGGCATCAAGCTGTCACAGGATCGTCTGTTGAGAAGACAGTCTCTACTGTCTCCACTCTACTGAGTTGCTTTTTAGTGTCTTTACCAAAATGACTTCACCATATGGCTCCGGGTTTATTTCTAGACTCTGTTCTGTTTCAATGAGTTATTTCTCTGTTTTTTGCCCACACTCTACAGTCTCCTTGCAGGATGAATGCTTTTACTGTGTTCTCTTGAAGCCTGCATGCTATGTATTTGGTATCTTCAGCGTGGAGGACTTGCACATCTTCCATTAAATTTTCTGTACATCTTATACTGTGGCTTCCAGTAATCTTTTATTAAAATTAAATGTGCTCATTTCTAGTTCTGCTGGATTGTATTTTCCAAAATGGATGCAGCAACATTTCCAACTCCCAAGCTCTTCCAGAGTCTTGTCACTCCATTTCCTTCTCTTGTGCTGCCTTTGTGACTGACTGGACACCCAGGATGTGGTTGAAGTGACAGACCCTGCATTTTCAGACCAGGTGAGGCCAGGTGACTCCTTGTCTTGAAATGCTTACTCTTGGAATCCAGTTAATGAGCTCAGGCAGAGAGGTCCCAGCAGCAGGCCATAGCAAGTGTCAGAAATGAATGTCAATCAATGAATAGAATAATTGATGGGAGGAGCTTAGACTAACTGATGGGAGGAGCTTAAAGTAGTTGATGGGAGGAGCTTAGACTAATTGATGGGAGGAGCTCCTTGACTATTTTTACTGGGAAGACAGAGAGCCTCAGCCTACTACATATTTACTTTGTGCACAGTTTGGGACATTGTTCTCTCTCAAAAATAAATGAAGCCTTTAGAAATGAGAATACAGACAGGATTTAGGCTATCAAAATGCATCCATATAATCTTTAATAAGGATCTGTAGAAGAATGAGATTTACATGATGGGATCTCCCTTCAAAGACTGCCCAATACTGTCAGAGTTTACTGTTAGTTTGTTGGTCTGTAGATAACAGCCAGATGAGAAAGAAGACAAAAGGAAAGACGTGTAAATAACATTTCCTCCTATCAGCTATCTACAAAGAAGATATTTATATCCTTTATGACTTCAAGGATGAACTTAGTCTGTGATTAGGAGGACAGGGAGAGGGTCAGATGGGTTACAAGCTTGTGTTGGGTGTTTTGATTGAGATTTGTCCATTTTTATCTTTCAATGTGCTGTATACATGCCTTTTCTTTTTAAAAATGTTGCATAACACACACACACACACACACACACACACACACATATTTTGAAAAGAAACGGTTCTAGGGCTGGTGTCTTAGTCATTTTCAGTGGCGATGGATCTCCCTAGGCACCATTCCTCCCCACCACAGGCTGCTCGTTCTCAACCTGCACCCATGACCACTGAATTGAAGGAATTATCTTGAAAGTTCTGCTTTCATATGAGTGGGGGCAAAACACATCTCGCGGCCTCCCCTATTGCTCTGGATTGCTGTCTGCCTTTCCTTCTGCTTCCTGGTCAGGTCTTCCATACTTCTAGCCCACTGCCTCTGGCAGGGACAAAAGTGTTTCTATTCAAAGTCAATACAGGTCATGTATGATTCATATTGCCTTGGGATCCTATGCTTGCTAAGTATTGCTCATTGCTTGATTTTGACCTGTGCACCTGTGATTCCTTTAGCATCTTGATGATGGGACTAAGTTCTGGATTTTGGGGCTAGTGCCTGTCTAATCTTTCCAGCTTTGAAAAAGGCAGTGGGAGAATTAACCATGGAGAAGAGTGCCACACTCCTCTGTTGCCCTTGATAATCTATCCTGAAGGTGGCAACTGAGCTACTTTGATGCTCCTATAAATCTGCATAATGGTTCATGCCTGTAATCCCCACACTTGGGAGACTGAGGCAGGAGGATTATCATCAGTTTCAAATCATCTTGGGCTACACTATGGCTCCAGCACAGTAAGGTTCCTCACCTTCTACACCAGGGCCGGTCACACTTCTCCAGAAGGTACCCAAGGAGGCAAGAGCAATGAGCTCATTTTATGTTGTGATTCTTTGAAATCAAAGGACAATTAAAAATAACCATTATCTATTTTTTTGTTGTTCTCATCTAGTTATGGCTATTTTTTCCCTGTCTGGGGCATAATTATGTAAATAAATAAATACATTTAGTTTTCTTTCAAGCCTCTTTCAATATTTTACTCATTCCTCAGGGCATTATATTACAGAAAGTGCGCAGAACCACTAGTGGCCCGTTTTTACAGCTTCAGTGCGAAGATCAAGCTAAGCTTTGAAAGTACCCTCGGCAGCGTGGTGGACTCACTGGGGAGATCCACCCTGAACCTCAGCTCAACACTTGAGATATTTTCCTCTTGAACCTTCCTGCTAAAGATTCATTTGTTCTCAGAAATAGTGTTTCCCGCTGTAGGAAGGCCTGGAGGTCTTCGTGTTCACAGATAAGCGTACAGGGCTGTTTCTTCAAGGGGAGGAATGTAAAAGCTGTTGTTGCCCAGAAGGCTTGAAATGCTTACCAGTCTGATGCTCTTTAAGCCTATCTCTGTGGTCAGAGACTTCTCTAGGCCCAGGCTCTGCCCTGGATGCTTATCATAAACTTATTTTTCTCAGTCAATCTATAGAATCTGTCTTTATGGACTTCACAGAAAGTTTCACGGAGTCACGAGTCTGAGCCGTATTCAGCTGACTTTGTGTCTTAAGGAGTTTTATGTATGTTTTGTTGTGCGCGCAGGACTGAGTTTTCACCAAATTGTGCTGTGCAAATAAACCACTCTCTGCGACTCCCGAAGTTTGAACCCCACTGGCTACTGAGTCCTGTTGAGAGCCAACTGCCTCCTACCTCCTATGGCTCATTTCTCTGCGGGCCTTCGAGACTCCCCCATTTATGTAAAAGGAAAGGCGATGATGATCTGCCAGCGCAGGAGCAGAATCAGGTTGGCTGGTTTGTTTTGTGCTTTCAGCCTAAGGTCAGGCATAGTAAAGATTTCGCTGGCTTCTTCCTCATTACCCCGACGGAACTGTGCTCACAAGGACTCGGTTTAAACATTAAGTGAAGGGAAAAGTCAAACAAAGCAGGTCGAGTGACCTTGGACCAGTCAGTCACCCCTTACCTCTCTCTCAATGGATTTGTTTGCATGTAGAAGGTGCACTGCGTGTGTCGTGGGCGTGAATGTATGTGGTAGGTGCCCCTCAGAGCGTTCTGGAGGTCTCACAACTGTGACAAGCCTTGGAGAACAGGGGCTGCAGACCCAGCACTTCTCCGAGTTTCAGTTGCCAGCTTGGAAATTCCTGTTCTGCGCAAAGGATCCATGCAGACCCCATCCGGCTGGATGCAAAAGAAGCGAAGCTGCTAACAAAAAGGGAAGGAATCGGAGGACCCAAGGCTGCACAGAACAAGTGACCGACAGGCAGGGAAATAAGGTAGCAGACTTGCTAAGGCCCAGAGCCGCCCGGGTGCGCCTATCCCCTCCCAGAGCCCGCACTCAGCCCCGCATCCCTGCCCGCGCCTCCCGTGCCACCTGCCGGGACTCCGACTGGCGGCGCAGCCTCTTGCGGGCCCCCGCCCCCGCGTTGCCGGGCCAGCGAGGCCGCTGCGGCGTTCGGGGCGCCGCCGCATTGGCCGCTGCGGGGCGGGAGGCGCGGTCGGCGCAACCTCGGGGCTGCGGGCACAGATTGGGGCGCCCGGCAGCACTCGCTCTGCTCTAGGCCTGCTCGCCCATGGCCCTGGCGCTGTGGCCCTGGCGTGCAGCCCCGCTCACAGTCACCACCTCCCGCCTCTGGCCACCCAGCCCGGCAGCCGCAAGCGATGCTGAACGGCACGGGCCTGGACCAGGCTTTTAAGATGTCGTTGCCGCGGAGGGCGAGGATCGGCGCGTCCGTGGGTGAGCGGGGAGGGTGGGCCACTGGGGCAGGGGTGGTGCCCTTGGCTGGGAGACACTGCTCCGCCCTTCTCTCTGTCCCCTCCCCTGGGCTTCTGGGGCTGCGGGGACTCCGGACGCCACGCCCTACCGCCCTCTGGCTGGACGCCTTTTGCACCCACCCGGCCTAAGGCCTCCTGCGAGAGCGAGGGAGCGGCAAGTGTGAGAACTCTCGGACCCCTGGCGCAGTTAATGTATGCATGTGTACGTGTGCATGTCTGTGTCCGTGAGTGTGTGTGTGTTCACGCACGCGTGCGCGTGTGCAGGTACATGCGCCCGAACGCGGTGATGCAATTGCTGGAAATGACCGGAACAGCAGTTTTCTGCCCTGTCCCCAGTCCTGATGGGCACACTTTGGTCACTGGGAGGACTTTTTGCCTCCCAGGCTGTCTGCTTGATACAGTGTATTATGTTCTACAGAAACTTAAAGGAAGCAGAAGGTCACTAAGAGTGTTTTCATCACCTGGGGCCCAAGTGCTCAGGTTTACTCTAAGTACAGAGAGGCTCAGGGTTCCATTGCGTGGGAGACAAACTGCAGAAACACAGATGCACTTATGAACACGTTCTGGTAGGGGCCTGGGTGAACTGGAAATGACAGCTTCTCCAGCCAGTTACTTTAGATGTTTTTGGTTGTATAATGGTGCACCCAATTCTCTGTGGCTACAGCACGATAGATGACCCAGACATTTAGATGATGCAAAACTGGAGGGGGAAACCTCCAAAATGATGCCCTGCCTTGCATGTCAGGCCTCATTGAAAGGAGTCTGGGTAGATCTTTAGTGAAGAGGCTTCAAAGTTTGGGTTTGGAGTTGAGGCTCCTTGTTATCACTTTGTAGTTTGTCTGTTTTGAGATAATAGGCATATAAACATAAATGACCTTTACATTTCCACTGCTGAGCAACGTGAGGGAGAAGAAAATAATTATAACTAGTGTTTGTTAAAGTGAGGTAGTTTCAGGACAGCATCACATTCATCTTGAGCAGACTCCTTTCCTGAAAGGGTCTCTAGGCAACGCATCAAGACTACAAAGTGGGGAGCCCTAGGGGAATCGGGGGCAGTGAGAGGGATAGCCTGGGTGCCAGCAGTCCATGGATGCAAGGCGTTGTGAAGAAAGACGCACCCCCGGATGGGGAGGCTGCAGAAGGAGGCTGAAAGGTTTAGTTTGATCGTATCTCAACTGAACCGCCCGCTGGAGAGCCTAGTGAGGGATATTTAGTTGAGATTGGCTTATGAGCCTGAGTTCATGGCAGGAGATCTAAATTTCAGAGTGCTTCCCAGGATGCCTCACTGGGTACCTGCCTGCAGGTGCGTGGGCCTCGTCAGGAAGAGTCCTGCTTTAGTGTTCTGCTTTTATTAAGCTTCAGGTCTTGATTTCTGCACAGCTGCACACCATCATGTTTTTCATTGGGTCCCCCTGCCCCCCACATTGTAAAACTAATAGCAGAGGAATCTTGAAGGTGTCTTGAGTATTTCAGTATTTTCAAGTTGGAGGGTATTAGGGGCAACAGAAAAGGATTGGAACCAGACACACGGAAGCCCAGTGAGTCAGGAATGCCGCCAAGAGCACCAGAAAGAATCTGGGCATTGACGCTTGGCTTTATCTGTGGAGGTCACTGATGACCTTGGAAGAACTGCCATTGTATAATTGTGGGGAGAAATTTCTATTAGAGGGGAATGCAAGAGAGGATTAAAGACAGGAGTTGAAAACAGACTGTCCATAACACCCTTTAGGGTGAATTTTGCAGAAAAGGGAGGACAAAGTAAATGGAATGGTAGCTTTAGAAAGTAAATTCAAGGGGGGGGGATGCTTTGAAGACTGACTGCACAGACCAACCACGGAAAGTATGAAAACCCAGTCAAGAGCTTCTCAGTGGTTTGCGTATCAGTGAGAAGCAGGGTTCAGAGCACAGGAATTTAGAGGAAAAGGTTTAGACGTTTCTGAAGGCAGAGGGCTTTGGGACCTTGCTGATGACAGGTGTGAGTGTGGAAGATAAGATGTGTGACTTTACAAGATGAGTCTATTTGGAGCGCATAAATCATGGATGGACAAGAGGGAGGTCAGGCTGGACCCAACATTCGCCTACTTCTACAAAGTATTAGTGATGTGTGATTTTTGAAGAAGCCTGCTGCTTCTCAGTACAAACTAGTAAAGCACATTTGATGGCTCACAGCTCCTTCAAGCCCAGGTGCCAACCAGTCAACTATTTAGTAAAGAAGGTCCCGGGTAGAGCAGTTCCGGGATAGTTACTCCTGAGAATGGACCTTGGACTCCCATCTTACCTTGTCAGTTGCTTTCTGAAGCCACCTGTTATTTACCAAATGGGGACCCAAAGAGCAGTTGACTGTGACTGGCTGTAACATGGGTTTCTGGATACATACTGACCACCTTCCGTGTGCCAGACCCTTCACGGCTCTAGAGATGGAGCACAGGAAGGTGCTCTCTATATAGAGTGGATAGAGCCCAAGATCTAGGGATGAGTACAAAGTGCACACTCAGTGGCAGTGGTGGGGAGTGGGGACAGAAAGACAGGGGAGATGTTTTCTGGTGACTACAACATGCATGTTCTCTAGGGTAGAAACTTCTTTCCTCTCATGGAGTTTCTGAAAGATAGATTGGCAAAAAAAAAAAAAAAAAAAAAAAAAAAGCAGGCAGGCAGTAAGCACAGGCTTGTGCCTTTAACTAGATTAAATACAGGACCTGGATGGCAAATGTCCTTGAAGGTATGTTCCAACTTCTTTACTCAATCTTTTCATCTCCTATGGCCTCTTCTGGTCAATAAGGTGTTGTTCGGTGGTTTTTTTTTTTGTGGTTTTTTTTTTGTTTTTTAATGGGTTCCTGTGTGGAACTAATTTTCTTGTTATATCTCCTATAATGACCTGCCTTGGATAATAAGGAAAAGAGGTGAGGTCAGCTAAAGATGCCAAAAGCTCTCAAATTAGAATGTCAGAGCTAGAAGATGGCTCTAAAATGGTTTAACCCCTTCACTTTACAGCAAATTATTTCAGAGAACCTGCTTGATTTCTAGCAGAACTGCCTAATTTCTAAGTCCTGCAGAGCTGGTACAGTTCAGGATTAGTTCCAGTTTGAACAGGGCATGTTCGTCTGCTCATTCTAGACGTTTTCCTCTTCCTTAGTAGAAAAGAAGACAGACACAGGTCTCTTCTCCCTTCCTTCTATTTTCTGCAGGATCCATATTGCAGACTTGACTCATCTCTGTACTTTTGTACTTGATCTGAAGGTCTAGATTATGTTTGGAAGTTCTTGGAGACAGTGTGTGTTGGGGGTAAAATACCAGACTGTAGGCTTAGAGAGAAATGGATTCAAACTTTGACCTTGTCATCTGCTTCCTATGGGCCATTTCTTTACTTACATTATAGACTGAGAATATACCCCCCCACACAAGAATTTGTGTCAGTGGTGTGTGTGTGTGTGTGTGTGTGTGTGTGTGTGTGTGTGACTTTCACAGTACAGCAGTGCATATACTAATTACTGGATTGCAATCTAGTAATTCATACTTACCAGCTACCCAGATCCTACACTGTCCATTCTCTAGTGTCGTCTGCCAGTTGTCACTTTTCCTACACTGTCTTATTTCATGCCTGCAGGTAGCCACTATGCCCTTAATTTGATGGCTTTAGTTGTTTAATAATTAATTCACGTTTACAATGGCTGCTTTATCTTAAATCCTCATCTGTTGGAGCTGCCAGGTAGACAAATGGATTACATTAAAGTTATTTTCTTAGAACCTTTGGATAGTTTATGAGAGGATGTTCAGACAGCTCCTCTGAGGAGGGGTCTCTCTTCTTATCCCTGGGGCTTTTCACATTTGCTAAATATAACCACTAGTCAATAGCACACCAGGACAAGACATTATTTACATCCTATTAAATGATTGAAAGTGCTCGGGGAAAATGTTAACAACCACTAAGAAAAGCTAAAAATAAAAGTGAGCTCATATTCATGCCCTGGCAGTCTCTCCATATCATTGTCAAGGGCAGACACAATGCAAGACCTGCCTTATGGCATTGAGCATCGCTGAGGTGGGGACAATTATGTCCATGTACCTCCAGGCTATGGATATAGTCTGTGAGAATGTAGTCAGGTCTGGCTCACACTCTTGTCTCAGCTTCTTGGAAAGGTAAGGCATGCAGATCACTTGAGCCTGATTTGGGACAATGAAGACAATTAAGCGTGAACTTGTGTCAACAGTCAAAATAAAAATAAAACAAACATGCACATGTGATGTTGTCCATTCACAAGCAGTGTGGCGGAGGGCTCATTATGTCAGCCTATGACCATACACCTTTGTATGTCCTGTTTTTGTGTCTGTGCTCTGGATAACTGAAGGATTATGGGTCACCTGCTAAAAAAATGGCTATGTCATAGTTCATCCTAAAAATGTGACCTCATTTTGATTCAGAGGCTTTTGATTTGGAAAGTAGTTTCCTGCATTTGAGTTATAGTATGTTGAGTAATGAGCACATGTTCATTTTGTACATTCCCAAGGAGCATCTGAGCACAGCTTGCTCTTCATCCCCAGAGACACCATATCAGCCAGAGGCAGAGGGTCCTGGGATTACTGCAAGTATTTCAAGCGCATCACTGAGATTGAGACTGATTGTGCAGAAGTGTATGTGTGTGTGGGGGGAGCAAGTGACTCCTGGAGTGAGCATTTTTGCCATGCCCAATCTCACTGCCAGATTCAAAGTCAATTGAGAGTTTCAGGTCTTGGTACTTTAATGGCAAGGAGATGTTCATTCATATTCAAAGGACACAACAGTGGCTTGTCTCCTGCTATCCAGGTAGTGAGGGATTAGGCCTCCTGTCAGCTATTTTTAGGTTAGCTACATAACCATCATTTCCATTTAAGACTTTTAAATTTTTTTTACTTTCTTCATTCTAATGCACCAAGCACACATTATCTTGAGTCTTAGAACTTGGAAATTTTTGCCTTTAAACTCCACAGTAGTGGCTACTGTCTCTGCAACAAACACGTTAAATGATAGTCCCTTCTTCATAGTCCAGGGGACCTGCCCAGCAGCTGGGTTTTCGCCAAGCAGCTTGCTCCTTGTTTTCTACAGGGTCGTTTGTACCAATGCCCCAGCCTGTGTGTTGCTGCTCCAAATACTGCAGTTCTCCTCTGCTGGAACGCACCCAAGCTTATACACCCTGAGTTCATCTTCTTCGTTACTCTTTTTAGATGCTCAGAAATACGCTTCTTCAACTCTATTTAGCTCTTCCATGATCTCCTTTTCTGGTGGTAGGTTTGGGCAGAGTTTCTCGGAGGGAACACATCAATATGGGCAGGGTCTCCCAGTCAGAAGAAACTAGGCTAGATGCAAACACCGGAGATGAATGGAGACTGTAAGTGAAGTACGGGGTTAGGTCCTGTCTTGGCAAATGCATATTGGCAAACATTAAATGTTTGCTTTATCATTCTCTTTGCTTATGATTGTTTGCTTTAGTGGTGGAGCCCGGGGTGAGAGGGGAGGGAGGAGCTTTCCCTCTTCATGAGAAGTGTTTGTGCTGTTTTGTCAAACCTGACAAAACCTAGATGTATGTGGAAGAGAAAACTTCAAATTAAGGTATTGTCTCCATTAATTTGGCCTATAAACATGTCTGTGAGACATTGTCTTGATTAATGATTGATGTGGGAGGGCCAAGCCCATTCCAGGCAGGGTCATCCCTAGGCAGGTGGTCATGGGCTGTATCAGAAAGCAAGCTGAGGAGCTGGAGCTCAGCAGTTAAGAGCATTGACTGCTCTTCCAGAGGACCCAGCTTTGATTCCCATCACGGATAGGGCAGCTGACAGCGGTCTGTAACTCCAGTTCTGATGACCTCCTCTGGCCTCTGCGGCACTGCATGCGTATAGTGCACATATATGCAGCCAAAACACCCAGACACACAAATATCAATTTACAAAAAGAGAAGACGTGAAAGAGAGAAAGAAAAAGCAGTCTGAGCAGGTCCTAGAGAAGGTTTCAGTAAGCAGCTTTCCTCCATGATTCCTGCCGCTACTCCTGTTTGAGTTCCTACCCTGACTTCCCTTTAGGATGCACTGTGATCAGGATGCATAAGTCAAATCATCCTTTATCCCTCAATTACTTTTGGTCATTGTTTTATCATAGCAACAGAGATGCTAACTAGGACATTGGTGTTTGCACCTCAATTGTCTGATATTTGTCTTTTTTAAAAAAACATGTATATGGGAGCATCTGTGTGTGTGTGTGTGTGTGTGTGTGTGTGTGTGTGTGTGTGTGTGTGCGCGAATGTGCATGAATGCTCCTGTATTTGCCACCGCACCCTATGAAAGCCGAACACTTTGTTGAAGTAGATTCTCTCTCCACCATGTGCATGAGATTGAATGTAGGCCATAGATTTGTTAGCAAACACTTATACCTGCTAAGCCATCTCACTGGCCTTATACTTCGTGTGTGTTATATTGTCTTTGGGGGAAAGTACAAGGTGCCATGTGTATGGTAATCAATTCTTTATAGATCATTGTCACAGATGGTCAAAGATGAAGGTGACTTTGTAGATGTCTGTGTGGGGCTGACTGATGGTGAGTCAGAACAGAGCTCTGCTGTATTGTAAAATATACACTGAATTTCCAGGATTTAGTAGAAAAAGAAAATTTGTGGGGCATGGTGGCCATCTTTAACTTCAGCACTCAGGAAGCAGAAGCAGATGGATCCCTGCAAGTTCCATCTAGCCTAGTCTACACAGCAAATGTCAGGCCAGACAGGGCTACATAATGGAGATATATATATATATTATATATATGTCTCATATGATATATGTACATATAAGAGTTATTTCTCATTAATCTATTCAGTCATATATTATTCATAATGTTTTCTGTTTATTACATGGTTAAAAAACTATTTTGGTTATATCAGGTTAAATAAAATGTACTAATGATTTTATGTAATTTTACTTTTTTTTTGAGATCAAGTTTCACTGTGCAGACCTGGAACTTATTTTGCAGACCAGGCTGTCCTTGAACTCAAAGAGAGCCACCTGTCTCTACTTCCCGAATGCTGGGATTAAAGGCAAGCACCAGCATGCTCACCTAGTAATTTTACTTTTACTTAGTATGCCTACTAGAAATTAAAGAAATAATTAGTGTGCAATGTATTAGATATCATTATGGCACTGTAAATCAAGTTTTAGAAAAATTTTAAATAAGTTTATAGCTTATGTTGTATTTCTGTTGGACCAAACCATTACACACCAGGTTCAAGCTTTATCTTTATTCATTCTTTGGCAGTTTTGTGTATGTCATACTGATCTTGTCAACCCCAGTTCTCCCTCATTCTCTCATCCTCTCCTTGGATACCTGCAACATGTCCCCTTCTATCTTCTTGCTCCCGCCCCCTTATTATTTCCCACTGAGTGCAGTCAGTGGTACTTGCTGAATGTTGGCTGGCCTTGTGCAGGTGACCATAGCTACAAAGGCAGCCTTGTGACCACAGCTCCAAGGGGCTCATGAGTCATGCCTGGTTCAAACATTTTTGCCATTATTCTCGGAATTGTGTACTTCCTAATGTTAAATGACCCAAGTAGGAAACTAAGGCTGTGGAAGGGTGGGTTCCAGACACTTGCCTAAATTTTTTAGTTTCTTCCCAGGAAAGACATCAGAGCCCATGTTCTTAGATTCCTCCAGATTCCTTCCAGGGTTATTTTGTCTTCTTGCCTTATATGAAATCTCCTTTGGGCACAATCTATTTTAGTTTTGAAAATGAACTAGGTCATAATACTGTGAAATTCTATTCTGTTTCTTTGAATCCAGTCTCTGGTGAAATCAAACTGCTTGAGTCTTTGACTATTGCCTGATATCATCAGCCAAGGCTTGTAGAGATTGTTGAATGAGATAAGCTGTGAATTCATGTGATAAAGGACACATGACCTCATGAGGCACCGTGGAGAGAGAACAGAATCACATCCTCACTATCCAGTCACCAATGTCCTGCAAGATCAGTGGCTGCCTCAGATGTAGTTTCTTTTCAAGTCATTAGTGTTGAATTGGGCTCCACCCCGTCCCCATGCACATCATCTTCTTACTATGTTACTTTCCCAGCCAAGTGTAACAGAAAAATGCAGGAAGTAGATTCCAAAGTATGTGTGGGCGGCCCTTGGATTAATTTGCTGTGGTCTGCATGTGGTTTGAGTCTGTCCCCCAGAGGTTCTTGTGTTTGAAGCCTGACTTTCAGTGTGGTGATGTGGTGACACGGGGCTTAGCAGAGCATCCTTAAGTCATTGAGGACGTGTTCTCAGAGGAGATGGAAGTCATTCTTGTGTGGCCTCTAAGTTGGTTCTCCCAGAAGGATGCCATAAGGGACGACCTGGACACTCTGCCGCTTCCCTTGTCTCTTCTCATCCCCTGAGACTCTCTCACACCTGTGTACCTGTCATCATAATACTATCCATCATGAGATCATCATGAGCTCGTTAGAGGTCCCAAACCCTCAGAACTGTGAGTTAAATAAACCTCTTTTCAAATTAAAGTTATTTACCTTCAAGTATTTCAGTGGAGCAACAGAAAATGGACCAATGTGGAGACAAGCTGGGGCTCTTAGCAGTAACCCCTCAACAGGGAGACAGACACTTGGGCACATTTCACTCCATGCCCATCTGCTGTCTCTCCATTTTTATTTCTTGTCAAAGTCACCTGAATTGGTTCCAGAAAGGTATTAACTTTCTGTTTATAGTTTTCTTCCCTCTCCTGGCAATGTGTCTGTGTATTCTTTTTCCTTTTGCACAGGTTCCCGGGAATTTGTGAGTGTGTGAGTGGTTACCTTCTGGGTTTTTGTTTGTTTTTTTCTTTAAGGAAGGATCTTATACGGCATTGTACTCAACATAAACTCACTATAAAGCTGAGGATAATCTTGGACTGCAGGTTTTCCCATCTCCACATCCTGAATACCGGGGGTACAGAGGTGAGACCATACACAGTAGATGAAATTCTGAGGATGGAACACGTTAGGCAAGCATTCTACTCACTGGGCACTATCTCCAGTCCCCACTACGGACTTTGATTCTTTGTGCCATAGAAAATGCCTTATACATTCTTGTAGTCAACTGACGGTTTTGACTTATGGGATCTAGGCTCTCTATTCCTTCTCTTCAGCATACTGAGACACCACTCTGTTGTCTGATCCAGGTTTGCTAAGTGGGATCCATGTCTTCTCCTTCCTTTTTAACTGGGCTGATGTGCACATTAGTCAGTCACCAGTGATGTAACTGTTCTTCAAGTTCTGAAACCTCAGCAGATGTTTCCTCAATGACCTGCTGGCACTGAGAATTCCCCTTGGCCCTAAGATGGTCTCTCCTTGGCTTAGGAGGAGAACTTCTCAAGTCTCACAGCTCCAAGTTTTCCCTTCCTGCGGACCTCCTGCTCTCCCATGCTTTTCACGAGGCTTCCTAGACACCCTTCTCTCCTGTTTCCCCTTTGTTCTCTTGTCTTCATCTGTTCTGGACAAATCACTTGGCTTTGCTACTTTGTAATTCACATTGCAGCTTTTCCTCTCCAGTTACCAGAGCTATCGAGTTTTCTTTCAAAAGTTAGTCGCTGCCTTTTTTTCCCCTTCTTTTTCTTCTTATTTCGTCACTGTGGGATACTGTTGATGGTGCCTGAAGATGAATTAGTCATGTGAGGGCCTTTTCCAACCACTTTGATATTGAGTTTTTTGATATGTGAATTGTGCTCCCCTTCTTCATGCACAACAATTACCTATGATTTCAGAAATTTATTTTTCTCTTGAAGTCAAAGGTCCCTGGAAGGTCAAAGGCCCCTGGAAGTGCAAAGAAAGGCTACAAGGATTATGCAGTGTCCTTAGTGAGCACAGGGTTGGGTGGGACACGTTACCCATTGGCCTGCACTGCTGAGACTTGTTCCCTGAGCCTGGCTGCTCATTGTCGCTCCCCCTGCCATTGTGTCAAGCGCACAATGCACTGCCTTGTGAACAGAAGGGAATCCCACAA